>JAEIGL010000004.1:11655000-12855000 GCA_018903715.1 Zaprionus davidi | reverse complement strand
TGCAGACAGAACTTTCCAATCAGCGTCGAGCGCTCGGCCAGAGCAGGACAGAAAGGAAAGAGAGAGGTGGGGAGAGAGAGAGAGAAGTGAACTAGCGGCTAACTAGCTAAAACTGTTAACGAGCAGTGGCAGCAGATAAAGCCATGTGAGGGTGGATCGAAGAAGCGAGCAGCGCTGCCCAAAATAAATGAACAAAATAAGTACGAAAATGTAATGAAAAACTTTGTCTGCAAATGAGTGAATGTGTCTGTGTATGTGTGGGGTGCCAGATGACTCTCGTGTACAATTAGTAGTTTGCTCTGTGTGCGCGTACGTGCGTGAGTGAGTGTGCTGGACTTGTGTTCTTAATAAATGAGCTAAAGATGGCAAAAGTCGTCACAGTCTCGTCTCGCGTGCTAATGAGCAATAAATAAAAGTAAAATAAATAAACGCTGCGCTGCTGCTCTGCCTAGACGAAAGGCAGACGCGAATAGCAGGCGAACAGAACAACAGAGAACTAGCAGAGACACGAAAAGAGAGAGAGATAGAGAGAATGTGGGAGAGAGTATATTAGAGTGCGAGTGTTTATGCGTGCGTACGTGTGTGTGTGTGCAAGAGTGAGGGGGACTGGCAGCGGGCATACAAATTCGGTTCCGGCTTTGCTTTTGCGTTAATTAGTTTTAAGCATTTCCATTATGCATCAGCATGCGGTATGGCAGGCAGGTGGCGTGTGGCAGCGAGTGGCGTGTGGCTTGTGGCTGGCAGCAACAAAAACTACAGGAACAGTTGCATGTTTGTATGTGTCTGTGTTTTGCTAAACAAAAACAATTTGTATTTGTCTTTTACACATTAAGATGTGCAGCTGCGTGTGTGTGTAATTTCCGCTCACTTTAATTTTTACAGGGTATACCTAAGCAGCATGACTTGAACAGTTCGAAATGTTTGGCTCTTCTATTTGCCATTAGGCACATCTGGCAACACCGAATTTACCAATCACTAAATTTACGCATCACATTCTCAGTAATTTGCATAAATATTAATCGACATGTGTTATCGATTTATTATCGCACGTGTTTTCTCTTTCGATCGCCACCTGTGAACTTAGAAATGTTTAACCTGCTCTGCCTGCTGCCTTTATTATTCTTTTTATTTACTGTTTATCATAAAAAACAACTTAACTGCGGCTTATCTGCGTCAACAGCGCCCGCTGATAAGGCACAACACACACTTTGTAATGCAACTCACATACAGGCAGGCAAGCACCAGCGCACACACTCACACAAACAAAAACACACGCATACAATGCACTCACACTAACGCATAAGCAATGACTCTTGTGCAGTGGAGACCTCTGCCCATTGCTGGTTGCCCGTAACGCTTGGGGTGTGTGCGAGAAAGAGAGAGAGGAAGCGGAGACAACGCGCTTATCAGGCAAGAGTTAACAGTGTTAACAGCAACAACAACAAAAAAAACGAACAATGTAATGCATATTGGGGGCCCCAGTGAGAGCACGTGTTGGTGTATTATGTGCGGCCTCGTATGTTGTTGTTTTTTCGGTTATCGTAGCCCGCATTGTTTGCTGCTGTTGTTTATGGTAGGGCAGAACTCTTTTTTTTTCTCTTTTTTGGTTGATGCTCCTCTGTCTGCAATGTGCTGTGCGCCTGTTGCGCTGACAAATAATCGATCGCAAATTATTTATTGATTTTTGATTGATGCCCCCACAAAGTCAATTGATTTATAAAGTGTATTTCCCCATTTGGGGTATGGGGTGTGGATTTTCCAGAACCTTAGCGAAAGCTCATCGGTTTCGTTGGGGCGGATTAGTTAGCTTGGCGCATGCGGCGAGCAGCAAAGCGAAGAGGTAAAGATCGTGTTCAGTTTCAGCTTGTGAATTTGAATATTTACATACACGTTGCATGGAAGGGGGCTCCACTGACTGTGACAACAACAACAAGTGGAACAACAAATGATAAGCGTCAGCCGTTTTTGGAGCTACACAATCGCCCCATTGACCCATTACACAATCGAACCTTACAGGCATACATATATAATCGTAAATGTCATTTTATTTAATATATTCATAGTTGATCTATAACAAAAACCAAAAAATAAACACTTAACAGCTATACATATACATATTATGTGTGTTTGTGTGTGTGTGTGTGGAAGCGCCTTTAAACGGGAGCAGGTTACAGTGGGTTGCTAGGTCTACACATATGTATTTTTCGCCTCCTAAGTCACTAAATATTCTTAACTTTTAAAATCAATAAACAATCGATCGATAAACAAATTGTATAATAGTCCAACACCCGAAAGTAGGCAACGGCAAGCGAGCTCAAGTGTGAAAGTATGCAACACTATTTACGACTTCCTTTACGTCGCAAATGCTGACGCGTCGTAGCCGCTGCTGCCGCTGCCAGCGCCGTCAAGCGGCGCTTAGGCCAACTCTAGGATTCGTAGAGCAAGCGCTGATAATGTGGTAGCACCTCATGCATTGGCACATGCAAACTGAACTCCAAAGCAACAAGGACTGCAAACTCCGATGAGATGAGCTCCTTGCGATTCAGCCGGAATACGTTCTCGGTCTTCTCGATGAGACTCTTCAGCGCATCGCCCTTGACATCATTCATCTTGGCACTGAGCAACAGACAGGCGCCGGCACACAGCTTGCGATTGCTCTTGTTGATCAGATTCGCCAGAATTAGTTTCTCAAAGTAGACATAGGCCTGGGAGATAGTGACCAGATCGATGCGTGTGTCCAGCTTGTTAATGCGACGCATTTCTCGCTTGATGCTGTGCAGTGGGGGAAAAGAAAGAAGAAGTTAGTAGAGGTCACAGTAAAGTAAAGTACTAAAGAACTTATGATAAACCCCATTGGCACTTTGTCATTGAAAAAACCTTTCCCATATACATAATCTTCTGTATTGCTAAGAACTAAGGTTGAACTTGGTGAAACACATAAAGGCATTTCCTTTATAGGCCAACTTCTACATAACTTCTACATAATACAGACCAGACATATAATATTATAAAGAAGGTGAAGTAAGTAGAGTTTACAATATAAGGATAATTATTTCATAAAAGAAAGAACTAAGGTTGATCTTAGTAAATCCCCATAAGGCATAAGAACTAAAGAACATACAGAGACTTCTTTTATAGGCTATTTTCATAACTTCTATATAATACAGACAAGAAATATAAGAAATAAGTTGAAGTAGAGTTCGCAATATCAGCATAAATACATCAGAAAAGAAAAGAACTAAAAAACTAAGGTTGATCTCAGTAAAACCCGATAAGGCACTTATTTACAGCACATTTTCATAACTTCCTAATACATATATCTCCTACTCCTTCAGGTTCTTATGCACACATACCTTCGCAGCTTGCTCAAGGTGAGCTGTATGCTGGGAAATTTCTCACGAAACTTGTCATTGAGCTCCTTCTTCAGATCCGATGGTCGCACATAGTCAATAACCGATGTCATGTACGATGTGAATGTTAAGAGCGTACGATGCTTGCCCGCAATGAGCTCGGGATCATCCAAAATGCTGGCCGAGTACTGCGGATACTGCAAGCAAGTATAATTAGATATTAGTGGATGTACTTTAAAGAGATCCCCCCATTCACTTACCGGCAGACCACGTGGAACACCATCTGCACTCAATATAATGCTCTCCATATCCATATCCAATTTCAGTTCGGGCGTTGGACTTGCTGCATTATTGCGATTATTATTCTCGTATGTGAAGCACCTGTAAACGACATCAGAGATTATATAGTACAAACAGATCATGGGGTATATATAGATATATATAGTAAACAGTTACGGAACAAAGAGAACAAAGCGTGAGTCACAGCGTAAGTTTTAGTTTAGTGGAAGCAAATTTGCAAGTATTCGAATGTGTGCAAATGTGAGGTTAGTGTGAATTTTGTTAGTTTCTTGTTCATTTGGGGAATAGATATTTAAGTAAGCTTCGTTTAAGCGCGACGCGACATATCTCGGCTTTAGGTTATTACAAGTTAATATACTCTATATATATATGTATATGCAGATGATCGATCATCCCATAGCCGAGATAGTCGCACTCGAATTTTACTTATAAAGCTGCTTCAAAAATTTACCATTTGCCTTGACGTTTGGTTATGGTTTTTGTGCTGAAACGAAGTAGTGCAAAGCGTTATATGATTAGCAATAGTTAATGGTACAAAATGGCGTCGAAACGGTTATTATGTATGTGTGTGTGTGTTTGTGTATATTTTGGTATGGTATGTGATATGCGATAGTATAATGCTATGCTATGCTATGATATCGTATGCTTCGATTAATTATATAAATTTCCTCTGTGCTGCCTCAGCCCTAAATGGATTGTCATATAGTTCCGTCTTTAAAGTACTAATGACTCAGCCTACCCTAAATATGGCGAGTATTTTGTTCCGTCAGCAGATCGTAAATGATCCACGAATTATTATTTAACACGTGACATAAAAAAAAAATACAAATACAAATACAGGTATTTGAGCTGTATAAAAACTAGGAAATCTGACAGAGTTGCTTATTTTGCTATACAGAAATGTATCGAATGAAATTACATAAGGTTTTTGTTTGTATTTTGTTTTGGTAAAACCTTATGTAATAACGAATGGTTTCAACAATGATATACATTTATAAGTTCCTATATCTGCGTCTATTAATGTTAAGAGAGAACTCCTTAGATACATATACAGTTAGATATATATATAGTTATAGTACGTTATATACAAATAATGAGCATGAGAACTTTAGCTTTCAATGGATTACAATGAAATACACTCTGCATGGAACGAGAATTATGACACGAAATGAGATCTTTGTATACAATTTGGTGGTAATGGAGTATTATTATTATTATAGAGTAGTTCAAACTGCAACTGGATATTTATCGAGTGGGTACAAACCTTGCTATGCCATGATTTCTAAGGGCTGCTGTGCCCGTTATCTCTATTTGACTCTCGAATAGGGAAGGATTTGTCGAAGTATTGCCATGTTTCTTGCGCTCCTTTTCGTATTGACGTGATGGTATCAAGAGATGACCATAGGAAATATCCTGAAAATGCGAAATAAATCAATTAGATAATGTATGATTTAGACAGATCTATCGCATAGCAGACTCACTTGACCGCTCTCGGCCTTTTGAATGCCCAACAGATCAAAGGGATCGAAGGGGGCATCATTAATAGAGCTCAAAGGTCTCGAGGTGGATGTATTCCGACGTCGACGATCGTCCTTGCGTAGCTCAGCGCTGCCAGTAGAAAGAGTAATTAGATAAATCAATTGATAAATTAAAGTATCGTATAATGAGATAAGTTTTTCTCCCTCTCTCTGTTTCTCTCTCTGTCCACTTACCGTCCATTCTTGCCGTTCTTGCAGTACGGCAACGCTGAGAATATCAAAAACGGCACCTTGCGCGATACCAACACCATGCGCTCCTCACGTTGTCCCAATCCCGTGGTCGGTGCACGTCGTCCATTGCCAATCTGCACCGATTTACCGAGACTATTGCGAAAACTTCCAGCAAAATTGCCAATGGGAGCTAAACTCTCCGTGCTGCTATCGTCCGTTATGTGGCTGGCACTGGATCCACTACGTATATTATAGTTCCGCTTCAGACCGCCCCCTACTGTAGTTCCCATTGCTCCACTTCCGGTTGCACCGCGCATGCCTGGCGCCGTATTTAATCGGGCTCGTCTTTCTGGCTGGAAATTCTGTTCACTGGCGCCATTGCTGAATGTACTGCAGAAGTAGAAAAAGAAGAAGAAGAGAAGAAGGAAACATTCAATTAGAATCGCTCACTCTGAAAATGATCTAAAGCGCAACAGGCGATCATCAATAGCTGAAACAAGACGACGACGACGACAATGTCGGAAACGGACCTTGAGCGCGTGTTTCGTTGATTTCAGTTTGTTTTTAATTAAAAATAAACTCGTTGAGCTGAGTTAATACGCAGCGCAGACAGGCTGACAGACGCACACACACAGACACACGCACAAATTGCTTGTTTTACTTCGTTTATGCGGAGGCAATTCATGAATTAAACCATTATGCATTATAATATGCAGAATAATTTCACGAGTATAGTACATTTTAAAGTTTTTTTTTTATAATTATAAAATACTGCACAATTTTTTAATATTAGTATTTTTATAATGTTAATATACTTTACATTTTTCTAGCTAAAAACAAGTATTTGCATAGTATTTATTTTTTCGATGTTTATTTTTCGTTATTTATATAATATACCATTTTCTACATTATATATTGTATTTATTCATTATTTTCTTTGGCAAAAATAATGTAATTTTCTATTTAATATTATTGCAATTTTATTTTTGTATCCGAAGTGATTCTTCACAAAGAAACTTCCATTAATCATGTGCCAAGTTTATCTGCATATACAAACAAATACGCACACGCACACATAGTCACAAACATACACACACATGAGCTTTAAATTCACTCTCAATATCTATTTAAAATTCAATGACATCTCTCTCTCATCGTGAACCGCACACACCCCAAAAGAGGTGATCGATATTTTCACAGGCACGCAGCAGAGTGCAGCCAGAGTGCACGAAGGGCACACGAAAACTATCGTTAAACGAGAGCAACAGTCGCGCAAAACGCGACAGTGGGATACCCTTCGACCTATGTTCCCGTGTAGTTTAATTTGTTAAATTCATACACATATGCATATGCACATGCTTTGAAATTAATCCCGACAGATGGCGCTCGCGCTTTGCGCTCGCCCGCCTCCCTTGTTAGCTGACAGAAGCACTTGGTTTTATGCTCATACTTTCTTAAATAACTTCTGTGTTTATTGTTCGATTGGATTGTAATTTGGGGACTACGTAGATATTTCATTTAGCTTAGTATATGTTAAAGTCAGAAAGTTGTATCTTATATACAGCGCTTACAAATTAAGTTCAAAAATTAAATTATTGATTTGTGGGGGCGGTGGGCGTGGCACTTAACATTTGAAATAAACTTCATCTGCTTATAGTACACAGGAGTCTTCCTGCCAAGTTTGGTAACTCTAGCTTTTATAATAGCTGAGATCTGTGCGTTCACACAGACAGACGGACAGACGGACAGACGGACAGACAGACAGACATGGCTCAATCGACTCGGCTTGTGATCCTGAGCAAGAATATATATACTTTATGGGGTCTCCCACGCCTCCTTATGCCTGTTACATACATTTGCACAAAGTTAGTATACCCTTTTTTGACCATTTTCAATGGTCGAAGGGTATAAAAAATGTCCCCCTACCCTCTCCTCTGTCTTTCCCTACCACAACGATCGTAAGTCACACTTATCGGGCATGTCTTTTTCTATTGTTGTACGGCATTTCATGGAAAATAAATACACACACACACGGACAGGAAATGTGCTGCAACTGCGCCGAAGGGCAACCCTGCTCTTCAGACTGCTGCGCGCCTGGCCAATTACCTTGAGATAATTGGTCTAGATCGAGGTTACATGACCTGCTGGTGTAGCTCAAAAAAAAATAAATCCAATCAGGTGCACAAATATTGCGTGCGATGCTATAAAATTAACATAAAAATACCGTTTGCATTAATTAGGCAACAATATTTTTTGGTTGCGGGTGTGGGGTGCACATGGGGAGCCCATTTAGATGATGAAGTGGCGCCAAGCCTGTCATAACCCGTTAATTAGTTGGAGTATTCTAATAGGCGCACAGCGTTGCCAGCAAACCGCAGAAGAATAAAGCAAAGCAAAGGGCACAAATACCGAAATTTCATTCCAGCGCACGCACACACAAGTACACACGGCACGCACACATTCACAGGCACAAATATTTTTACAAGATGCCCCCAAGGGCCACGCACTGAAAACCGTTTTGTGTGCATGCGTGTGTATGAGTGAGTTGTTGCTGCGATTAGGTGGGCGAGAGAGCGAAACTGATTAGAAACATGCGTGAGTGTGAGAGAATGAGAGCGGAGGAGCGCGCGACAGAGAGAGTGCAGTGAGTGCAGGTGGCGGACCTTGATGCGCCATTGTGTGCGCGAGTGTGTTCGTGTGCGTGCGTGTTCATTGTTTGATAGTTTATTTTCGGTATTTTTGTGATTCACTCCCGCAGTGCCTAATCAACTCTGCGCGCCTGTGCTTTGTGCCATCGATATTTAAATTTCAAACACGCATATCGGCATTGCAATCGATTGCAATTTTTAAATACTGTTTATAGGGTTGCCAAGCAAATAATAAATTTCAATCCCTATTTAATTATTCAATTAATTTGCCAGTTAAATATTGATATTAGTATTTAATACTATTTAAACAGCATTTAAACAAAATTCTCATTAATTTATTAAACCTATTTGTTTATACATTCAATTAGCAGAAAAGTGGCACTAAATTCATAAACAAACAAATGAGGTATAGTATAGAGGAATTTTGAGCTGTTCGGAATATTTATTTGTAAGCACAGTTGACTCTTATAAGTATTTATCGATGATGGTATCAATTTAAAACTTTTGGTATGAGTAATTTAAGATCTTTAATTCAATTACTGACTGTAGATAATCGATAATTATTAAATAAGTGATTGCAAACTGGCACTTTTGCTGCCTCGTAACGTTGTTTTGCATTTAGAATCCAATCAATCAGTTCGAATAAACTTGAAACAATTCACTTAGCTTTTATCAGTGATGTTTTTCACAGTTATCTGTTCCGCTTATCAGAGTGTGCAAGCACTTGACCAACGGCTGTTGTCCCAGAACAATTTCTATATGTAGAGTATATAATGATATCATATGCAATACACATGCACCTTCACACTATTGTGGCTTTGTCTCAAGTGTTTTTTTTACTCTGAAACTTTTCGGGCGTGTCTTGGCTTAATATATTTCGAGTATATAGAAAAACTAAAGTTGTCGACTCAAGAACTATGCAAAGCTATTGCTTCTACTCAGAATTCGACTTACAGTTACCCTGCAAGCCAGGAAAAAAACAATACGATAACTGAACATCTAAAGACCCTAACAAGTTACGCTAATCACAGCATTATCTCAAGTGAACAGGAATGAAATCGTGATACGAAATGTAAATCTGTGTGTACAGACAACGCTTTACGATACGCAATAAATTGTGGCATGTCCATAAAAGGCAGACAAACCCAACTGTAAGCCATAAAGTACACGTACTCGTCTACATTATACAAAAATATTTTGCCAAGTAATCCATCAGTTTGTCAGTCAGTCAGTCAGTTCGTTTAGTTTCCAAAACAAAAGCGAAAAGATAAACACAGTAAAACTGCGCTGAATATCGGGTAAACACAGTAGATCTGCAAGCATATTCCGACATATGACAAGTTGCCTCTGTTTGCTGTCGCTTATCAGAATGTGAGACAGAGAGAGAGAGGGAGAGCAACTTTAGTAACGGTCTCCATATGTTTTGCTTTGTTACTGCACACTGCAGAGACAGAGATAGAGACAGAGAGTAAGCAATCGGTGAAAAGAGGTTCAAAGCGGTTTGATCGGGTTTTGTGCTTTGTTTTGCTTTTGCCTCATCGCATTTCGTTTCGTTTTCTTATTTGGTTACATTTTGTATTTTGATTTTTGTATTTTGAACTCTCGCAAAGCGAAAAAGACGACGAACCATGAATCAACACAAAAGCAAACACTTAACACAATCGATGACAACAGTGGTGTCGGACAGTAATGCTGTTTCGATAAACCTGTGGGTGTTTCGATAAAAAATTAAAGAAAAACTTAATGAGGGTATGATATCATAATTTGTTTAACGACAGAGTGTTGCCTGCACAACAAACTGCGTAGTTTGAGTTTCTTCACTACCTGAAAATAATATTGGGGTGGTGACTTTCTCATAAGATGCAGCATCCTATTGCACCAGTGACACACATATTATATAGCCACCCCTCTTGGCAGAGTGCTGCAATGCAACCCTAGTTCCACTTGACCTTGAAGGCGACAAGGCTAGAGCAGGATTTGCAAATGTGCAAAACAAACATCCGTTTGGTGCAACCGGTTCTTATTACGTCGTTGCGATAAAACAAGAAGAACCTTTTCACTCTTTCAAGGTTACCCAGTGCGAAGACAAGGACAACACGACTGACAAGTAGGAAGGAGAGGGGGCAGTACAGGTTTGCGGGCAACCGTGACATTGAAATTGAGTGTAGCGAAGCGTCAACACAGGACACGGCGTTGCCAGACCAATGCGTAGTTTGCCGGCGCTTGTCCTTGAAAATGAGAGCAGCAAAGCTGCCTTGTTTATCATATGACGCAATTTATAAAGAAAGAGAGGCAGACTGAGACAAAGAGCGCACATTAGGGCGTGAGAGCACCTTCAGTTTGTTAGACTGAGTGCCGGCAGTTTTTTGTTGTTTACGTTTTCTCGGCACAACTTCCAGCGTAGCCATTCATTAGCTTCAACTTCGGAACTTCGGAGAATAAGAGTGTATCCAATTTCAAAACAACTTTCAGCGCAAAGTCCAAAACAATTTCGAATAACAAAACAAAAACAACAACAAGAACTGGCTCAAAGTAGTTTGGCCTTTGTTTTGCTTTGCCTTTTGCGTCGCAGTTTGCTGAACGCACACACACACATGCATGTACACGTAAATGTGTGCATGTTTGGACATGTATAGAACTGCATACAGATTCATCTTTCGCGCATGCGCAGCATTTATTTGCAATTTATTTCCCACAGGAAGCAAAGAAGAAGCGGAGGAGCAGGAAGAGGAGAGAGAATTTGCATTTTGGAATTTTGTTTTCGTTTTGCCGGGAATGTTGCTGACGCCGTCGAACGGAAATAACAGAAGTAATTGAAGCCTTGTGGGTAAAAACTGTTTGATAAATAGGCAAGCTGAGACAAGGGATAAGTAGAAGAAGGAGAAGGGAAAAACAATTAATTATGTAGTTCGAATCTGTGAAGATTCCAGTGGAATTTGGAATATGGGACAGTGTTTAAAAGAAATTAGAAGAAGGGAGAGAAGAGGAAGAGTTATATAATGAAATACATTTTCGATTTTACTAGCAATAGCGTAAGAAATATAATTTTATTTTACCAATACTACAAATCATTATAAAGAATGCACGCATAGCTAATTAGATACTGTCTATATCTATACTACACGGGGAATATTGCTAATAAATTGCCACTTCATTTTGTTTATACCATACGAACTCGAGTGCGATGATAATGCTAATATTATCTGGGAATTGCAGAATGAAATAGCAGCTGTATAAATAGGGGGTATACTACAATGAAAAGTGCATTATTATATAGTATTATATGTATATGTATACATATATTAAATATCAGTCAAAATTTTCGCCTGCACACGCTGAAATGCCAATTGGCAAAAGCTCAAAACTATTTGGGGGCAGAAAACTACAAAAGAAATCAAATTAAAACGAAATAAAGTGCAAATGAAACACACACGGCGCGAATACGAATCGGTGAACGCCCCAAGAACATTTATGAAGCCAATTAGCCGCCAGGTGAGTGACACAAAATGCTGCAACAATGCAACAGCAACAACAACTATAAGAATAACAATAAGTGGAAGAATCAACGATGACAAGTGGCGAACGAAAGTGTCAGCGAAGCGCGAATAGGAAACAAGGTCAGTCAGTGTGCCAACAACAAAAGGCGCCGTTAGAGTGCGAGTGTGACCATGTTATGTGTGTGTGTATGTGTGTCAGTCTCTCAGTGCAAGTGTGTACACATTGTTGGTATTTGTGCATTCACGTCTAGACAAGTTTAATAACTTGCAAGCGAAAGCTCTTTGGCGTGGGAGTGCACTGCAAGTGCGAGAGAGACAATGAGAGAGTGCTTGAACTATTGCATGCAAAGTTCAAGGCAGGCGACTGTCTGCGTTTTGTAATTTCAAGGATTCTCTTGAGGCTTATTCCATTGAGTTTATGGGGATTATAGAAAACAAACAGATTTAGGGATTATAGTAAACAAGCAGAAACTGTTCTATATCCAGAAAACTTTATAATTTCAAACGCGATTATGGATAAATTTACAGAGAAACAATGCGTGGATGGGGAAAATTATAAAGCAAATAAACTATCACGACTTAAACAAGTTTTCTTTTATCATAGTTATAACTCACATATAGTTTTAAATTTAACAAAACTGTCGTTGCGAGTCTTATAATTATCGCATACGTTAGATTTGCGTGCGAGAATAGGACAAATATAGTAAAAATAAAAGTACAATATTTCTCGACTACAAAAAGTTTTCTATTGCAGAAATCTTAAGATAATGAAGAATAAACAAAGCAGTAATTTGGATATTGGGAATATTATAAAATAGAAGAATTTCAACTTAGCCAAGTTATTTACTCTTTCTTATTCGTATTTCTTTTGCAGAAATCTAAAAACTTATCATATAATATCAAAAATAGTTGGAAAATTTGCAAAAACTAATGTAGCGTGCCGCTTAACTATCGTATATGATGGATTTGCGTGCGATAATAATAATAAATAAAAGACAGCGATCGCATGACAAGCGCATCGCATAAGCAATAAAACGGCATAAAGTTATGAAATGGGGGCCTCCCTAAGCGTGTGTACGACAAGCCCCCGCAACGTCAAGCACCAATTTAAGTGAACAAAAACAGCATCAATTGTCGCTGAGTAATTTGTGTGGCGCTTTTCAATGAAACAACATTTTGATTTGCGTTAAATGAAGCGGCACACGCCGCAGACCCACACTTTTTTGAATGGTAACTAAATGTGAATACTATATTTAGCGAGCTGTGAAAAAATGTTTCAGTTAGAGAACACAATACTACGTCATGCGGAGAATTACGTCCTACCTACAACAAATTTTATTCTCCTTGACTGCTCTGTTATTAATTAGATTAAGCGCAACAACTGTTTGGGGAGAGGCTCTTAGGAAATGCTCCAGTGTTTTGCAGCACTTGTAAACAATTTAAGAAGCAGGTGTTAAAATGACTCGGGACTTAATTAGAATTACGAGCATGCCGGTACAGAGATCGATAGATCTGATTGATAAATTGTTTGTAATTGCAAGTGATTTAACAATCTATTTTTATTGTAAAGGGAAAAATGTTTTCTGATAAAAAGAAAAGTAAAATTTAACTGGTAAAGTTTTAAGAAGACTTTGAATATTGAATGTATATAGGAAATACGAGTATAGTAAATAAATTGAGAATATCAAGTCTCAATAGGTTGATGATAATAAATGCTGAAGGGAATCCTTCATAGAATTATGATGTGATCAATTATAGTAAATTATATCATACTGATATCATATAATGGGGAATTCATAAAAGAATGATGTTATAAATCCAATCATGTTGTTATCGTATTATATTCGTAATTACGAATAAATATAGTATAAGGTTTTACATCACTCACCGATCCCTTAGTGGCAATAGCTTTAGTCCAGCTCCCACGCCGCCGCCGCTGCTGCCCAGATTTGATACCTTTAACGGTATTTTGACGCTGTCCGAATCGCTGCCACTTTCAGCGCCCGAGCCACCGCTGCCGCCGCGCTGCTGCAATTGCTTTGTGTTGCCCAATGCTGTGGCACGTTCTGTTGCCTTCTGCTGACGGCTCGAGGATGTGGGCCGCTTTATGTTGCGTCTGTCAGCCTGTCCTGGCGTTCCTGCAGCCTTGTTCATCAGGTATTGACCCAAATTTTCAGTTTCACTAAAACCATCACCATCGCTGCCACCGCCCATGCCTGACGCACTGCACTCGTCCAGTCCGCAGAGCCCAACGCCGACGCTGGCATCGCCGCTGCCGCCGCAGTGTATGTCTGCATTGCAGAGCAGCAACGCTGCAGCGCTGCCACCACATTTACCATTCTGCTGCTGCTGTTGGTGTTGTTGTTGCTGCTGCTGCGCTTGAGTGCTGCGCTGTTGATGATTTCTTTGATAGTGTTGGTGATAACCGCCGACGGCGCCGAGTCCCAACGCTGCCGTTGCGTTGCCTTTGCTGCTGCTATTGTTATTGTTGTTATTGCTGCTGTAATGCTTCTGCTGCTGTTGCGTGCAGACGCTGCTGCCAAATGTTGCCCCAAATTTTGTGTCCCGGTGTGTGCCATCTAATGAGATATTCGATAGAAACGAGATCGCAGCCAATCTGCGCCTGTGTCTCGTCTTGTTTAGCGAACTTGCCATTAGGCAATTAACCGTTATCAGTGTTGGTAAATGCAATCGAAACAGAGAGAGAGCGTGGAACGAGAGTGTCTTTGGAACGAGAGAGCGCGTGCCTTCTGGAATGTATGGAAGATATTCGAAACTTCTCCAAACAACTTTCCAACTCTCAATATTTTTTTACTTCCACTCTTTTATATTTCTTATTCTTTTCTTTTCTTTTATTGCACTTCTTATGGAGCCCGTGAAACACACAAATACACACTCAATATTAGTTTAAAATTTACAATTTAAGTTTAATTGTTTTATTTGTTGTAAAATTATTTATTTTTTTATAAACGCTTTTTGAAAATTGTTTTACGGATTTACACTGTTACAACTGTTTAGTCTCTAAATTCAAGGCCGAATCAAAAAACAAACTACTTAAACGCGCCATTTTGCACAAATATTTTATACAGTCACTAAGTTTTTTGGGTAAACAAATTTGACTATCAAAAATTATTGAAATTTTTGCACGTTTTATTGAGCACTGCTTTTCGCTATGTCCATCCGGCAAGAACTGCAAGTAGAAGAGGAAACAAAGAAAACATGGTGAGCATTAAATCAATAAATGTTGATAAAACGCAGAACTGAAAGCTATTTTTCCGTCATGCTCAAAGCTTTTTGCACACTGCAATCGGGGTCTCTAGGGAACTACTAAAGTATGACTAAGTTAGTAGAGGAATACGAAATTGCAGTATATGTACTAATTTAAGACATGTGCATTAATAATAACTTGTCTTTATTTTCAAGAAATTAAAACAAGAGTACAACTTTAAAAATGTTAAACTGATTTATGAACATAAACTAGAGCACAGATTTAGTACATTAAGTACATAGGTACATTATTATTAAAATAATAAGAGATTACAATTTTGAACTTCACAACAAAGAAATTGAAAAAAAAGAACAGGAAATGAGAGAACAAGTGCATATAAAAATCACTCTCATTTTTTTGATAATAGTTGTACATAAACTAGAGAAGTGCTTGATACATTGGTACATTATACATTGATATGTGAATATTTGAAAATTTACGCCCCTTGTTATATTACAAAGTCAATAAACTCTCCTCTCTCCAAGGCAACTCTCTAAAAAATGCAACGGCAAAAGCTTTTGGCTGCGCCTGCAAAAGCTGAATGAGGTCTATAAAAGCTATGTGCATTCATATATGTACATTTGTTGTTGCTACTGTTGTTGCTGTTGTGTGGGTGGCAATAACATGGTACGGCCGGCAAACACGGTAACAGAATTGAGTTTGTTTACCTGATGTAGACCGCCCGCATCAAGCAACAAAGAGGGTTGAACATAAAATTTTCCACTATCATCAGCAAATCAAAACAAACGGAATGCGTGGAAAATTTTTGGCTTAACAGCTGACAGCAGCAGCAACAACAACGGTGGTTAGAGTCTAATTGGATTATGATTGCGGCCAGTCAGAATGCCTCACGTGGAAGTCGCGAGAGATGAAAAATCAATGCAGAAACAAGTGTGAGATAAAGAGAGAGTGCAAGAGAGAGAGAGAGATATGCAAAATATTCGATATGTACAATTATGATGTATGAATCACACCCACGCACAGGCTGTATGTGATGTAGAACAACAACAACAACAATAAAGGAAATACATTTTCGCCAGTTTTCACTTACCCAAAAACTTTGTGTAAAAGATAACACTTTTATTTTTATAAATAAATTAGAAATGTTTCAAACGCGCCATTTTGTACTATTTTTAGCTATTGAAATTTCACACACACTTTGTTTTTTGTATTATCAACTATCGAGCAATTGCTGCACACACTTGAATATTTCTCGTTTTTCTTTTATTTATTTTTGTCTTATGCGCAGACTTTGATTTCGCTTTGCGCTGCTGCTTCTTGCCAATTGCTCTGCTGCTGGTCCGCCTTCTTGCACCTTCTCTATCACTCTGCCACCTCCTGGTGGTGTCAACGCCGCTGCTGATTTTGTTGTGTTAATTATGCAAACAAATGTTGCTTACAACAATTAATTATTACCGTTCGAAAATTATTTATAAACTTCTATGTCAATGTGGAGAGATGCGTGCGATGCGAACTCGAATTCTAACACGAACGTTATGATTGATTCGGTAAAAACGACAGAAACGTCAACGTCCCCAGAGAAAATTCACAAAACTGCTGATTGTGTGACCAGATGCGGTATGCCAAAAAATACCGAAAACTTTTATCGTGCCTCTTTTCAGTATCGTGTCTATCTATCGTATATCGCCAAAACACAATGTGTACACACTGTTGAGAAATTTTCTGCAAACGCAGCTCCACCCTCGCCGTTATAGGGAGAAGAAAATTACAAAAATCATGTAAATTAGAAAAGTTCCTATGAAATCAGTTGCCCATCATCATTAACAAACTCATCAAGCACATCAACCACCGCATCCCAAACGGAATACATACGAAAAGCCTCGCAATTACCGCAATATGGATCACAATGAGATTTCAATGTGCATGGACGTCAAATTGGATACACATGACAAGCGCGCCATTGCGCTGCAGTACAAGACGTGGACGAAATGCCTTGTGAAAATCGAAGCCATCAAATGTGTTCCCTGCTTCCTGCGACTCAGTTTTCAAACTATTGGCGATGGCGAGGAGCAACATCCGAACCAACCAAAGCTGTTCAGTGTTTCGGTGAATGTCCCAGGGGTGAACATAAGCCTGGCTACGTCTCGCACCAAGCAGCATTCGTACGGACTCTTCTGGACGCAGAATCGACGTGACTGCTTCATTTATTTCGCACTAGACACGGAGACTGCATGTCGACGGCATATGAAGTGGATTAAGAAGTCCATTAAGAATCTGGAGCTTTATAGACAAGTCTTTCTGGAGCAGCGCCGGCTCAGTCGCGACACAAGGTAAGGCGACACTGTGCGACACATTCGATGATTTGTTTTATTTATTCGATTTAATTGCAGCGCTCAAAAAGCACTCGGTCCGCTGCCCAATTTGCCCGATTCCTTTTGCTTTGACCTGGAGGCGAACAGCTTCTCGTTGTCCGCTCGCGTCTCGCAGATCTATGAGGAAATCTTCGATGGCAGTCGCATCTCACGTGCATCCATTGCCTCGGGCATCTATGAGGAAATGAATCTTTCGTCCGTCTGTGCAGCTGGACGCATCTTGGAAATTCCGCCTGCGCTGCCGCCGTTGCCCGCACATCGGAAACGCATCAATACGTTTGAATGCCAGCCGGGAGAGATACCGCGCTGCAACACTAATCCCGAGTCTGAGCTGGCCAAGAAGAAGAAATACAAAAATATGTTGGAAAATATCTTTGGACAGAAACGTCGCTCGGGCAGTGCCAGCGTTGGACCAGGAGAGAGAGATGGAGATGAGGAGGAGGAGCAGCAGGTGGTGCTGTACGAGAATGCACCGACACCAGAGGCAGCGCCACCACGTAAACGTTCATCGTATTTAAAGAACGCGCAGCGCAACAGCTTCTCCAGTCCAGATCTGTCCAAGCTTAACTTTCTGGACACCTTTGGCGAAGCACTGTCCAGCGAGGAGTTGAACATCAGCCTGGAGGATTCGGTTATTGAGCACGTCAACACTCGCGAAGTGCTGCTTCCTCAGCTAACACGTAACCTGAGCAAAGCAGACTCCCTGGAGAGTCTCAATATGTCGCAGCAGCTGCCGCACAACTTCAATTTCTCCGCCTGCAATTCATCCACCATCAATCTAGTGGGTGCCAATGGCGCCGTCTCCCAACGTCGTCATCCACAGTCGCAGCTGGCCAAGAAGAAGGTTTTGGTTGATGATCTCAATGGTTACTGCGTCATGGCACCCATACTGCCGAAGGCTAATAGCGGCAACAATGCTGCCGCCTTGCTTGAGAAGAAGCCTAGCGCCAGCACTGGCTCCACCTCGTCTGGCTACTCCACGGGCTCATACTGTTCCTCCACAAGCAGTTGCAATACTGCAGACGAGCAGCTGGCCAAGATCTCAACAACAACAACGGAAGCTGCTGCTGCACCAAACGAGAGCGGCATCTATGAGGCAATGAATCATGGCCTGCATTCGTTGGAGAACAACAGCATATTGGCTGAGCATCTCTATGAGAATTTGCTGGCTGTAAAGGCCTCGCAAGAACTGGAATTGGGCTACGGCTTGAGCACCAGCACACCCACCGAATCGCCGCTGATGCCCACACTGCCACCCAAGCAGCAGCAGCTGCAGCAAACGCCTCTTGCTGCTGATAGCGAAGTACAGCAACAGGAGGAGGAGGATTACTATCAGACGCCACGCAAGTCCATCATTAGTGTAGATGACAAGATACCCTCCTATTATCCCAATAGCTGCGACACCATGAAGTCTAAGCGACGCAGTCCCAGCAACAGCGCAGAGACAGTGCCAGGAATGAGGCACTTGGTCAGCGCAAGACTTCGACGGGAGCGCAAGGAAAATCTGTATATATCATCGCCACAGCAGATTATCGAGCAGCGACACAAGTCTCAAACATCATCATCATCACCAGCAGTAGGAGGAGGAGGAGGAGAAGGAGGAGGAGCAACTAAGTATAAGAATGTAAACAAAAAGACTGCCGCCCACAAGATCTCCGAGGGTGTCTATGCCGTCACCCATGGCGCACCCAAGCGTGCCAGCCAAGGCATTAGTAACCACAACAGCAACACCAACACCACCAACAACAATAACAATAACAACAATGAGCTGCAAGGGGAGGAGGAACTGCTGCAGCTGGCGATGTTGCAGAACATTGACTTCAAGTTTGACGATGGCCACGTCGGCCCTGAGCCCACCAGCTCCATCAAGTGCAAGGGCAGCCAGCTGGAGGAAGAGTACGAGCATTGCTATCAGGCAGCAGAGCGTGCCACACGTATGTTACAGAAATATGCCACACTGGCCAAGTTTGGCAACTCTCCCACCAAGCAGCAGCAGCTGCAAGTGAAGGCAGCCATGACACAATCGGTGGCTACCACACGCACACCCAACGATCACAGCCAGCAGCAGGTGGCTTCAGCGGGCAACAGCCTCAAGAAGTTCGCATCCTTGCCGCGCTTCAAGAAGATCGATTTCTCTCCTCTAAAGTTGCGATTCAACAATGTGTTGCAACGTTCCAATGCCACAGCAGCTCCTGCATCGCCGCAGTAGACACAGACAGACAACCAGGAATAGTGTGAATTCCAATTGTTGTTATTGTGGTGGTTATTGTTGTTGTTAATTGTCACAGTAAGTTAAGTTAATCGTACAATCTGCTGTAATTTATGTTTCGCATGTGATTCTACTTATTCCCAAGGATCTTGAGAGATCTTCTGATTGTGTTTTGAGTTAACAAAGCTGTCACTCAGCTACCTGATTTGTAACTGTATTTAATACGCTTTTATATATAATTATTATGCTATTGCTATTATTATTATTATAACTGTAACTAGTATTTACGCCTTATATGTTGATTCTACAATTATCATATAACCCTCTCATTGTTTGAAGTTGAAACTAAGCAAAAGTATTACAAGTAAAACATCTCATCATATCATGCAATGTGTAAGAGCTAACTAGCAAACGAATTGAACCACTTAAGTTGAGATTGTATTAACTAATTATTATATATAGTAAAAATCTCATGGGGAAATTAGCAAACAGTTTAAGCTCATGCTGACATTGTATTAAAATTATTACATAGAAAACTTCTCAACATATCATATATGTGAGAGGAAACCTTGAGAATCAAGTTCGATTGTATTTAAGGTAAACATCCCATGAGGAGACTAGGCAACAGTTAAAATGCTCAAGTTCGACTGTATATGCCATATAAGGACATATTTCTATAGTATATCATGTGTGTCTGTGTTGATTGTACGCGAATGAATGTCTATGCAATATCATTTTAACATATTTACACATATTCACGCACATATGCTCAATTATAGTGAAATATCGAAACGCTTTTATCTGATATAGTTGATAAACAAACAAATTATACACTAAACTATTGTTGACTTATTTTACAAAATTATTAATCTATTATTATAGCTTAAGCTTATGCTTTTTATGTCTATAAGAAAGGAAACTTAACTGCAAAACTATCGCAAGTCCTTCTTTTCAAGTATCTGGTCTTAAATATGTCAATTATACTACTTAATCCACCGATCTTTATGTATTTAAGACTTGGATTCAGTGCCAGCTTAGCAATTGTCCTTTATAAGGTAATCTACAGTTATTATTTCATATTGAAATAGTGCAACAATTTTGAATAAGGAATACAACTCTATCGCCGCCCCATGCGCTTTGGCTTTGCAGCAAAACATATCAATTAGCTAGAAAATTACAATAACAAAAGATATTGCGTACATTTTATAATATACATTTCTTAAAGAGAAAGATTTGTTCCGTTCATTATAAAATATTGAATCAATATTTTGAGAACACATTGTTTATTGTGAGTATAAATGTAATGTGCTTAAGCTACAATATATAAAAATATGCATATTGCAAAAGCTTCTCTATAGCGCCAGGCTCAATTGTACCGTAAATTGGAAATATCTTCGTCGCAAATTAATAGTAATAAAAAAGAATTAACCAAAGCTTTGTTAATGTACAAAAAGAAAAAGAAAAATAAAATAAATTGCTTGATTTTTCTTTAAGTGGAGCAAAGATGTTTCTCTTTCCCACATATCAACTATAGACCTGGGGCCGTCGCTGTTGATGTATGAACTCCTGTTCGACACGTGAGTTCTTGGGCACCACGTAGAAGAGCAGAGCGCCTCCAGAGACAAAGAAACCCTGCTCGGAGATAATCTCACGCAGTGTCTTGGACCGATCAACCTTGTGTACACAGGCAGCCTTGCGATTCTCGTAGTAAACATTGACACTAACTGGACGATACGATAGCGTCTTATCCACTGGCAATGGCTCTGCGAAGAGTGTGTTAAGGCAATCCGATATGGTGGCTGTCTCGGGTAGCTGCTGCTGGAACTCGCTGAGTAGAAATTCTGGATACGAGAATGCGGCGGGCCAAATCAGTGTGCTGCCATCGTCATCCAAATGCACGGGGTAGTCTTCAAGGGGCAGAAACTTTGGACGCAGTAGCTCCTCCGTAATGTTGAGTCGTTTATTCAGGCGTTGATCGTCGAACTTAATGGCACGCTGCTCCAGCGCATCGCGCAGCTTCTGGAAGCGTGCCTGTCGGCGCTTTGCCTCGGCAGCCTCTTTGCGCTGATTGCGCTCCGTGTCCAGCTACAAAGAAGGGGCAGAATTCAAAAGGGCAACTTGAGATTGCATATCACTTGCTTACCTTCTTCATTTTGTTCTTGTGCAGCAGCGTATTGGCCTCCTTGTGATCGATGTCCACCTCGAGCAGCTCCTCGCACAGCTGCGTGCACAGATCGAACTTGTCCAGCTCGTGTGCACACTGCGCTGCGCGCCAACGCGCCTTGGTGTAAATGGGTTTATGGAACAGCGCACGCTGTGCATCGCTGAGCGCGGTGCGATAGTTCTTGATGAAGAAATGCGCGGCAGAGCGATTGTTATACAGCACTGCGAGCACTTCGGGATTGTCGCACTTGGTTTTAATGCCCTCGGTGAAGGAGTAGACGGCCATGCGAAACTTTTTGTGCTTCATGTAGAAGTTGCCGTCCTCTTTGTAGTTCAGGGCCAGCTCTTCTAGGGTGTTCTCCATGGGATCGTATTTAAGCTTTTGCAGGCCCTCGAACATGGGATGCACATCGTCTCCAGGCTTGGGGGCTTGTTTCATGAAGAACGGATGCTTGTCCATCTCCTCCTCCCAGCGATCTTCCGGCCATCCCTCCTCATAGCGTTTCTTTTCCAAGCTATCTATAAACTGGTCTAACTCTGCGTCCAGCTGTGCTGCCAGCTCCAGTCTCTCCTGCTCTGTCCAGTTCTTTTTCGTCGCCAAGTTCTCCATTCGTGCAGGTTTACAACTAAATTGCACATGCTGCACAGCTACCTGTTAATTTATTGTGTGACTGAAAGTAACTGTGACTGAGAGATATGTGTGATCGTGCACGGCATTTTTTTGTTAATTGTTGTATTAACTATCTTAAAGAAGAAAATATAGCAAGAAATTGTAATTCACATATATTAAAATATAATTTATAATAGATGTTCAAGTTATTATGGCAGAAAAATTGTATTTTCCGTCAGCTGTTAACTACGCAGTCATGCAAATTTAAAAATACCGCAACTGCAGACAGTCTGGCAACGCTTATATCAAAGTTCGTTTGTTTTTGGCGCGCAAAACATAGAATGGAGTCACAGGCAATGGAAGTGGATGAAAATGCGCCACAGCAGTGAGTTAATAAATAAATCCAAGATCATTTCTATATCATATATATAATTTCTCAGGTATGTGCGCACGCCGGAGGACGTGAAAGTAATTGTTAAGCATGCGAAACTGGATGAACGTCAGCTCACTCAGCTGACGCAGGCTTTGTACTACCCCAGTGAAAATGTTGCAAGCGACAGTCTGCGTCTGTTGGAGCTGGACGATCATATGTTGCAGCAGATTCGCACCGGACAGACACTGCATTTCAAGGGAGGCCTGCATGAAAAGGTCGTACTGTGCACGGATGAGAGAACTTACGATGTGAAGGGAGCTGAGATCTCTAACAGCCTGTTGCTGGTGCCGGAGTTGAAGTTTGCCGCAGCGACCAGTACATCGCCACTGAAGAGTCCTCGCACGGGCAATGCCAATGCTTCGCTAGAGCGCAGTCTAAACGATAGTGCTGATGATGATTTGGAGATACCACGTTCACTGGAACAGCGCCAGGTGCTGTCAATCTTTCACGAGTACTTTGAATGTCGCGAGATACGTCCACGTTATCGCAAGCTGGGCGAACTTCTGCAGCTAACACGCTACTCTGGTCCAGAGAACGAGTATTGCATTGAACGCAAGCTGCTCTTCAGCTTTCAGCAACTCCTGGATACGGTGCAGTGCAGCCGGGCGCAGTTTGTTGAGGGGCTGCGACAATATCGTGCCCTGGAATTCGATGATCATGTGCGGATACTGGACTACGAGTACGAGTATCGCATAATCAATCTAATGCTTGGCTTGATTAGTGAAAATTCTTGGGCCTTGGACGAAGTGGAACGGGAGGAGACCATTCACGCACTTCAGGGCATTGCTCCAGAGCCAATTGTGACGGGTTTATTTGATATCTATACCAAGATCAGTGATCGCTGCCCCGACAAGTTCAGATATCAAGAGTCGCTCGTGGCGAGAATTGTGGCGCAAAATATTCTGCAACCTGGACTGCGTTTTCGCCATGAGGAGTTCATGAGCACCTGGCAGGAGGCACTGCCTGAGGGCATGTTCTGCAAGCTAGATTACCTGCGCGGATTGGGTATACTGGATAAAGAAGGCGCACAACCCTGCATACGTTCACTGGCCGAGGAGCAGCTACCCGAAAATATTAACGACCGCATGAAAATTCTGTTTAAGACGAAGCGCAAGTGGACGCTGGACGAGATGGAGCCGTACATTAGGTAAGAAACGCACCTCTACTTATATGAAATTGCCACTCTAACTGATTCCCTCTTCCCGCACAGCTGCTTCACCACGCCCACCATGTCTGTCTCCACCCTGCTGGCCAAGCACGCGCGCTCCTTGACGGAGAACGGCACCAGATACTTTGTGTCCAAGCATTGATTGCAATCTCTATCTATGTATTTATTTTTTGTACAGTAAACTAAGTCAAGAAATTGTTTTAAGCTTTGCGTTTACGTTTATTACGCTGCATCTTGGCCAGCTTCATGTCCTCAATGGCCGCCTTCATGGCCTCCACAGCGCTCTTGCCATTGCTCGTGGATATTTCGGAGCCTGCAAGAAGCTGCCCGGTGCTTGTTGGGTACTTAAAGCTGAAACCTTTGGGGAAGATGGGCTGTGCCAGTAGAGCTGCAAGTTTGCCACGTACTGCAGACACATGCAATCGATTGCGTCGTCGCTCGATGACGAAAGGATCCTCATCCTGATCACTGCCGCTGTGTGGAGTTATGTTTTTAGTATTTTGCACATGGCACTCTCAGAGAATTTGACTTACGATTCATTATTGTAGCCATCGATAATCATGTCCATTTCTTCGGCATGCTTCTTCATCCAACCCTCCTCACTCTGGGTGCGTCGCAGTTTCAGCTCCTCCTTGTCCAGCTCACGTGCCAAGTTCACACGCTCCTTGACAGCGCCCAGAAAGCGTTCAGAGATAGGGAAAAGCGGCAGATCTTCAGCTGTAAATAGTAAAAGGAAGTTAAGTTGGATGAACTGTAGACCCAAACTGATGTCACCTACTCCTCTCCAAAGTCTTGTACAGCTTCACATAGCTCTTGACCTCGCCAGGCTCCATGAACATCACAGTGATGCCATGTTTATTGGCACGAGCTGTCCGCCCCGAACGATGCACATAGTTCTCACTGGTGCGCGGCACTTGGTAGTGTATGACATGCTCCACATTGGGTATATCCAGACCACGAGCTGCCACATCCGTAGCTATGAGAAACCCAACTGGACTGTCTCTAAATCTTTCTAGATTCTTCAGTCGCTGCTTCTGTATCATATTTGCGTGCAACGGCAGAGGATTGCACTCCAGCAGGCCGAAGAGTGTGGCCAATCGCTTGACGCAGTCAATCGAGTTGCAGAAGACAATGGTGCGTCCCGGATGACGTTGCACAAAGTAGTACAGATAATAATCCTTCTCATCGATGGCACACAGCAGACGACTCTCGGTTAACGTTTGCGAGGTTTCTGTAAGTCAGAGAGAGAGAGAGAGGATTACAGAGGATTACGTGCCAGAGGCATCTCCACTTACGTTGACTACTGGTGATGTCCACAATCTTTGGCTGCGATATGCCCAACTCCTCGATAAGACTCTCAATCTTCTGATCTACCGTTTGCTTGACAAACTTGGGTCGTTTACCCAAATTGCGCTCTGCAAGATTAGGAATGAAATTAATTGATGAAATGATAGTTCTTTGGGTTACTCACTTCGCATATGCTCGGGCAGATCGTGCACCAGTGTTAGTGTGGCGGAGAAGACAAAGTTCTGTCGCAATTGCTTGCGTTCATCATCCGCATTGAGCACCTTCAGAAGACTGCGCAGCTCCTCGAAATGTCCCTTCTCAACCATACGATCGGTTTCATCGATGCACAGGAAATTGACATTGTCGATCTTCTTCAGATGCTGATTGCCCTGCATATACAGCTCCCACAGGCGACCAGGTGTGGCCACCACAATTTCAGGACATTGACGCAGCACGCGCTCCTGTTTGGCCACCGAGAGGCCTCCAAAAATGGCAGCGACACGAATATCGGTGTATTTGGCTGCTGCGACCAAGTGATTCTTCACCTGCACTGCCAATTCACGAGTGGGTGTCAGCACTAGAGCGTAGAGCGGTGTGTGTCTCGGTTGTTTCCCCTGTTGAGCCTCATCGGCATCGCTCTCCTCGTCACTGGCGCCCGACACGTATTCAAGTTCTTCTGGCGGTGGTGTCAGCTCATGATTATCCTTTACTGCTGGCGCCTCTGGTTGTGCATCCCCTTTGCCGGCTACCTTGGGAGCCTTGCGAATACTAGAGCCATCATTTCGCTGCTTCAGCTCCAGGATTCCTGAGATGATTGGTATACCAAAGGCGAGTGTTTTGCCACTACCCGTCTCCGCTGCACCCAGTATATCCTTCTTGCCATGTATGGCAGCGGGAAGCGTCATGGCCTGAATTTGAGTGGGCTCCTGAAAGCCCTGTTCGGCCAGAGAACGCATAATGGGCGCCGGCACACCTAGCCCATGCCACTTGGTCATGTCCACATCATGCCATGCAGCCTCAACCAGCTCTGGCACTTGTTCCTCATCCGAGGAAGCTTCTGGCTCATCACTCTCTGGCGGTGGCGGACGTAGCAGTGCAAAGCGATCGGGTTCATGGCCTTCATTGACTGTATACTTTGATTCACTTGACTTGACTTCGGTTTTGGGATTCTTCCCCTTCTGTTTCCGCTGTTCCTTGCGCCTTTCACGTTTCTCGCGTTGTTTTTGCAAACGCAGTGCATGACGCTCCGCCATGCGTGCTTTCTTAGCACTAATGGCTTTTGCACTTGAAGCAGCTTCCTTATCCTCGTCATCGCTCTCAGATTCATCTGATGAGGATTCCGATTCATGGCCCTTTTTTTGCTTACGCCCTTTTCTCTCTCTACTCCTATCATTTCTCCTTGTATCTACTAGTCCATGCTTCTTCTCTGTTGACTTTACCAGTGCAGGATCGTACTCCTTGAGTACCTCCAGTCCAATGAGCCCATCATAACCACTGAACTCATCCGATATCACGTGGCCTTTGATTTTCACCTTCTGCCAGTCTTTTAGCTTGGCACTTTTACTCTCCGCATCTTTATTGGGTTTCTTTTGTTGTCCATTCGCGGTTTTCTTTGCTTTTGTGGTAACCATTTTCACATCAAATGTCCCGGTCGATTTTGATCTGGTGTATTCCGCGTGTTTCGTTTGTTGATATTGCGCAGAACAGGGTCGTTATGCAAAGGGCTGCACAACGTAATAAGCAGTGCTGTAAAACATAAAAATGGGCGCAGAAATTCGAATGAAATAACACAAATTGATTTTTTACAGATTGTTTCATATCTTTTTCAACCATTTTTTATTTTTAACATTCAATATTAATAAATTGTAACTAATTGATTAAATAAATAAGCTTAAATGATTATAAACATTTCCCTTAAATATTATATCTTTTTTAATCTTGCCTGCATTATAATATGCTTAAAATAAACTGATTTATATAAGGATAAATCGATTTTAAATAAACAAATTATAAAAGAGGAAATAAAAAATTAATAAATTCTACTATTAAAATAATACTACTTTATACATATAAGGGTTTATATAAAAAAGACTGTCATAAATAAATTAATTGCTGTAGAAATGAAGTTGTAATAAATAAGTTTAAACAGTCTGTGTTATGCGTTTTATAGAAAAATGCTTGTTTTTTATTGAACACAATAATTAACATTGCTTTGCTTATCACTAAAAGCGCTTCAGGAATTCCTCAGCACAGGTGCGTGCTCGTGCATTCACTGCCAACTTCATTTCACTTATTTCCTTATCAATTTCTTCCATAAAACTGATGACAAAGTCAACCAGTTTATGCTTGTACATCTGCTCCGTGTGGAAATTTGTTATTAAAAAACTGATATCGTAGCCCTCGATGGGCTTGCGACGCAGTATTATAAAGGATTCGGCGCGACGCATCATGAAGCGTGTGAATTTGTGGCATAGAATGCGTTCGATTTCATCGGCCTGTTTGACGGCAATGCTGACTCGCACCGAGTTGATAGACGGCTCGATAAGCACCTTTTCCCTCTCATTACGGGATACCACAATGGGCGTCAGCACCAACTCTTTGCTGGAACAAATTTCCACTTCTGGCTTGTTGTGGCGTTCCACAACTTGCGAGGGGAAGTCCTGTAAACACATTGCAGCAGTCAGGGAATGACGAACGGCTGTCAAATATGGCTTTAACGTTGCGGCCATGTTTCGTTGGTAATCTTAATACTCTTTTGTTTGTTAATTTTTTTTATTCGGTAAATGCACCTTTTTTTATTATGATTCACACAATCGATACTGGTATCGATACTGTATACTGGTATTTTCGATAGCAAGAAAAGTGTTTATTGGAAGTCGGCTTATTAATGGACGTAAATTATAAGCCGAC
The DNA here is from genome assembly GCA_018903715.1 of Zaprionus davidi. Lineage (NCBI taxonomy): Eukaryota > Metazoa > Arthropoda > Insecta > Diptera > Drosophilidae > Zaprionus > Zaprionus davidi. The sequence continues at coordinate 12,827,115 of JAEIGL010000004.1, read as the reverse complement.
GAAAAAATACTAAATAGCAATAAATTAATTTTGAATTGAATGTATTAAACATGAAGAAATTATTGTTTTAATAAATGAATAATATTTTATGTTATTTTTAGCAGAAAATGTGTAAACATTTATTCAAAAATGTAACTTAACAAAAAAATACCAAATTTGAAATGAAGTTAGCATCGATATGCGATATTACGAACGATTACATTTGTGCAACGCTTCTTGATATATGATTTATCGGCCGTACTGAGAACCTATCGGGCACCACGAATATCATAAAAGAAAAATAAAACAATAAAATTAATACTAAATGACGCGGTAATTGTTGCTATAACAGCTTGCCAGGAAAGCAGCAAGGATGTGGAACGCTAAAGCTAACACGTTGCTCCTTCTCCTCGTGGCGGCTGCACAAACAACGCAAAGCAACAGCAGCAGTAGCAGCAGCAGTGAACATGTTCCTCCTCTACCTCTAAACATAAGCAAACACACAACCACAACAAATGACGAAACCACAACTAGCAACATTAACAAAGTGCCTACGTCCATTGCAGCTGGTCCTGCAGTCGGCTTTATGCCGTTGCAGCAGACACCAGCTAGCATTTTCTTTATCAACTACAATCAACAGAATGTTGTGCAGCTGCGGAACAATCTGGAGGCGAATCTGCATAGCATAAGGAAGTTCGAGATGCTCGTGGCAAAGATACAGGTAAACAGACAAGGAGACATATATATATTGTATTGCAAGTGCTACCATGTCATCCTTTTGTTACAGGAAATATTTGACTCCATTAACTTTGCCAGCTCGATAGCATCGCGTTTACCCGCTGCCAATGCAAACGAAAGCGTGCAGCAGGATCTGCAAGTGTTTAGCAACCGACTAGGACGCAAGCTGCAAAGAGCAACGCATGTTGTGCTGGAGATGCGCGATTTATTGCGCTACAATCTGAGTAAAGTGCTGCAGCAGGAACATCTGTACGATGATGACGAATATGATGATCACGAGATACGCGAATCCGATTTCCTAGTTGACGATACGGACAGCAGCAGAAATGCAGTAACAAACAATGAGCCGCTCAATCTCTATTTGAACACGCAAATCGAAAGCTGCCAATCGTCTGACTATGACAACAATGTGGATACAGTTTCTTCAGCCTCCGCGCACTACAACAAACAACAGATACAAATCCTAAATTATCTAAAGTCGGATGAGTCGTCGCATGTTACATTCCTAAATGAAAACAATGAACGGTCGCGAGACGCCAATGCTTATATAGCTGATCAGTTGGCGCTTTTGCGGCAGCGGCTTAGTAAGATACCAAGTGACACGGATGCCAACAGCAGCAGCAGCAACAACAACAACAAAGCCAGCAACAGTGTCAGTCACTTTAAGCACATATTCTTTCTGTCCAACAGCGATGGAGCGCCAAGTAGTGCACATTTCAGGCATCTCTATGTGTCGGCCATAAAACACAAGTTCGTGATGCTCTTGGTGGATGTGGGCTCAGCCATGAATGCGGAGCTCTTCGAACTGACCAAAAACTTTGGTAAGGAATGAAGTTGAGCAAAATATGCACTGAAAGTTCCCTAATTTGTTGTTTTCTATTCAAACAGTTCAAGAAGTACTTCATCTCTTGGAGGACACGGACTATATATCGTTGGTAACAGTTTCCAGTGAAGCGGACTTTATGTCCTTGGATGCATTTCCCTCGGATGCAGCTCATGGCATTTACAGTGCCACGCGTGCGCACAAGGATGAGATAATTAGCTATGTGAATAATCTCAGCTTGGCACGTGCATTGACCAATCACAGCTTAGGCTTCGAATACGCCTTCCAGATGCTGCACCGCCTAGAGAAGTCGAATCTGATTAATAGCTCTGAGCAGCCAATTGAATTTGTGTATGTCACGCGTGGGTTGCTTACCAATCTATCGGATGCCATGTATGTCTTGCGTGTATTGGCACAGGGACAGAGTCACCTCAGGTCTCCCATTGTGATTAACACCTGCGCTGTGGTGCTAGACGAGAAGCGCATCATGTACGAGAAGCAGTTCCTCAGCGATATTGCTACACAAAACTACACAAAGTTCGATATAGATGTGCGCGCTTGGTTGCCCAGTGGGGGACAGGAGGAGCAGTTGGCCGGGCGTTTCTTTGTACTGAATAAAATGCATGCGGAGACCATTCCTCAATCAAGTAGCCGTGTGTTTGGCCAGCTCTTCACAGAGCGCTATCTCACAGATACCCTGGAAGTGCATCAGCCTGTTGTGGATGCTGAGAGCGGAGGTAAGTTGGAGTAGCTATCCTGAGTGATGTTCAACAATTAACCTTTCTATCAAATCTTATTGTAGATGTGCTCGTGGCCATTACACACGCTGTGCCGCCCTATGGTGTGGTGGGTGTTAATCTGTACTTGGCTGACTTGCTGGAAGACTTGCTTAACTACCCAAATGCTTCGCCTGCCGCCAAGCAGGGATATAGCTATGCCTTCCTCTTGGATCGCAGTACTGGTAACACTTTGGCACATCCCGCATTCCCGCGTCCACTTATACAGCGGGAAACAGCTTATCCCGTGAATATAGCATATCTGGAAAATGCAACAGACTTTGCCAGCATACGGCATCGTCTGTTGCACGAGGAGCGTGGCACGGCGAGCAGTGTCATCTACGTGGGTCGCCAGCAAATGCAGCGCACATATCACTGGGCATCGATACTGGGCATTTATGTGCTCTGCTTGGTGAGCACCACCAGCATTAGTGGCAGTGCCGCACACAATGCCACACAGGCGCAGTTGCAACGGTTTAACTCCTTTAAGGATCCAGTGGATCCTAACTTTGATTCGGGATACTTTGGCAATGGCATGGATCTATTATATCATCGGTTGGACATCAAACAGAGTGGCATCAGTGGCAGCCCACAAACCTGTCGCTACTTCAGGCAGTTGGCCACAATGGGTACTGAATACTTCCTTAATGTTTTCTATATCTTCTCTAATGGTTTTGCCTTCTTTGCAGATGCTCCCACGCTCTTCCTGAGTGCAGCAGCATTTGAGTCTCCCTTTGCCTTTCTGCACAACAATCGTCCACGTTCAAAGCAACGTCCTGAGGAGTCCATTATGGCCTACTTGCGTGAGTCTAGTCGGCTGTTAGCCAATCCCGGCCTGCGTCCACACATACGACACGAGGTGCGAGTTTTGTATCAAGCCATGCAGCAGTTGCGTCGCCGTCACCAGGATCCCAATGGACCACTGCGTGGACATATCATTCGGCGCTATATAGCCAGTGTGAGTGGAGTCTTGTTGCTGTATCCCGGTTGCCTGTTGAGCAATAGCTACGATGCAACACGACGTCCTTGGTTCCGCCAGGCAATGGCGCAGCCAGGCCGTATTGTAAGCACATCGCCGTATTTGGATGCAGGTGGAGCTGGCTACATTGTAACCATTGCGCATACGATATTCGAGGGAAAGGCACACGCACTGCATTCGGCGCAGCAGGATCGTCCCGTTGGTGTGGTGGCATTGGATGTGCCATACGCCTTCTACTATCGCCTGATCTTGGACAGCACTCCACTGTGCCAGTTGCCGCACATGAAGTGTCTGCTATTCGAGCACGAGGGTTACTTGTTGGCACATCCCAGCATGATGCAAGTAGCCACGCCTGGGCTCAATCAGCGTAGACCGCACGAGCACTTGACGCACAAGGAATCGTATCTGGCCAACGATATGCTTAACCATGGACAGTTGGTGCGCAAGTTGGGCTGCGCTAGCTATCAGAATCGCACCTTGCAGCGCTACTATGCCTTCAACACATCCCTGACGAGCATCCTCAGTAATGTGGTGCATGGCGAGCGCACCAAGTATGCGATAGCCTTGATCCGTGGCAGCAATCTGTTTGCAGCTGTACTCAACTCCAGCTGCGATGGCGGCGCCTTTTGTCCGTGCAGCACCATCGATCGCGTGTGCCTCAATTGCAAGCGAATGGATCAAACGGACTGCGAATGCCCCTGCGAGTGTCCCATGCTGTCCAACGACTCGGATAGCTATGCCAACTACACGCAGCAGTTTCCCTATTGTGCCCCACCAAGTGAACACTTTCTGGCTATGCCACCTACGACGCAATTGTTGAGCATGCTCCCAAGCTGCGTCGCCAGTGGAATGAACACATGCGAGACGCATGCAACGCAGCGGGAATGTCTTGGCATGATGGGCTGCGAGTGGTGCCAACAGGATGTGGAGGGCAATAGCTTTGCTGCTCCCTTCTGCTCGACACAGGCGGGCTGTTTTAATGGCGTGTTGGCTTCGATGACACCCTACGGCGAGCTGGACGAGCTGGAGATGCTTGCCGCGCATAATCCGCAAAGGGAGCAGCATGCGTACTCCGCGTTTGGGCCACTTGGTGGCGCCATTATCGTACTGTCAATAGTCATTGGTTTTGCCATCTATTGCTATCGCAACAATCTGGACAATCAGGCACAGGAGCAGTTCTATGTGGATTCGGTGCAGGAGGAGAATTATGGTCTGCCATTGTCACGTTTCAATTTCGACGACTGCAAGGCACACGATGAGCCGCCAATGGGAGGATATGACCACACTGCGGCACAACGTCAGTTGATGCATGCCGCGGATATATCGCCGTATCATATGTCCAGTGGGAGCAGCTACTATCGCCGTCCACCGAACGGAGAATCGGATCATGGCTACAGCACCATGACACCACACGAGGATAGCTCCGATCAGCAGTGCTTCACGCTGGCCGAGCCACTGCTGCTGCATGACAAGCGGCACAGCAAGTCGGACACCATGTCCATATCCACATCCATATCGAGCCCCACGAATCGACAGCAATCTGGAGGTGGGCATCCCTACTTGAGCAATCAGCCCGCCTGCAAGACGGAGCGCTACAAGCAGCAGCAGCAGCAGGCAACGCCTTCGCCATGTCGAGGCGGCACAGGAGGCGCTGTCTATGGACAGACTACGCTGCCTTTGGATGTAGAGGAGACACCGCGTTCGCATTACATTCTGGCGCCGGTGACAGTGCATCGACATATGGAAACCGCCGAATCGTAGTAGTTGCAGTTCCAGTTAGTTTGTTATCTTTAAGTCCGCATGTTTGCCAATTTGTGTATGCCAGAGAGTGTATGAAACCATCGATAACACATATAATACGATAGTATTGACGATAGTTGTGCACATCTCTAGTTAAGACTATCTTTAACCACTATTAGTACAGTATAGTACAGCCTATAATTCTGTACATCTACAGACAGAGAGTTGATACTATCGATATCGTTAATACAACCGATAGTTCTGCACATCTCTAGCCATTTTGAGGAAAGTTGAACTGTCCCAATGCAATCGGTTTGAGCGCAGCACTTTGCCTCAAACCCTACACACACACACTATACACTTTACACTATACAACAAATGCCAGCCAATTTACTACTTAAGTCGTTTATAATATCGTTAACTATTCTGCCATTTTTGTCAAAGTACACACGCCGTTTTGCATTGTGTACCGTAATTTATTGCAAAACAAAAACAAGTATTATTACTTAACATACTTCCAATATTTTTAGCATTTATCTGTTAAGGCACCAAGCGAATCCAACTAATTGTACTTATTATTATATCAAGTGACATGCGAGTATACTTTTTTGTAATAGTTTTTAAGAGCCCATAAAGTTACTAACTTTCGATTTTAGTACTGTACGTATCGAGATCATAAACTTGTACTATGTTTCCAATAAAAATGTTTAAATTTTACATATGAGAAACAACGGGAATAGTTGGACAATCTTTTTCTTAGCCTTGATCCAGAGCGTCGTGCACTCGATATATTCGCCTTCTTCGATCAGCTGCTGTCTGACGCGTTAATGAATTTATTTTTACATGCTGTACATATAAAAAACAGAATAGAGAAACAACATTCTCAGCAGACGGTGGCCAAAATGTTGCGTATTTATAAATAAAAAGCGTTGCTCGGGGTTGTCAAATTGTAGTAAATGGAATTTCCAAAACAAATCGTTGAAAATTAATTGTAATATTGCTTATTCTGAGTTCTTTCCCAATGTTTTCACCCTGTCTTTTCTTGGCTAGAAACCTAAGTTCTTATATTTTCTTAACCTGTTTCATAACCGTTTGATAACCGTTAGTCAAGCGGTAAGCTCGACAACTCTAGGCACAATTATTTCGCTCTATCTTTGCTCCTGTTTGGTTGCGACTGTTGCATTTGGCTTTCTGGTTTGGCGCACAACGAACGTTGTTTTTATTTTGGGTTCTTCTTATTGAAAGTCCCAAGAAGAACAACTCTCTACTTCAGCTACTCTTCAGCTACCCGCACGGTATCCCGCACAGTCTTCCTCGCACTTTGAAGTGAGTGTTCTTTCTTTCATTGTTTTTTTCGATCTGTTTTTCTTTTCGAAAACTGTGGAAAACTGTGTTCGAAACGATTCGCACGCAAAATTATTACGTAATGGATGAAAAAATACAGAGATAGTTATGTAAAATGTGTGGCATGTACTCCATTCGTGGCAAGATCAGTGACAATTGGACAGTGTAACGGTATTAAACGGTTTTTTAAACTGATTCCTCCAAAAATGTCAATATTCGATATGCGATTTTCTTGATTTATCTCGTATATTGAGTGTGTACATTGAGCGCATCTTTGTGTTGAGGGTTCCGATTACATCATGTACTACTAACCTCAACCTCAACCTTGACATTGTACTCTCCACAGCATCCTCACCGAGCCAACATGTTCAAATCTCTGTTCGAGGCCGCGCAGAACTCAACGTTCAAGTCGCCATTCACCAGCGTTAATTGCCAGTCCTCAGCCCCCTCAGTCCCGGTACTGCCCTCGGCTGTAGATGGCTCCGCATCCCGTCAGCTCAGCCCCAATCACAACTTCGCTGCCGCCGCAGCTGCACAGGGTGGTAAGAAGGATTGCATATAGCTCCCACAGAATGCTTCTTCTACAATCTCTGTTTTTCTTGACAGATTCCTGCGAGTTCGGCTCCAATCACTACTTCGTGCTGTGCGGTCTGGGCGGTATCATCTCCTGCGGTACTACCCACACCATGGTGGTGCCACTGGATTTAGTCAAGTGCCGTCTGCAGGTGGATCCGGCTAAATACAAGAGCGTCGTCAATGGTTTCCGCGTCAGTTTGGCTGAGGAGGGCGTCAGGGGTTTGGCCAAGGGTTGGGCGCCCACTTTCATTGGCTACTCCATGCAGGGTCTGTGCAAGTTCGGTCTCTATGAGGTCTTCAAAGTCTTCTACTCCGATGCCATTGGCGAGGAGAACGCCTTCCTGTACAGAACCGGTCTGTACTTGGCCGCCTCGGCCTCGGCTGAGTTCTTTGCCGACATTGCGCTGGCGCCAATGGAGGCAGCCAAGGTTAAGATACAGACAACTCCTGGATTTGCTAAGACACTGCGCGAGGCACTGCCCAAGATGACCGCACAGGAGGGCATTTCGGCCTTCTACAAGGGTCTGGTGCCCCTGTGGATGAGACAGATTCCATACACCATGATGAAGTTCGCCTGCTTTGAGCGCACACTGGAGCTGCTGTACAAGTATGTGGTGCCCAAGCCACGTGCCGATTGCACCAAGGGCGAACAGCTGATTGTTACCTTTGCCGCTGGTTACATTGCTGGCGTCTTCTGTGCCATTGTCTCGCATCCCGCTGACACTGTCGTCTCCAAGCTGAACCAGGCCAAGGGCGCTAGCGCACTTGATGTTGCCAAACAATTGGGATGGGCTGGTGAGTAGAAACGCCTACATACATGTGTATATACCAAATTCTTGGCACCACTAATCAATGCTATCTCTCTCTCTCGATGCAGGTCTGTGGGGCGGCCTGATGCCTAGGATTGTCATGATCGGTACTCTTACTGCTGCCCAATGGTTCATTTACGATGCCGTCAAGGTGTTCCTCCGCATGCCACGCCCACCACCACCAGAGATGCCCGAGTCGCTCAAGAAGAAGCTGGGCATCACTGGCGAGCAGTAAGGAGCTTAGAATGCGTAGAACTTAACCGGTTTTAATTTAGTGCAAACACAAAATATTGAACGAATTAATGTGAACTGTATAGAAAACAAGATAAATAAAATACCCTTAAACAAAACCTTTGCTCACCATTTCAATACTTATAAAATAAATAGAAAACTGTTTATTAGTTTATATTCTTGTTATTACTCAATTTAAATGCAAGTGTTGTTGCGCTCAGCTAAATTTAAACAACTACAAGAAGTGTGTACACACTTTATTCAAGCAGAGTTGTATGCAGTGACGCAAGCTGGTCATCCTAGCAGTCAGCTGTGAATGGCGCGTTTTTTGAAATACTAACAAACTAATGGCAAGAAAAGAAGGCAAAATAACATTTTACTTAACTTAAATACTTGAAGACTTCTCAATTCATTTTAATCACATTTCGTAATAAATAAATGAAATAATCTGAATTGATTGCTGGTAATTAATTAATGTTGGCATTATTTAACAAAATCAGCGTAGCATAACAATTCCTATTTTGCTACCACCTGCTGGTTGATATATTTCTATAGACCCTGATCGGACATGTCGAGTAATCGCTTAAAGAGTCAAAATTTCTAGCCAAGGTTTGCTACGCTTGTTGGCTGCGATTTCTGTTACCACGCCGAAATCTCAACAAGCTCATCTAACAAGTTAACAAGCTCATTTGCTGCGGACACTCGATACGTAATTAATTTATCTTTGAACTTGATTAACGGAATTCCAAGACAACGATTAGCCACTCTTAGACACCCCATCTCAGTGTATGCTGTGGGCAGTCCACGATGAAGCAGCCAACACAACTTGAACCCTTGCCAAATATTTGCCCATCCGTTTGTCAAGGTCGTTGTGCGAATAGCTTCGGTTTCGGTTGGATTACGTGACTTTTGGGTGCGAGATGCAACAGATGCGCTCTATGTGTGTCAGACGAAGTTACGTGCCTGGTATACAGATTACAGATTTGTTGGATATGATCAAATATAGAAATTTTGATATAAAAGTGCGTAAACTCAAAATTGTACATTGCAGTTGGTTAAGCAAGTTGGATCGAAATGTTGACAAAGGTGTGTGTTCCATTGCAGCTAGAGATCAGTTATAATTCCCCCACCCCCCTGTAGGTATTACTGCTGATTGTGACAGCTGTCGCCACCCAAGCCGAGCTGCCGCGGCGTGCTCCGTATGCTGCAGCTGGCTGGCGTCCACAGGTGCCGTTCTCCCTACCCAACGAGTATGTGCCGCCTGTTGGTTCCACTGTGGAGATCAGCCAGGCACGTGTGCAGCACGCGGGCACTTTCAATGAGCCACTGCCTCCTGCTCAGCAATTGCCACCACAGACGACTCCGGCTGCTGAGTACGGTCCACCCGAGGATAATGGCTTTAAAATTATCTATCCCGACGAGGATGAATCGAGCATAACAACCACTGAGTCGCAGTCGAACATTAAAACAGGCCGTTACTATGTCATTTCGCCCGATAACAAGCTGCAGCGTGTGATTTATCGCACTGCACAAAGCGCTGGAGAGGATTTTACGGCACAGCTGAAATACTCCTCAGTGGGTGAGCTGCAGGATCCGGTCTACAAATACAATGCACAGGGACAATTGCAGCGGGTGCTCAAGTAGGAATGCAATCAAATGTGACGACATTTCTGATTTTCTCTCTCTCTCTTTGTCTCTCTCCTTTTATTCCTCTCAATAAAATGCAAGTTGTTTTCTTTTTTTTACTTTGTTTTATACAAAAATGCTTCTTTATTCATTATCATTATGTTTATACACAAAAATCTCATATGTCATCTTCGTACACAATTTGCTTGCGCGCTAATCGCTTATCGTTGATCGATTATCGCCAATGCAATTCTGCAATTCTCATTAGATTCGATTACAACTAAATACAATGCTTATGTCTGGTATGTATGTATGGTATATGAATGCGTATGGTGAATTGATGGTGTTGTGTATTTGCGTGTGGTGTGTTCGTGTGTGCGTGTGGACTACACACAAAATGAAGGCGCTTAACAAACAAAACAAACGGCGAAATACGAATTGGGTCGTGGAACTAGTGAGGCATAGACATAGGCGGGAACGCGGAAATGGAACAACAGTGGAGAAGTGGGACAGAGTTGGCATTGGAACGCACCTGGCTATGGCAAAGTGGCGTCGTTCCACTAGACAGTGACAAGAGTAAGTAGAGGGGGGAGGGTAACAGAGACAGCGTTCGGCTGTGGGCCGTGTCTCTCTGTCTCTCTCTCGCGCTGGGTCTGCGTCTGCGTCGACTAAACTGAACTGGAAACACTAGAAGGTACCGCCTGTGCAGCCTGCAGCCCGTTGTCGTCGTCGTCGTCTTCCCATTTACTGGTAGCCATTGAACTTGCCCTGCTGCGCGTTGCTGTCGTAGCCACCGGCACCGCCGCCATTGCGTCCGTTGCCATTGCCATTGCCGACCTGCTCGTAGCGGATGGTTGGACGGTATCCGTTCTGGTCAGCCTCGTATTCGACGATCTGTTTGCGGCCATCGGGCAGCAGCACGTAGTAGCGGCCAACGGCGAGATCTCCATCACGGGACTCCATGTGACCGAAATCGTTGCCAGACTCGTAATCCTGCACGTCGTACTTGAACTCATACTTGGCCGGACCGTATTGCTCCTCGTCGCGCTGTCCGTAGCCACCGTTGCCGCCGCCATAGCCGCCAGCAGCACCGCCGCCGTTCTGTCCCTTGAAGATGGCACCAGTCTGTGCGGGAGCACCGTATTGGCTCTGTGGCAGGGGAGCACCGTAGCTGTTGCTGGGCGCACCAGCACCGCCACCTCCGTTGCCATTACGCTGAGGGGGCAGATAGTTGCTGGACGGAGATTGGTAGCTTTGCGTTGGGGGCAGATAGTTATTGGTGGGCGCCTGCGGGGACTGGTTGGGGGGCAGATACTGGTTCTGCGGTACTGGTGGCTCCGCTTGCGTCCAGGCGGCCAGGCAGACGAGCAGCGCAATTGTTGTAAAGCACTGCGAGAGAAGGAGAGAGGGTAAAGTAAGGAATGAAATGGGAAATGAAATTCTTGACAGGATTAGCAACCTTTGATATAATTATTAGATTGTTTTCTTCAGTATTTTGTTGGTTTTTTTAAGTATTTTGTTGTGTTTTGAGAACTCTTGTTTATACAAATTTCACCCTTCATCCCATCCCCCCCCCCAATCAATATACTTTGATGTCCTAATCTGTCCTGTGCCATGTCTGACATGGAGGAGGGCGCCTGGATAGCCTGGTTCTGCAAGCAGCGCGGACACGAGTTCTTCTGCGAGGTGGACGAGGACTATATACACGACAAGTTTAATTTGAATTTCCTGGACAGCAATGTGAACCACTATCGATATGCACTCGAGCTGATACTCGATCTGGACACGGGCTCCGCTTCGGATCATCCGCCTGAACCGGAGCTGGAGCAGAGCGCGGAGAAGCTATATGGGCTGATACACGCTCGCTTTATACTGACCAATCGTGGCATAGATCTGATGATGGAGAAGTACCAGAAGGGCGTCTTTGGCTATTGCCCCCGTGTCTTTTGCCAGCGTCAGCCAGTGCTGCCCATCGGGCTAAGCGACAATCCTGGCGAGGATATGGTGCGTGTCTTTTGTCCCAAATGCAACGATGTCTATCTGCCCAAGTCGACACGACACTCGGCCATTGATGGCGCCTTCTTTGGCACCGGATTCCCCCACATGCTCTTCATGGTCAAGCCCGAGTTGCGTCCCAAACGCACCAAGCAGCGCTTTGTACCGAGGTTAGTGCCGAACAGGGTTGCCAGGCGAAACGATTAATGCGCAACTCTCTCTCTCTCTGTTTGCAGATTGTATGGCTTCCGGATCAGTCAGCTGGCGGTGCGTACTCCGGAGGGTATCGTGAACAAAGAACCGCTGCTCGTGGATGGCGACTCCAACTGAACAAATCCATGCAACAATATTAGTCTGACACACTCTTCAATTCTCTCGATCTCATGTCCAAATCATTAGTTCGTTTCCCTGTCTTGATTGTCTTCCGTCTCTCTATCTCTCTCTTGCTCACATCGTTGTGGAAGAATCTCATTAAAATTTCAAGAAATAATTAGCCTTGCCACATGGCGGCCCTTTATGCAACATTGTGTTTATTATGTATGAACGATTGTGCTTTGTGCTTTGTTTGGGGCGCATCGTTTAGGCGCGTGCAATATGCAAATCTGTGGAAATTGGGTCGAGACCAGGCCTGAGCCGAAGTGAAGGGCCGTCCCAGGTGACGTTGCAAGCTGCACGTGTTGCAGCAGGTAGCCTACATAAGGCACCTCACCTGTTGAAGGTCTGCTGTGAGGGCAGGCGTGTCATAGCTTGCAACTGGGCAAATGACTTAGGCAACGAACTTGTGAGTTGATATGCAAATGACTTAAGCAACAAATTTGCTGGTGCACTGGCCTGCAATGCGTGACATAGCAGGCAGCTATTCAAATGACTTAGGCAACGAACTGCACCTGTCATCGGTGTGTATATTGTGAGTGTCGTAGCAGTTAGGTGTTTAAATGACTTAGGCAACGAACTTCGATGACTTAGGCGACAAACTTGAAAACGACAAATGACTTAAGCGACAAACTTGCTAAGAGCTATGCAAATGATGTTCACTTGTCGCCGAGCTGCTTGCTTTGCTGAGTGTCATAGCAAGCAGCTGCGACAATGCTCTTAGGCAACAAACAGTTGTAGATTCTTGTTCAGCTACATCTGCATCTTCCAGGCAACTTCCGTTTCGCAGCGTCAACTTGCACAACTATTTCCAAAGCGCATGTTGCGGCCTTCGTTATTTTGGCTTCTTTTTCCATGCTTGATTGGCTCAAAGAGCGCCAAATGCGACGCGTTGCTGCCCTGTCCCTTGCGTTGCGTCATGCTATGGCTACAGTTTGTATACTCGTTCTTTACCCTCTCTTGAAGTGATTCGTTGTGGGCGTGTTTCGCACAGAAGCCGCATCGCATTATGAAAAGCAGCTGGATTTGGCTTATAAATGGAATTTAGGGTGTTTCTTTGGAAATACGGCAAAAAAATGATGGGAATTGACTGCGAATTTCGCTTGATTAATTGCGCTTTTGAACTTGACTCGATTGTTGTGCCGATTGTTGTATCGGCGCTTGATTAATCGCAATTTGGAAATGCAAAACAGTTAGCGAGTTAACCGAAGTTTGAATGAAAATAAACTGGTGGATTTTAAATGAAGTTTGAAACACTGTAAGATCGTAAATAGATCGGAAATACTTGGAAATACGAAAATCATTTTGGAGAATTCAAGAATAGGTCGAGTAAACCTTTCATAAAGAATTTAAGAATAGGTTGATTAAACCTTTCATAGAATCCTAAAGAATTATAGAATGGTTCGAATAAACCCTTCTTAGAATCCTAAACAATTCTAGAATAAGACTCATAGAACTGTGAAGAACTCTAGAATAGGTCGAGTAAACCATTCATAAAATCCTAAAGAACTCAAGAAAAGGTAGAGTAAACTCTTCATAGAATCCTGAAGAATTCAAAAACAAATCGGATAATACCACCCGTTAAGAAATCTCATGTTCTTGCTGTAATATCTAATCCTTCTTCAGTTATCGCACTTGATGCTTTCACTTGTTGCTTGACTCCTTCAACCTCCGAGAGGCAAGGCAGGACACACAGCTCTCTCTCTCTCTCTCTCTCTCTCTGGCACACTCCACACTTAGCACTGACAGTCCATATGCATATTGGCATATCGGATAACGGAATAACGTTTTTAGATCTTAGCACCATGGATATATACCTTCATTTTGGGTAGTCACTTGCTTGGGCTTGGGTACAAAACACACACGAAACTTTTGTCGGGACTAACTCGGTTTGGGTTAGGCTGTTGTTTGGGTTGTTCTTCTTGCGAAGATGGTTGACTTGATTGTGATACTGAAACAATTTCGTAGGCCAGTATTTATATTTGAAATTTTGCTGTGCAGTCAGCGCCGACGTCAACGGCAGCAGCAGCAGCCGCGGCAGAAGCAACACACAAAAATAGCGCGCCAAATTTTCGTTAGCTTTGCGCGTTGTTGTTATTGTTTCTTTTTTTTCCATCCATTTCAATTTTTTGGAAGTCTCGCAGAGCGCAGCAGCAGCAGCATCGGCAGCCGCAGCAGAGCCAGTAAAACATTACAAAATAATGCAAAGCAACAATAACAATAACTACAAACAACAACGTCGACGTCGACGACGACAGCGTCGAGTGCTCTCCGAATCTACGAGCTCGTGAGCAGAGCCGAAAAAACGCGAGGCGGACGCTTTAGTGTTATAGTAGACTAGTTACTTTTCAATTGAAGCGCCAAAACATCTGACGATGACGACGTCGACGACGCAGCGCAGCGAAGATGAGCGCGCCACATTCGAAATAAACGAGCTGCGGCGGCGGCTGCGCGGGAGTAATGTGTGCTATGAGGATGCATCAGCTAAGCTACCCATGATGGCCCATGCCCATTAACATTTGTTGTTGCTGTTGTTGTTTTTGTGCCATGTAATAGCAAAAACACTTATTTGTAATGGGATTAGTCATGCAGCAGGCAGCGCAGCCAGCAGCGCTGCAGCGTTGTCGCAGTGAGCGGAACTGGGGCTGCCACTGCCACTGGTTGGGGCAGGCAGGCAGGCAGTTCCACGCATCTTCTTCGCTACGCCAGCTAGCGAGTCAGTCGTGTGGCAGTCGCCAGAGCAGCAGCAGCACATCGAAAGACTTAAGGCGCGAACTTGCACATGACGAAACGAGACAACGAAGAGTCGGACGAAAAAAAAACTCATTAGGGAAAATTCTTGCATTAATTTTTCTGTTTACTGTGATCCTCTGCGATTTGACAACAAATTGGCTTACTTTAGTTGCTGGCTTTAGCTTTGTGTGTGGGCGTGGGCGTGGGAGACTCTTGCGTTTTGTAAACATTAAAGAAAAAACGAAGCACCCCATTGGATGGTGAGAGAGATCTCGTCATGATCTACGGCTGCAGCTGCAGCTGAGGCAATGTGCAATTGGAATGTGAGGCATGCAACATGGGTATGCACTGTGGTGGGCAAGTTGCCAAACAAATAGTTCTTTAATTAAGTTGGTAATAAAATGTTTATTATTCTGAAAATAGTCTACTAGATCTTGCATAGAAACTGCTAGGAATTCAGGCTTGTGATTAACCTTAATGCGAAATATTATGGGTCTATATGATCAGCTCGATGGGAATTCAAAAAAGATCATTTTAATTGTTTAACTGGCAAAAAACTGTAATGGGAAATGCGATTTTGTTTTTTTGATAGTAATTCGAGCTTATGCAGAGATCAGGCTAGTGCAGAACTCTAATAGGGAATAGTGCAATACATACGTATGTGTGTATAATGCTATATATAATATGATGATCACCTCAATAGAAACTAGAAAAAGATCATTGTAAAGAACTATAATGGATAATTAATTATTATAATAGATGTGGGAAATACTTTTTATAATGTTTTATTTAATGATAAATGAATGAAAATTAAGACAAGATTATTGCAATTAATCAGGCTTGCAAAGAATTATAATTAGAAATGTTATGAAGTGTTAAGCTCGATAGCAAATGGAAAGAAATTATGAAGATATCAGGCGTGTGCAGAACTGTAACGGGGAATAGTGCATGTGTGTGGGAAGTACATACATATACATATGTATAAAGAAGATCATCTTAATGGACACTCGAAGAAGAATAAATATTATTGTGAAAATATCAGGCTTTGAAAAACTACAAAGAAGAAGAGTTCATAGGAGTGGGAAGTACTTTATAAATTGTTTTATATGTTGATCATCTAAAAACATAGAAACACGAACAAGATCAGTGAAATTGTTTAAAGATCAGAGTTATAATTGGGAATGTAATGGGCGGCTCAACTCGATGGGAACTGATAAAAAAAATATGAAGAGATCAGACGCTGTGCAAAATTCTACTGGGGAATAATTCATGTGTGTTTGGAAAGTACATACGTAATGTTTCATATGAAGATCATCTCAATAGAAGCGCAAACAAGTTCTTTTGAACTTAGAAGACATCATGTGTGTGTGTGTGTGTGGGAAGTACTACTATAATGGTTATAATAGTAATGCATGATAATAATCTCAATAGGAAACACGAGCGACATAAAAGCAGTTGCCGATAAGGTGTGGAAATTGTTGCGAAGGTCGTCAAATTTTTATATTTTGATTTATTGGCCAATTCGCCTGATAAATTGCATAAAACAATGGAAAGACTTATAACGAGCTCTTGGAAATTGTAACAAAATGGAAATGAAATGGAATAAAGCAAATAAAGCAAAGCTCATTGTGTAGTGTTATTATTATTATTGCCTTATTTATGCGAAAGGGGTGGGCGTAGCGTTTATCACGATCTGCAAATAGTCGCAAGACCCTCCGCGAGGTATTCCCCCCCTCGCATTCCGTAAGCTTGCAAATTGTCTTGTTCAGTGTTGAATAAAAATCATTATTGACATTTTGCCCAAACATGTTTCCCCTCTCCATCTCTCTCTATCTCTCCCTGAGGCACGAGCTGGCTGACTTTCACATTTTGAAGCGATATTGAATGAATGAATGCAATGATCTAATAATTATGGATCACAAACGACGTGCCCTGTTGACTGACTGACTGACTTACTGAAGGAGGTGTCCGCCTGACCTGTAGACCCAAAATATATTGGAAACTATAGCGCAAAACTATTCGATCGATCATGACGAATTCATTTGAAGGAAAGCAATCAAACTATCATTAAAATGGCATAAATAACTCAAGGCTCGTTTCTTGAATGTTTTTAGAAAATGCCAGACTCAAACTCTGTTGATCTTGGCGCGTCCTATCAACGTTCGCACTACATCATTGTTGACCCAAAGAAATTGCAAGTAATACTCACACCCTGACCTTGCCTGACGTGCCCAAGACAGTTAACTGTCTTGAGAGACTCTAAATAAAATTAAATGTTATATGTTTTATATGCCAGTGGCAAAACTATAGCATAAGACAAGGAAGAGTAGTTTGTGCAGTAATCAAGATGAGCAAATACCCTGTAAATATGACACCTACAGAAATATCATAATACAATAAAGTAAAACTAATTTAAAGATGTACAATTTATACGAGAAAGGAATAAGAATTACTTTTTTACATTTATATATGATATTCATAATAATTTAATCATGCTTAAGAATTTACTGAAATTAAAGATATTTTGCAGGGTCAGATTGATAAGACTATGAACACTTAAATATGTGTGTTCTGTTTGAGATAATTGACTTATTAACTTGAATAGTTCTACAACATTTTAAGCACTTGATATATGTACCATTTATATGGCTGTAGTTACCTACATCAATCTGCCCTTGCAAGACTGAGCATGGCATACCCGCTTGATCGTTTTCTAAATGCTGCAATAAAACTCATATTTAGATAGGTAAAAACAAACATTAGGCTTGCAGCAAAAGCGTTTTCAATGTGAAGATTTGTGTAATAATTTTCGAGCACATTAAAAAATCATTTAATTTCCTGCATATTTTTTATAACAACAAATAACGAACGAACGCATTTTGCCGGCTAATTTACATTGAACGTGTCCGGAGAGCTGCTGGCGCTGTGGCTGTCGCTGTGGCACCCCCCGCCAGCTGATGATGCGCCAAGTGTGTGAGAGAGATGAGCGCGGCGGGGACAGGACGGGGGCAATGCGACGTGTCTCTCGTCTCAGACGCGATGAGACAAGTCGAGTTCAGTTCAGTTGAAATTGTAATTTCTGTTTGAGTTTAGAGAGGTTGCCTTGAAACAAATACTCGTCGGCTCATCCGAATGTGTTTATGCCCCGCTCGAGTGTTTGTTTTGTAACCTAGAACGCAGACGAGTGGAACGCAGAAACATATCAACATAGAAACACATCGAAACGTAAACGTATTTAAATTAAACTACAATAACTTTTGATGCAATGCCCGCGCTTCGAATCAATTAAGGCATTTCGATGGATGGATGGATGTATGTAAATTGCGGCGCACTTCAATGTAGATGATGATTGCGATGATGCTCTGCGCAAGCCGACTGCGATGATGTCGGGGGTGGGGGAGAGCGCATATTTGGCTTGAATACCTGTGGCATTAGGCAACAAGGGCATACCACAAATGAGCGAAGCATTAGTTTGCGGGGTGGAGTCAATCAGCTGCTGATAATTAATCGAGTAATTAATTCTTTTGTTTTGCCAGAGTTCTAGAATATAAAATATTATTTATTGTTTGCAGGCTTAGTTGTTGTTTTATTTAACGCACCTTTTCTTTTGCAGTGCTGCACAAGAAGAAAACAACATCGACTCAGTCATCGCTATTAAATTGATTGATTTATCGATATTACTGATAAGCATTAACCAGCACTTGCACAAAATCCTTTCGCTGCTGCATCAAAATACATAAAGTAAAATATCGGCTTTAATATTATTGTTGAAATATTTATTTATCGATGTTGTTATTGCAGTGTGTTTTCCAGCACGGGAACAAATCCTAAGAAGAAAACATCGCCATTATGTATCGCTATTTAATTAATTGACTTATCGATATTGCTGCAATGTATTTTCCAGCACTAGAATAATTCCTTTCTCCTTTTTGAAA
Source organism: Zaprionus davidi (assembly GCA_018903715.1). Taxonomy (NCBI): domain Eukaryota; kingdom Metazoa; phylum Arthropoda; class Insecta; order Diptera; family Drosophilidae; genus Zaprionus; species Zaprionus davidi. The sequence goes on along the minus strand of JAEIGL010000004.1, from coordinate 12,808,459 downwards.
ATCGTCAAAATGCGCCGTTGGCTTTTCTCTACATATCCAAAGACGGCAAGTTACAGTCGTGCATTCGCCTGCATTGAGAGGCGCCTCGACTCGTCTCCGGCTGCTATTAAGATGCAGCTTTGTGATTTGTGCATTCTGACAGCATTCTTCAGTGTGCAGTGCAGAGACTGAAGGTCGCCTCTGCCTTTTGGCAGAATCAGAGTAAAAGCTGCTCGACTTGAGCGTGCTCTGCGAGTGCGCCTGGACCACCTCTGGCATTTGAAGCTGTTTGTTGTTCAGCTCGGTTTAGTTCAGTTTGTGCCGTAAAACGCAGCACTCCATAAAGCAATTACATGTGCAACAGCAAGTGCAACTACAACTGCAGCAGGCAGCGAAATTAGTTGCCTAAGTGCGCGCAGCATCGATAATTAAACTGTGCACATCAATTAAATCTGAAAGCCAGAACAATTTTGTACAAGTACTACTCATCTATATAGTATTCATAAGCCTATATGCACTCGATCGCTGTCGGCTGCCGATGATTGATGTCGAGCTGCGAGCGGGCACAGTTTGAGAGGCATTGCCCCAATGCATAATCCCAGAGCGCGCAGCAGTGCAATTTGTGAACGCCTCAGACTTATTTACGGCCGACTTGCTCGTAAAAATAGTTCCCACTGCCACAATACAACAAAAAAACAACAACAGCAACACTAACAAATATTGTCAATGGGGGCGCAAACTCATTTGCTAGCGGGCGTGGATCGCAACGGGGGGTAGTACGGGGTGGAGGGGACAGTAGACTTGGCTAAATTGAAATGATTATGTTTTGAGCTGCCTTTTGTTGCAGCCTGCTTGCTGCTGCTGCTGCTACTGTGGCAGAATATTGCACAACTCTCGCGGCTGCAACTTAAGCAACATTAGAAGGTGCGCGATGCTGCTTCTACCTCTGCTGCTGCTGCTGTTGCTACTGTTGCGTGTGGTGCTCGGCAAGCCTAATTGAATTTCGCATTTGGCCAGCAATTTGTTCGGTTGCAGTTCAATGAATGGTCCATTGTCTTGGCCCTGATGGGGCCCGAGTTCTGCACAGTTTTGCGGCTAATCCGCTTGCTGAACATATCTCTCAGCTACTGCCCCCTTGTCCGCTCATCTATTCGCATCGAACTCATGTGTTTGCGCTGGCAACTTGACGCCACTTGTAGGAACAACTTGAACTCCCCGCCAGAGCCGGGTATAGAGAGCACAGAAGAGTACATCCTATTTGCCACGCTGCGTGGGGGTCACAGACGCGTCGAGTTTTGATTGGCATTTTACGGCCTACCCACATCCACATCGAACATATGTCCACAAACATATGTACATAACTCATGACGCGCTCATGAGCTGCTGCTCCAAAATAGATCAGCTTCAAGCTCGTGTACTCGGTACTCGTTCAAATGTATAAATAATTATTACGATACTTGCGTCAGTCATTAATATATCGATAAACACTTTGCTCTTTCCAGCACTGCAAACACTTCCGCCTTGCCGGACAGACAAAAGATCATCACCATCCGGCAAACTGGCAGGCAGGCCGGCAGGGGAACAAAAGCGAAGAGAAGCGATACCAATTCACTCCTCAGTTTGGTACTTAAAAAGGTTACGATGCTAACCTAACCGCAACGGCCTCATCCTTAGCACAATGACATTGAAAGCGACAGCTACAGCACATAGAAGACACAGCGATGTCGGCGTCGACGCCGCGGTCGCAGTCGCAGTCTATAATCAGCATAGGCCATACACAAATTACGTTTTGTACTTTAATCGAATTGAACTTTGCGCTATGCACAGTGATTTGAGGTATAGGAAGAATTGCTACAATCTGGAAATATAGGGAAACTCTTTTACTGAGTTGAAATTGAATAAAATAAATATATGAATATTTACTTATTGTTTATTACGCATGTTTTCAGTATAAGAATATTTTATATAATTTGGAATGCAACTACTGAGTTTAAATTAAAAAATACTTGTATAATAATTCTTAGAGATTATATCTATTTATTACCTTTTTAATTGCGTACAAAATGAACAATTTTTAATATCATAACATATCATAAACATATGTATATAATTTGAAAGCAACCGTTAATTTGAAAGCGCTTGTTAATTTTTCATTCCCTTTTCTCTGCACCTTGTGCCACTATGCGCAATGCGGGCTCAACTGTTAATAAAACAATTAACAATCATAATTAACAGTATTTGGTTAAGGGAACACAAAGAGGTTGCCCAAGTACACAAGACATATATATGTATCTGTGGCCCGATCTGGCCGAATGGAAAGTGCGCTGCAATGGTCCGCGGGCAAAAAACTCTTTGGGCTTCTCCTCCAAATGCAAATGCAACGCGATTGGGCAATCCGCTTGGTTTGCACATCGGATTGTGTCAGCTCCACTCGCCGCGAGTGGCCACTGGCCCCGGCCGAGCCAGTGGGGCACAGTGGCAACTGTTGCCACCACCTTTTGGCTAATAGAACACGTCTCGTTATGCGCATTACGGATGCTGCAGCATCGTGTCATTTGCATATGACGTCGATAATCAGCTGACGATCGCGTTGTGGAGCAATCGATTCCATGGCGAGGTTGTCATTATCACGAGAGCAATTTGCCTACGACTTCGCTGACAAGTGTCGATCAATCATTACCAGCTGGAGATGGCAAATGTCAAGGCACATCCTTACATGTGCCATGCGCCATACGCCATCACCAATCCTCCAACTGCCAGCTTCCATCCAGTTACTTTTCGCAATCAACTGCTGCTGCTGTTGGCCACATTGTGATCATGTGATTGCAGGTGGAGGAATGTGTGTTTACACGATAGTCATTATGCAGATAATCACGCCGGTTCAAGTAGTTGAACTTGTGAAGGGAAATTGCGATCTATTTAATGATATTTGAATTGAATAACGACTTGATTAATGCATATTAACCTGATTCAAATGAAATAAGGTTAAAATAGTAAAAAAAAATGTTAGATAAAGTGTCAATTTTTAATTTATTGGGGCACAGTTCAAAAAATATAGTCACCTTTAATATAAGATTCTCTTAATGACTTATTTTGAGTGATTATTTTGTATCAGACAGTTCGAAGTTCCACTGGTTTAATTGGACTAACCAATTCCGTCTACAATCACATCATTAATTAATAATTATTCAACTAATTAATAGTTCTTGAACATCGACCTCACCCGAACGCGCTTTTCTTTGTGTGATGCAATCAAATTTCAAATCTGTTCGGAACTGTTCGCACCGTCGGAGATCGCCCTCATCATTGTCGACAATTGTTGCACAAAATTAATTGTTTGCCAATGATCCAAAGAGTCTCTCGGTCTTGGTCTCACAGCGAATGTATCTGAATCTCTGGCAGATACTTTGCAGCGATTAGTTGTGGCTCTAATTTCATTTCATTTTCAGTTGCAAAACCCGCCGCTGGCAATCTGCGATAACAGTTCACAGTTTAGCCACCTCTCCAGTCATCGTTTACCGTTAACCTTGGCGCAAAGGCACACTCTCACATTGTGAAATATAATTTATATATAAATATCTGCACAAATTGCAATTCTTACAATTAGTTCCAATTCGATACGGGCTCAATAATTGTTTTTTAAATACCCACAAATTATTTATATTATTATTATACGAAATAGAGTTGTTTAAGTGTTTCTATATTGTAAATCACTGCAAGATTAATAGTCAATGAAAAAGAATTGAAATGCACACCTAGCAGTGGTTTAGAATCGACCTTTATTCATTAAAAACAATTGCATCAACTTTTTACGACATTCATGTGATCCGATTACATTACCAACATTAACCAACACTGAATGCATGAGCACTCAGAAGTCGAGTATTTTTTTAATACTCTTCACAATTTGGCACATAAACTGTTTTGAAATAGATTGCTTGTGAGAAATCGACTTTCTTAATCGATAAGCAGATTTAGATTTAAAAAATACTTTGATTCATGGTATTTATTAATGCAATGACTATCGATAGCTATCGAAATATCTAGACTACTTCCTAGTCCAGTCTCAATCGCACTTATTGGAATTGTAATAAATTTTCTGGCATAAATCAAAAAGGCAACAGATGCTTCCTTGAAGATGATACGGATTGGCTTGTGGTGACTGTGAAAGAGTAAGGATAAAATGGCAGTGCGGGAGGGGGAGGGTAAGCATGTTGCAACGCACTGTTACTGTTGTTGCTGTGTCTGTGAGGCGCATCACGATTCGCAGGCCAAAATTTATGTTTCTTGTGCTGATGTAATAATAATCATGTGCAGGCAGAGGCTGCGGCCGAGGCGACAGGTGAAAAATTGTTACAATTTGATGGCAACGTTTCAAAGCGTTGCAAGGCAACGTGATGCAGCAGTTGATGCCACCACACAGCTGGAGCTCTATCTCTGTCTGAGTCTGAGTCTGTCTTTGTGGGATGTGCTCGGGGCTGTAGTTTCAATTTTATGCGACACTAAATTGTGTTTTATTGTTGTCTCGCCGAATTTAGAATGTGATTTTTGTGAGTAATTATATATGCACGTATTAGCCGAATAGTACAGCATGATTTGCAGTCGTGTAGCAAGCGAGATTATATGGCTGCGCGCTGAATTCAGTTCAAGTATTTTCAATTAAAAGGTTAAACTAATGTCAAAACTCGAGCAAAGAAGATCTTTTTTGGTTTTTCGACTTTCCATTTTGCAATCGCCACACACCTTTCCGCGTCCTATGATTAATTACAGACAACTGCTATGCGACGGCAATCCTGCTGACAGCCAGACAACTCTACCCGTCTAGTGTCAGCCAGCTGCAAGGTTCAGGTTCGATCTCGTGCTCAAGGTCTCCACTAGCACTAGCACTCCATCAAGTCGAGGCATTCCATCAACGCAGCTCGACGCCTGCCTGCCTGAGACGACCCTGTACGAACCCTAAACTTGTTAGCTACTGTATGCGAATGCCAAACAATGTACGACTCTGTTTATTTTGTCTGTCTCTCTGTGTGTCTGTCTGCCAGGTCGAAATGCGCATTTGAGATTGAATTACACGCGAGAACTTCAGAACGTTGTGTTCTTCTGAGCCCCCCGTTGAGTGCAGCTTGGCGCCCTTCCCACCCTCGCCTGCTAGAAATACCTTAGCATGTGTTAGTTTATCTGAGTGTGTGCGGATATGTGAGTGTGTGTAGGTATGTGTGTGTGTGCAGGTATGTGTTTGTATGTTGGTATGTGTAAGCTGCCAAATCTAACCCAAATTCGTAGAGTCGGGGCGCCGCTGAAGTGGCATGCCACCAAAAGCCGAAAAACCAACAAGCAAGAAAGACAATAAAGCAACACATTCGACTTTAAGATACCCAGTAAACAAGTATATGTTGGAAATAATCCTTTAATGTTTTAATTATATCTTACGCTCTTTTCTTTCTGATGTACTGATCTGCAATTATATGTAGCTCCCTGTCCAGTCCAATTGCCCTAAGGAAATCCATAATTTTGCCAGGACTGATCGACCTTATCTTGTTCACCCCACGAAGGTGCTTGTCTAGCGACACACTTCTTTTGAGAGCCAATGCTGAATGTACTATCTGTACTCTGTTAGCTCTACTAGAACCTTTTCTTTATCAATTGTAATTACTATCTATCTGCTATACAATTTATAATATCGACAGATAATACCCTAGTTACACCCACGTTGCAGGGTATAATAGCCAAAGCCAAAGTTAAAAAAACTCAAGCGACTCAGCCATTTGAAAGTATCCATCGAAGCCTCTGCCTGAGATTGCCGCTTGTTGGGGGCTCTGCTGCACAGCTCAACGAGTAGTCAAAAGTCGGGGACTCCACTTTAAATCGCTGCAACACGCAAGAAACACGCCGAAGTCGCAGACGAAGTCGAAGTCGAAGCCGAAGCAGATTAATTATGACTCGAGTGGCCCGAGAGCAGGAGGAAGCTTAGGAAGCCGAAGCTGAGTGAGGCTCTGATGCTGAGTGAATGTGTTGATGGCTGTGGATTCGCTCGCTCGCTCGTTCCATTGGGAGGGGGCGGGCTGCGGCGTCGTCAACTCTCTGCTGTGTGTGGAGGTTCGTTGTTTCTACTTCTTCTCCTTCTACTTCTACTTCTTCATAATTTTGGATTTTTTCTTGTCGAGTGTTTGACATATGATTTTGGGTTTGCTTAAAAAAGTTTTCAAGTTTCCAGTTTCGAGTTTGCAGAATTTTCGTAATGATGAGCGCATTAAAATCTAAGCAGATACACACACACATACACATATACAACTACTAATATGCTTGTATTTTCGGGCAGATTCGTGATTGCACAAAATCCCGGCGACTTAGATATTGCGCATTCTTTCACAATTGTGGCACAAGTGGCAGCTTCACTCAGCGTCTCTGCCACCTGCTCTGCCGACGTCGCGACGTCAGGCTGACAATAAAAGCCCAAACTCAATGAGCATAAATAAGATTAGAGCGTTTTCGATCGCTGTTAATATTCGGCACTAAATAGCAGCTTAATTGGCACCCCACATCCGAAACTCAATCCGAATCTAAATCCAGCGATTGCAACAATGGCAGCTCCTCCACTTCGACACGTCATCGCGACAGCAGCAGCAGGAGGAGGAGGAGGAGCAACAACAACAACTGCAGCAACAGCAGCAGAAGACAATCTTTGGTATTTTATGGCATTGGCACATCGCATAATTGTGCGATGATGCGGCAAAATTGAGCAACTGCACTGCAAAGTGCTGGGTGTGTGTGCTGTCTGTCCGAGCATCTCATCAAATTCCTATGTAGCCAGCCAAGTGCCAACTTCTCCAATTCGCTTATCATGCTTAGATGCCTTTTCCCCTGTTCCTGACAAAACTGTTGTCCATGGACACCTCTATGAGCAGTCATCCAGCCCAGTTTGAAAGTGCCCCAAATCCATTCACATTTTCATTCATTCATTGCTTGTAACTACAACAATTGAACATCATTTAGGAGTATTCATTAATATGTTCCACACTCAGTTCGCTGCCTTTGAAATGCATAATAGAAAAGCCATGCATTTTGTATTTGATTTTCTGATCTATATTCCATTTGTTCCCAAATCAATCAGCTATTTATTGGCAAGTGTTGAACGTTATTTGAGTTGTGCTGCGGGATGTGCTGAAGGCACTATTATCCTTCAAAATATTCCATTTCTTAAAGGAAATATTAGTAGCACTGTTGGCAGATATCGATAACAAGCACAACACGTAAATATCGCATGAATAGCTTGCAGCACTGCTTGCAGTTTGCTTTTGCACTTCTATTCTCAATAATATCCCATTACATGACACGCAAGTATGACACGCTGCTATAGCATCTGCAGCTTTCAGTTTACCTTTTGCTTTTGCACTTCTATTCTCAATAATATCCCTTCAACAAAGAGAAATTGGAATAGCCCTGTCTTTAGCAACATGCACAGCTAACGCATATCAAGCTTGCAGTATCCAATTTGCCTTTCCACAGTTATTCTTAATAATATCCCATTAGCAAAGGGAAATTAAAATTGCCCCGTCTTTGGCTATCGATAACAAGCACGACTTGCTGCCATCGCATCTCTATTTGCAATGTACTTGTTGACATTGTTTACCTTTTCTTGTAGTTGCAGTGTCCTCTTTGTTTTGTTAACACAAATAAACTGCAAAACTGTAAAAGATCAACAGCGAAACAAACTACTCAAATCTATTATGCAGCTACTAAAACCGTACAAGTATTAACAATTGTGTTTGTTTAATAAACAAACCAGAAAACGAAATCTTTCGCCGCGCACTCAACTGGAGCTGGAGCAGCTTGCAGCGTTAATTCCTCTGCCGAGAGTTCAATTAAATGAATCTCAGTAACAACAACAGCAACAATTGGAGCTGGCAAACACATGAGGCGCTTGCATCACGAGCAGTTACTTAATTACACTCAATTAAAGTATCTAAATCGCTTGAGTTGTTGTTGTTGCTGTTGTTGTGGGAGTGAGAGAGTGCGCGAAGGGTCTTCGTGGTCTGCCCACAGTCGATCGTCTGTTGGGTCTACCAGCTCCCATCTTCCAGTCGACAACTCTCTGACTGTTTATGACATCCGTCAGTCGTCGTTGCTGCCGTTGACTTTCTAACACAGTTTTCGATTTAGAGCCACAGCATCGATTTGACTTCGGCGATGCTCTCCCAGCTGCTGGTGGAGTACTTTGCCGGCTGCGTAATCGCGGCCATCTGCCGTCATCGAATGGATGAATGGATGGATCGATGGATGGTGCTTTCGGCAGCAGTGCTGGGTTTGGGAATTTGCTGCCGCAACCACGTTGTCTTCGACTCGCAAGTGAAGTATCATAAACATTCACTTTTACGAGTATCTCGAGCGACTGCATCAGTCGCCAACCAATTTCCTGCTACTTGATACACTTTTCTGTGTTTTCTGTGCCAGCCCGCAAGGTCGTCTTGGAGCCGGGATTGTTTGCTGTTGCTCTTGTTGTTGTTGTTGATTCGCTGTCGATTTATGCAATAAACAAACAATTGAAGCCGATATACAATTATGCCGCCTCGATAATTGAAGTTGTGTGAAGACACAGTTGCCATTGCTGCCTCCCCTTGACTGCTGACCAGGGGCAGGCAGTGAGGCAGGCAGCGATGCAGTTTTCTCTGCTCGGCACCCTTGGCAGCTGTCAACTGAAGCTGAAGCTGGTCAGCACTCTCCACTCGCATCTCTCACCTTCGCCGCGTCACTTTTACTTTCGCAAGCACTTCAGCTACAACTCGATGTGTGTCTGTGTAGGTACTTGCGATTAATTACAGCCAAGCAGCTTCTTGACACAAGACCCTATGGAATTTCTATGGTCATTACAACCGCAGATTGAGGTAGTCTCCAATCGAAGCGAGCGTTAAATGGGGCAGCACCACATCAAAGCAGCTTAAGCACAATGGGCCACAACAGCGAATTTGATGAATGCGAATTTGTTGGCCCTGTTACGGTTTTCTTTTACAACTCGCCGCCGGGGGCCGCTACCAAAATAGACCCAAGTGAGGAGAGAGACAGAGAGAGAGAGAGACACTTGAAGGGATCTCACTTGGAGTGTTTGATTAATTGACTGCAAAAGTAATTAAGTGTATGATAATTTATGCAGATTTCATGTGTGAGATGTGAGAAGTGCCTAAAACAACAGCAGCAGAAGAAGCTGAAACTGATTCGCTAATGGCGCGACGCGGCGTATGCGTAATGCGAGACGCATTTAACAAGGGTGAGAATTGTTTGGCAATTGGCAACGCTACACGATACCGTTACATTATTTAATGGGCAGACAGGGACAGCAAAAAAAAGCATTCACATTCTTCAACATTCTTTCCACAATCCAATTAACCTTTTGACATTTGCCAGACGGGGCAGATGCAGCGACTGTTTCTGCTGTTGCTGCTGCTTTTGGCTAATGGGCAGCGCGTAAATCAAACACAGCATGTGTGTGTGTGTGAGTGCATCCGTGTGGCGGCTCCAGCTTGGTCACTGATCACCCGATCGGTCGCCAAGCGGATGCGGCGGTAATTAAAACACTCAACGAGCGCCGCGTTGCCAGCTCGATAAACTCATCAGCAACTACAACTGCTACGTGCTAGCTGCTACTTGCTACTTGCTGCCTGCTACGTGCAACTTGCTGCAAGCAAGCGACCCTGTCAACAGCTTGTCCGGTTGACCATGTGTCTTTGACACCTGGCTGCCAAAACGGAACTGCAGCAACTCAAAATTAGTTGAAGTTGCGTATGAGAAATATAGTTTCATATATTCCAAACAGGTTTGCAGCAGGGTCAAGCGAGCGATCTTTCCAAGAAGAAGCAGAACTTCAGCTGCAGCACTACAGTAATGTGAGGAGGAAATCGAAATAGTTAATTCAATTAGCCTGTAGAAATATTAAAAGCTTGATCAATCTATAAATAATTAAGACTTGGGGTAAAGAACACATTATATGTTGAGTTTTCTAGATTTCACTATGAGTTTGGGTTTGTGCTTGGCTTATTGTGACATCAAGTAAACTCTAAGTTTCACTAAGATTGCATAGTTTATGCCATAATTATGTAGAGTTTTCTTTGTAGTTAATACAGTTTTCCATATTCAGCTTAACCTTAGCTAATTGTAACATCAATTTAATCAATATCAGATACAAAGTGAAATATAATTAGGTTTGAATGGATTTATCTTGAGTTTTGCTTGCAACCAAAACAAATTCCTATATTTAACTCTTAGTTTTGGGCTGAACTTAGCTAACCAACTAATCTACAAAGGTCGAAATTTATCTTTGTGGCAGTCACGATATATAGCGAACAAGTTCCCCTAAATCGATAACTAAGTCGATGACAGACCAGCTGCTATCGAGCGACGCGCCACAAGAATCGTATGACAATTACTCAGATTAAATTAATCACCTGTAGAATTAAGTGAAATGTATAAATAAAATATCATTCGTTACTTAATTCCACATCTTATATGAGTTAATTAATCACTTAGCAATGTTACTATATATTAAATAAAATCGATCTATTTAAACAGATATAACTCTGCACTTTAATTAGACCTTAGCTTACCATATAGTGCCAAGCAAGCAAACTTTAAATATTACAACAATTAAATAAAGTATTCTACAGTTATGGAGAGTTGTCTCTACAACTAAAACAGTTTTCAATATACAACTCTAAGTTTAGATATGTATGAGCTTAGCTAATTGCTAACTATCTAAATAATCTCAAAATTTCATTACGATTGGACAAGGCACGACAGAGTTACATAGAGTCTTGCAAGCAGTGGGATCTCAATATAATAAAACCCGTTAGTTGCGACCTATTTAATGCACGCCCACACTTGCAAGCGAATTCCCATTTCAATTCGTGCAACTTGCAACTTGCAACGGCAGCTTGCAACAGGCATTAGGTTGATGCAACACGTATTTGGTTTCCACACGCTTCTAATCGCCGACTAACTCAGCACGGAGGGGTGGGCGTTTTGCATGGGGTTGGCAGGCGGATTAGCCGAGAGGAAGGGAGGGTAGGTGGAGGGGTAAGTGGGCGAACAAAGTGAGACACGTGCGTTGTGGGCACGGCGTGGGCGCTGCGTCGTCATAAATCTTGCGCCATGATTAATGTGGATGCGCTCGGCTAGAAGCGGCGACTTTAATTGGAGCAGCAAATTGTTGCAAAGCAGAATCTGCCGACAGTTGAGTGTCTGCAACGGCAGCAGAAGCGGCAACTGAATTTGAATAAAAAGCACATTAACTGGGGGCCAATTCCCGCTGCTGGGTAGACGGCTGGTCAAGCAGATGAGCAGCTGGAGATATTGGGAAACACTACAAAGAGAGAGAGAGATAGATCGGAGACTCGGGAATGGAATTAATGCGCAAGGCATGACCTGTGCACTCCTCCCCTGCCACTGCTCCCACTCAGAGATTGCAACACGAATCAAGAAACAACAATTATGTGCCTCGTTGTCTAGGAATGTTGCGCGGCTCTTGAGATCTCGCATCTAGAAGCTGAGCACAGAGAGAGCGTGTCCTCTTTGTATGCCCAGCGAGCGCGAGTTGGAGATCTTAGAGATTATACAAATTATGCATAAATTACAAGGAAACTAAGGGAATATATCAATAACTATCATATCATAATAATAACAAATACCATCATATAACATGAAGTAGTTACAATAAGTCCGATCTGATGTGCAAACATTTGCGACACATTTGCTAATTACATATACATACATAAAACACAATACAAATGGTACATCGATTAATATCCCTGCACATCAAATGATAATATATATAATGGAATCTAACAATGTAAAATTATATTTGCTCTATAAACTAAACAAATACGATATGTTTATAATATCAAATTTAACATTAATATTTTATATATTCTCTATAAAGTCAAGTGTCGCTTAACGGATAAGTTGGCTATCGATAATTAGTTAAGTAACTTGTCACCGATAGAGGGCACTTAGATTTAGTATTTAGATTTAGAATAAAACCTCATCATTTAGCCCTTTATTTGTTCGATGTACATTTGCCAACGGCGGTCAATGATTGTTTAGGGCTTTCGCTGGATATTGTTGGTGGCTCGACAATTAGAATCACATATAATATCAGAATATACAATACAATAGAGTGCAACATATGATCTATACACAAGATTCCCGAATAATATGATATATATGAATATATTCAATATAATATGAATACCATAACATAATTAAGTGTATTATATGATCCCTACACAAAGTCCTCTCATATTTTCAAGCCATTAACCTGTTTTACAACCCAAGTCAAATGAATCGCATAAATAATATGTTTGTTTCGTTTGTTATTCGCTTAATTTCATAAACAGTTCATTAGGCGCATCTATCAGCCCCTCTGTATATGTGTGTGTGTTTGTGTACATATAAAGCCCCCGCTAAAAGCGAATCCAATCAACACTCTTAATGTCCGCTAAACACGCAGCCGAATCCGTAACTCCGCCCAAGCTGAATGGATGACTTCATTTGGCAGCCCGAGCTGGGCAGATTGACAGCGCGATGAAGCCCGAGTGTTGTCCCTCCTCTCCCCACCATTCATGTGTGGCTTGATCGATGCCTGCGCCCACGAAAATGATAAAGAGCAACGAAGCAGCAACAGAAATGGATAATGAATACAACAACAACAACACAAACAGATATTGACATTGATATGCGATCTGTCGCGATTATAGAGGGATTTCTAAACCTCCTCGTCGAGCTCTTGCTCTGCGCAGAGTGATTCAGCTGAAGCAGCCGCGTTTTTTGCTTTGAACTGACAGCGAAACTTATCGTTGTCATTGTTGTTGTTGTTGTTATTGTCGCTGATACGCCCCGAACTAGCAGAGGTACCACCTCATGCCAGCCCCTTCCTCCCCCCTATTTACGAGTCGATTAAAATTCCACACTGAAATGTTATGTTAATGTTAATCGAGCATTGTCTGCGGAGGAACGAGAAAGATTAAATTGTTTCCCTCACAAGTTTGACATATAACAAACGTTGTTAGCGATGTTCTTCTTATTATTGTTGTTGTTTTTGTTGTCATGTTGTACCTGTTGTTGTTGTTATTGTCTTTTTGTTGCTTGCATTTTGCGTGCTGCAGTTTTAATTGCGATCGCAATCAGCGCCGCGTAGACAAGTTAATTAAAACATCGCATGCCCAGTTATCCGACTTTATCCATCACATACACACACACACACACACACACCAGACAGATACACACACACACCCTGCACACACACACAGATATATATATAGTCTGATAAGCATTACAAATTGAGGTGTATAAAAATCACTTTAAATATATTTCAAGTATTTTCGCTGCTTGTTTATCCGGCTTATCCGCGTTTATCCGCTTGTTCAGTTATAGCTTAGTTAGTCCGTTAAGTTTGGGTTAGTTTGCTGCTTTATAAATGTTGCACCAGTGTTGGAATGAGGAGTTACTAGATGTACCACCTTGCCACGCTTCTCCCTTTTTGCCTCTACTGCCCATTGCCGTATTGCTTGATCTTGAGCAGGTCGCAAGAGAATTGGAAGAGCTTTTCACACTTCTCCGGCTGCTTGGCATCCGCATGGAAGGGTCCCTTGCCGCCGTTGCTCAGATAGGTTCCACCCTGACCCTCAATCGAGGGATCAATGGCAGCGAAGACAACAGTGCGTGAGCCACGTTCGGGTGTCTTGAAGAACAGCTTCTTCATGAACGGCACCGATGTAGTGGCGGAATGCTCAAACAGATCCGTGTCCACTATGCCAGGATGCACCACATTAACCTGTACGTGCGCCTGCTCCGCATCCAGCACACGTTGCAAGTGGCGGGTGAAGAGAATCTGCGCCAGCTTGGACTGACTGTATGCGGTGCCAGGGTAGTAGTACTTGCTGCAAGAAGAAGAAGAAGGATAATCCATATGAGTAAAGAGATTCCCTATTGCTAATCCCCGTAGTGCCACTCACAGTCCATTGATGTCCTTGTAGTTGATGCGTCCAATCAGATTCACACACGAGCTCACATTGACAATACGTGCATTCTTCCCCTCCCGCCCCGCTGCCCGCAACTGTGGCAGCAACAAGTGCGTCAGCATAAAGTGTCCCAGGTAGTTGATGGCGAAGTGCGACTCGTAGCCATCGGCGGTCAGTTTGAAGGGTGCGAACATGATGCCTGCATTGTTCAGCAGCAAATCGATCTTGGAATACTTTTGGGTGATGCGTTGTGCGAAGGCACGCACGGATTTCAGATCTCCCACATCGAGTTGTTCGCAGATCAGTTTGCCTTTGCTCTGACTGAGGTCCACAATGCCAGCGACTGCCTTTTCAGCGCTTGAAGGATCACGCACACCTGCAAGCGGAGGAGGAGAGAGAAGGAGAACAGCATTAAGTTTAGTATCATCAATGAATGGAGAGTATTAGCAGTATTTCTAATCAAAGCAAGCCTTTTTCCAGGGTTCTTTACTTTTTTAATTAAAAATGTATAAATCAGAAATTCGCCAGAAGTACTTTAATTTAAGGTGCAAATAATTATTAATCGATTATTTATTTATTGTAAGTGCTGCACTAATATCGGCAAAAATCGTTATTGCAGGTGCTGCAATGATATGGGAAAAGATTCAAAAAATTTCCTCGTTGCTGCCTAAAAGTATGCAATACTTTTTGTTAGACACAGCTAAAGCAACATTGCTGTTATAAACATGTTGCCAGCTGCATTGACAACACGAACATGTTGCTAACCAAATCAAGCAGTATTTTTGATAAAAAAAAGATTTTGTTTATTTTTAAATACCAAATTTTGCAACATGGATTGCTAAGCAACTAGAGCGGATATTGAACTGCTGTTTTTTACATTCAGTTCATACGTTCTTCTTTAAGTTCTTCATAAGTTGAAGAAGTTCTTAAAGTATATAACGAACAAAGTTTTGACAAGTTTTCACCAGTTAGATAGAAGAAAACTAAAATAATAAATTCTTATTTTAGTCTAACTGTTGTTGCACCTGCTTGACACGTCAAATTCTACCCTGAGGGGAAGTGGCTGGGGCAATACTGTGTACCGTCATTTCTTTAGCCGACTTTGCTTTGAATTTAAATGTTAAACCAAAACCACAATCAGATATTTAGATCATTAACAATGCAACGCACGCAGTTATTTAACATATTTTCTACAACACGAATTTCGAGTGCACAAAAATGTTGCTAGAATAACTAAGTGAGCAGGCCCCCGACCCCAGTTTAGTTCGATTGAAACTCACCCATGATAACCGTCATGTCGCAGGCCAACAATTTCTCCACAATGCGCAGTCCGATGCCACGATTGCCTCCAGTGATGACAGCAATGCGATCCGGTTGCTTGTAGAGTTCTACGAATGAAACAATAAACAATAAAGAATGTTTTAGGTAAGATAATCGCAACGATAAATCGACTTAATTGCTAGGAGATTCATTAGACAGTTATTTATAATGAACACATTGTACCTACCCACACGATCCCTGGCAGCGTATTGTGCATCGTGGATGAGTCCAACTATGCCCAGATACTGATAACGGAACTCTGTCTTCCATTCGTACCACGACTTGGGGCACTCTTTGGTCGTCTTGCTGAACAGAAAGGCGCACAGCAGCAGCCCAATAATGAAGAGCCACAGCAACATTTCTACAATGTTGTTGGTTGTCTAGAGAGGAAGAGAGAGAGAAGCAGAGAGAGAGAGAGATAAGAGTCAAGTGACTACGTTTTCCAGACGTGTGACGTGTGCGTGCAAAGGTTAGCGATAAGGAACTAACGTAATTATCTTTATATAAAGGCACTTTATGAGTAATTTGCGTTCACTTAGCTATGACAGAACTCTTAAATTAACATGTAAACGCCCTTATAAAGTATAATTTATATATAATCTTTGGCTACGATTAATATAAAGAAGGTACATTTTGTTTATATTTAGAACTGACTTTGTATATTGCAAAACTCAACTAATTTTCTTATAACTCAACTCAATAATACCTAAATGCTTATGTACCTTAAAATCACTTTATAGACAATCCAGTTAGTTAGTAATTGAGGTAGTCCAAAAAATCAAAATAAATGTTGATAAAGAATTGGGTCTTCTACTCCGGCTGTGTCAAAAAATGATGTATTTAAATTTCGATCAGTTAAAAGTAATAGTAAAGCAGTAATTACTACTGATCACAACAAATAAAGGTGAAATGTAATTCCTGCAGAACGTATATTAATTACTGTTGTAATCAAATTTACTTCTGCTAAAATTGAAGAAATTCCTGCTAAATGTAAAGAAAAAATGGCTAAATCAACTGATGATCTTCCAGACGATAAAGGTGGGTAAACAGTTCATTATGTTCCAGTCTCATTTTCTAAAGAATATGAAAGAGTCTCATAAAAGTTTAATTTCTTCTAACAAACTAAATTTAGTTTATATTTAGAACAGACATTTTCTATGCGTTATATCAACTTATTTACACTACTATCTATTGAAATGACCTAACAAAGTTGAATTTCTTCTATCTTGTGCTTATTTTATGTATATTTATTTATTACATAAGGAATATCAACTTATTCACCCTATTTTCTTATAGCTCAACCCAATTATTCCGAAATACTGTAACCTAGTTTAGAAAAGTGCAATTGTAGCGAAATGGAATCAATTCTGCAACTATTTAAACAGCAATTAAGCGCATTACTTGCTGGTCTTATTAGCTATACTCCCCTTCCCATCCACACACCCTAGCTTATATCACAGTTGGCAATTACTATGAGGGCTTCAAGTTTAGCTGCAGCTACCGCCAACCGTTGTGGGCCAACGACGACGACGACAAGTGCCCTCTTTGCGACACTCAGCCAGCGACTTGAGTCAGCAACAATTCAGTTAGCGCACGGACGGACGGACAGAGGTGTGTATGTGTGTGTACAGATATACTGGGTATATAATGGGTATATACAGTATACCCAGTGCTGTGTGCATATTTACAATTGCAAATGAGCAATTGCATTGTGTGAGAGCGTTGCAACTGATTTAGCTGCCAATTAGTAAATTATATTTATTTAAGCCTAAACTTTGACTTGACTAAAGGGTGTAATTCATTTCAATTACTGAGATGTCTATCTCTCTCTCTTTCTCTCTTTGTTCATCTGTGTGTATGTTTGTTAGTTTCATTAGTTTTCTAAAAACTATAAAATGCAAATTAAAGAAAGAGAGACAAGCGAAGCAAAGAAAGTTCGAAGCCAAAAATCGAAACCCCAAAAAAAGCCAAAAAGAATGAGGCAAAAAACAAATGTTACTAAGGTGCGAAGAGGGCCAACAACATAACCCACTAAATGCTGTGCCAGTGTGTGTGTGTGTGTCTCTCTCTGTGTGTGTGTGTGTATGTGGCTCTCGTGAAATGTTTTTGCGTTGTCAACTTCGACTTCCGTCAACAAAAAACGTTTGCTTGCATTTTTAGTTAACTTTCTATTTCTATTGTTGTTGTTGTTGCGCCCTGCTGCACAGTGGGCCACATGCACACACACGCATACTTACTGCACTCCGATTGGTTTAGCTAATGCGTGATGCGCTACGTTTTCTATGCACTTGGCGTGGCACAACGTCCTCGTATTGTATTGTTGTCTATGCTAATATTGAACAAGCTTTTACAGTTTTTCAAAAATTAAGTAAATAGTTTCAATTTCTCGGCCCTGCGAACGTTGTCGGCACGTCGCACGTTTCAATTTCGTATGTGTTGTGCTGGGAGTGAAACCAGTTTCGGTTTTGAATAAAAACACAACCGCACGGCAAGAAATTCAAAAGACAACTGAAATACGTTAATGTTTCGCGCGCTCGCT
Organism: Zaprionus davidi; assembly: GCA_018903715.1. Lineage (NCBI taxonomy): Eukaryota > Metazoa > Arthropoda > Insecta > Diptera > Drosophilidae > Zaprionus > Zaprionus davidi. The sequence continues at coordinate 12,790,615 of JAEIGL010000004.1, read as the reverse complement.
CGTTTTTTGTTTAGAACCTGATTTTAATTTTTCAATTCGCTTGTTTTTATTGCTCTCTTTTCTCTTCTCTGCCCACTGTTGTGTTGCTGGCCAACAGGTGTCGTCGCTGTTGCCGGCAAATGCCGTTATAAGGTGTATGCATACCTGAGAACTGTTGCCAAACATTTCTATATAGTATATATATATTGATATGTTTAATTTATTAATGTAATAATTTAAATTATTATTGCATTCATGCAAATAAACTAAGGGAATTTAAAGTTAGCATTAACTGAGGCGAGCAGCTGATCAACAGCCGGCATGCAGTGTGACCGTAGGCACCAAACGCAAAAATACCAACTGCAGGGAAATTATCAATTTAAATAAAACCAGGGAAATTATTTTATACTGCATTAGTTCCATGGCAAAAATATCCCTTTCCTCTACGAGTTTTCAATAAAATAAACGTTATTTTCGCTAGTTGATTTGAAATTTATTTAATTAAACAAAAGTTGTACAGTGCATTGAAAAATATTACTTCAACTAATTTAGTATTTATATTGTGTATAGTTTTAAATTGTTTATTTTAGAAGAAATACGAAACTGAAGCGAATCTCACTAATCAAATTGAAAATCATCTAAACATATGTATGTTTTATACGTATTTAGTTATGTTTGCGTATGTGTGTGTATGTGATATAGATTTCATTTTGATAAACAATACCAAGGCGATTCTCTCAAAGTCTTCAAGTGTTCGTTTATGATGTGTATAGTATCTAGTAAGTATAATTTCGTGTATGTTTGTGTATATAAAGTGTCTATACGTGGGTATATATAATAAGTATTACTAAATTGAATTATATATTTTTAAATATTCTTTTTGTGTGTGTAGGGTGCGCCTAAAATCTACAAAAAATCAATTGAATATTGGAAAGGAAAAAGTATTTTGAAAATCATCATTATCGCATCATTGCATCCATCGTATCCAAGTTTCTTAAGTTTTAGCAGCTTTCTGCTTCAGCTGCTCCTGCTTCTGGGCCAACTGCTTACTGGACTGGGCGGCAGCAGCAGCAGCAGCATCCTTGGGCTGCTTTAACTGTCAATTCTCCATGGACATGACACCGATATCATCGTTAATGGCCAACACCTGCCCGATAAAGTTCTGATCGGAGACAACCTCATAGAGAGATTTGCACAGTTCCGTGAGCTCATGCTGCGACATGTTCAGCTGCGGCGACAGCTTCATCAGATGCTGTGTTACATAGTCAGGAAGTTGCTGGAAAGGAAGATAGATTAGAAATTGAATAGAACAAAGATCTATAAAGATTCCCTCACCTTGCCCTTGCCCACTTTAAAGGCACTAAACATCAGCTTGGCCTTGACGCGCTGCTCATTGGGTCCATCATAAAAGAAGGTCAGATGCGCCTCCTGCACATTGGACACCAACGGGAAATAGAGACCCGCATAGACGCGTCCCTTGGCATCGCGTGACAGCAGCGAGCGGAAATTGTAGACCAGATTACGACGCACTGTGACATCCACAGCTGTCATGTAATCCTGTGCAATGTAGATCAGCGATGTCTTGAAGCTGGCCTCGTCGCCACGAATCTCTCGCTCCTTCCACTCCACAAACTTGTCGCTGTGCGGGCTGTAATTATAGCAGTAATCCCGCTGCAGATGTGGCTCCTTAGATTGATTAAACCAGCCTGGAAAGCATGAGAAGTTAAGTTAGATATGTCTCTAAAGGGTGTGTCATTATATGCCCTTACCTGTGTGTGGATAGCTCTGATCATTCATGACAGTCACTGCGCGTCCCACATGGTAACCTGGATCGAGAATCATCACACCATGTCGCTCGCCAATGGCAAAGCGCATGGCGACCATCACGTGCTCCTTCTCTACACCCGCATCAGCCGAATTCATGCCATACTCCTCATCCATTTGCACATAGTCATTGCAATCGGCCACCTGTTCCTCGCACGACACCACATACAGATATTGCCCCAGCTGGGGAAACATCTGGACGAGACGTGCAATTATCTCGAAGGCCAGAGAAACGCACATGTGATGGCGACGATTGATGGGCACATCGTAGAACTGAAAGAAGCTGCGCAAATCGGAGCGACGTGTCCGCTTGAAGCTACGATAGAAGTCCACAAAGAGATTAACCGTATTGTAGTGTGTCTCCTCAAGCATTCGCTGCAGTGCTGTCTCCACAATCCCATTGAGCTCCTCATACTGCCAAACATTATCGAATATGAGCGTCTCCTTGGCAGGCGTCTCATCCTCCACGCTGCTGCCCCAGTCGGGCAGCGGCAACGGGTGACCCAATGGCCAGACACCGTTCACCTGATTGTAGGCACTCAAATCGTATCCATCTGCCATGGCCCAACTGCTGGCAGCCAGCTCTGCACAGGCTGATGATGATGATGTCTTTTGCCTGGCCAACAGCTGACCGATGTCGGAGTAACGCTCCGTTGCCACCACCGATGTCAGGTCGGTTGGCGTCCACTGCTGCGGCTCCTCAACATCTTCGTCATCGTCCTCACTCGATGAGGATGTTGAGGGTGTGCGCATTGCCAATTGGCCTGTTGGCCCATTGGCCCGTTGTGTAATTGTGATTGGCTTTTCAGCATTTGCTGATGCTCTCGTCGTAGTCAATCCCAGGCCACACATCGCATCCGCCAGCTTTTGCTCCGTAGAGCTTCTGCCAGCGGCAGCAGCAGCAGCTCCGGAGATGCCATCGTTCTGCTCGTTGGCATCTGCAGTCGGCAAAACTGCTGCGGCTCCTCCTCCTCCATCCTCCTGCTGGCCTTGGCCTTGCCCTGCGGCGAGTCAGCTTGGCCATTCGGCACCCCAGCGGCCCACGGTGGGCACGTAGCCACTTTCACAGTCATTGAATGTTGCCTCTAGTTGAATGTTGGCGAATTGTCGCGCTGCGTTGACGCTTGGATTCAAAGTTGCTGCTGTTGCAGTTGCAGTTGCAGTTGCGCCTAGAGTATGCAGACTAATCCGGCCCTGCGCTCGGTTGAACAGGAGGTCCGGCTCGTCTCCAAATTTCGTTGATAGTTTAGACTGATCTGTTTTGGGCAAAGATAATAAGAGAATCAAATGAGTATCAATATATGTGGATATAAAAGGGATTAAGAAAAGATTCAGTTTTTCCTAGTAGTATCATAGTTCATAAAATTAGGAGAAGAATTTAGATGGAAGGTTGTTCTACCAAAGTTAAAGATTAAGCAAGAATAATTTAGATGAGATACAGTAAGTAAGTTATACATATACAAGAACTGTAACAAGTTAGTTGAGCTTCTGTTCTGCCTAGGTTAATCATAAACTGAGTAACCATTACAAAAAGTATATTATAAATACATTTTCTATTCATTTGTTAATAGTATATTTGTTTGTAAAGGCAGCAACCACTTCATCTATTCATTACTATGTACATACCCATTCTACAACATCGTTTAAAGTCTACAAACATTATGGAACTGCTTCATATTTCTTGTTATTTTACTGCGCACTTAGTTCTTATCTCTCTTTCGTTATTATCTGCAAACCTAAATTGCCCCTCAATTAGGTAAGCATGGGAACAGACAGGGATGCAAAGGAATCTAGCACTGAAATTTCACTCTAATCAGAATTACATGATCTCTTTGATCCCTCTCAGGTAGTCGGACAGGCAATAATTGATTTGCCCTTCATCTCAATTACAGATTCCTCTGCTGACGTCTTCTAGATGGGGTTTCAGTTCAGTTCAGTTCATAACTGTACTCTGCACATCAATCATAATCTAAAGTTATAGGACTAATAAACAAGCTAAATGCTTATCAAGTGCGACAGGAAAGCAACCTCCCTCCTCCTCCTGCCTCTACCCCTAGCAAAAATTAGTAATAATACCCATATACTGTAGTTAGTGTTATATGTTTTGTGCATGTGCCCTCAAGTGTCGCTGATAAAACGAGGCCTCAGGCCTGATTAAACGACAAGTTCATAAAAAACAAAATAAAGACGCTTGGAAACACAGAAACGGATGCAGGCAAGTGGCTGTGGCACGTGTCTAGCGTATGTTGCCTACACCCTACCCTAGTCGTCTGCGGGTTCAACGTGTTGACACATCAAACTTTGCACTTGTCTCTCTCCCCCCACACATATTTATCTAATTTATCCGAAGGTCTCTGTGGCGTCATGTGCGTGTTTGTTTGTAATGTGATTCACAATTGTTATTTACAATGTTCGACATACTGTAGGTGATTCATACAGTCTGTACCTCCCCTCCTACTCTTATTCGAATTTCGGCTAAGGCTGTGCACATTGTTAGGGTTTCTTGACTAGCGCCAGAGACGTTGCGACTTGTTGCGTTCCTCGTCTAAAAATAGAATGCACCAAAGAGAGAGCCTCCCGAGGCGAATCTAATACTGTTCAATGCAACCTGTTGCTGGGCAGCGAATACCATCTGGCAACTATAAAAGTCTATCATACTGGGTACTGCGTTAATCAAATAAAGAAAAGTATTAATTTTCTTTGTTTCTGGCATATTCCCAACGAAATATGCAGAAAAATACCATCTGGAAACTATAAAAGTCATTTAATATGCGAATTATGTGAGATTTGAGTAAATAAATAAATATTATTTAAACAAGTGAAGATAAACAATAATAATTATCATTTCACAATGCTTGTCTTTTTGTTTTTCCCACAGCAATTTATAGAAATAACAACTGGGAACAATGCAGGTCTATTAAATTGTAAATTAATGTAAAATTAAGAAAAATTATAAATGTATTAATTATTACAGATTTGTGTATGGTATTTTTTCTATTTTGTAATGAAATATTCATAGAACTACCATCTGGGAACTATATAGTACAAATCTATAAGATGGCGAATTTTGCGTTTTAAGTAAATAAATTTATGGTTTTAAAGAAATTCTGTTACATTTATCTAATTTAATTTAATTTATTTTTTTCTAATACTTGTTACAGTATTTATATGGCTTTCAAATTAAACAGATAGTTCTCCAATTTCCTCTCTGTATACAAAGTACTCTGAAAGTTGTTTGATATTTTTCACATTTTTATATTTATGAGTATTACAAGCAGACAATCATTTTACGTAACTTTCATAAACCCCAAAACTGCGCAGTAATGTACAGTCATAAATATGTATTTCTGTGTACAAAAAGTAGTAATTATACCACTGTAGTTAGTCTTGCTTATGCATAGTATAATGTATTGATTTAACCAACACTTACCCATACAATGGCCTAGGCCCAATAAATAAAATTTCTGCCTTTTCTTGTTGTTGTTTTGGTGTATTGCGTGTTTTGTAATAGTTCTTTCTCTCTTTGTTGTTGTTTTTGCGTTGCCGTTAAACACGCGATAGTTTACTCTGTCTTTCGCGAAGGTTCTTGCTACGATTTGCAGTAGTTACAATTGGTTTTACAGTTGTTCTTAAACTGTGCGTGACCCGCGAACACAAAGAAATGAAAAAATAACGGAACGTGAACTAAAAAGCAAACAGCTCGATTGTTTACTTAGTCTTTCTCTATGTCTCTTGTACTTGCTTAAGCAATTAATGTGTTTTTCTTGAATATTTTGTTTTGGTTTTTATTTGTATTTTGATATTTGTTGTTATCACTTTTGCCTGTTCAATGCAGGTCAGAGTTTTTTAACAATATCGGCGAATTAATCGACATCGAAGTGGTTTTCTATTTAACTGTTCCACACTGGATAAACTTGCTTGCTTACTTGCGAAGCCTGATCCGTTTTCAACGAGCGGCGAAAGACGACTAACAGACGATTATTCCGAAGAGCCTAGACGACGATTGACGATAGACGATTGTCTCGCAGTCACAGTTGTTGCTGAATGCAATGAATGCTCGTTGATACGAGCACTTATATATAGCGACGGCACGAAGCGGCTCGAGGCATGCCCTGCCTCTCGCTCTCTCTTTCTCACTCTCTTTGCGACTATGCAGATCGTAGCAAATTTGTTATTGTGTATTGTCTTTGATATCGCGCGACGTTGGCACAGTTTTGTTTTTTTGTTGCCGCTCTCCTCGTCTTCCTTTCCGTTCGCTTCGTTTTGCTTTGCTTCGCTTCGAATACACTAACAAACAAATATTTCAATTTATGACGCAAAAAATTCTTGAAATTATTCCACGACGAGGAAGAGGGAGAGGGTGACTCGTTTTAAAATCGGGAAAGATAACGCGACGTTTGTTTTGCTACGCAAAATCGTATCAAAATAATGTTATTCAGTTTTTCAGTGTTTATACTTTTAAACTTAAATCAGAGTACGCACTAGAAATAGAAAAAGAAAAAAACATTACTTATGATATCACAACAAATGTTGAGTAAGGGAATGAATCAAATAAAAAAATGCTTAATTGAAAGGGAGCTTGACAATAGGTAAGGAACAAGCTTGCGTTTGATGATGAAATAGCTAATTTTATGGGATATATGAGGGTATAGAGCTATTTATCAAATTTCCAAAAATTGTTTGTTTACTGCCTGCTTGCATAAGTTGAGTCAACTTGTTTGGATAATAAATTTACATGACTTATCAGTTACGCGTTATGTCGCGTTCCCCAGTACAAAGTTGTTGTTTATGGCCCAGAGAATAATATCTAATCAGAGAGAACTAGATGAAAACAACACCCAACGTTCTTGTTTATACCTATAATTCGCATGCCAAACACTCCCTGTCCCTCCTTTCCCCTTCTTTTATACGTCTCTTTATGCTCTGCTCCGTCTCTGTTCATCTGCAATATTCATTTTTATATGTCTGTCATATAGAGTTGAGGGGCTTTTGCGTCGTAGCGAATCGTAGAATGCATCCACACAGTCTGTGCCAGAAAATGTTGTAAAAATCTAGGAATACGAGTATCTAGGCAAATATTTTGTGTTGGGCAATTAAAAATTAGGCGCATACATTCGGTTGATTTGATTGTTTATAACAATTGTGGTTGGTCAACAACAATTGTGAATGGGCTTCAAGGTTGCAATACATTATATAGAATCTTAATATATGTGTGTATGTGTGCGTTTAAAATCGACATTTTGAGGCCAAACTTTGCATTACGTGAGTAAATGCATTGCCGAATTATTAATATTGTTAATTAGCTAATTAATTAATTAATGCGTAGTCAGACGATTTATGACTCAGGTCAAGCAAGACGGAAGCCAACAAAACTGATAAAACAAACTAAAACGTGTAAGAGGTAGTGCATAAAGTTAATTAGATTAAAACCAGAAAGGAAGAAACATCATCCGATTGTTTACGTTTTTTATGAAAATCCTTATTTCTAACTGATTGTTACTTTCTGTTGTAGATGATATAAGTTTAATATTAAATTAACTTTCATATACACTGATAATTTCCACTTCTAGTCAAATGTAAAATACTCTAAATATTTTCTATAAATTCAAATCAAACTACGCATTTTCCAACATAATTTTGCCTACCAGTGTAGGTGGTGCTTTAACTTCCAAATGGGATTAAAAAAATACCTTGCTGACGTCACATCGATATCTGCAAATGGTTTGTGCTTTGGGACATGTACGTCAACTTCTTCTAGAAAGAAAGTAGTTCAATGTCGTCGTTGTCGCAGCACTGACGTCATCGCCAATTTAAGGACTCACGCCGGCCGGCTTTATCCCTCCCCTGTCTCAGTCAGTCTTCCTCCGCATTCTCACCCCCCCGGAACAATCAGAACGTATGTATTTCCAATGGCCGCAGAAACACGTGCCACGTGGCGCAATTGTAAACAAATTTGACCGCGTGTGGCTTTATTTGTAGTACTCCGTCTCTCGTACACACATCCTTCCCGTCTATGCACAACACAGTGAAAACGTGCTAACGACCCAACTGCGCAGTCGCGTGAACTCTGTGAAATTTTCCAATTGGAAGTCGATGGGAAATTTTGCGTTTGCATTTGTAACAAAGGCAAAGGCAACTGGAAGACTGACTGAGAGTGCAATGATTTGGGGACGGTGGCGTCCAGAAAAGATGGCCCGGCTGTGTGCCTTGTACAAAAATATAATATATGTATTTTTATGCAAGCATGTGTGTGTAGAAATTTATTCAACCTTATAAAATACACAGTAATAATAAAATACTCAAAATTTCCCTATATTTTATCTATTTGTGTACACTGACTAACAGTGCCTTACGCCACTGTAGCGCCACAGATGTTTTGCGCATTTTATTGGGGATTTTCCTTGTTGTCTACTTGTTGTTGTGGTTGTGAGTCCTGTCCCCCTAAGGGGCCCCCACCCTGTTAGTGGTGTGGCTTGTTGTTGCGCTTTTTAAATTACAAAATCAATAGCGAAAAACAGAAACAAACGAAACTGGTAAAGGAGGAAGGGGTCAAGGAGAGTCTCTTGCGGGCTTATACTAGGAAACTTACCTGTTCTTTCTCACGGCACACACAAATAACACACACTGACAGACAGACAGCTGTATGAAGTGGGGGCGGGGGAGGCGTAGAACTTAAAACTTTTTACTCCAATTATAGGAACCGTTATAGAAAAACAAAATCAATATAATCATTTTGAGGTGCTTATTGGTGACAGTCATGGCAGACGATATAAGGCACAGTGAGCAATCAAATTGCAATAATTGCTTATCAGAATTAGATATTTTTCGTGCTATTTGTTGTTGTTCCCTTATTCTTTATGCCGTTTCCGTTTGTGTGGCATTTAAAAAAGCTAGTAGATTCTCGCGACACACCGCCACACGACGTGATTACGAAACACGAACACAATTATTTATTTATTTCTAAAGGGAGCCAAAGCGATTCTTCACAGGCTGCTCCTTTGTTATGGGCACTTCAATTGATTATTAATATATCAAAATTATTATAGTTTCTATAGTTTTTTTTTGCATTTATTTATCCCTTTTTATTCCTCCCAAGGGGCTGCCTTTGCTGCTGCGTTGGTTACGGAAAATTTCGACTGTCTGATGCGGACAGCGACAACTGCGACTGAGTCAGCACTGAGTCTTTGCCCACCTTTCCAGGGCCCTTCCACTGGGTGGGGGAGTGGGGGTTGTTGTGGCTTCCAGTCGACTATAAGTGGCAGTGTCGTTTGTTAATGTGACCATGTTTGCGTCATCCTCAGATGCGTCGCATACATATGTGTGACAAATGGACTAACCCACTAATTGGAGTCGATGGAAGAAAGTAACGGTACATGACTAAGTTACGTATTTTTTAATTATAGTTTATAAGAAACTAAGATGTTATTCATTAACAGAGGTACCATACTTGTTGGATTATAAAAATTCTATTGAATTAGCTAGTTATAAATACGAAATATAATAATAGCATGCTATGAATATAATGAATATCACTGAATATTCTTAAACTTTGTTCCTGAGAGTTACAAATTTGAAAGAAGGCATTGATTCTACAGAGAATGAGCAAAATATTGTTGAAAGTCTGAAGGCTTGGCCAACGCAACTATTATATAGGCCGGCAATGTATGTTATACCAGGGATATGTTTGCAGGGAATGAAATATCCGCGACTATTTTGATTGAGAAGGGAAAGAAACCGAATTTGATATTATGTTGTTTATGTATAAATAAGAGATTAATAAAATTATAATAATAATCCTATATAATAAAAATATTTGTTTTATAAGTGTCGCGGAACGTATAAGTTGGCTATCGATAGTTAGTTAAGTAATTTGTCACCGAAAGATTACACTTAAATTTAGTATTTTATTGTATGCGTTTTTATCGATATTGTAATTGGTCACATCGATTTAACTTAGAATTAAGCTATGCTTGACGCGTCTGCGGTATGTATACTTGGGAGTGGATTTAACGTTAAGAGAGGCTTGATGGCAATGTTGCCTGGGGAGAATTGTCAAAAACAGATCTAGATGTAGATCAAAATGTTGGCCGTTCAAAAGCAATGTCAAAACTAAGACACAATAACGTGGGAAGATACGAAATAATTCTAATGGTAGTTGTGGCTCAATCACTGCTATCATTGCCCTGCTTTGCGAACAGCATAGAGTACTATGGCAAGTGGCTGACGCCGCGACCTCAGAGCGAGGATCGTCCCGTTGAGTGGCAGTTACAGAATCGTTTGAGCAATAATCCCCAACCGTTGTTCAAGGAGCTCGATAAATTTACGACAAAGAAATTTGAGCCTGTTGCGAATGCGAAAAGAGAAGAATATATGAATTCTGATCGAAAATTAAATGGTAAGGCCGATTGCAAAAAAAGGAATTGGAGTAGTACTTATCCGCGATCCCGTAAAACCAATTACTGCAAATACAGTCCCGTGTTAATACCCAAGGTTCATAATAAGAGCTTTGACACGCTGGAGCACGAACGACAACGGGACCAGGAGATACTGCAGAACGCGATTGCTGATCGGGAATTTGAGCGAATGATGCAGTTGAAACACAAACTGCTAGTGGAGAATAAGAAGTCCGCCTCGGCCAGTGAAAAAAGTAAATCCAGCAAGACTTCGAATAAAAAATGCTTGGCACAGACAGTCTTTCTAAAGAAATCAAAGGCGATGGCTAAGGCTAAAGCAGCAACAGCAGCCAAACTCCCATCCAAGCCAAAGCCCAAATCAACTCTACCCAAGCTGCTGGGTATTAGTTCAATGAAAACCTGCACCGCCTGCACGACAACGACCTCCACAACAACAACACCGCCTACGACAACGACCACCACAACGCCGTGCCCAACAACGGAGAAGACCACAGTGTGTCCTTTGACATATTTGCATTCGATAAGAAGGCGTGCACGCGTTATAATCAAAAGTTGCAACAAGCTGGAGAGGCTAATCAAGAAGTGTGCCCTACAGAACTCAGAGAATTCAGATTCAGAAGATGATAGGCTTCACAACAAGGTTTACCAAATTACCAAGAGCTTCGAGCGACTGGAAAAGCCTCAAGTGGTGAACATCAGTCATTTGAAGGACAATGTTAATCATCGGGGCTTTTACTTTGGTCTAAGCCCACCGGGTGTTGCGGAGACAGACGAGAATATAGAGAAATCACAGAAGGAGCAGCAAAAGCTCGAGGAGAAGGTACGTGAGGAATATCAAATGCAACGCAATGCAAGAAGAATTGCACGTAAGAATCGCAGTCGACTCCAACGGCTAGAGAACAAAAAGAAAAGGGCCCGGTATGAGGCAGCTCCACCGGGAGCAGCCAGACTGGAACAGATGGCGACAACAGCACCCTCAAAGGGAACCCAAAACTATCCTCAGGCCACACAGTTGGAGGAGAGCACTGTGAATAAAATGAAAATACATGTGCGGAGAAATAACATTAGACTTGCATATAGAAAACTTCAGAAACGGAAAAGGAACTTAACAAAAAAGATAAAGAACAGTAAATCATCTAAACGAACTTTAGCTTTGCTCAAAAGATCCCTAACAAAACACCACAATACCAACAACGCGGTAAAATGCGAGCTTACTCCTCCAATGGTGAGAGAAAAGAGACGGCGGCGACAAATAAGAAGATTGACACAGCGATTGTCGTTAAACAATAAGCATTAGAGATGTCTGACAGGGATTGACAAATAATTTATTATTTAATTTCTATAATATGATTTTTTAATTTTATATTTCATATATTTCCATAAGAAAAAATAAAGACTTTTAGAAAAAACTGGATTTAAACTTTCGCTGCGTCGCGGTATTTTAAACCAAACGATATTTTACAACACTGTAAATTATATCGCGTTTAATATCGGAATTTTACAGAGCTGTATAGGTATATCGACATTTGCGCTCACATTTCAAACAATTTAAATTGTCTAGACTTCTCAACGAAAACAATTAGTATTTTTTATTATATTTTCTGAGTGTATAAACGGGTTATAATTTCTTTATTTTATCACTAAGCAATGTGTGCATTGCTTAGTAATTTCATTGTATTTCTCATAAAATAAAAAAAGACTAGAAAATGAATTTAATGCAGCCCTGTACATTTTTCCGTGGACAATCGATAGATTTAAAAGTCAATCTGACAGCTCTAGTACCGCATATTTTAAAGACGCTTTCGTCAATTTTACTTTTGTTTAGCATTCGCAGAAAAAAAAGATGGTGGATTCCGTTGTATGTAAAAGAATATAAAGTGCATATAATACATTCCATTAAATATTTTATCTATTATATATTATACAATATATATCATCTGTAAGTTAATTATTTAATATCGTTAAACAAAATTTTTTTTTGTGCATTAACCAAATAACGGCAGTTTCCTGAAAAAGAAAATGGCGTACATATAAATACACATAAAAGCAAAGTCTGAAAGCAAACACACATATTCATATTGCAGGCATGTGTATGTAAACGTTTTCAATAACATAAACAAGACTTGGTTTATTTAAATTCAAGATTTCGCGCTGTGAATTCCCCGTCAGCTTTTTTCAAGTGCAACTCATGAAGCCCATATTGTTCTGTATTATCTTTATCTACATATGTATATACATAAATATGTAAAGAAATCGTATATAGTATGGGGTTAATCCGGAAAAATCCCTGGGGCTTTACAATATAATAAAAATGTTGCGCCGTCGCAAAGTTTATAATACTTTTTACTAGATCACAGCTGTTGCTCAGTGTTATTTGCTACATAAGTACATACAAACACACATGGAAACACACACACACACACATGTGTTGCGAATTTCATTTTTGCACGCACAAGTATGCGTGTGTTGGTGTAGTTGTGGTTGTGGGTGGTGCCGCCTAATCATTAATCGCGTGATTGGAATGTTATACACATATGTACATGTATAGATATATGAATATGTGTGTGTACGTGTGAATAGTTTCTTATTGTGATCTTTGTTCTTTACTCTTTTTGCAGTTCAAAATGCCTTCGGAACAATTTGAGGAAGAACTTAGAGAAGTCACCATTGTGGTGCGCTCTCTAATAACATCTACCAAGCCGCCGGTCAGCTTGGCAAATATAGAGCGCGACTACATAAATGTGGAGCAGACACCTATACCCTACCGTCGTCTGGGCTTTCGGAATACCCTGGAATTGTTGCAGGAAACAAATGCATTTGATTTTCAAAAGTTCGGCAACGATGTGAGTAACACTCACCCAAATAGTGCCCACTGTGCGCGCACATGCACTCTCTTAACTCTGTTCTCTTTCTCTCTCTGAGTACAGCTTCTGGTAGCCCTTGCTACACTCACTCAGCTCATGCATTCTCCGAATTCTGCTCTCTCATACACTCTCTCTCTCTCTCTCTGAGCACAGCTTTTTGGGGGAGCTGCTCTCTTGAGCTTTTGGCAGCCTTTGCTCGCTCAATTAAATTCGTTGGCTCAGTTAGATTTGTTGCCTCAGCGCGTTCGGTGTTGTGTTTGCCAGAGTGTCTGTGTCCATCTCTGTGTGTGTGTGTGTGTACACGGGGCTTGGCTTGCCACAAAGGGGCAACGTGTCAAAGCGCTGCCGCATCAAAAAGTGTAAACAAACTGTATGTTGTTTATTAATTTGCCCTCGAATTGCATGTGCGCGTGTGAGTGTCTCTTGTTTTTTGCTGACTGCAGCAAACACGTTGGCAAAAAACAAAAACCAAAAACAAAAGTGAAGAAAAATAATTGCGAAAAAGATACGAATAAAAGACGGGCAATTTAAACTTTTTGGCTCTTTGACTGCTCACTCTCTCGCGCGCGCTCTCTCTCGCTTTATGCTCTCTCACTTTGCATGTGTATGTGTGTTTGGTGAAAGTGAACGAATTTTGTTTTTGTATCAAACGGTCACGACACGAGCAAGAGCGAACACGCGTCGCACTGCACTTTGCTGCTGCTGTTGTTGTTTTTGTTGCCCACTCTTGTTTTAATTTATTTTTAAATGCAGGCATTTCTACTGCTACCCACTGTCCCTCTCCCTCTCACGCCTTGTCTCATTGTTTAAATGTCACTCGTCGCTCGTTCATTCACTGCATAAGTGATGCACATTACGCCGCTGTTGTTGTTGTTGTTGTATTAGTGCTATCAGTGCAGCCTCTCGATTTCCGATTTCCGCACTGTCATCCTGCTGCCCTATTTGGCACTTGCCATAAGAATCTGCAGCCCGCGCTCAATCGATAATTGCATAAAGCATTCCATGTACAATACATATCCAAATAATAATCATTGTGATTCGGCAAAGTTGCTGAAATAAACACATAATGTTATTTATCTTCATCGCACACAGCAAGTGCTGCGCTATTAATTATAAAAAGTAAACAAAACAATATATGTATGTATATGTGAGTTCTTATAACACAGCAGGCACAGTACATTTTTCTCGTTAAGAAATACAATACTTGAAATGAAGAATGCAAAAATAAACTGAGAGTTCTTAAGACTTGCATTGTTTATAGGGTATGTTATACTCTACTACACATATTAGTTGCTTCTTTGCTCATTGGTTTGCTTTCTTTGGCAAGTTTAATGGTATAATACATAATTTCATATGCATATCTCAGTGTACTTCAACTTGCTTTCCAAAGTGACTAACTGTTTATTTAATAACAGCTTTCACTGCGCGTTTGCAATGTTTATAAGCAGAAAATTAATGGCTGCACTGTTACTAATACTCCTCTTATCACGTTCCGACACTGACTCTGTCCTCTGACTTATGTATAAGCTATACAAGAAAAGTATTTGGGACAACGCGCCCGCATTGCAGTGAATCATCAAGAAAAGTGGGTGTGGAAGTAGGAGAACTTGAGAATGCTCTAGTTTACAACAACTTATAGTATTATTCTTTATACTCATCCTTAGTCATCAGTTACTCAGCCTGATCAAGGGGCTGAGTAACTGATGTTATGCCTTCTTTACTTCTCTTTCTATCAGTAACTGATTCCTTTAGTTACAATTCTAGCACAACAACTTGCACTCCTTATACTCATCCTCACTTCCTTATGCCCTCTTTTATTTTATTTCTAGTATATCAACTTCAAGTATTACTCCTATTCGTATGCTTACTCCTTTAATCAGCTTGAGTAACTAATATAATTCCCTCCTTTTAGATCATTGTCAGAGCCAAGCCCAACCCAAAATCGGCACATATTGCTTCTATGGTGCGCAACCAAAAAAGTAGCGGCAAACCAAAGACATCAAACATATTTAGCAGATCTCGAGCACCGACACCGGTAAGATTCGTCAGGACCGTTAGCTATACAAACGCACAAAGCAACTACCCGAAACAGGGACAGGCACAACAGTGGCAGGGACAAGCAGTGCCGCAAAATATAACACAGAATCAAGCTATACAAGCAGTGCAACAAGCAGTGCAGCAGGCTGTGCAAATCGGCGCCCAGCAACAGAAGGCGGCACAGCAACAGAAGGCGGCACAGCAGAGGGCAGCGCAGCAGAAACAAGCGGCACTAACTGCCCAACTTGAAGCACAGAAGGCACTTAAGCAGCAGCAGCAGCAACAGCAGGCGGCACAAAGAGCAGCTCAGTTAAAGTTGGAGGAGGAAACGAAGCTAAAAACACTGAATAAAGAATTTGAAAGATTGCGTGAAGAGTTCAAGAAACAAGAGGATCTGCAGAAGAGGAACAAGAAGGAGATCATTGAGCTGCAGCAGAAGCACGATAGAGTGCAGGCGGAAACAATTGATAAGTTGAACAAGACCTGCTTGGAACGTTTGGAGCTGCAAAATCTGCTGAAGCAACAGGAGCAAGTGCAGCAGAAACACGAACTTGCGCTACGAGAGCAGGCGGAGATAATTGAGAAGCTGAAGAGGAACTGTGTGCTGAAGCAACAGGAACTAAAACAGGAAGAGAAAGAAGAGCAGTACAATCCACAACTGCAACTGGAGGCAACTGTGGCAGAGGTTATCAAACAGCAGCAGATCTTGAAAGTAAAGAAGCTTGAGGAGATTAAAACTGAGAAGGAGAAGGAACTTGGTACCACATCAGCATTGGAAAGTGCTTGCGCTAAATTGGCTGCAATGAATGGAAACGCTGCCACTGCTGCCAGCTCCCGTAAGCCGCATCTACGTCCCATATTGGGCAACAGTGCGCCACAGCAGCAGCGTCCGGCAGGGCAGCAGCTGCAGCAACTTCCATCAACGACAGCTGCTGCTGCTGCTGGCAGGCGACAACAGCATTCACGTGTACAGTATCCAGCTGCACGTTCCACTGGCGGCAACTCTGTCAACTACAGACTGAAGCAACAACAGACAGCAGCAGCAACAGTAGCGGCACCAGCTGCAGCTGCGTTGATTATCACGCCTCCAGATTCCCCAGAGAATGCTGCAAACAACAAGCAGGCATCGCCAAAAGCAGAAGCTGCTGCAGTGCCACAGCCAGAAAAGAAGATACCTAGCAGTGATAATCAGCCATTGAAGAAGGTAAGCTCCAGCGAATGAGAATGATAACTATCTATAGTGGCCTCTGTCGATTTATGCAAAAGCTTCACTGAAGTCCTGATAAGTGAAGCTATTTCGAATAAACAATACTCAATATTCAGTCAGACAGACAAGTCTAGATCATAGATACGTAAGTCTAAGTACTTGTGCTTTTCATATCTATCGATAGTTCCATTGTTTGTTATCATTCTCTATCGGATTTTGCTTATTATACCTTTAACCACTTTATGCTAATTTCATTAACATCTTTCCAGAATATAAACTTTAAATTTGATGCAGCATACGATGCCATCACGTCCTTGCAACAATACTGCGCTGCACTTTGCTACCCGCCGCCAAAATATGAATACACAAAAGTGTTGAAGAGCAATCGACTGCACTGCAAGGTGCACATTGGCAACAGCATCTTCACCAGCTATCCCGAGGAGCATCAGGATGAGGAGAGTGCCAAGAAACGTACTGCGGACATTGCTCTGGAACGTCTGAAGCAGCTGCAATCGCGTGAGAAACTGAAAGTGCTCAGTGATATAGCATTCCTGGATAGTCTCTATCAGGAGTTGATCAAGCATCCACATGGCATAGTGAGTCACAAGTTGGCCGAGTGGTATGAGGCGACAGTGAAGCGTCAAGTGCCGAGCAACTGGTGGGAACTGATCAATAGTTCAGTTAAGATACGCATCGAGAGCAGCATCAATACAAATATTGTATTTGCCAAAACATCGACAGAGTCGTCGCCCATCAGCATTACTAATCTGGTCGCACCATTGCCTTCACTTCAACAGCCACAGACACAGGTGCAGCATCTCACTGACATGCCTGAGCTACAGTTGCCATGGGTGGATGGTCAGCAGGATTGGAGCATGTATATCACACACTGTGACAGCACAATGCATGTCTGGGCGCGTCTAATCGATCAGAGCTCCAATTTTGAGAAGCTAACGGAGCAGCTGAACGTGCACATGTCACGCAATCTGGAACGCCAGCCAGTTGTAGAGCCAATGGAGCAAAAGATTTATCTGGTCGAAGTTAGCGAGAATTGGAATCGTGTGCGTCTGCAATCTGCCGATGCAGAGCAGCGTCAGTGCATCTGTCACTTCATTGACTTTGGCGACGAGGTAATCTTTGGCTACGACGCCCTGTACGAGTGTCCCTCGCAGTTCCTGGCACTGCCTGCTCAAGCTGTGTGCCTATCGATGTATGCATTGGATAAATTCGAGGAGCATCCACATGCACAGCCAGTCTTGGCAAAGGAACTGGCTGGTCATAGTGTCGTCACACGTATTATCACCAGCGAAATGCAGTTTATCAAATTGGGTGGACGTACTCAGGGCGTCTTGTTGCCGCCAGAACAGGCAGAACAAAGCGCGGGTGGGCTGCAGCCAAGTGTGCGACGTGCTTGCATTGTGGGCACCTTCTATGATACTTCCACGGCAGAGGATATACACCTCAACGATCTGGTTGCCAATCGCATCATACGCAACACGCCGGCACCAATTCTGAAACTCGATCAGAAATCAAATCATGTGCTCGTCTCGCATGTGAACGATGTGGGGGATCTGATGGTGCTAATACCCAATGAGGATCTCAAGTTTGTGCAGCGCAGCATTGCACGGATTATGAACGATGCCAGTGAGCAGCATCGTGTGGGTTACTCTGATCTGCTGCACGATCAGCTTGTCTGTGTGTGCGATGAGGCCGGGGAGGGTGGCAAGCAATGGTATCGTGGCATGCTCACTGCCAAGCCCAAAAGTGCCGAGGAGGAGGTCTTCGATGTGTATTATGTGGACGATGGCAGGCTGCGCAAGACGCACATCTCCAACATATATCGTCTGGAGGCAAACAACTTAGCCCTGGCATCGTATCCAGCTCAGGCATTACGTGTCCGTCTGCACGATGTGCCGCCAATTGATAATCAGATGGTGGGACGCCTGCGTGGATTACTATCGCCACAGACGCCTGTGCTGGTAAGTGATTAAGATAAGCAATGATGATGCCACGTTGCACTCACTCTCCTCTCTTTCTCTAGCTCAAGGTAATGGAGGGCGCCAATGATAAGCTGCCCATGGTGACGATACATGCGCGTGGTCAGGATAGTTTGTATCTGTGTCTGAACAGTGCCATACGCATGGAGTACGAGGTTCAGAGGTGAGTGCTGAATGTCTATCTTGCACCCACTTATACATACATGCCATCACTCACTCACACACACATGCAATACACACATGTACAAAACAACAACTTTTGCTCTTCTGTGGTTTATAATGATAGTTTCTAATTAGTGCTTTCAATAAACTGGAACTGACATGAAACTATCGCTACAAAATTCAATCTCAACATTAACGACTCCTTCAGATCACAGCAACATTTACCGTAAGCTAACTGTTCGTGTTCACTCACCAAATGTGCATAGCTTGTAAGAATCATCATCTTATATATAATATCATCATCTATATGTATATAATAATAATATATATAAAACATCAACAAAAATGGGAAAACAAAGAAATACAAAAACGAAATATATATAACAATAATAATGTGTGTGTATAGTAAATAACTGTACCGCCAAACAAAGCGAGTTTTTCATCTACCTTATCCCCCATATTACTTCCTCCCCCATACCCCCGAAAACAACAACGAACACATTCCCAACACCAACGATCTGTCTGTGTCTGTAGTACGACGCGGCTGGAACCGTTCGATGACGGCGGCCTGCACTTTAGTCCCACCGGTCAGTTGATACGACGTGGCAGCTTCAGCTCCACTGTGTCTAGCCACAGCAGCAGCAGCGATCAACCCAATGGAATAGTCTCGCCGCCAGCCACGCCTCGCAAGACGACAGTGGCAGCAGCAGCGAAGGCTGCGCCAGCAATAACACTTAAGGAATACGAGGCCATTCCGGCCATAGGTGCCTATTTTGAAGTGCGTGTAGCGCTCTCTGTGAATCCCGGACATTTTGCGGTAGGTCTGACTTCTTTACCCTAATCCAAAAGTAATACATTCCCTTGTCTTTTCACAGGTACAACCCTACAAGCACTACAATCAGTTGCAGCGCATGATGAAGGATTTGCAGGCACATTGCAAGAGCAGCGCGGCTCAGCAGGTACAGCCCACACAGTTGACCATTGGTCAGGCCTATGCGGCGGCAGAGAGCGATGGCGTCTATCATCGGTGAGTAGGATAGGAGTATTCTTAACTATAGTTATAGTGCTAATCCTCTAGAGGATGTTGACTTGTGTTATAATTGAAATCTCTATTTATCCATTAACAGCGTAAATATTCGTAAGATTTACGACGAAATGATACACGTGCGTTATGTGGACGCCGGAGATGATGGCGTCGTGCGCTGCAATCAGTTGCTGCAGTTGACGCCCGAGTTCAGGGAGCTGCCCATGATGGCGCTGCCAGCACAGTTGCATGGTGAGTAGAGTGGAGATCACTTCGTGCCTGTATATACTCCTCATCTCTATCCTTGCAGGTATTCAATTGACTGGCATCGATTGGACCAAGGAGAACTGTGTGCGCTTCCGACAGCTGACGCTTGGACAGAAGTTCATTGGTATTGTGAAACGCATAGACAAGTTAAAGGACGATCGCAGGGCATTGAGTCTGGAGCTCATTGATACCTCTACGCCGCAAGACATTAAGGTGCACGAGACGCTGATAAGCGAGAAACATGCGCTGCCTGCTCCATAAACGAGAGAGATATTATTAATATAACTATATTACAATACAATTAACTGAAGGACGACTCATTTGTTTTGTTTACGATGACATTCCGTGTGTAGTATCTAAGTGATATTATCATTGATTATTATTATTATTATTATTATATTATAATTAACTGTGTGTTTTATTCATGCGAAGCGCAACAATAAACTATGATTTTGCTACCGAGAGAAGGGATGTACTTGATTCGCTGACTTGATGTTGGTCTTCACGGCCGACGGCGCCTTGCCCAGCTGCTGTGGCACATTGCCGGGGCTCATGGATGGTCCACCCATGGGTGGGGTGGGGCCACGTATGGAGGGAGGCACCATCATGCCGGGGCCAGGTCCATAGTTGGCCTTAAACAGCAGTCCTTTGCCCATGCCAACGGCCGCCACTAGAACCTGTGTGTCTGCCATGCTGCTGGTCTGTTGTATTCCTGTGCGTGAGCTGGACTCAATCTCCCACTCCTCGCGCGCCTTGCTAACCATGTCCAGCACATGGGAGACGACCTTATTGTACTGTGTGACCTGCTTCATTGCCGCATCGTTTGCCAGATTGGCAGCCTTCTGTTCGTTCTGTTGCATCTTTTGCTCTGTAATGGGATCCGGCCTGGTACGCAGATAATCAGGAACAATGTCGTGCGAGAAGACCGGTACACGTCCCTCGGTGATATTCACCAGTGTCTCATCGCGGTCCATGGACACTAGCAGCGGTAGCACAGTGCGATTCCGCAGTGGAGGGCACTGTTCCTTGGCTAGGATCTTGGTGAGACCAGTCAGATGGCTGGAAATGATTGCAAAATTGTCCAGGAACGTTGGCCAATTGATGTCCATGTACTCCATTTCCAATTTCTGTATCATGGCCAACACGGCGAGTTTTAGATCACTCAGTCGCTGCACCACTGTATCCAGCGTTAGTTCAAAGTGTTTTTCCTCGCGCTGCATTTTTTTATTATTATATTATTTTATTTTGCATAAATCTAATTGACAAACTTATAGTGAAGAATTCACAGTAAACAACGCAATATCGATGCTTTTTGCAGTACACACAAATGTATCGATGCTGCTATCGATAATTGTGGTGCAAGGAATATGGCAACGTTTTTTTGGAAACTGGTAACACTAACTGAAAAACGAAGTATTTAAATTTTAAAAGTTGATTTGTTTTATTTATAGTAAATATTATAAATAATTCTTTGTTAATAAGTATTTAAATATATATGAAAAATAAAAATCTTTTATTATGGGAATCTTTGTTTAGGATTTGAACTAGAGCTTCGCATAGGTCGATTCGTGAGCCACCATTGCAGGTTGAATATCGGATAGTTTCTGACAACCTGTAAGAGCCATTGTGATTTCGAAATCCTTCTTAAGTACACCCAGCAACTGCTCCACCCCAAACTGACCGTTATAGGCCAGCCCATATACCGCTGGGCGACCAATGAAGACAGTCTTAGCACCCAGCGCGAGGGCCTTGAAGATGTCGTTTCCTTGCGTAACGCCGCCATCCATCATGACGACCAGATCGTTGCCCACAGCCTTGACCACCTCTGGCAGAGCCTCAATTGAGGCGGGCACGGTGTCAATTTGCCGTGCGCCATGATTGGAGACGATCACGCCGGCACAGCCAAATTCACGAGCCAACACAGCGTCCTCTGCCGTCAAAACACCCTTGACAATGATGGGCAGCTTGGTGATCTGCTTTAGCCAATTGATATCCTTCCAGGTGATGCTGGCATCGAACTGGCTAGCCACATACTCATTAATACCAGAGCCACCTTGCATGGTGACCACCCCCTTTGCCTGCTCACCCTGGAAGTTGGCCAGCGTCAGGTGTGAGGGCAAACTGAACTTGTTGCGCACATCGGCGCGTCGATGGCCAAAGATGGGGGCATCGATGGTCAAGACAAGCGCTTTAAAGTTGGCCTTTTCCGCACGTCGCACACACTTCTCGGTGAGGGAACTGCAGGTGGAGTACAACAATAGGAACTGAAGGTAGAAATTCCTCTTTTGATCATCACTCACCGATCTTTGTATATATAGAGCTGAAACCATTTGCAGGTATCGGGTGCACCAGCAGCCAGATCCTCCATAGATGTAGTTGACAGTGTGCTCAAGATGAATATGGAGCCAGCTTTACCAGCGGCACGAGCGTTGCCTATCTCTCCATCCGCATGTGCCATCTTCTGCATTGCTGTGGGCGCAATTCCAAGTGGCCATTTTAGTTTCTCTCCCAGAATCTCACAGCTCAAATCCAGCTGAGAAACATCTCGCAGACAGCGCGGACGCAGACGCAGTCTGTACACGGAGATACATTAACGATAACAGTGGAATGTACTATATATAATGAACCTTAACCTTTTGAATGCCTCGCGATTAAGCTGCAGTGAGAACTGATCTCCTGCTCCACTCTTGTAATAGTCCTTGGCATTCTTCTCCAGCTTGCCATCTGCCAGCTGCTCAAAGTCCTGCACACAAACCAATTCCATGTTGAGATTCTTTTTTTTTCACAAATTGATGCTTAATCTTTGAGCGCTGTCGTAAGACTATCTCTCATAATCCCTCGCTGATTACACACTACCAACTGAGGCTGTATAAGTTTATGGGCGTCTGAAAGCAGCTGCTTTTCACTGATAACTGAGTAGAATCTCACGAGAGCGGATCATCGTACTGCGTCGAATTTTAATAAGCTCTCGGCAGACAGATCTATCTATCTTTCGCTATATGGGGTCCACTGATTAGGGAATTGTCTTAGAATATTGCGCGTGAGGCGTCAAAGGGCGTTGGGTCATAGGAAAAATTACTTCATCAATGTTAGCAAAATCAGCAAGAGAGAAAGTAGAAGAAATCTATAATAGTTTACGTTTAACAAAGGTTTTATTAAGTATATACTAAAAACTACACCAAAACCTGCACAGTATTTAAATAACGTATAACAAACTGTAAATATAATAATAACAAAGTTAAAGTATTTTTCGGAGAAGAGTTAAACGCTGTAGGATTCCTTTAGGTTCTTGAAATACTCCAAATCTGTTTGACTGATTGAAGGCACAAACTTGTTGAAGGATGTGGCAAAGTCTTCGGATTCCACAATGATATTCTCTGAAGTCAGTTCATCTGCAGCAAGTCCATTGCTCACATGATTCTTAATCGTTCTACGCACCGCAGAGAGCCAAGCATTCGAGCAAATTGAGTAGAGATCTGCTCCGCTCATTTCACTCTTTAGTTGCTCGGCAATTTGTGTTAGATCCACCTCCTTGGCGAGCACAAAGCGCTGTGTCTGAGCACGCAGCACTGCTGCCTTATCATCCGGTGTCGCACAGGGACCCACATAGAAGAGCTTATCAAAGCGTCCGGGTCGAAGCAGGGCGGGGTCTATTAAATCTGGTCGATTTGTGGCAGCAAGTATGAAGATGGGCTTTGTGGAGTCTCCATTGGACATGCCATCCATTTCGGCGAGCAGCTGGGATACCACACGATCCATGACACCGCCAGAATCACCAGCAACTCCGCGATTAGGCGCCAAAGAGTCCAGTTCATCAAGGAAGAGAACACAAGGCGCTGCAGAGCGTGCTCGAGTGAACACTTCGCGTACATTCTGCTCACTCTGTCCCACATACATGTTCAGCAGCTCAGGACCCTGAACAGAAAGGAAGCTCAGATTGCATTCCGTGGCAACGGCCTTGGCGACTAATGTCTTTCCTGTGCCCGGTGGTCCATAGAGTAAAATGCCAGAACGGCGTAGATTTTTACCCATCAGATGAACATGCTTCAGCGGCAGCCCAATGCTGCTTTGTATCTCGTCCTTTAGCTTGTACAGGCCACCAATATCCGACCAGTGCACCTTGGGCACCTTCGGAGCACCCAAGCTGTCGGCAAATGAACTCTGCATCTCGCTAAGGTTCTTGGAAAAGTGCTCCAAAGTGAGGTTCGTTTTCTTCAGGCTCTGACGACGCTTGAGACGCACAGCATTGTCATAAAGTAGCTGAAGATCACCAAGTAAAAATCCTTGGGACTTGGATGCCACCTCGTGGAGTACTCCCAGTGTCTCTCGCCAATTAGGACAGAGCCTGCGCAGGTAGAGCGATTGCATTTGTAGTGGGAAGAGCGGCAATTGTCCAACTGCCTTTTGATTATAGATGGCATCGTTGAAGGATTCGCGCACATGCATCCACTTGAGCAGCTCAAAGCGTTCCTTTTGATTGGGTGATTCGATGCTGATAATCTCGAGGAAAAGGCTCTGTATCATTGGCTTCAGATGCTTGTCGCTAGTCAGGGCAACCACGACAACTGGATGCTTGCGATCGCGAGAGAAGAGTTCCTGGATCTGCACATGAAAGGCGGACAGCAAGCGAAGATCCTCGTTGCCTTCGTTATCAATGCCAAAGATCTGCAAGCAAGAAGGGGAATATGAAGAGGGTTCTCCTTGGATTATAAACAAGCAACTCACCTCAAAGTTGTGGAAGCAGATCAGTAATGGTTCACTGACCAAACTCTTGGCAAACACAGCCTTCAGTTTCATCTCCGTGTGCGATGGCACCTGCGAGACAATTTCAGCACAATCTGCTCCATAGATGTGCATGCCCAGTTCCTGTGCGACTGCATTGATGAGCTTCGTCTTGCCGGCGCCACGTTCGCCTTGCAACAGGAACACTGGAAAGATGTGTTTCGAAGACAAACACGCCGATCGCTTGGGCAGAAAGGCATCCACCGAGGATCGCAGCATCTGGTAGGGTCTTCTCAGGCCACTGGGATAGTTGGTGGCAATCGCGCAGCAGTCTAGCGTTTGGCGTGGCAGAAAACTATGTGCAGTTGGCATCTGTACCAGGTTGCTAAAGTTCTTGGCCACAATTGCCTGCAGCTCAAACTCGCTGCCCTTCACCTCCAAGTGCACACAACGGAAGAAGACTTCACGTAGATAGGCAAAGATCAGATAATAATGAGCATAGGGAGCTGTGCCCACCAGTTCCGCGTTCACCTCAATGCGATAGGTGTGTCCACGATGCAGCAGACGAGGTGTATTGAAGTAGTTGCTCAATATCAACTCAGACAAGTCCGGTGGCAGCTCATACGGATTGTTGAGCAGATACACTTGCGCCTTTGTCGCTATATTCGGTATTGTCTGCTCGTCGCTGAAGTGCTCTAGTTGTACCCAGCAATTGTTACGTTTATTCCCCAGTCGATCCATCAAATTGCCATAGAAGTTTTCCTGAAAGAGTAGCCAAGAAAAAGGTTACAGATTGAACTAGTTAGCGCGCTATTTATTACCCACCTGGACATAAAGGCAATTGCTCTGGCAGTGTGAGTTCTCCACAGGCAGAATCTGTGCAACTATGGTATATGGTGCACCTTGCAGTATCTGCTTTATGTCAGTCCAGGTGCGTTCACCATTAGTGGCAGCTGGTGTGGTCTGTCGATTCCTGCCACGCACCACAAGATTAACAAAGTTCACATCGTCCGACTCCGCGTAGTTGTCATAGACATCCGCACCAGCAAATATCACATGCTCGGACTTAATCAGCTCGTTCTTTATCAGAATCTCGTATAGCCGATTCGGCATGGGGGTCAGTAGATATTTACCCCTGTAGTATTTGGCATAGCGCCAATATACCGCATATATCACATATCCGGGGTAGAAATACCAGGGCCAACGTGGGCGTAGCAATTGAACTGTTGCATTATATGCCTCGACGAGCTCCTGCATACGTCCAGTGTAGTTATAGCGAGGACCTTCCTGGATGTCACCATTAATATCGAAGGATTTACGCTTGATCGCAACTTTTTTCTGAAAATACACAAAGTATTACATATAGTTCTGATTGGTAAGACATACACACACAGAAAGTCGCTCGATAAGCATGAATATATCAGCACTTTATAAACCTACCGCAACAATATCAACATCACTCATGGTTCGGACACAAAATACAAAGGTTACTTGTGGAGAGGCAAAGTCTAAGAGCGGGGAATAGGGTCACAGGCACAGGTGAAGACACAAAGTTATACTGAAACAATCTGTTATCAAATACTATATTGAGTTAATATTTGCAATACATTTCAATACCTTCAGTTTTAAAAACATTTCGATTACGTACCTTTTTCACAACCACTCTTTTCTTCATGACTTTGTTGGGCCCTTAATTCTTAAGTTCTTTTTAAAGCTGTTTATTGATAATATTCGTTTAAAATTACCAAAATTGTACATCAATTGAATTTCCCCTATAAATTCGTAGTTATGTAGCAAGCAAGATATAAATATTCCTCGCTGTAATGTGTTGTTGAATTTCTTTAGTGTTGATTAATTTCTATAAAATAAATATCGATAACGTTTTCGATGCAACCGGCTTTTGTATTATTTACATTATTTCATACTGTTAAGTAATGGCTGGATCTCATCACATTTTTAATATGATTTCAAGACTCCTTTCCAATATTTTAAAACAATACCATAAATTTCGAATCACTTGATAGTACAAGCAGTCTTAGGGGTTTCGTGCAGCCTCGTGCCATTTTGAAATAATTTTATTTTGTTTTAGTACTTTCTTGTTGAGAATTCTACATAGACTGAGATAGTCGGTCTTCTGTTTCGAATACATCTGCTTGAGTTTTCTGTCTCTTCTTAACATCACTTTTAATGTCTTTATCTTTTTCCTGTATATATTAATCATCTCTTTCCCCTTATTGAGTTCTTTATCAGCTTGCCAATATTTACTTCTGTAATATGCTTCATTTTTTTCTTTTTTGTAGCAATTGGGGCAAAATTCATACCTTGGGTCGTAGGGTTCTTCATCTTCTACTTCATTAACCGGATCGTTTTCTTTTTTGATATTATTAATTAATTCATTAATGCATTCAGCGTTTGATGGTTCTTCAGGAGGATTCTTACGAGGAGAACTTTGAAATGCAGAAATTTCTTCAACTATTTCATTTTGGAATGAGTCCATGGCAATGCTTTTATCGGTCATATTTAAATTCAATGATGGCTTCACTCTCCAGTACAATGGCGGCACGGCCCCTGGCTTTAATTTTGAGCCACCTAAGCCAACATTATTATTTAATTTATTAATGCTTTCAGCGTTTGATTGTTCTTTAGGAGGATTCTTACGAGGCGAACTTCGAAAAGCAGAAATTTCATCAACTATTTCATCTTGAAACGAGTCCATGGCAATGCTTTTATCGGTCAAATTTAAATTCAATGATATTTCCTCTGTCAATTGCAATGTCGGCACGGCCCCTGGCTTTAATTTTGGGCCACCTAAGTATTTTGATTCAAAATGAATATTGCAAATTAGTACTTTTTCAACATTGAAATCACGTCGCAATTTGCATTTGAATTTCCACTCCCGACGGGCATTTTCCTTCTTCGGGAATCTAAATAGACGGACTGGAAAGTCCTCAGTTGAATCCCTTTTGCTACGTCTGCATGATTTGATAATGCATTGTAGCCCACTTTTCCTAGAATCCTTTCCTGTCTTTCCTTTTTCCATTTTTTATTAAAAAATCCTCTTTAAATGAAATCAAAATATATAAAGTTCTCACTCAAATTTAACGCTGGCGTCGCACTTGTAGGCAAGTTAAGAAGAACAAGAAACGCGTTTACATAAACAGCTGACAATAATCGATGATTATCGATATATTACAGGGTGACTCCCACAATGTATTTCGTAAACCATTTGGTATATTTTAATTTTGAAATAAGGTTAAAACTATATCTCTATTGTAACAAAATAAAAACAATAAAAAATAATTAAGTTATTAATTAATTAGTTTGCTGTTATTTAATTTTTAATATCTGTTATATATAAATACTGGAGTGGTATATTTTAGTTTTTGTATATTTTATCGTTATCGCTCCGGTTAACTCAATATCTTCCCTGTGAATAGTAGTAATGATGTATATCGATAGTAGGAAAACAAACAAAATTAGAAACATATACATATGTTAATTGTTTAAAAATGAGTGTGGAATTAGGCAAAATAAATGGAGGAAACGAAAACGACAACCAGGCCCAGAGCCCGACACAGGACAAGCACGAGCTACTTTGCCTGCTCAAGCTGCTGCGCAAATACCGATTGAAGGGCACCGAGGAGCTGCTCTGCCAGGAGGCGAATGTGAACCGTGAAGAACTAGTGAATATCAGCGATGTTGATGTGCAATCAGTGTTCAATCTGGGCGAGAACGATCATGGAAAAGGTGGAATACGAAAGGTGCAAGCTGGAAATGAAGCGAAGGCGGTAACGGAGGCGAATGCGGCCGAGGCGCTGGCCAAGTTCATTGGCGATGACTCGTTTGATGCTCAACAGTACGAACAGGCTTACGAGGATTTGCGGGCATTTGTTGAGGACTCCTTGGACATATACAAGCACGAACTATCCATGGTGTTGTACCCGATACTGGTGCAGATCTACTTCAAAGTAATCGCAAGTAATCAAGTAGAGAAGGCGCGCGGCTTTATTGAGAAATACAAATCAGATCTGGATGGATACTACATTGAGGGGCTGTTCAACTTACTGCTTATATCCAAGCCAGAGGAGTTGCTCGATAACGATCTTGTGACTGCCATGGAGACGGACAAGTTCGTCATCCGCATGTCCAGGGACGCACACTCACTGTTCAAGCGTCACATCCAGGATCGCAGGCAAGAGGTAGTGGCAGATATTGTGGCAAAGTATCTGCACTTTGACACCTACGAGGGCATGGCTCGCAACAAGTTGCAGTGCGTGGCCACAGCGGGCTCTCACATTGGCGACGCCAAGAGGCAGGACAACAAGATCCGTGTCTACTATGGACTGCTGAAGGAGGTTGACTTTCAGACACTGACCACTCCAGCGCCGGCACCCGAGGAAGAGGACGATGATCCCGACGCACCCGATAGACCCAAGAAGAAGAAGCCCAAGAAAGATCCGTTGCTATCAAAGAAATCCAAATCGGATCCCAATGCACCCGCCATAGATCGCATTCCCCTGCCGGAACTGAAGGATGCTGACAAATTGCTCAAGCTGAAGGCGCTGCGTGAGGCCAGCAAGCGTCTGCCGCTGAGCAAGGATCAGTTGCCATCGGCGGTATTCTATACAGTTCTCAATTCCATGCAGGGAGTCACCAGTGCCGAAATATCGGATGATTCCACCATGCTGGCCTGCGGCTTTGGCGATTCCACAGTGCGCATCTGGTCATTGACGCCAGCCAAGTTGCGTGCCCTCAAGGATGCGGATGCATTGCGTGAGCTGGACAAGGAGTCGGCGGACATCAATGCACGCATGCTGGACGATCGAAGTGGCGAGGTGACACGCACCTTTCTGGGCCACACGGGTCCCGTCTATCGTTGTGCCTTTGCACCCGAAATGAATCTGCTGCTCTCGTGCTCAGAGGACAGCACCATTCGCCTGTGGTCGCTGCTCACCTGGTCGTGTGTGGTGACCTATCGCGGTCACGTCTATCCCGTGTGGGATGTTCGTTTCGCCCCCCATGGCTACTACTTTGTCTCGTGCTCCTACGACAAGACAGCCCGGCTCTGGGCCACTGACTCCAATCAGGCACTGCGTGTGTTTGTCGGCCATCTGTCGGACGTGGATTGCGTGCAGTTCCATCCGAATTCCAATTATATTGCCACCGGTTCCAGTGATCGCACAGTGCGCCTGTGGGATGCACTCACCGGGCAATCGGTTCGCCTCATGACCGGCCACAAGGGCACAGTCAGTTCGCTGGCCTTCTCCGCCTGTGGTCGCTACTTGGCTTCCGGTTCGGTGGATCACAATATCATTGTGTGGGATCTATCGAGTGGTTCACTAGTGACCACTCTGCTGCGCCACACCAGCACCGTATCCACCATTACCTTCAGTCGCGACGGCACCTTGTTGGCTGCTGCTGGACTGGACAACAATCTAACGCTCTGGGACTTCCACAAGCTATCGGATGACTATCTGAGCAATCACATAACCCTCTCGCATCATCAGGACGAGAACGACGAGGATGTCTATCTGCTGCGCACCTTTCCGAGCAAGAATTCGCCGTTTATATCGCTACACTTCACGCGCCGCAATCTCCTCATGTGCGTGGGCCTGTTCAAGAGTTAAACGAAACGCTCGAGGAGATTCCCATGTGGAACAATTAAACTTTACCTAGATGATAAGCTCAAAGTGTTGCCAATAAATGTCGACATTATTTTATTTTATATACATAATCATAATCATAATGTAAATACAAATTAGGAATCAACTAATCAACTACTCGGCATCTGCATCGGCAAGGCCGAAGGTGCGACGCACTGCCTCAAAGTTCTTGATGTTGAAGACGGCACAGCGCGGAGGCTTCTCGCCGCCAAAGGCCAGCGTGTAGGGGTCGTCGGGGCACTGACGCATGCACTGCAGCCGGCCCATGTTGAAGTCGTGCTCGTAGACATGCTTCGGCTCCGTCGAGTTGAAGTTCCAGATCTTGAGCGCCCCCTCGGTGGAGGTGGAGGTCAGTAGATTGGGCATTAGCTTGTTGAAGCAAACTCCAGAGATTTCCTCGTTGTGCGCCTTCACGGACCACAGCAGATGATCGGGACGTCGCCGGTCCGCATAGTGCAGGCTGCCGTCGTTGCTGCCAATGATGAAGTAGTTGGTCTCTGTGGGATGCCAGAGCACCTTCTCCACCTCTCCGCCAGCAATCTGCCACTTGATGAACGACGAGTCAACGTTGTCCGCGTCGCGACAATCGAAGAGACGCACAAAGCCATCGGCAGAGCCCGCCAGAATGGACTGTGCATCCTCGGGATGAAATTCAATGGATTGCACCTTCTCATTGAAGGCAGTTATGGTGGTGTGCGGTTGTCCCTCGTCCATGTCCCACAGGATGAGTGTCTGATCCACAGAGCCACTCGCCAGTATGTGCTCGAATTGTGAATTCCACGACAGGTCGAGCACGGCATCCTTGTGACCATACTGTGCCTTCTGCTGCTTGCGACTGCCCTTCGAGCCAAGCTTGAATGTCGGCTCAATGGAGTCCTGTATGTCCAGATCCCAGATGGTGATGATGGGATCCATGCAGCCAATGGCGCACATGTTGCCGGGCTTGTCGCTGCCCGCATCATGATTCATCCACTCGATGCAGAGCGGAAAACTGGGCAGTAGAAAGTCATGGTGTGTATACAGTGCCTCCTCCTCCTGGTTGAATACCCAAACCTCCATGCTGGCCGCATCATCCTGAACGCGTCCCACTAGCACCAAGTTGTCGCTCGGCTTGATAACCTCGTCTTCCGCCTCGGAGTCCTCATCCTCGTCGGGCACCTGTTGGTCAGCGTCCACAATGTTGGCCAAGTTTGTCACCGTCGAGTTCTCCTCGTTCTCGTAGTTGTCGAAATTGAACTCGTCCTGTGGATTGTGATTCTCGTTGTCCACAGCCGCGGGTGCCCCCTCGTTGTCCACATCCATTGACTCATCTGCTTCCTCGCCATCTTCGTCGTCGGACTCTTCATCATCGTCCAGCGTGTTCTTTGTTTCGTTTATGATCCGCGCAAGCTCTGCTTGTGTCAGGACTATTTTCTCAGGCCGTTCTACGGTGACACCGCGGGGTACAAAGCATAGTGCTGGCACAAAGTCTATGCTTGGCTCTGGGGGAACCTCCTCAGCCTCTGTCATCTTATAAAAGTAAATAAATTAAAGCAAACTGATGAAATGCTTGAAGTCAAACACGTGCGTCCAGAATACAAAAATAGTACTAAATTAAACCGCGAAAGTGAGACCATCACAAGCAAAGCCAAATATGCACCCTTTCTGTAAATAACAGTAGAGGGAAATTTTAAATGCAGAGACTGTCTATGTAAACACAACACATCGACCGGGAAATTTAAAATTCTTATTAGCAGAAACATAGAACGTGATAAGATAAAGGCGAAAAGTATCCAAAAATACCCTTAGGACTTTGTACTTTCGTTAAGTTATTCCTTTGCGATCTAATTTTCTAGTACACCAAACAACCAATTGAAAATGGGTGGAACAATGAGAGAATCCGCTTTTTATTTAAGATTAACTTTCGTTAAGTTTCCCCTTGCCATCCACTTTTCTGGTGAATTAAATAACAAAATGAAAATATTTGAAACAATGATGGAATCCACTTTTTATTCGAGATTAAGTTTTTATGTTCCTCGATAGGTGGTGTAACCGTAGGGACTAAGCAAGAGTGGAATGTGATAGTTTTGGTTTTCACTGCAATCCACAATTATGTCCACAGCTGGATAGAATGTTTTAACATTTTTCGCCGCAAAGTACACACCAACATGGAATGTCAGTTTGTAGACACCTATGGGAAATTCGGCGTTATCCAGCAGTTGACAACGTCCATCAGCATTGGTTTCCCCAGGACGAATTGGGGTCCACTCTTGGAATTCGTTCAACCGATAAACAGTTACTTTTACGTTCTCAGCCGCCTTTCCATTAGAAGTGTCCAGCACATGTGTTGAAAGTTTACGTGAGCTCATTGTGATGAATAAGAAACTAATACCAAGTAGAAACTGACTTGCCATCTTTATATGCACTTATCTCTACAGTGGATCCCGAGTGTTTACACATTATATTGTTTTTGATAAACATATGATAAGGTGAGGAAAGCAGATATGCACATTGTTCTTAACAAATAAGTTTTATCCGCAAACACACATGCTTGCTGCATATCTTGATTTTCTATCATTGCAGAGTAAAGGGCATCTTTAAATATACTTAACCCGAAATGCCCTTAGTATTAGTAGTTCATGATCACATCTTTAGTTGGGAAATTCGAGGTTGGGAAATTATTGTGCCCCAGCAGAATGCTGTTAACAAACCCTTAACATAATGCACTTATCGATATGCAATAACAGCAAAACAACTGTCCATGTACAGAGCTCGCGCAGTAACATTTCTCTGTTAAATTTCAGACAATCAGCACTGCTGACAGATTTTTTTTGTTTATTGTACGATTTGTTATTGGAGTGGTCGGGTCGGTCGGTTTTGCGTCGGAAAACCGTGTGTCGTATTTAAACTGAATTCGAAATTTGTGCTTGGCTCGAGTAACCGATATTATTGAATATAAATATAAATGTAAAAATATTGCAGTATATTGTATTTTTGATATTGTAGTTTTGATAGATTATGTCTATCAATAACATACAATG
Organism: Zaprionus davidi; assembly: GCA_018903715.1. Taxonomy (NCBI): domain Eukaryota; kingdom Metazoa; phylum Arthropoda; class Insecta; order Diptera; family Drosophilidae; genus Zaprionus; species Zaprionus davidi. The sequence goes on along the minus strand of JAEIGL010000004.1, from coordinate 12,757,435 downwards.
TAAATAGTGTGCGTTGCCGGTAAACAAAACATGCATAAACATGCACAAATACCTCTGTGTTTGTACGTAATTATTTGAAAATATAGAAATATAATATATACAACTACAACAACAACAACAACAAACAGCATCGGCGATCAATTAGTTCATGAATCATACTAAGATTTTTATTCAAAGTTCACCCAGAAGCAACAGTTGTTTGTGCAGCAAACACAGTGGGATAAATTACAAAAACAAGAAGTAAAATATGTATATTAAATACGCGTTTCTTTCAAATGTGAAATAGAATACAAATTTGTATTATTGGAAAGTACAAACTTCTTTGTTTGTATGTAACAACAAACTTGAATGTACACACACACACACACATACACATGCATACATATGTATAGAGACCCACTCGAGCGCGAGGCTGAACTGGCCAAGCCGAGCCAAGAAGCAGAAGCATCGAAGTTACCACCAACTTCAATCCCCAACAAATCTTAAACCAGTTTTAAGATACATATTCTTGTTGTGTGTGTTCTGTGTGTGTATATGTTGTGTGTGTGCATGTTTTATTTCGCATTATTTTCGTTTGTGTGTTTGGAGATTTTGCTGCTTCTGCAGCTTTGGAGCTCAGCTCTACTGTATACACACGTTCACAGTGTGTCAGTGTGTGTGTGAGTAGTTCTGTGTGCGTGTGTGTGTGTGTGCTACGGATACCCTTTGGCTGTTGTTTTTCTCGTTTCCCTCGGCTTTAACTAATCGCGTGATGATTTTCGTTACTCTTGCATTGTTGAATCCTCCAGCTAGTGCCCTCCACCTCCTCCTACGCCGACGCACGGCACGAGATTGAAACAACACAACCAAAACAAGCTCAGCTTTTGACCTGTACCCAACAACAAAAACAAATCAACAACAACAAAACAAACAAAACATAAACGAGCAAAGGTATTTGGGTTTTCTTCTTCGTCTACTAGGATTAGAAACGTTTTAAAGGTAAATATTAAAATAAATAAAATCAATTACGAGATAACAAAGGTTAGAAATCTGAATTTGTATTAGATTTACTCTGTGAAAAATTATAAGTTATAGAAAAATAAATGAATAATAAATCAACATTTTACATATAGTAAAACTGTTAACTGAGCTCTAGGGGGTACAAATGATCTACATAATAGGTCCCGGTTTTATACCCCATTAATATTAAATTAATAATCAAAATATAAGAATAGAAATTGTAATTATATAAATTTCAAATAGTGTCTAACTGTTTGATATATAAATATCATATAAATGTATTGTAATATGATATTTATAATACAATAATAACATTAGTGTTTCATCTGTAAACGCTGATTAACAGTAGCATGGATATCTGCAAACGCTGATTAACAGTAGTATGTATATCTGTAAATGCTGATTAACACAAGTATGGATGCATGTAATATGTGCATATTATTAGTATTTGACTCATAGATCACATATCTGGTCGATGTAAAACTATAAAACTATAATATTTTCATTGCCACATCAAAATTGTCAGCCACGTAATGTTGTTGCCTCTTGATGATTACCAAATAAATGAAATTTCGCACAATTTTGTTTATACAATCAACGATAAAAAGCGCAATCAGAAAGTGCTAACGGTCTCCATGATGAGAGAGAGAGAGAAACATGTGTTTAATTGATTGATATGATCGATCGACAAACAAAAACTCTGCTGCCCTAAGGCCAAAAAGAAACAACAACAACATCGTATAACTGTTTATACATACATTAATTGGAAATTTTCAATATGCTGCCAGCGTCGAAATCATTTCCATGTGGATTTTTTTCTTTTCTTTCCATTTTTTGCATAACTGAAGACTCTTGGACACTTTGCAGCTGTCGCTTCGTTTCTTTTTAACTGATCATTAAGAGAGCTATGGGCAAATTAGAAACTAGTCCCCACTTATCGACAGCATAAATCAACTCTTGCAGGAATGGCGAAAACTCGATGAGTGGCTCGATTCCATCCTGAAACAGAAACAGGAAATGATATGTGCAGGCTTCCTTACCCCCCTTAGCGCTGTCATTCATTTGTTATCGTTTTTATACGTCATGCACCATTGGGGTTTTTATCAATGTTCTACAAAATATTGACAATCTCGCAGTGCAACCCTAATGCAACATGGACAGCACGTAATACGAGACATGCTGCAAACGGAACTGGGAGTGCCTCGAGGACATGTGCAACGCGCAACATGGTGGCAAGTGGATGTTTGGGGGAGCTGCACGGATGGACAGCAAACAACAATACGCTGAGTGGCGGCACCTTAAGTATCCCACGAATATACATACATATGTATGTATGTGTTGTTTCAGTCTGTGTTGCTGTTCGATCAGCTTGGTTTGCCACCATGCGGGACATCTGTGCAAACAGAGCGAACCCAGGAACACATACAGCGCACCATTACCATCATGATATCCTATATGCTCTCTCGTCTTATGTAAACAAAGAGCGGCGACAACAATCAAATTACTATGCACTTGTTAAAGTGCACTGTGCCCTAAGTGCATTGTGATGCCTAACTTGTTAATAAGTTCAATCATGTTTTGGGCTCGTTTCGTTTAACATATAATACTAAACTCAAACACAAAAACTATAGAATAGTTGTGTATTGTGGAGATAATCCTTTAATGTTTTAATTATTTATTCAATTTTTACAATTTGCTCTCTATTAACTTAACAGTAAATCATACTTAAATATGCAGTGTAAACATGAACTTATCATTTCTAATATATATAGACTCTGTTCCAATATTTCAAGTCGAAATGTGTTGAAAATGTATAGAAAATTAAATCTATTACTAAATATAAAGGCACATACTTGTTGGTTATATTGTACCACATACATACATTCATAAATAATCATGTATGTATGTAATGCCATGTATATTCAGATAATTAGACCTATTCAGTAAATTAGAACTTACTCAATCTTATTTGCCGGAAATTAAGAACTCTTACAGAATCAGATACAAACATAAACTGAACTATAATAATTGTGTAAAGTGCATTCCTATGTGTACACACATAGAGACACAGTCATACTCACACACATTGACACACATACTCACATATGTATATCATGCAAGTTTGCTGTGGATATTTTTATAAATTCTTCGGCTTTACAGTGAATACTTTGGAGTCTACAAACCTAAATATAACCACTCATAGTTAGCTAAAGTGCTTGTAAGTGTGTGTAAATGTGTGTTTGTGTGTGTGTGTATTAATGTTGCGGCAGGTAGCGTGACTAAGGCACTCGCCATGCTGAAGTGAGTTTTCAAATTTGAAACAAATTTCAATTTTTCTTTCGAAGATGTTTTCATTGCCTGGCTGATTCGTTGCTGCTGGTGCTGTGGCTCCCTGGTTGCCTGGCTGGCTCCCTACCTGGCTGGCTGGCTGGCTGGCTGTGGCTGCCTCACTTGTGCGCTTTGCTTTGTGGCAAGTCAAGCAAGTCCAAGCAAAGCAAACATTATTGTTTTTGTTTTTCGCCATTACTCACATATGTGGCGCAAAATTCAAACTCTGAAAATAATTGGAAAGGCATCCGAGATGCTTCTGTGAGAAGCTGCGGGCGATGATGCATTTGGTGGGGGTGGGGCGGGGCGGTGCAGACTGAGAGAGTGAGGGAGCAGCAGCTGAACCACACACATAAGGCCAACTCAGTCGCGCACTAAATCCCAATTGTAACGCAACCGTTAATCGCCTCACAGCTAGAGAGAGAGAGAGAGAGAGAGAGATGTTTTTAATGCCCATTTGGGTTGGCGTATTCGCTTATGATTAGTAGCTAACTAACTAGTTTAGTAGCATAGCAGAAATTAAAGAGAATGCTTGGCGAGAAGATAATAACAATGGTAAGAGCAATTTGCGAGCACTGTGAATGCCTATTAATCTGTGTTGAAATTCTATGAAAGTGCTGTATTCTGTGGGATCTCGATAATTAGTGTTGTCTGTATAAAACTAAAAAGAAAAAATAAGTTAATACTTGATTTAAGTTAAAGTTTCTTTGTGCTTCGAGTATTTTGTTCAAAATATCAAATGATCTGTTCCAATAATTCGAAAAACACCAAAGTATTATCAAGGAAACTTCCCTAAAAACTGTATAACAATTAAAATATAGTAAAAAACTGATAAATAATAAATAATGTGTTCCGTATAACGTTTGAGAAATTATTGTATTTTAAAGGATTGTACTTAAAGAGTAGATACGAATATGAAAATGCATTCAGAATATGTTTTAAATAAACTGAATAAGAAGTTGTTTGTTAATTAAAGAGTTTTTCCCAGTTTGAACCTAGTAAACTCCTCAAAAATAACTAATTAATGACTTTAGTTATTATTTCCTCTGATTAATATATTCAACTCATAAATAACATGCCTTATTTATTCATTATAACTCAGTGAATATCATTTATTCACTTATGCACTCTTCACAAAACCATTTGGTAAATTGCGAGAGTGTGAATACAGATTCATATGCATAATATAAGCTGCACTCTGTATGGTTATAAATTGATTCAAATTCACACCACCATTCACAATTTGATCGAGTTGCATGCGCACGCAATCGGAATCAATTGCCACATTGACACACATACAAATGGTTAATACCTTGTGTGTATTGTGTGTGTGTGTGTGTCTGCACTTGTAGAGCAATTGTAGGCTCCAAAGTACCAGACTAGGTACTCGGTCTTTATGGCACGATGACGATGACGAGCTATAAAAGACCTTCACGGTAGAAAACAAAAGCTGAGCCAGAAGACAAGCGACAAACAGACAGGCAGACAGACGGACAGACAGGCAGATAGACGGACAGACAGACAGACATGCAGAGAGACAACGTTGATGATGACGCGACGACAATGGAAACAAAAAAAAAAACTTGCACGCAAAAAGAAGAAGAAGCTAAAGAGAAATAGGCCCTACTGCAGAGGAGGCAGACTGTAAGGGGCGGCTGTGGGGCGGGACACTTGAATTGCTCGTGCTGTGCATGTTAAATAATAAAAATAAACGAGAACGAGCCGAATATGAAGGTAAAAATCCAACGTAAGTTGTAATTTTATTTGCAATTGACAGTCGCACTTTAAGAACCCAAGAGGAGGAGAAGGAGAAAGAGGAGAGAAGAAGGGGCATACTCCGAGCTGTGCATACAAAGTGTGCTGTTTCTACCCACCTGTAGTGGGCGTGTTATACATATCATTCGGGGGTTATGTTTACAGTTCGAAACGAAACTTTTTGTCGGTTAACTGTTTACACTTTATTATCGACTCATCGCTGCGGCTTTCGCCCGATGCCGCCTGCCTAGAAGACTCCTTAACCATATCGTATATCGACGCCCCGAACTACTGATTCAATTTTCAATTCAACAATTCAAACATGAATTGGGTCGAACATGGTAAAGTTGCTCTTTACAGACATTAGCCCCATAATCTTTGCCCGCAGACAAGGCCCAAAAAGTAGACCCAGACCCCCTGCGAGACCCCAAGCTAACCCGCGTGACAGGGCCATCCATGTCCGGCTCGACTTGGCTTTGCTCTTTGTTACTCTAAACTCATTTTCATTGCGGATAATTTCACCTTTCGCGCTAATGTTGCGCATGTTTTGCGGCTCTTCTTTATGGCTTTCTTTTAGCAGCATTTTTGCTTTATTAGCGTTACCTGTTTTTGGGACAATGTAATTATAGTCGCTCGACTTCAAGTCTCGATATAAACGTTGTGGAAGTACTATCCCCCCACACCTTCATCTAAATTGTGATGAAAGGAATACCATATACGGGTATTTTTGTTATAGTCAAGTTGAGCCGTGCTCTCACGTAGAACCGGAATGAGATAGAAACACGTCGCCAAGGCATACGTAATGCCTCCAGCTTTGCTGGCTTTGCTGGACCACACCCATGTTGAATGTTTCTGGGAGTGCACTCGAGAATAATTCAATTGGCGATCGCAATTTCACAATTTCCACGCTTGGACTGTGGCTTTGGGGACTAGGGAATTTAATTGCGATCACTGATTAGGCGGCGATCACAATTAACTGATTGATTAACGATCACACACTAGTTGAATGCATAGAATTAGCAAATTTATTCGTATTCTCTTTATTCGTGACTGTATTCGTATTCGAATTCGTATTCGAATTTGATTATCAGCACATTTAATTCGCCATCGCCATCGCATGCTCGCGAATTGCTCAAGCGTTCAACTATTTGTGCAATGTTTCGCATTTTTCAATTGTGTTTTTCGCCACGGGGTTGTTTTTAATACCCTGTACACTTACACAATTGTATTAAGGGTATGCTTGACATGAAGAAGCGGTATATTCAATTGGAATGTTGTAATTTCAACAGTGTTTTTATACCCTGCACTTTTATATACTCGTATATTTGATTAACTAGATAAACAATGAAATGAAACAATACCTTATCAAAATCAAACGATCTTGTTTACTTTTCTAACTTGTATAGGAAAAATTGATTATATTATATACTCTACACCTAGTTTTTAAACATTTCTTGGTATACTTAATCGAAGTCGAACAATTTTCTATACTTCTTGAACTTGTATAGAACAAATTTAAAATATTATACAATAATATACTATTCCCCTACACATAATTTAAGCACATTTCTTGATATACTCTATCGAAATTAAACAATTTTCATAGTTCAAATAGTTAAAAATTGACTAAGTTTAATTTCCTGCTTAATTTAATACCCTACACTATTAAAAAAGCAAGTTAGACTTAATCAACAATACGTTAACATATGAAAAACAAGCAGTAAATATGTTAAATAATATTTTAAATAAATAATATAATATGTTTATACAGTTAAACTCAGATTGCTAACTATATAGTAGGGTACAGCTCAACGATCTCGCCGAATAGTTTATTGTTTCCAATTTTATTGTCGTGAAAGGGCTCTGCCTTGTGACATTGCGATGCTATTGTAGGGTAAACAAACGATCGCGTTTCTGTTTCTGTTACTGTCCTTGGACTGCATTGAATCACGCTGACGCACCATGGAAATGCGCAGTGCAATGTCACTGAAATTTGTCAGGCAACAAAAGAGGTAACAAAACTGTATTTAAAATGTCATAATACATATTGAAATGTATTTTATGTGAACCGGTTTTCCACTGTAGCATGATTAAAATATACGAGATGGAGAGGAGATCATCAACAGGCCGCAATGTGATCATCTCTGAAGAAAGTACTTATATATGTATCGCATTCTCTTCCGCCTCCGGGCAGCCAATAAATCTTTGAATGAAGAAGAATATGATGAAGAACTATCCTATCTTTCTTTCTCCCCGCAGCAATCAGAGCAAAAACTCTAACATAAATGTTGTACAATATAAATGAAAAGAATACAAATTAAAGCAACAACTGTTAATGCGATCGACAAGCGAAGAGGAAGTGGAGAGGAGTGGATGAGAGAATGAAGATATAAAGTGGAATACGGAATACATAAAAACAAAAGCGAGTCGAGTACAACAAATGTTGAATCTGTTTCAGTGTAGACTGATCTTTGGCACTGCGCGACGACGCTTTATCGAAACAAGTCGAACAATTTCTATTTATGACGATCTCGGGACCCCCACTGTAGAATGTCGACTGTGCGGAGGTTGTTGAAGCGTCTTGTTCGGGTACGGTTCAGTTCGGTCCGGTCGAGGTTGAGGTTGAGCACTGTTGTTCGGGGGAAAGCAAAGACAATAACAGCAGCAACAACAACAAACGGCTCTTTAACTCTACGACCCGAGAGATTCAAGAGATTCGGGCAGAGTGCTCTTATTTTTACTTATGAAAATCAGTAGAGAAAGAGAGACACACAAATACATATTGTACACACATTTAGAAATACATATGCCTTATTCAAGAATTTAATGCCGCTGGCAACGATCACGTAGAAGTCGGTATCGTAAACGACTTTCAATCGAAAACAAAACTAAAATCGGATCAACGAGTCAGAGAAAGAGAAAATCAACTAGAGTTTATGGCTTACATATACAAGTTGACGTAGTTTAAACTCAATTTGAATGTATGTATATTCCTTTGGCACGCTATGACTAATAATTACAGAATTTATTAACTATATATGTTATAGTTGTAACAACAGATCACTTATGGTGCTCTTGGAATTACTCAAAACAGCTCTCCCAAAATATGTACATAGCAAAGTTGTACACAAGTTGAGAATGTACGCAATTCCATTAGTGTGAGTTGTTGTGCGATACACCCAAATCGCAAATATAATTTGCATATTACTGAAACTCAGGTATTAGGCAAGATTTACGCACGTATTAAATAACCTAAGCAAGTGTTAGGTAGTTAGTTGGAATGTGTTTTGTGCAAATGCGTCAAGTTTTAATGGGATACATTGTAAAGAGTTGGCATTAAAAATGCTCGTTGGCTGTCTGTGTCTGTTGGTCTAGTTTTACCCCAGGGGCGACACATTTGCCGCTTCTTTTGTGGGCTGGCTCGTTGTGGTCTCGTGGTTTTCGGTTTTACTTCTCCCCAAACACAACACATCACATCATCTCGTAGACCCTCACACAGTCTGAGCATTCCACTTGCGAGCTGTGGCATTGGGGTTTCGCATTACAAGCACTCTCTATATAAGATGGCAACCTAATCGAGCCGGGCAGTTGAGTCTAAGATATACACAGCATAAAATAAATACGATGAATCGCAAACAGATGAAAATATTGTAGTATACAAACTATTCTTTATACTCTTTAGAAGTTCAACCCGCAATAGGTCAAATTAGGTTAAATTAACAAAATATATAGATAGGTCATTGTTAAACAAACCTAATTACTTAATTTGACTGCTCATTTCTTTGTATTTCAAAGCACAAGTCTCGTTTGGAGAAAACGATTCGAAATCTATAAGAAATTCACTTAATTTTCATTTTAGAAAAAGAAAAAAACAAAACAGAAACCAAAACAATAAATAAAAAACAACAGTTGTGGCACATAAAATGAATAATCAAGGCGCGATAAAAGCGCCAAAACTTGTTTAGAACGACGAGCTTTTTCTACTGCGTTTGGCTCGCTCGATCGGGTACTCACAATAATTTATTCATGAATTCGTTTAGACACATTGTTCGTCGGCTGCTTAAAACAAACTTTTACTTTTCATTATTGTTCGCCATTGTGTGTGTTTTGATAGAAATCGTTCGTATTGCAATTAATCTTCAACGTATTCGAGCAACCAATTAGATAACCATACAATATCTAGCGAATCCCCCAACTTCCCTATACTGGGCACTCTGCATTTCCTACTTTCCGTGTGTGTGTGGGCAGCGCAGTGAAAGTTTTCCACAGCTCGTTCTATTCCATTAGGTCTCTCTCTCTCTCTCTCTCTGAATGATCGCGATTTGCATATCTCATGAGCTGAGGTAAAAAGCAACTCGGGGAACTATTGCAGGCCCAGTTGCAGTCTCGAGTGTGCGTAGAAATCGGGGCAAGTGACTGAAGAGCACTTCAGCTGAATCCAAGCAGACTCCTCTTAATCGTATTGTGTTTTCCGGTTTTATTTTTATATATTTAATGGTAGATTATAGTAATATTAGTAATGCATATATAATCTAACTAATTGAAGTTTCAGTTATTTTGATATCTTACATTTTATTGAAATAATTGGAATTGTTTCGAGAGCCCTCGCAATTGCCAAAGGATTGGGTCAGGGGGTGACCTTACACGAGCGGATATTGACATTTCAGGGCGCCATTCTTATGCAAAGCAGTTGGTAACACGCACGCCAAATAATAATGGGCCAGACTTTCAATAGAGGGCCCCATGATATGCGATATGGATGTGAATATGCAAATGTGTGCGAAAGTGCCTGCGGTATTCTTTGCCAATGGCAAGGATACGAATACCGCCCAAGCCCAAAACAGGGTTATTTGCCCGCTGCGGGCTTGGCTCTGTTTGTGGCTGCTTGAAAGGCAGGATGAGGGGGTGTAGGAGATTTCCGGTGTCAACCTTACGTAATGCAAGCAAATCGCACTTGACTAAGAAAGCGTTGACATTCAAGATATTAAGGATAACGTTTAATAGGCCTCTGTCAAGAGATTTGGAATTGAGTTGTTTAAGAACATCATATTTTATAACGTGCATTAGAAATAGATACAATAAAATTAATAAAAAAGGTAACCTATGCTATAAGTAACCTATTTGATAAGTAACCTTTTTTATAATTAACCTATTTTCTAACTAACCTATTCTATAAGTAACCTATTTTATATATTATTCAAGTAATAAACATTAATTGAAATCTTTTAAGTAACTTATTCTTTAAGTAACCTTTTCTATAGTAAAAGTAACCTATTTTATAAGCAACCTATTCTATATATTATTTAAAAACTAAACTTTAATTGGAATCTTTTATCTCTGTTCTATTTCAGTTCCAACAAAAGAAGAATGTAACAGCCTTAACTGCACCCTATTGTGGATAAAGAAAACATCACAAAATAAGGTAAATATAAAATAAGTAAAAATTCTCTTTAGGTCGGCTCTGATATGAAACCTTATCCCTAATATATACACAAAGTGGGGTTACAGTTAAGAAACTTCTCTTCAGGTCTCTTCTTGTTCTTGGCAATGGGCGCATATTTCATTTGTTTTTCCATATTTAGAGCAGATAATAGAAATAATGTATGCTTCTTCTATGTGGTGTTTTTCCTGCACTGTAATATAATCATATAAGCATATTTTTCTTACTCATTAGAGCAGACAGATAGCGAGTGTAATGCGAGATTTGAGAACACATATGTGAATATGTTCTCCTGGCTGCTTGTTTATACTACACCGAATAATGAATACTAAAACGAATACTTATTCATAGCATACACATATCTCTGGGTTATGTACAATGTGCGTTTCCTCTGAGGAGATTAAAATGTTATTATTGTTTGGCCCTCGGGAAATCGCGCGAGTTATCGACCCCAATATAATATGCTACCCCTATCGGGAAAAGGGCTTTCTTGACAGCGAATCAGTCGCTTTCCTTCTAGGGAATACACACACACACATCACACACACACATATCACACACATACATGTACAGTCTTCTAACTTTTTCTCGTTTACCATATTTGGTTATTCCGTGGGGTCACCGCTGCCAGATGTTTGTGAGATAACGCATTGACTAGGTCAGTATGTGTATGTCTTAACTTGGCAAGGAATCCTCGCTCGACGTCTGCGCAGTGTGTGTCAGTCAGTAAGAGTGAGAGTGATTGACACAGAGAGAGAGAGAGAAGGCTTGGCAACAAGAGCACTTCAAAACGGGGCCACAACTTGCAAAGAAATTTAATTAAAAAGTTTCCTCTTTCTGTAGTGTTTAGTTTTATTTGTTTTTCTTGCCCAAGTTGTTTAAATTCTGTTTAAAAATCTATTTAGATTTATTTCTCTGCTTTCTTGGCAACAAGTTGCAAGCAACATGTTGCCACGCGATGCTGCAACTGCTGCTGCTGCTCTCTGCTCTCTGCCGCCCACGCGGTGAGAGCGGCCGCGCTCCTTGACCTTGGGCACATATGAAAATGTTGCTTTGGCTCTTTTTGCGCTCCGCTTGTGTCATTCGCAACATATCTATGTGTGCGTGTGTGTGTATCTGAAGCTGCTCCATAAGGAGTTCGCGTACAGAAGAAGAAAAAAACGCATTTCAGTCGCGTATCTCGTTGTGGCAGCCACAAGTTGCACAAGTTCTTCGGCTCTTCGCGCGAGTAAGCAATGCCAATTTAAAAATCATAAGTATTTAATGATAATACAGTCAGACATATAGTGACTATATAGAACATACATATACACATGTGCATATTATAATATTAATGAAATGGCGCACACGCGACTGCGGTCCCCCGCCAAGTTGAATACCGTCGGGGAACATTCCGACAGCGGGTACGTACCACATGCCATATAGCACTGCATACATACATATGTATGAGTGTATGTGTATGTGTGTGTGCACATCATGCATATATAGAGTACTATGGGAACAGTCTGTTAATGTGGCGCGCTCCCAGTTGCGGCCACAGTGACGCAGTCATTCGAAAATAAACAAGCAAATCATTAGCATCAGTTCAGCTACATCATTTTTCGGGGCCAAGAATCTCTGAATCAGCAGCAGAGACACCAGCAATAGCAGAGGCAGCAGCAGAGGCAGAAGCAGCAACAGAGGCAGCAGGAGCAGAGGCAGCAGTCTCAGTCCAAGTCGTTGCTGCGTCAGCGGCGCCAGAGACACTTTATCAGCATTTGCCCTTGTTTGTTGTTTGTTTGCTTATTGATTTTGGACTGTGTCTCATAAAAATTGTGACAAATTGTATGCACCCCTTATTATATCGGCAGAAATATTCCAATATGCCAAGCTCAAATGTCAATCAAGCAGTTTATTAATAACAAATATGTAACTTAAACAAAATACTTGACAACCTTTTACAGCAAGCCGTAAATTAAATATATGAAATTATAGAATCGTCAGAAATTGTCATTTAACTATAAAAGTGCTTAATTGTAAAGGGAAATTTGCTGTATTTTATTATTTTTAACAATTTTCCTGTACTAACTACATCTGATTATATATATATATTAAAATAAAATATATATATTAAAATAAACACACATTTTTATGTTTTAGTTGCTCTTATAATTTTCTGCTTGTTAAACTATTCTATTATAAACATAAGTGTAGATTTGCATAGATACCAAACTTTGAACAAGATATTTCATATAAAGACCTCAAACAATCAACAACATATTTTATTAGTAGATCAGAATCTTTCCATAAGATATTTCATTCACAGATGCCAAACTATTGTCAAGATATTTCTTCTACAGATGCCAAACAATTAATAAGATATTTCATCCATAGATTGCACACTATCATAGATCATTCATTCCCTGAAAAAGGTCAGGGATAATAATAAACAATATATATTGTAGTAAATATCAATGGCTATTTCGATGCCAAAGATTGCACAAAATACCTGCAAATGCTTTATTTAAATCTCCTCTGACTTACAATTGCACATATTTTGCTACGACCTTGTCCGAATATCTGCTGCCCTATTGTTCAGTTTTTACAATAAAAACAAATCAAGACACGCGTCAAAGCTGTAAGTCATTAAATTGAATGACTCCATGTTGGTGTGGTAGGTCGACTTATCACAGTGTCACTAGTTTTTGAGGTTTTCAAGTCTCTTTCTAGCTACGCTTCCATCTCCGATCCGTACAAATCATGCGATGAACATGTAGTTTCTTTCAGCTTCAGCTTCAACTACAGCTTCGCTTTTCCATCTGCTCTTTCCGGTCAGGGGCACTTTCCTTTTCAATGCGAGCATTTTCTGCGCATTATGCCATTTTGCAATGACGTTAGTTTGTCTCTCTCCCTCTCTCTCCCTTTCTTTCTCTATCTTTGTCTGTCTCTTGCACTGTCATTGAGGTTTGGGTTTTTGTAATTGCAACAAGTGTTTGCTCTGCCTTGAGAACTTTTTTTGCCCCGTTGCTTTGTGTGAATCTGTTCGCGACAAGGTGTAAGGTAAACTTGGCTCACATCATAGGTAGTATCAACTCGTTGGTTAGCTTCCTTCTGGCCCAGGGCCCGAGAGAGAGAAAGATAGAGACAGAGACTGTGAGATTGTTTTATTGTTGCTGTTGCCTTAGTTGCTGGCCCCGGCACATTGTTTGCCCTGGCACATCATAATTATGTTGGCAAATTTGAGTAATGAGCGAGTGCAATTACCGCGTAAGCTCGTAAGCAGCAAACAGAGATACAGCTACAGCTTACTAACTAATGCTTGTAGCCAAACATTCAGCTGGGTGGAGAGTGGGGAAGAGGAAGGTGCTGCCATGCCGGGTGAGGGGGCTGATATGCAAATTTCGCATACATATAATTAAAGTTTGCTCATTTGCGTTGCGTTTCACGGGGTTTTAACTTTGCACACATGCATACACACACACACAGATGCATAAACACGCATGCATACACACACACTTATGTACATATGTGCGTAGTGCATCTGTGAAATGTAAATGAAAGCCAAAGTTAATTTGTAAGATTTTCACGTTGCGATACACGAGTAAAACAAACCACACACACACATGAATCGAGTCTGCTGCGTTTGCTTTGCTTTTTGCGGTTAGTTAGCGCTCAATGTGGAGATGGAGATGGATTAAGATGGTAATGACCCGCTTGTGTTGCTTTTGTTGTTGTTGCTGTCGTTGGGGCTGCATACTGCGTTTCTGAGCTGCACGCATGAAAGTAGGCAACACTTTAGGCATGCCCTGGGGCTGAGTGCTTGCAGTTGGCGGCCGCCTACGCGAGTGTATAAACTATTGCATACTTTTGTGCGGTTTATAAAATATAATTGCACAAGATTAATGCGAACAGTGCACACTAGGGCTGAAACGCAAAAAAATGGTTAATATTTCATAGAAATCAAGTCATTATATCTTTTACCTAATGGTAACAATTAGTGGAAAATAAAGATAATTGACATAGGAAATACAAATAAAAAATAGGAAATATGATATTCATACTTTCAACTTTGCTATGTTTTGGAAACCCTTTCTTTCATTCTTTCTTTATTCCCCATTTAATTTCAAGATATTATTATCAATCAATTAATGTGTGCTCCTGTTATTTTCATAAGAACTATATGAACATTTATTCCAAATCAGCGAAAATATATGCATTTCATTAGTGCTTTTATAAACTGTTATATTAAAATAAGAGTCGAGTCATTCTAAATATCTTGGGAACAATTAGTTTTCTTCCACTTAACTGAATAAGCTATATACATATGATATAATTGGTAAAGGAATCATGTCAAATACCGCAAGGTTATAAACCTTTGTCATGCATAGGAAACATCTCTTTATTTATTTCATTATTCCAATTTTAATTGTTATATTTCTTATCAATCAAAGTTTCATTCAATTTTCCCTCATTGCAGCATGTCTTCTGGCCTCATGTCGTGTGTGCGGGAGAACTCGCCGCCGTTGGAGTTGGACTTGGAGTCGGCGGGGCCGCTGTCTTTGCCGGCAGGCAACAGTTCCAATAGATCCAATGGCTTTCAGGGTGCAACAACATCCACGCCCATTGCACGTACCGTGGGCGTTGAGGATAACATCAGTGCAGCGAATGTGGGTAAGTAAGCTCAGTTTAAACATCGATTATGTACACCTGAGAGTGTGTGTGTGTGTGTGACTCATACTTATGTAAGTCTCTGCTAGTGTGTGTGTGTATTATTTACATATGTTTTTGCAAAACACAGTTCGCGACTTTCCCGAGCGAATAGCGCGAACAATTGGCACAATGCGCTGCAATTGTTTATACCCTACGGCAGACACTCAGTCAGGCAGGGTAGCTGCAATGCTGTCAGCCAGTTTGTTAGCCACCCACTAAGTGGCAACATATAAGAGTATTAGCTAAGTGACTCAACTCCAGGCGTGTGTGTGTGTGTGTGTCCGTATGTGCATAATTAGCTGGGTCTGTGAAATTTTCGTTCGTTTTGTTGCAACTTGTCTGTCACATAAATCTACAGACAAAAGCACGAAGCACAAAGTACCGTACATCATGCATATGTATATAAACCGATTTAACTATATACAACAACATAATACAGATACATAAACATTATGTATAGTAATCGTATTTGTTTACTTTGTTTTACTGCGTTAAATGAAATTTAATTTCACTTTAGATTTTCCTATGACAAATTAGATTAGCAGCTATCGAGGTCAGGCCTAAGCTAACATGAAATTTGGATGATCGCCATATCTGTGTACACACTGCGAACACTGTGAATAATCTGAATAATGTTTATGTAATTGCGGACAGCTTTCTACACTGCGAAATGATTCTTTGTAGCGGCAATTCTATGCGAGAGGTTACCCAATTGTCAGACGAGGGCCCTTTGTTTGTTGTTGTTGTTCGGCACAGTGAACAGGTAATGAGCAGGCCCGCAGCGAGGCGTGTGCAGGGCCTCAACCTGCTCGTGGAGCCCTACTTCCATAATAAAGTAATTTCCTTCTACGTTAATGCTTACAGTATTAAGTAACTACAAATGGACTGACACTTTTGTCAATCAATATTATCAATTCTTAAAATCTATAAATAATTTTGCTAATTTAAAATCTAAAAAGAGTCGATGTAATTCTTATAATTTGTTCATTTTGCAAAATGTTTTATAACTAAATTCATACTATTTATTAAAGGTAGTAAATAGCACAAGGGCCCTCGCAACCATCCCTACGGCCCTGGTAACAGCAACAACAACAGGAAAACAAACAAAGCGCCCTCTCTTATCTGTTAAGTCACTGTTAACCGTTAACAGAGTGTTGTAAAAGAACGAGAGAGTGATGGAGAGACAGAGGTGGTAGAGAGCGCGGGCGAGAGAGCTAATCAGTTAGCCACTAATAAGCCAAACATACTATATTTGCCGATCCGCCTGTGGGCCGAGGGTTGCTTCGGCTCTTTGGCTTCGCTGCGTTTCGGCTCGATTCGATTTTAGTTTGTCTAGTTGTTGTTTGTTTGTTTTTGTTGTCTACTGTTTCGATTTCGATTTCGGTTTTGACTTCGTTCGCACTCGCACTCGCACTCGTGTATTCACTTATTTTTACCTCATTCATTCTGTGCGCTCCGCTCCACCTGTGCAGGTGAACAATTCCACGTCGTAGTCGTCGCTGTTGTCGTCGGCGTATATGACGCGTGTCCCACTAATTGCTGCAGTTCATAACTAAACTAACTAATATTGAAACATGAAACGTAACAAAACAATCGATTCGTAATCCATTACCAAATCCATTTGGTTACATGACATCCGGCTAGTTTTCGGCTAAAATGCAAAAATATCGCTAAATTGTGTGTGGAAATATGCAAACTGTAAACCGAATCGAGTGAAGTGCAACAAAGTGTTGTTCATTTGGAGATACGATCGAAAACTAAAGTGAAACTTAATTAAAACACATAAGTTGCCTAGATATATCGCAGCTACTTGTACAAATTGTATTTCTATCTAACTTGTCTACAACACTCGGCAAATATTCGTACAATTGGAAATATATATTTACAAAAAAGAAAAACATCTGCATCTATTTGCGTTCAATTCTTATTTGAACAGGTACGAACTCTTTTTTTCTCTACTGTATTTGTTTAGCTATAAATTGCCAGCATATTTCAACAGTATTTCCCCTCATAAAACATTGATGGCGGGTAATAAACAAATTTCGATAATCGAGAAATTTGTATACACACATATTTGTTGAATATTTATGTATATGGTGGTATATGTATTTTATGATTGCTCGATATCTGCGCTCATTTTGTTCCTCCTTTCAGAAAGGAATACATTTATGACTGTCACGTCTTGAACCCCTTTTGGGGTTTAGCCAACGTTGACAATGTTGAACTGTTCATTATTTGGGTCAAATATTATGGAACAATTAAACTGTTCAATGAGCATCGAATTTAATGCTTCAATGCGGGTCCAGAGAGAGAAGAGAGAGGGTCGCACAATATCGAATGTTTAACTGATTTAAACTTTGACTAAACTGTAAAAAGTTTTTAGTTGCAATTAAGAGTAATGCGACATTCTAAGTACTTTTAACATTGTACTAAATTTAGTTCTGCGTATTCCTAAGTACTTTGCTAGTAGTTAATGTTTTTTGTTATAACAACGTTCCTTATAGTATATACAACCATTATCTGAGTAACTGCTAGTTGAGATTGTTATGCCTCACTCCGGAAATGGACGGCAGGGCGAGGCGTCTAGTTAAAGTGCTCTGAGGTTTGTGCAATCGCCTTGGACTTACCGCGTCTTGTAGAACTGGAGAATTGTTGTTGCTGGTTCTCTTGTTGCTCTTAGTTTCTGTGCAGCTGATAAGCCTTCATGTCATCGCCAGGCACGTTGTGTGCCTGATTGAAGCCAAACTTCCCTAGAGATTATGGGGACTTTCAGTCATTCACGCGTAGATTGTCAGCATGCCATGGCAGGCCGCATGGACGGCGGCTCTTATCGAGACTGATAGTGGCAAGTTAGTGTTCGGTTTCTTGCAAAGATTGAACCATTTACTGCCATCCGTTATGAAACAACTCAACAGCCTTATGTGACGCTTGCTATAAAAATAGTATAGCAAACATATACTATATGCATATATATTACTTGCCTGATTGCCGATTAGAGTTGGAAAGGTTCATTTTGCCGGCTTGCCTGCCTGCTTGCCTGCAGTGCAGTTCGTCAAGGTCTTGCAATTTGCATTCAAGAATCGAGACAATCAATCCGACTTTCAATCGGTTAAATCGCTCGAAATGTTTAAGAGAGAGGGATGAGGGGTGAGAGGGGGAAGGGGAAGGGGGGCAGCCAACGCAGTGCGAATTGCGCAATTTCCAGTCGATTCTATACGCCGATTCTTGTTGGTCGTAAGTGAATTAAGCACTTGTAAAGCGGATAAGCTGCCCACACGCCAATGCCAAACGGGGTAACGTAATGTACATATGGCGATGATGATGGTGATGATGATGACGAGGGGCGTGGCATATGGGACAAAGGCGCGGTAGACGACGGCTCACTTGACCTTCCTCTAACAAGCTTGGCCAAAGCTTGCTAAGCGCATTGGTAACTGAATAAAAGAGTAAAAAACTTGCACAAAATATACACAAGCACACACACATACATACACTAGACTACACTTGTGTATCCGCTCAGACAACAACAAAAGTCTCCAATTACTGCAACTCGCCTGCCACGCTGTCTAAAATGGTGTCTATCATTTTTATTCGCTGTTGCCAATTTTCAGTTGCCTGCTGCCTGTTGCCAATTTGCATTTGTGCGCGCAACGTGATTTTGAAGTGATTAATTAATCAATGCGCCTACTTGTCAAGTCTCATCGCTTTCGACAGCTTCAGTTTCAGTCTGAACTCTTGAACGCCCATGCGGCATTTCCAATCCATAAATTATTTATGAAATTTGTGTCATCGCCAGAATAAAGTAACTGAAACTCAAGTCTAAGATGAATCTAGCACAATGTCGGCCCCTGCAATTGTTTTATTACTTATTCATAAAGCTAAAATCCAATTTAATTAAATACGATCCATACACAATTCAAAAACTGTTGAATAAAGTCTTCAGAGAAGGTCGTTCGATACGTTTGAACCGCCAATTTATCATAATCAAATGTTTATATACAGTAAATCTGTAAACTTTATTGAATAATGAATCTAGGCCAGAATATTGATCCATGCAGTTGTTTTATTACTTATTAATAAAGCTAAGCCATACCCAATTCGAAAACTGTTGAATGAAGTCTTCAGAAAGGTCGTTCGTCATAATCAAATGTCTATATACAGTAAATGTGTAAAGTTTATTGAATAATGAATCTAATGAAGATTCGCTTGCATCATAGAGACCAATTGCCTCATGCTGCTACTGCCAAAACAAGTTGTTTTTTTTCTGTTGTGTGTGGGGAGACTTACAATGTTTTGATAAATCACTTAAGCCTCGCGGAAAGACAATAAAAATAAAACACAACAAGTTAAATGACAACGCCAAATCGTAAGAGAATTCAAATAATTTGCTCAAGGCATTACCCAATAGCATATTATATTCGTCATAGTGACACAGTGATTCATTATGATTCATTTAAAGTATTAGTTCCTTAATGAGATGTTATGCCAACTAATTTTACTCTATAACTCTCAAAGAAACATCTGTGCAAATCGTGATCTAACTCAAGTATTCTCCTCTCAAGTGTGACGAAAGTTGAAAGTCTGAATAAAGTTGTTTGGCCTTGAGCTTTAAATGTTCTATATATATTTCGAAATTACTTCTTGATTTCTTCGGTTCTGCCTAAGCAATTAGGTTAGAACTTATGAACTTTAGCAGCACACGCTAGTCTACCCCAACCTCATCCCCATATTAAACAAAGAAACCTAACGACTTTGCTCGCGTGCCCGTGTATACGTAGTATGTGTATATGTATATGTATGTGCGTGCATATGGATTGGCCCCAAAACGTGACGGGCATATTGTCAATATTCGTTAACGGTTGCCTCAACTTGGGCCAAGGTGCCACAGGGCCTCATTGGTGCTTGGCAACCGTTAAGGCAGCCAAGTCATTGTTTTCTTTGGTTTCTTGTTGACAATTCTTTTATTTCCGGTGACATTTTTTCCGGTTTCTGTCGTCGCCTTAAGCGAAAGTCTTAAAGAAGAAATTGCATTAGGCTGGCCAAATTTCTTATTTTATTTTATTATGCTACATAAAGTTAACAGATGTTTCAAGAAATTCGATTAGGGGAATTTGCAAGTACAAACAAGACTTAAATATAAATGAAATTAAATAACAGTGTATGATCATTTAAGTCTTTAGCTGAGTTCACCATTTTCTGTGTAATATTTAGACATTATGTTAAGTAACATGTCATGTTAGTGTCGCATGCTGTTAGCAAGAAATGTTAGGCATTAGGTCATGCTTAAAATGTTTGTAAACATATTACTGTAAATCGTATTTTTAGATGCTACTTTCAGCTGACTAATTGACAATTCTCATATCAAAATATATAGATTTGATTCCAGTTTAATGACATCATTTGTTTTCTTCTGTGATTGGAGAAGGTGTAGGGCAATGATATCAAATAGCTGAGTTCACAATTTATAATGTTGTTCGTGTTGTAGCAATTTCGACTTGGATTTATTTAGGTTTTGCTATACTATATACGAGCTACTTTGGCTACATATGTACGATAAGTAGAATCGTCAATTGGCCAATGTAATCAGCAGAAAGGTGTTAAAAGCATTTGCCTCGACACATTGCTCTCGGCTATCTTGATACACGGCTATAGTAATAAGAGAGGGTACTAAAAGTTGTCGAAAGAACACAGAAAGAGTCCGCCATTAAATTGATTATTTACAATGCATTTAATTTGAGAACGTAGTACAGCTTTTTTTGTCGATTGATGGTAACTTATTTAGACCTAAATTCTTTCCTTAGTGACATTGAAATGATACGTTCAACTTGAACAACTCAATCGAACTAATGAGATATACATTTTCCCTGGAACTATTGAACTTCTATGTAGTAAAATAAGTGCGCAAACTCGTACAAAGATAAGATACGACCTTGCCCAAGCACCAGACATTTGTTCTCTCTCTCTCTCTCTCTCTCTATATATCAGCTTTTCGATTTGGGTGTTCCCACAAGCTCATTGACTTTGGGTGTATGGTTTTTGCCTATTTATGGGCATGTTTTTCGATCGGTTTTTGACTTTGTCTCTTATCAATTCGACGCTGATTTGTGGCACCAATTGGGCTGTACAAGTTTTCCTATAGATTTACACTGCATATATTATGAATATACTATAGAAAGTAGTTAATGTGATAAAGTTAGACACAAGTAATTTCAATAATTGCAAGTAATTACAATGAAAATCATATAATTATATCGAGATAACACTTTTATATAACCAAACCCGCACCAAGCCCTTAATAAAAGTCTATTTACTTTTCCAGTTTGGAAAATTCTTATCTATCGAACAGAATGAAAGAAATTAATGAACCTTCTTGTCAGTTAAAGAGTTCAACGCAGTGCAAATAGTTGTTCAAGAAAGTTTATCATTCTTTGGTACTCACATATATTATTCATTATCAAGATGAGGGTGTCCAGGCTTCAAAAAGGTATAGAAAACGATCTCTCAGAGTGTGCAACTGTTTTTTTTTTTCGTTAGTGTTTTCTTTTGAAATGTGTCTAGAATGTATAATTTATTTTTCCGGAAAAACTAAATTCCATTCTTTCTTCCGATTTCCGTACATATAGAGCAACAACAGCAACAGCAACAGCAGCAGCAGCAGCAGAAGCGTCGACGTTTTCATCCGCTGCGTAATTTGCGACGAATCTTTCGCAGAAGAACGATCAACACGGGGGACACAGCACTACCGGTTGGTTCTGTGGTGGGTGAAGACTCTCCAGGACCGGGATCGTGCAACACTTTGCCGCCACCAGCCAGCAGCAGTGCCAGTGAGAAGAATCTGCGCAGCATTCCCTCAGCAGCCGGGGATACCGTCTCAGCATCTTCGCCAGCATCTCCGTTAACCCACCAACAGTTGCACGACAGCTATCAGACACAGTCGCTGCCCAAGTCCAAGTCCTACGGTAGCCATCGCGATGAATTGCTAAGTGTGCTGCTGGGTAAGAAGAGAGCAAGTAAACAGCAACAGCAACAGCAACAGACGACGGAGCAGCAGCCAGCTCTGTCCAACAGTCCCCGCAACATGTACACCACAGCGACACAGCGACAGCAAATGGGCGGCATGGGCGTGGCTGTCTTCCCGGACACCATGAGCATGAGCCGCAGCAGTTATTTCATGGAGAAGCAGCAGCGTCACCATCAGCAGCAGCGTCACCAGCAGTTGCGCAGTGTGGGTGACTCCTCGCAGGAGCTGAGCAACGAGGAGAGTCTTGCAGCCACTGTTACAGTGGCTACGGATATATCAGACAGTCAGCGCAGTCTGAGCGAAGGACGATTACTCGATGTGGATGTGGATGGGTAGGTCCACATTGCCTTCTCTTGAGAGATATACTTATCCTCTTTCACTTCTCTCTATAGCGATTACACAAGGGAAACCCTGTCGCAGTCACATGACAGCGTCTTCTCCGAGTCCGCCACGGCCAGCAGTCTTTCCATTGTGCTGAAGGTAAGTAGCCGACGATAAAGTCATGTGCTATTGATATACTCGTACATAAGTGGGAATCACTTGGGATTTTAATTGAGATAATGTCTATACCAAGTAATCTTTACGAAGTAAATCTAAGGGTTTATTTTGAGTATATTAAGTCGGCTATTGTACGAACTGTTATTGAAGTTTTAGCTATACTTTCTTTGCCATCTAACAACTCATGCTAAGCGACAGTTCTGCACAACTAAATACTTATTACAGTCGTTATACACAAATAAAGCCAGCAAAACGCATAATTATAACCTTAGCTAATAGAAGATTCTTGGCTATTATGCCTTTGGCATGTGCCTGTATCGATCTGAATTCCATAATCCCAGTCCGCAATTAGCCATGACTCATTGCAAGTGGGGGAATGTGACTCATTTCTATTCACATGAGGCAGGGGTGTGTTGAATAACAGTTAATAACTGACTAGTCCTTGCTGGTGTAGTGGGACCTTTATTCCCCCTAGTGCCACATGCCCCACTTTAGCATATGTATGTGTATGTCCCCCAGGCATGCCCATTGTTGTTGCCTTTGTACTGTTTTTGTTGCTGTTGCTGTTGCACAAATTGATTTTAATCAAATTCAATTTATGTTGCGACTTGGGGATGAATGACGACGCTGGTCGTTGACTTCGGCCTCCATTGTTGGCCTTTGTGTGGGTTTATTTACTCGATTTAATGTTGAGTAATTTACATTTCTTTTATCGACTAGTCCTCTACAATGTAAAGCTAAGTTTTGACTAATATATTTTGGTTGGTTTTATTTTTACTTATTTAATATAAAGTTCTAAAGAAATTACTTAACAGTTTTGTCTGAATTTCATTTATATTGAGTGCATATTGAGTAATTTACATTCTTGGTCGACTAGTTCTTCGCCATTTTAAGATTCTTCTACCTATGAAACCTTCTCTTAAGTTTTTCTTTATTCTTTGTTCAGATCTATAGAGATTACTCAATAGTCTTGTCTGAACTACAGTTAATTTACATTCTTGATTGATTATTCTTTCTTTCAGTTATTTCGAGTGCTCATTGAGTAATTTACATTCCTGATTGACTGTTCTTCTTTCATTTTAAGATTATTTCCAGCTATGAAACCTTCTCTTGAGTTTGTCCTCATTCCATCTACAGATTTATAAATATTACTTAAGAGTCTTGTTTTAACTACAGTTATTTCGAGTAATTTACATTCCTGATTGACTGTGTTCTTTCTCCATTTCAGGATTCTTCTTGATTTGTTAGCTTAACTTGAATTTTAACTCAATCCACAGTTCTATGAAGATTACTTAACAGTTTTGATCACGTAATTAACATTCCTGTTTCGTACGACTCGTCCTACTGCATGAAGAGGATTTATTTGCAAATTTACAGATTCTTCCCGGTCTTTTGCTTTGGCGTTACTTTCTTCACACACACAGACATGCTATCTATAGATCTATTGAGATTACCTAACAGTTTTGCAGCGATGTCGACGCTCGCGCTAGTTTCGACTGCATAATCGGCAAGACGAACTCGCCGTTTTGGTTTGCTCGGCTGTGAAAAGCGAAGTAAAAGAAGACGAAGTAGGAAAAGGAGAGGGAGAAGGAGATGGAGGAGAAGCAGAAAAATTGCAGAAGCCGCGCCGCACGCGTCGTCGCTATGCAACTAGTAACGAAAGCCGAAGCCGAACCGCTTTGTGCTGCAGTCAGCCCCAAGAGGCACCTGCCCCCGCCTGCCTTCTCCCCCCTCAGACTGTTACTTCGGGCTAGTCGGGCAACTGCAGCGCGTGGCCAACTATCAACTACAATGTGTGGCTTCTTCCTCGTCGCCCGCCTGCACCAGCTTCGCCTTCATCTCCACCTTCACCTCCTGCTCCACCTTCTCCTCCACCTTCTTCTGCCTCCTGCTGCTTTGTCTACTGTGGCTGTTTCTAATGCTTCTTCGGTTTCTAGCCAAACGAGTTGTGCGCTGCTTCTTGTTATTCCACTTTTTTCCACTTGACTGTCAGTTGGCCACTCCCCCCCCAACCCCCTGTCTTTCTCTCTCTCTCTCTGTCCCGCTGCATATCTGGTATCTCTCTATGCTTGAGGTAGCCAGTCGCAGTCGCCGTCCAGCTGGCGGCTTATTTGCCAACCTGGTTAGCAAATAAATCGCATTTCTTTCTGTTTCTATGCTATTGAACTCCTGCAGAGTTTTCCGCTAAATCAGTTTGCTTTCAGTCACTTGGATGTCCACATCGTCAGCTCTATAGCAGCTCTATCGATCCTCGAGAGAGACAAGAGCGGGTTTTCTTTTTAGAAAAGTGAAACATTAAACTTATTGAAACGTGTGTGTTGTGTGTGTACAATTCAGAGCATATACATTACAATCTTTATGCATTTCTGGTGGCTCTACTTGAAGACGGTTGATAAATGAATAAGGAACTTTAGGAAAGGTTAAAGAACTGAATTCAGCTCTAGCTTTACTGTATCGTTGTCCTTATCAAAGAGAATTTATCTGAGGAGAGTCGAACGAAGCTAATATCATTGTAATATCATTATAAACGGAATATTCTTATGTTACCCTTAAAGTTTGTCACCTAGGGCTGCTCTAAATTGTTTCAAGTTAGTGTCCTAAGCACTTCGTAGAGCTCTGTCCATTTATGAATCGTTTAATAACTCTCTCTACCCACTGAGAATGAGTTTATTTTATATCATTACTTGAAGTTTAATAACTGCAAGATATCTACTAATTATAAACATAGTTTGCTAAGGACTTCACCCCGATTAGAATGATATGTGACCATCATTAGATGTGGAAAACTCAGAGCATTTTATTACCGTGTTCAGTCGCATTCGTCGTCGTCGTCGTTGTTGTGTTTTCCACTGCGAGACAAAGTTGTTTTGTGTCTCAGGCCTCAGACCGGTTTTTCTATGAATAATAGAAAAAGAAAAAATCTAGTTGACGAACCATAATAGGGGGAAAATGAGCGACAACAACGCAGACATTCAATTTTCACTGTACGCTGAGTGAGTGAGTGCATCCACAAGCTGCAGGAGATGGCGCTGCTGGGGTAGCACAGTAACACGCATTGGTGTCCACTCGGGAGCAGGCAGGCACATCAACAGTTGGACAAATGTATATGGGAAATGACAGGGGGATAGGGGAAGAGGGAGGCAGTGCAACATACGATGTCATTTCTCACGCTTAGCTACGATTTAATTGCCTGTTCGGGCAGAGAGGCAGTTGCAATCGGGCATCGGAGTCGGCTTAAACCTGTTGCAGGACAGTGGAGACGACGAAAATCAAATGTAGAAATCGACCCACATAAATCCAGCGAATATGCATATGCTGTAAGTGGGCTGTGCAGAGTCAGACTTCCTGAACATTTGTACACATATTGCGTAAACTAAAGATACACGAGTGTGTCTAGCTGCGATTTCCGCATCCATTAGCCAACTGTGTCATGTTCGTTGATCTTGAGCGATATGCTATATAGGAGCAGGAAGGTGTTGGCAGAGCTAGAGTTAGTCGTGATTTATAAGACATTGATAATAAATTTGGATATATCATTTGGGGTAACAGGTTACAGTATAGTATACAATGTTGGAAGATTGATTTATTACATGCTGAAGTTATTTGAGATATAAACAAGATTTAGAAGGTGTTGTGGAGGTTTAAAAGAGGCATCCATATGAAGTTAGTATAAATCATTTTGGGTAGCAGTTTATCTAGTATCATAGATTAATTTACTACAGGCTGAATTTATGCGAGATATGTATAAACAAGATCTAGAAGGTGTTGGGAGGTATAAAGAGTTTTACGTTATCCTATGTAAGAAGATTTATTTATTATATGCATGAGATTAAATTATTCTAAATATAAACAGGTTGAGGAAAGTGTTTTAGCAGCTAAAACTAGTTGAGATTTATAAGTCATGAGGACTATGAAATTAAGATATATAAGTTAAAGTAACAGTTGACAAAGTGTACCATGTAAGAAGACAGATTTATTATGCATCAACATTGACTGTAGATGAAGGCGTTGGAACAGCTGAAACTAGTCGAGAATTTGTCTACTTAGATATAAAACTTAGATATTTTATTTGGTTTACAACAGTATCGTTTGTTAGAAGATTGATTTGATATATACGTACATCAATGAGTTGATGTTATTCTGAGATTTATTCCAGAGCAAACTAAAGTGTATAGACATTTATAAGAGATCTAAAAAGAATCAAATATTAGAAAAGTCAGCATTAGAACTGCCAAACTCAGTTTGGATTTAGTTAGCTCTATATTTTGGTTTTATACAATATCATTTCATTGATTTCTGGAAGATTTATTTGTTATATGCATCAATATGAGTTGAAGTTATTCTGAGATCTATTCCTGATCAATAGGATGGCCGTTTTAAATGTAAACTGAAGTGTATAGAGAGATTTAAAAAGAATCAAATATTACAATAGAAAAATCTGCATTATAAATGCTAAACTCAGTTTGGCTTAGGTTAGACCTATATTGTATATTTATATTATATCATTTTATACATTTCAATATTTCGACAAGAATAGAACAGAAGCATTAACTAAATTCCAAGAGTCTTCAGGTTTTTCTTCTTCTGCTGTGCAATTTCCTTTTAGATTTTACTGTGCCCAGTTTCCCGTCTTTATAAATACATTTGTGCCGAAACCTATAAAGCAAATGCATATCTCGCACATAGTTGTGAGTGTGTCTTTGATGGTGCTTGATCTATTCTCAGTAGTTTTTATGTGATATTATATTATTATTTCTGCAAGTAGTGCAAAAGTTTGCCGAACAGATGTGCGCGGCCTGTTGCAAAAACGAGTGGGCAAGTTGCTGTGCCTGTTGCAAGTTGCAGAGGCAAGTGGCAGCAGTTGGCCCACTCGCCGAGTGTGCCAATAAATTAGCGAATATACGGGACTTGGTCTCTAGGTCTGCACAGGCAGGTAGCAAGTTTGGCAGGCCCGAAAAAGGGCTTAGGACTTTATAGAACCGAACTTGCCTATACCTGATGCGCAGCAGATGTATAGGTAATGCAGGATAAATGTTGTATACAGTTTATAATCTTGGGGCATTGAACTCGACTCGAGTATAGAGAAGTAGAAGATGGTAATACTATTTTGGGGGCTACAATTGCGAGATGGAGTAATAAATGCTGAAGGTCTTTAACCTGCGGCGCGTTAGCACTTAATCCTCGAGCTGTGAGCGACCCAAAAATAGACGCCTTGAGCAGGAATAGTTGCAATTAAGTAGAGCGTACGCGACTTGCCACAACAAGGGGCAGCTGTGAAGGGGCGGAGGTGTTGCAGGCGTGAGGCGTCATGCTTCATGGACGCTGATTAATGAGAAAAACGGGAAAAGAAAACTGGAAGCGCCTGCCATGAGGAAATGAGGTGTAGGGGCGAGGAAATAAGAAAGAGAGGAGGAGGGAGATGGAGGCGGAGGTAGAGGCAGGAAAAGGCAGAGGGAGTTGGGAGAGAGGGAAGAATTGAAAGGCAGCCAGAAGAAAAAGCAGAAGGAGATGCAGAGAGTGCAAGGGAGTTCAAGGGATAGAGAGAGAGAGAGAGGAGGGAGTGTAAGAGTGAGGGAGATGAGGGGTGAGAAAGACACAAGTATATAGAGGGTGAAATAATTAGAAGAATTACGACAGAGCACGAGGTAGAAAGAACGAAGAAATGGGTGGATGGGTAGTAAGAAATGAGAGGTAGGTGAGTAAGAGAGAGTGTGTTAGAGAGAGGAATGTAAGGAGGAGAGTGTCAGTAATAGTAATAGAGAGGCAGCAGGCAGAGCAAGGGAGAAGGAGCTACAGAGAGAGAGAGAGAGAGGGAGGGAGTAGGTAGGACTGATCTGTCCCGCATTTGTTTACACGTGGCTGCAACACGCGTGTGCGTTCCTTAAATCGCAGCGAGTTACCCTTGAAATGCAGCCTGATGACAGCAACAACAAACAGATTTCCTCTCTCTGCCTCTGCCTGTACCCCTGCTTCCCCTGGCTGCTGTTGCTGCTGCTGCCTGCGCTTCATCCAATTACGCTCGCGAGTCGAGTAGGTAAAAAGTTGAATCGCTCTCAAGATGCCGTTTCACAATTGTTGCATTGCTGTTGTTGTAGTTGTTGTTGTAGCTGTTGCACATCTACATCTGTTGAGGGTGCTGCATCTGCTGGCTGCCTGCCCCGGCCTGTGCCTGCCCCTGCCTTAGAGTCTCTGCCCTCTCGCCTGCCACTCTGTGTTTCCATCTGGCTCTGCTTTGCCCTGCGCCATGACGGCACAATTTTCAGTTGCACATCGCACTTGGTGGTGCTCACATCGTGGTCGTGGTCGGCGTCGACATCGTCGTCTTCTCTCTCTCTCGCTGCCCAAAGAAAGTGAAATCTAACGCGATCGCGTGTCGTGCCGCATACCTCAAAACAGTCCACAGACCCCACAGCCCACAACAAAGGCGGCCCTTGGTAGTTGCTTGTCTAATTAACTCTGGTGAAGAGCCGCGGGAAACTTGCGCTCCACACACACTTCACTCGCTATGGTAGCCGGAAGTGTGGCTAGTCCAAACATGAAACAGTGCAATCCCTTCCAGCTCTCGTTTGCGGTAAGCTTTAGTTTAGGATCCATCATCAATTCCTCAGCTTGTATTCAACTAGAGCCAGAGCCAGTAAAGTGTAAAGAGAATGATCAGAATGTGATTAGTAATGTCGATAACAATCTGCACTTCAGCTCAGCTTTAGCAAACTCCACTTGAAAGACATTTGGTGCCTCGTCCCTCGAGTCGAGGCACAACACAATGATCGACTTCAAGCAGAATCCCTTCAAGATGCGTCTATCTGGATCATCTAGCGGCAATGGCAACGGAGGTGGCGCTGCAGGCGAAAGTCGCCTCAGTCGCAGCTGTCTACGTGCTCGCTTAGTTTTTCGCTGGAAAAGCTGGGTAAAAATCTGTAAAATGATCTTTAGAAATCTTGAATGAATTTTAAAAATATAAAATACTTTTATTAAAATATTTATAAAATTTAAAATTATGAAACTGAAATATTTAATTAAATTAAATGCAAAACTTTACTGAAATTTAAAGAAATATATTCAATAAATAATCAATGGATATCGATTGACAATGTGCATCAACAACTTTTCACATCTTTAAAACATATAAAGTATTATCAAAAACTAAACTCGCAGTCGAAATTTGAGATACAGCAGAGAAATAAATACAAAAATATTAAATATTCATTTTAAATAATATTGAAAAAATAACTTAAATATCAAAAATTAATTAAAGCCGCTGAAATATCGAAAATATTGTAAATATGTCAAAATCTTTCAATATTTCAAATATCGGAATATATCTAGCTATATCACAAATATCTTATAATATTTACATATCTATAAATATCTCAATATATTTAAATATATTTAATTAAATATGGAACATGTGAAAATATTCTTATATAAAACAAAATCTACAACATCAAAAATATCTATAATACAAGATCACAAATATTGAAATATATCTAAAATATTGAAAAATATCTAACTATATATCGAACATATGAAAATGTTCTTATAATATATAAAATAAAATCTAAAATATCTACAAAATATATCTTAATTATCAAAATATATCTAAAATATCGAAATATATCATACTATATATCGAACATCTGCAAATATTCTTATAATATATAAAACAAAATCTACAAAATGAAAAAAATCTATAATACAATATCTAAAATATCGAAATATATCTTAAATTATCTCAAACATCTGAAAATATTCTATCAGAATTCTAAAATATCTAAAATACATTATCTCAAATATCGAAATATATCTAAAATATTTCTAAAATATCTAAATATTTCAATCTATATTATAAATAGTAACTAATTATTGTCTAAAGTATTTAAAAACATCTGAAACTTCTCAAAAATTGTTCAAAAACCATCAAATAATTCACTATATTGAAGTACGATATATAGGAAACTTTCCCATAGTTATCCTTAAATTATAAACCTTGCTCAACTAACCCTCTTCCCCTTACCCCTTCTTTACAGGCTGAGCTGACAGATGTGCTGCGCAAGCGACGCAATCGTCCCGATGCATCGGACGAGGATTTAGGTTTGCCGCGCAGTCCTGCGTCGCCACAGCGTCATGCGTCGAGTGGCGGCAGTGGCGTGCAGCAGAGCCGTGGCAAGGCCGTCAGCTACAATCAGCCACGTGTCGGCGGAAGTAGCCACGTGGGAGGGGGGCAGTTGGAGGTGTCCTCGCTCAGTCTGCTGAGCACGAACAGCACCGACGGCGAGGATGGCCAGCACAGCCAACAAGGACAGCAACATCGCCAGCTGTTGTTCAAGTCCAGTTCGGAGATACTGCGTCATCCACATGGCCAGCAGGAGGAGGACGAAGGGGATGCAGTGGGGCTGGAGCGACAGCGCTTGTCACATGCAGCAGCCAAACACAAAATGGCCATCAGGCCGGCCAAGAAGAAGGGACCCAGCAGGCAGCACCGAAGAACCCTCGAGGTGAGTCGAGCAGCAGAAGAGATTCAACAGAACTTGAACTAATGTATCTATGCTGTGTATCCTTGCAGACATCCATACCGGAGGCCAATGAGGAGCTGGGCAAACTGGCTCAGACGCAGCAGTTGCTGAGTCCCAACTTGCGGGCTCTCAAGGGTGGTACGTGTAGATTGATCTGCAAGCTTTCTTCTGTAACTAATCCTCTGCTGCCTCCTTGCAGATGCCGAACTCAAGAGCAAGACACGCTCTCTGCCGCCGGGCAGCAGCTTGACTACCCATAGCAGCTCGTCCAGCTCGTCCAGCCAAGTGCGCAGCAAGACAATCAACGAAACAACAAAGTCAACTTCAGTCTCATCGTCAGCCTCAGCATCTCCAGCAGCCGCCAAGAACACAGTCACAACAACAAATGCAGCCACATTCACCACCAGCACCAGCACCATCACCACATCTGCATCTTCATCCTCCTCCACATCGTCACATGTATTTGGACTGCGTTCCTTGACCTTCAAGACGCCCAATGTACTTGGCGAATCCTCCACAGATGGCGATGAGCTGCACGCAGGCGAACATGGCTTCCTGCATCGTCTGATGCATCGCAATTCGAAGCGTAGCATTGCCAGGGCCAATGATGGCCAGGAGGAGGATCTTGATGCCGGCCAGAATGTGGCCAAGAAGCTGCAGATCTCCACCTCCTGCCTGGACGCAACTGCACGTGAGCCGCTGTCCGTAAGTGCCAGCAAGTCACGCAGTGCCACCTCGCATGAGCAGCACGTACAGGAGACGCGGCAGAGCATCAAGCGGGAGATCAACAACGAGGGTAAGCACGGCCTGAATGCGATGGTCAGTAACTTTGGCACACAACCACAGCCACCGACGCCGCTCAAACCGAAGTCAGGTCCGGCAGCGCGACAACGTTATCTGCCACAAGAGCTGGGCGTGCCACAGGTGGAGAAACCAACGCTGGCCAACAGTGACAGTGATGTGACCAAGCTGCTCTCGAAGAGCTCTCGCGGCACTGAAATCTTTCAGTCCACGGCGCTGGTGAGGGAACAGACGCAGCTGAAGACGACTGAGACGACTGTGAATCACTTTGAGCCACGCAAGGCACGCATTGTGGGACTGAGTGCCTTCCAGCAGAAGCTATCGCGCTCTAGCGACTCCATGGGACAACACTCGAGCTCCTCCAACTCGCTGGAGACCAGCACAGATGAACCATCGCCACTCTACTACGAGGAGAAGCAGCGCAAGACGGTCGAGAAGTCGCGCAGTTTCCGCAACTATCAAGAGGAGCGCGAGGAGGCAACCAGTGATGCACACTTGCCACACAGCATGCACAGCAACATGCCCAGTTTGCCGGATCTGTCCATTAGCTTTCGACTGCCAGCCACGTACTACAACAGCAACAACAACAACAAGCAGCAGCAACAGTCGCCGCTCTCCCCTCGCTCGCCCTTGTCGCCTGGTACCAAGTGCGCCTCGCTGGGCTTCGAGATCAATGATAATAAACTGCTGCAGGCACGTGCCGAGTCCACTGGCAAGTTGCAACATGTGGCAGCAGCAACAACTCCCACACGTAACAGCAGCACATTGCTGCTCTCCCCATCCAGCGGCGCCGCTAACATCTCTCAGATTGAGCAGAACATTGATCTGATTGTCAAGTCGCCGTTGGTGAATCTGCTACGCAAGTCGGGCACGTTGGGGGAGCAGCAACTGCAGCTGGATGCGACGCCACAGCGACCCAAAGTGCTCGAGCTGAAGCAGACAAACAACATTGCCATTAAGGATGCAGCCACGCCCACCCCCATCATCAGTCCGCTTGCGAAGCATACGAAGCTGTCCAGCAGTCCGCCAAGTCGCCGCAACTCCAGCAACGTCGCTGTGACATCGCCCACGTTGAGCCCCACGCAGCCGGAGTTCATGAAGATACAATTGAATCGTGTGGATCAGGCGCGCATACACAACAAGATGAATCATCTGGTGCTGGCCAAGAATGTCAATGTCAAGTCTGCAACGGAGCGCAGCCAAAGCAGCGACGATCTGTGCAACATGCGACGCCTGAGCGGCGAGAGCAGCCCCACAACCAAGCAGCCAACAAGTGGGAACAGTTCACAGCAACAGCAGCAGCAACAGCAGCAGCAGCAGCAACAGCAACAGCAGCACCACAGCAGTATTAACCAGACGGAGCTGTTGCTGGGCAGGCAGCAGCGTGCTGTGAGCACCAACAGTCTGCGCTCCAGCACTGGCAGTGGCAGTGGCAGCGGCAGCGGCAGCAGTGAAGTGTTGCCAGTTTCCTCCCCAGTGAGCACGCCCAGCAAGAAGAAACCTGTAGAAGCAAACAGCAATCGTTTCTCGCTGGAGGAACGCAAGCGTCTCTTCCTGAACGAGGATAAATCGCAGGCGGAGCGCAAGTTGGTGGAGCTGCGCAAGGAGCGCAAGAAGTCCATCAATGAGGAGCTGCAGCGCAAGCCGGAAACAGTTGCAATGACAGCAACAACGCCAGCAACACCAGGCACACCAGCAACTCCACTTAGTCCAGCAACTCCACTTAGTCCAGTTACTCCACTCACGCCTGGCACACCGGACAGCAGCGGCAATGGGAATGTGGTTGTGCTGCGCAAGAAATCCTTTGCCAGTGCCAATGCGAACTCATTGATCAATGTGAATTCAGCGGCAACTGTGAGTGGTGGACACGAGGATGCCACGCCGGAGCTGATGAAAGTGTTTGCGCGTCGCTCGTTGAAGGTGAAGGATGATGATGTTGTTGCACTCGCACAGATTGCAGTGGCAACACACACAAAGAAAATGTCCAACTCCTCCGCGGCGTCGAATGGCCAAAGCCAAAGCGTCGATAGCGACAAGGAGAATCAATCGAACAGCGAAGAGAAGCTGGACAAACTGGCCACCATCAATGAACCCAGTCGTGGAGCAGGAGGAGGGGCAGGAACAGGAGGCATGTCTGCCCAGGTGCAATCTGTCATACAGAATCGCAGCTCTGTCGCTGATTTCCGTAATCTCAACAATAACAATACCAACAATCAGCAGAAGTTGAGCAATCTGCCGCCAATAAAGGCCATCAAAATCAACATCAGCAGCAACATTAACAAGAGCAACAACAACAACAGCAGTAGCAACAACAATAACAACAACAGTAGCAACAATAACATCAGCAACAACAGTGTCAGTGTCAGGCACAGCAGCGATCGCTACTCACTGAAGCAGCAGACACCAACAGTCACAGCAGCAACACCAACCACGCCAACAACAGCTACACCAACTATACCAGCAACAGTTGTTGCTGCTGCTGCCACGCCCACCAAGTTAGCTATTGAGCGTTCCGCCACAGTGGGCGAATTCAAGGGCATCCATCAGCGTCGCGCCGAGTGGGAGCAGCGTGTCAAGGAGGCGCTGAAGTAAAGTCCAGGAGTCTGTTAAACTGCTGTTAACTAACAGAGAGCAGAGTTTGCACTCGCATGCAATACAAATGCTCGCCCGCTCTCTCTCTTACTCCCAGGCAATGTTAAACGGAGTCTGTTCAACTGCTGTTAACTAACAGAGAGCAGAGTTGGCACTCGCATGAAATGCAAGTGCTCGCTCTCTCTCTCTAACTCTCTCTCGTAAAGCCCAGGCAATGTTAAACGGAGTTTGTTCTACTGCTGTTAACTAACATAGAGCAGAGCTGGCACGTGCATGCAATACAAGCGCGCTCTCTCTGTCTTTTACGCTCTCTTGTAATATATATCAAAACAATAACTCCGACTCCCGAGTAGAGCAGGAATGCATCCAAAGAAAAGAAGGTGGGAGGGGGTTCGGGGTTCGTCTTCGATCGATCTTCAACATGATTAATTTACGCCCTACAAATAGCATATATGATTACATAGTTCGACTTTAAATTGTGTTTGTGCAAGTCAAGATAAAGAAATTAACATAAAATAAATAAATAAAAAAGGATAGAAACAAATTTTCTTTATGATTCCTGTAAGTAAGGAAATCAACGCTAAACTGTTTACGATATTCGATAGAAAACGATCTAATTATTTGCTGTAAAGTTGATATTATTTTTGTCATTCATGCTTAAATCTAAGGGAATTTATATTTATATTGTAGTGTAGACATCCTAACTAATGTGTAGATACAAATGCGAGCTTTTTGAACTGGAACACACTTTATGATATACATACATACATATATATAGTACATGTACGATGACTCTTGATAATATCTTTAATAGCATTTAATCGATTATTTTCATAGCTATATAAAATATATATCGTATATATAATACTTATTGTTGTTGGAATTAGCAGGCGAAAATCTGTTCAAGTTTGTGAGAATTACAAATGTATTTATGATATATTCAACTTGTCTATACAAACATATATATAAATAGTGCAGATATATACGATATCTGCATGTTTGATATACAACAACCTGTACGCTCGCTGCGGGCATTATTCCAACCATATACAAATACATATATAATATATATAAAAATAAAAACAAAGCATAAAACTAATAAATAAATAATCTGAATGAATTGTTGTGTATCTGTGGGGGAAAGAGGGCACTGGGGGGCTCCCTAAATTTGCATATGTATGTATGTTTGCATACATATATCGACTTTACTCTTAGTCAGTTCTCAGAACGTCTCTTTGTGCTGATTCTCAATATTCACACGCTGTTTTAATTTGAATTTGATTCAGCATTATTAAGAAATTTCGTATTTCATTCTTTTAGATAAGCAAAATACAATATGATGTCTGATATTCACCAGTTTATTTGATGAAACTTGTTAGACCTTGTTGCATGATGTCTACTAAGTCCTGCATTGCTACCATATATTGTATAGCTTCTGTGGGCTTATATTCCGTACTTTTCAAGCTATTGCAACCCAACTTCAACTCAATTGTACAGCTTCTTTACTACTATAAAGTGAAAAACCTTCGACAATATACAATAAACCGAAATTAAAATTCTTTCTAGTTCTTTAAAATGATCTTAAGACAATTGGAGCTATTTTTAATACTAATGAAACAATTTGTTATTCAAAATGATGTGTATCTAAACTAAAAGAAAAGTGTTCGCGACAGTTGGAATACATTATATTTTCCATTCTTAATTCTACAGTTTTCACAACGGAATTTTTAGAAATATTTTAATTCATTGGTGTCAGGCGATAAGAACTGGACAGCAGAATGAAAAAGATTTCTGCAAATACTACTTTATTTATGCTTGTCCAGGGGGTATATACAACTAGAACTACGCATTAGTAAACGGATTTGAATAATACACAAATGAATCATTAGAGCTTGACTTGAAAATCACCAAATGGTTGATGCCTAATTGCTGTGATAGATGTTTTTTTTAAGTTGGTGCTACCTGTAGACGGGCTCTAGGCGGCCAATTTCTGGCTAACAGCTGGCAGCTGGCTAACATACACACACAGGTATAGAGATCAGTCATGGTATGGCGATGTTAGAGTAGTTTTCTCTGGGTGACCTCATGGATTCGCCGTCGATTGCTCGTGTGCCGTCGCCATCGCGACGATGTCGTCATTGGACTCTCGCACATTTTCGCCGCTTTGCCGAGATTCGTTTCGATTCGAGGCGA
This sequence comes from Zaprionus davidi, assembly GCA_018903715.1. NCBI lineage: Eukaryota > Metazoa > Arthropoda > Insecta > Diptera > Drosophilidae > Zaprionus > Zaprionus davidi. The sequence goes on along the minus strand of JAEIGL010000004.1, from coordinate 12,720,606 downwards.
CACTCATGCTCGCTCATGCTGCGATCAGTCCGAGTTGCCGACAATAGCGAGACGGACGGAAGCGATCCGCAGCACAAGAAACGACGCGACAAGTTTATCGCGGAAACACGCGTTTGCTTCTACAAATCAAATACAAAATAGTCGAAAAATATCGTACAAGACTATTGGATATATAATCTGTGTAAAGTGATTGATAAAAAGGCAGTAACGGTACAGCTAACATCGTCTTACTCAGCTGCCATGTGCAGCAATTAAGCTCAAGACAGTGTTCTAAGCAATCAGTGTAGATAAGTGACAAGAACAACAACAATGCCGAATCCCACTCCCCCACCCGGCACTCCGCCACCATCGCGTCGTTCAAATCGTCCACCTCGCATCAATATACCCAATCTTCATGGCGGTGGTTCCGCCATGGGCTCAATGCCACCCAGTGCACAACCACAGCCGCCTTACACCGCACAGACTAGCTACAATGCCGCCACAGGTCCCTACTGGCCGCCCATGGCGAATCCCTTTGGTGGCAATAATTTCATGACAAAAGGCTACGAGGGTTTCCTTGATCTCACCAAGTCCGGCATGAGTTTCGGCGAGAAGTTCACCTTCGGGTTGTACAGCAAGTTCAGCACATGGTCGCGTCGCTGGTTCACTCACATGTTCCTCTTGATTGTCCTGGCACTGTACAGTGTCGGGGGAGCATTACTTTTCCGAGCTGTTGAAGGTGAGTGTATGTAGAAGGGGAAGGGAGATGTGCGGGGCTGATTTTAGTACCTTCCGGTGTATGAGGCACTCGCGTGAATAAACAAACCTGCAGATGATGATTTGTTTGCTTATCAAGCTCTTCCCCAATTGTTTTGAATGCAGTAAAACCCAACACAGCAACATGTACACAAATATATACTATATATACATATATACCATATATATATACCACATATATCTGCCTAGCATCAAATCGAATTTGATGGCAATACATAAATTATCGAGTCAAAGAACAGCTAAACTTTGCGAGAAATGATTCACAGCCAGAGATTCCCCGGCCAATTGAATCTGCATAAGATAAATGATAAACATAAACAATATTTAATGAAGGTCGATTTGTTTTAACGACAGGAACTAAGCTCTTAATCCGAATTAAAAAAGGAATGCAGAAAACTTATTTCGGGGAAACAATTCTACTTTAAACAATTTAAAAAGGCCATCAACATTTATACTTTACTAACATAAGAACTCTACACTAAAAGATGCTTAATTAGTTATAATTTCATGCTAAAAGAATGTTTAATTAAGCGAATCATATTATACTTAAGAGCTCTACTATATACCTTATATATAATGTGTGTTGTGTCTTCTTCATATATCATAGATAATCTCGTTTCTTACACAGCTCTATCAAATGAATCAGCAATTAGAGATGTGCAGTACAAACAGAAGATGTTCTTCAATCAACTGCGAACGATAACAAAGGATCCACTGCTGGATGGGGTAGGCAGTAATAGCATTAAATATGTATATACCGATTTATTTATACATATTCTTTTAGTTATCAGAGGTGGATTTCAATGCCAAAATGCTGAACATTATCAACAATCATCAGCCAGCAGTGGAGTCACTGTTTCGTCCCGCTGTCCTGGTGGACGATGACCAGAAGAATCCGTGGTCCTTCTGGAATGCTATGGTCTACAGCTGTACCATCTACACAACAATAGGTGAGCAGAGCTATATAGCTATATATAGTACTATGTTTAACATACATCATCAATCATCTAACATGCTCATAAAACATGAACATCATTAGCAAATCCAACGTGAAATTAATTTTAATGAATTTATGTCGCTTTTTACTGCAACCACGAATCAAGAATTATATATCCCGATCCCGATCTTTAGTATATGTTCAGTGTGTGCGCACTCGTCAACCTATTTTTATATATTTCTAACAACTTGTCAACATTTTCTTCATAAACTCAAAAATAAGAATGTGACACAAAAAATGGAAATAGTTTCCAATGTGTTTTTATTTTCCTGAGTACCGTCGAGTCGTCTGTCTATATATATACATATATTGTAGATAAAGTATCTATATATATTCTATATATATATATCGTCTAGGTGTGAGTGAGCCGACAATAAGAAGATTTGTTGAACTCTTTGGAAAATTGTCACCGTTCTTATAAAAAGATTTTTCGAAAATTCGCGTGTTTTTCTTTCTCTCTCTCTCTCTGTGGACGCATTCCGAGAAATAATTGCTGCCACTTTATTTTCGGTGATAATTTATGAATATTCGCCCCCATCTTGCGCTGAGGGGTTTTATGTGCTGCAAATTTGACCAAAGTACTCATAAGTTTCTTAGGGTACCCTTTGCCAAGGTGTGAACTGTTTTTGTTTCGTCGTTAATATGAAAATCGATGAGAGCAGTTGTGGATTGAGGGCCCCATTCAATGTGAATAAATACACATATTCACAGGCATATTCATGAGCATATTCATGAATTTAATGCGAATTCGATCCGTCATCAAGCGGAAAATGTTGCGTATACGCCAAGAGTGCCGGCCAGGCACGTCCATTCGAGTGTGCTAAATAAAATATTCAATATACACTAAAAATGTGTGCAAATTATAAAATATGTAGGAAAATCCGATCCAAAATTTGTTATGAATACGAGTCTGTAATGACGTCACAAGCAACGCAAAATCGCAATTAATAAATTCGAATTTCATTGGGATAATTCTTTATCAGTTTATTTAATATTGAGTGCGATTTATTGAGGGAAACAAGTCAAGGTCAGCTGTCCGAGAGGGAAGAGCCCAAGGAAGCACAAGATCTTCTCGTACGTCCACGTCCAGCGTGCTTAAGCTCTGCTATATTGAAAATGAAATGTATTTTTCAAAAATACAAAAATATATTCGAAAAGATTACAGTGCACGTCAATTAGTCTGTCGGTTTGCGAGATTATTTTCTTTTTTTCTGGATAAGCGACTCTCTTGATTGGCAAATCTGACAAAACAAACTTAGTGTGAGTTACGGATTATTGATGCTATAATAAAGAATAATGATTCCAAATGATGTGTAAATAAAAGATTGATGATAATAGACTGATTCCACAAGGTTCGATAAATTATAATTAGAATTTTATTTAAGTCAAACATAAGATTAGAAATATTGCAATATTGCTCATGTGCAAACTGATGTTTTAAATTAACATGCAAGTGAATAAAATATGTTTATGATATATAAAAAAATCCTTTATAATAATTAGCAATGAGTGCTATTCATACGTCGAAAGTGATTGAAAGAACGTCTCAAAAAATACACATTTGGCAAGACGATTCTAATTGAATCAGACAAGGAATTCTGTAAAGAATCTTCACAGTTAGGATACCTTTTTCTTCTGTCAAATATTGTCGAGAAGATCATAGAAAGAGCACACATGAGATTTGCTTTAAACAGTTGAACACTGGAAAATAAAAGATTTCTAATGCGAATTATTTAAATTCCTACTTAGTATATGTTTGACAATTATGGCATATTTTACAATCAAAGTTTTCACAATTTTCAGCCATAAACATTTCAATAGTTTTTATTGGTTTTAATAATGGACACCGGCTGTTGTATAATAAAATATAAAATATTTTATAATATAATATGTATTAGAGATCTGCATGGATTATATATATTCGAATACCCTGTGCTCAAATCAATTGAGTTGCATTTCATATTCGCATACATTAATTTAAATACAATATGTATATAAAATATTAATTATAAAATAATTATATAATAATAATACTGTAAATGTCTTTTAACATACATATTCATACATATCTCAACCGATAGCTGTAAGTTGTATTATACCATATATAAGTGAAATACATATAAGTTAAATGAATATTCATGCAGTAAAATTAACTAATTTGTCACTTACATATTTTACTTGCCATAAATACAGCTATAATTAGTAATAATCCACTATAAAGTTGCCTGTGTTAAGTCTCGTTTACAATTAAAAACATTAAAAAGCTCTTAAGTAGTTACGCGCCTCAATTTACCGCCAATTGATTGAAAAATAAAGCTCTTAAAGCTCTTGTGAACAACAGTGGCGTCTGGCAAATTGGGCACAGCTCATGCACTGCTGGGAGCAGTTCACTTTTATTTGTGCAGAAATTGTATATGTTGAGTGAAATAGAAATCGAAATTAAACGTGAGAGAGAGAGAGAGTGGAGAAAGAGAGAGAGCATTAGAACAGCTGTTGCTGCTGTGCCCGAAGAATATGTGTAGATATAATATAATAATGTATACAAGATCTTAGAATATTTTTGCCGCACAAGCAGTTGGAAACGAGACGACGTCGTGATCGAGTGTGTGCGAGTGAAGAGATTCCGCAATATACATCTATATATATATATCGGGTATATATACAGCTGTTGCTATATAGGCAAGGGAGAATTTTACTCTACCAAGCAAAAGGATACAAGGCATGAACTGCAGTTGGAAGTGAAGTGTTTGCAATCATATTCCTGATCCAAATCGTGCTAAATAGAGTGATATAATTTTGAAATAATTTTCCATTTCGGCCAAAAAGATATGAAGGCGTCGGGGCCGCGTTAAAAATAGAGCCCCTTGTGCTGGGAGAGACTGCAAGCAAGCAAGAGAGACAGAGACAAAGATAGACAGAGGAAGGGAGATACCAAGACAACATGGAGAACACAACAGAGCTGACTGCGTCCAGGCAACTACGTCATCGACGGCGCATGCAGCGCAGTCAGCGCGAGCAGACGCCCACAACGAATCACCAGCAGCAGAAGCAGCATCAGAAGGAGGACTATGGAGATGTGTCGCCACAGCGCATCTCCATGCAGATACGTGCACCGGGCGTGATGTCCGCACACGAGAGTAAAATCCTGCGTCGAAGGGACAAAAGCTTTGCGGGCACGGCAGCGCGTAGTCAATCGCAGCCACGCGAGGCAGAGAAGCTGAGCAGCCCCGATGCACATGAACTGCTGGTCAAGCATCGCAGTCTGTCCTCACCACGCCACAAGGAGCTGGAGCAGCAGCTGCAGTCCAGCGAGAGTGAGCTGACAGCCAGCTCACAGTCAGAGCAAGTGCAGCGCGGCAATGCGGCGCTCAGTCGGCTGGAGCAGAATCTGCAGAGATTCGAGGATGAGCGCCGGCGCTTCGAGGCCGAGAAGCGTCTGTTCGAGCGGGAGAAGCGGGAGCACAAGCAACGACATCGCCAGCAGCTGGACCATGAGGAGCGCAAGCGGCTGCTGCAGACCTATCGCAAGATCAGCGATGGCTTCCAGTTGCCGCAGGACGAAGAGGATCGACGCAGGCTAGTGCAGTCGCTGCGTCTGCAGCGGCACGAGGCGCCCACAGTGCGCAGTGCAAAGCATCGCAGCAGCGGCTACGAGGAATCCTCCACGCAGTTCAGCTCCTCCGATGCAGACACGGCAGAGGAGCATCAAGCCAGGCACAGGCAAACTTACGTGGCTGCAGCCATACGTGGTGCACCTCCGCCACCTCCTGCTGCCTCCCTGAAGCCAGTCGAGCGTCAGTCGGTCAGCAGGAACAACTCCTTGTCTCCAGTGCGTCCACAGCGTCGCTCCAAGACACCAGAGCAGCGAGCCACAGTGGAGGAAGCAGTGCAACGCAAGCAAGAATACGTGGAGATTGGAGAAACTCCCAGTGCAGCTGGGCAAGCAGTGAGGGTCAAGTTGAGTGAGGCAGAACAGCGCGAGGCACTGCGTCGTGCCTATGAGGAGGCGGCAGCCAAGGCAGCCGAGGCAGAGGCAGCGCTGGCCAAGAGCCTGAGGCGCAGCAACAGCCTGAAGGTGCCAACGGAGCTGGCACAGACACCGAAAGTGGACAACAAGCGCAGCAGCAGCCTGGAACGACCAAAAGGGGAAGCAAAGCGCAGCAGCAGCAGCAGCTTGGAAAGGCCGGCGAGAACGAAGCGTGCCCCCAGTTTGGAAAGACCTACGAAGCAGGAGCAGCTGCAGACTGAGGTGGAAGTCAGCTCCGAATTGGAAGTCAGTTCTCAGTTGGTTGCAACATTGGAGGAGCTGCCACCTGCTGCGCCTGCACAGCCAGAGCAGCCTACACTGCTGCGTCGCTTGGGCAATCTCTTCAGGCGCAAGGAACTCAACAAGGAAGTGTCCAAGGAAGTCTCCCAGGAGGTCTCCCAGCAAATCTCCACAGAGCACAAGGCAATTGCCTCCCGCGCCTTCCTGCGCTCACTGCGCCTGGAGGCAGTGCACGAATGGAAGCGCCTCAAACTGGACTACCCCGTGCGCATGTTGGAGATGCGTGAGCTGCGCAACAAGTGCATTGGCCACATGATTCTATTGATTCTACTGCTGGGATTTGGTGGCCTCATCTTTCGCTATACTGAGGGCATGTCCGAGGACATCTACAAGTGCGAGGTGCGCAAGGTGAAGCGCGACTTCATCGACAATCTCTGGACAGTCAGTCACAATATGAGGTACCTGGGTGTGGGGGGGTTATAACTTCTTTTAGTCAGTGTTATTGATGATTGCTGTTCCCCCCTCCCCCTGCTAGAGAGGATGACTGGAAGTCTTTGGCTCGCAACAAGCTAAGGAAGTTCGAGGATGAACTGAACACGCTGGCTGAGCTGGGATTGCGTCGCTTTCCGGGTAAAAAGTCGTTCAACTTTGTCAATTGCTTCATCTACTGCTGGACCGTCATCACAACCATAGGTAATGTCTGCTATATAGACTGTGTATCTGGCTCGGCATTGCATGTTTGAAGTGTAGTTTTCTTTATAAAAAGAGGAAACCTGAACTCTACTGATATATTTTGCATATATGGAATGTCTTTTGACTTGCTTATTCAACTTATTCACATTTCAGGCTATATAATTATTCGATTCTACTTAGTATTATATTATATAGACACATGTATAGGAAAATATTTAAGTTTAGAGATATATATTGAACATCGTCAAGTAATTTCTTCAGATTATTATATCTCATAAAGCAGCTAAGAAATGTATAAATTATACAACAATAGATCTCTTAGTATGTTGTCTAGTTTGATTATGGCATCTGGCGAGGTGTAGCTAGGAATATGATTGTATTTTAAATATTTAAGTTTAAATCTAAAATTAATTTAATTTAATTGATTTTTTATTTAATTTAATTGAATATTTTTAATATATTCCTAAATTCTTTTGAATTTCATAACCAACCTATTCCAATACAGCTTGATTGGAATAAAAAGTATAAATGTTTGAAGCGCAGGTTTCTATATAAAATTATTCGTATTTTGAACCTTTATATCATATATATATCATATATGTGTTATTAAGTGTTGCTTTTTTAACTTTATTAGAGCGTAAAGTTTTAAATTATATTCAAATTCTTAAAGTTCCTAATAAAGTAGGATTAATTGGAGTTGCTCAACCTTTTTGAGATGCGATTAAATTATATTACAAAAGAACAAACTTATGCTTAGTTATTAATTATATATTTCTAATTATTTAAGGTATTATATTTCTTCTATTTTATCTTAATTTGTATCTTTAATTGTTTGAATGTGTATACCTTTTTTTTATTAAATTATATTCTTGTTTATTTTTTTAAATTTGTATAAAGTAACTCTCGGATCATCTGTGTATTTACTATAATATTTAACTTGATCTCTTAGTTTATAAATGGTATATATATAAATGTAACTACTTGACATCATAGGAATATCATTTCTATATGTATATATATTTTAAAATGTAACTAGACATTATCAGTCATATCATCTCTCTATCTATAAACCATATAGTTCATCCCTTAATCATCTTATTACCTTAAGCAATCACTCCAAATAGTTCTCTATGATTCCCTAACATTCTCCACATTCTCTTTCTTTGCCAGGCTACGGTCACATCTCACCGAAGACGACACTGGGACGATCGCTGACCATTGTGTATGCCATCATAGGAATACCGATGTTCCTCATTGTGCTCGCGGATCTGGGAAAGCTCTTCACGCGCAGCGTGAAGTTCCTGTGGGCGTATGTGAGGCGTGTCTACTACACACGCTCCTGTCGCCGCATCCGCAAGCAGCAGCAGTTCCGGGATGCCATGACTGGCATCAATACCATGTACGACATGGCCATACGCAGGCCGAGCATGTTCTTTGCCAAATCCGACGAGGAGGAGGAAGCCGAAGCCGATATTGAATCAAGGGCTGGGCAGGGGGATGCTGAGGCAGCCAAGTCACTGGGCACATCGCATCCCGAGACGCCCACATCGCCATATCCGGAGACCTTTGAGGTGGACGATGAGTTCAATTTGCCCATCTCGGTGGCGACCCTCCTCCTCATCTCGTACATCATCATGGGCAGCATGTTCTACACGTTCTTCCTGGAGACGGAGTGGAGTCTCATTGATTCGTTCTACTTCGTGTTCATCTCGATGTCCACCATCGGATTCGGGGACATGGTGCCGAGTAATCCCTTCTATGTAATGCTCAGCATGATCTATCTGATCTTCGGCCTGGCACTCACCTCCATGTTCATCAATGTGGTGCAGATCAAGCTGAGCGATCACTTCAAGCGCGCCAGTGCCAAAGTGGGAGCCACCATTGGCATGGGAATGTCCAGTGAGTTTGGCGATGACCTTGCAGGCTCCCAAGTGAAGACTCCCTCGGAGCTGGCCTCAGTGCATGGCTCTCGACTGGGTCGCATCGAGGAGGATCATCAGGAGCATGCTCTCAATGGAGCTCCTCCTCCTCCCTTCCCTGGCATGGCACCACAACCACTTGCCTCGATTCTACGTCTGCCACGCCCACTCTCACCAGCAGCTGCTGCCTCTTTCAACAAGGACAGTCCGCCTCCGCTGATGCCCAAGAGACAAGTGGAGACGCAACCCCCGCCTGCCTCGGCGGACAGTGGGTCGACAAAGAAGAAGTACAGATTCTTCTGAGAGAGAGAGACCAGAGGCAGGAGAGATGGAGATTAGGAATCTAGTTAGTAAGCTAATTAAATGACAACACAATCTGCAAACGAATTTCATTATTTATGTACTGACAAACAACGTAGCATTATCTTAACTATAATAAACATTATACGAGTTAAAAGTTTGTGTTTAATCTGGAATGGAATGTAGCCGGTCCCTACCGACGGGACACCAGTGTAGCAACTCCCTTGAGTAGCTTTCAAAGTGTTGAAGCCTCGTGAAGCGATTACTTCCTTTGTGACAGTCATGCACGCTCACACATACACCCAGGCACACACACTCAGACTTACTATACACACATGCACATGCATTCTACTCTCTTACTGCACATCTGCCGCCACGAGACGAAGGCGAAACGAAACGCAGCCGACACTGAAGCCGGGCCCGAATCGGTTGGAAGTAATGGAACGAAATGAAGTGCGCTGACTAAGTGAAAGAGAGAGAGAGTGACCGAGGGAGAGACAGAGAGTGAGCAGCAGGAAGTCTCTCCTTGTTACGAAGTTACGCGAAGTCCTTGCTGCGCTCGTTTCTATGCTCGTTGCTGTTCCATTCCCACAATGTACCGCCAACCGTTGACTGCTTGTGCCGTTGCCCAGTCAGTTGTTGTTTTGATACGTTCCCGTGTGGTTGTACTGCTGCTGCGTTCCGTCTGCGTCGCGTTGCCAATAGCAAAATACGCGCCAAAATTATCACTTCGAGTGCGAGTGAGTGTAACTGTGTGTGAGTGAGTGAGAATTGCGATATCAATAGAAAGACAACAATAACATCGAGTGTGTTTAACTGATTCGAGCAGCTGCTGCAGTCGCGCAATGTGAATGAGTGAGAGTGAGAGGAAAGACACACACAACGTGCCCGGGGGCAACAAGGAAAGCGCTGCGACCACAACAAAACGAGACACGAGATTTGATCGTCGTCGTCACATGCCGGCAACCACTACCACTACAAGCACAAGGTATATAACAGGACATAAACACACACACATGTGCATATGTATGCATATGTATGCAAATATATGTTTGTTTTATTTTCGCGTTTTTGCCATTCAAAGCGGAAGAAGAGTTGCCACTCAAACTGCGAAAACTACAAATAAAAATGTAGTAAACAAACTAAAACAACAGCAACAACAACAATAACAACAACAACGAGAAGGCACGCATGCAACCAGGTGTGTGCTCATGCTTGATTGTCTGCATGTGAGTGCGTCTATGTGTGTGTGTGTGCGTATATGTTGTTGAGTTATTGTTATTATTGTTGTTGTTGTTGTTGTCCTGCCAGGCTGCGTTGGTTCGCCGCATTCATGTTGCCAGATGCACTCGCATTCCTCGTCTTCAGTTTCAGTTTGGTTTTCGGCTTTGCTTCTTCTTCTTCCTCGTCTTCCTTCTTCATTCATTTGCTTTCAAATAAATTTCCCTTTCAACAAACATTGCGCAGCAGTCGCAGCTGTCTGAACACACACACACATACACACGCACGAATGTCTGTGTGTTGGTGTTGGCTAAGTACATTGCACATTTGGAGGTGCCATATCCCCCTCCCACTCTCCCTCTCCCTGTAACATCGTCATTGGCAACTGTTAAATGCCCGAGATTTGCATAGTTGAGTGATAAAAACAAACGGTTATATTCTCTCTCTCTTTCTCTCCCACTCTCACCCTATGTCGCTTAATGACTGACAGCATCTGCGAACAACGAGCAAAGCAACTGTAAACACAACACCAACAACAACTACAACTACAACAACAGGAACTGCGCTGAGACGCATCTCGGCCCAGCGAAAATGTCCGCAATTAGCAGCCGCAATCAGAAAATGGAACAACAGGTAGGTGTCGCTTCAGCTTCAGTACATAAAAGCCGATTGGGTTAGTCCCTGCTCGGGTAAGCCCCCCTCCCGATTTAACACTATGTACGAGAATATGAATACTCTGCCAAGTAATGATTCCATAAGCCATAATTAGGGAAATTTAATGAGGGAAATTTAAAAAGGTATCAAGAAACTTTAAGTAACATTTGTCGATAATAATTCTGTGACGAAATAAATCAATCAGATATTCCTATAGGAATGATATATAATATAATATATTATATATACTATATATATATGTATATATATATATTATATATAAATAATCATAATTTACAATAAGTTAGGAATCATTTTAATCACTTATAATGTTAATTATTATAGAGCATAAACATAATTTGTCGATTATTGTGACAAACAGTAAAGTTTCTTGATGAACAACTCTGTTATTCCCTTATAATGATATATGTATATACCTTTACTAGAAACTAGTTGGAATTGTAGTATCTCAATATTTACGTTTCGCATTCTTAAATTCTTTAGCGTATGAATTGAGTTCTATACTTCTAATTGATGCCAACAATATATTCATAACAATTTCTCGATTATACAAGTATACTAGTAAATATATATATATATAATATTAACCTCTTTCGAATATCAAATGCATATGCTTGTGTAAGTATATGTTGTATATGTATGTACTTATGTAGTTATAGTACAACCCAACAAGATCTTGATTATCATAGAGTAAAAAGGCAACATTGCAAGTTTTATTTACCCACTACTGTTGACCCTCTTCTGCACCCTCTGCACTCTGCAATAAGCTCTGTCTTACCTTAACATCATCAAATAAATCGAATTGCAACTAGCCAAAACTTTCAGCAAGATGTCTTAACCCCACTTCGCCTCCCACTGCCACGCCCTCCATGGCTGTTATTTGTATTGCAATTGCAGTTGTTGACAATTGTCCCAATTGACATTTTCGTAAATTGATGCAATCAACAAACTGTCCTCAGGTCGCTGATTTACGTCTTTATATACTATATAGTAGTATTAAGTGTTTGCTGCATTTATTCCATTAGTGCCATTTATCAAACTGCCAGGAGAGAAGTTATCGATGGTTCTCTTAGGGCATATAAGTATCGATTTATGGCATACTAACAGAAATGACTCAACAGTTTTGTGCAAACTGCGACATAAAGAACTTTAACTAGATGAGACACCAGGAATTTGTACTATCCCATATACTCGTACGAGTATGTTATATCTGTCGCATTAAGGGCGTAGAAAACTGCTGTGAGCTTCAGTTTCCGGCTTAATGACAGGAACTGTTTGTTCAACTTGGGTAGATTGGAGTAAACATGTTAAATCAGCAGAAGAGCACAATAAAAAGCCTGGCAATTTGCACTTAACATAAATCAGCAACAATTTCTGTGGCCATGCAGTCATATATCGTATAACTCATGGTTAAAAATACTCAAAGGATTCATAAAAAAGGCAACTCGAGATGGGGCGCAAAGAGAAGAAGAAGAAAAAACAGTTTTCGGCAGAGCCAACCCCCCAAATAAAAAAGAACCCTAGGAACAATTGCAGTTGTTGTTTTGCCCAGCGTAACTAGGGGCAACTATCGTACATTACACACACAGACACACTCCTACTAACACATAGACAGAGAGAAAGAGCTGAACACGCGATATATAGACAGACATAGAGAACTATATTGACAAAAATGAACAAATATTTTGATTGGCTTGACTTTCTTTGCGGTCTACGGAAACTTCCAGAGCAATTGCAATCGAAATGAAACGAAACTAATATCGATTTAGCTGCTCGGAAATTAATCCACAATCCACATCGAACAATAAGTCACCCAATTATATATATATATTTACCCGATGCAAACAATCCGTGACTGGTCACGAGGCACACACACACATATCGTACCCGTTGCGAGTGTGAGTGCTTCAAGCGCTTTCTGTGTGGTTGCTTAAGTGCCCACAGACTGTCAGCAGTTGTAGGCGCCATCGGCAGCTACTACCTCAACTCACAATCCCCCAATTCCCGCTCCTCTTAACCTCAACAGAGTATTCAACACGTTTGCCAAATGTGGTTAACGGTTAGCCAAAAATCCGTACAGAAAACCTCCTACCCAGCAACGGAAATGACGCATCGTCCTTTGGCTTTTGTTTTCGTTGCCTTTTGGCTTTTTGTCGGGAATTCTCTTTTTTAGTCCTTCTCCTTCTCTTTATGGTCGTGGCTGTAATGCCACGAGGGTTGTTCTACGTATCGAGGTTCTTGACCTATTGTTGCTAAAAATGTCGCGACAAAACAAAGTAACCAGTCTGCCAGTTTGTAGTTCCCCAATTTTCCAAACTGCTTACCCACTTTAAAGATCTCTCTCTCTCTCTCTCTGTGGAAGTTGTAGTAGTGAAAACTTGGTGACATTTCATGTTGCCCAATCCTGTAGGACAGCAACACAGAGCTGCAAACTTTTGCCACTGCACTAACCAGAGAGAACATCAAAAACAGGCTAAGCCATCCAAGGCTAAGCTAACTTTTTTTTGGTGGGCGCATTTACCCAATTCCAGGCAAACTCTCGGCGATGATACTTTGCCGGGGTGAGGGGGTATTTACCCGTACGACGACTGCAATTTGTGGCAAAAAAGCCGTGACGCATACCAACACACACAAGCTACCACAACCATACACACAACCACAACCACAAAAACACACAGGAGCGCAGTAAACCTTTGTGGACTAGCTGTGAAATATAAGAACATAAGCAGTGGGCTGGCATACCCTGTAAACATAGTGTGGCAAGGGGTTTAATACTGTAGATAGCACACTCTATATTTATGCAGACTATATAGCCTATATATATGTGTGTGTTAATTGTTAAGATTGTAACAGAATATAATGATATTAACAGAATGAATAAGTACAGAAATAATATTTATATTGCCTGAGGTACTTTGTTAATGAAATCCTTTTTGTTTAATGGAAGAATATATATGTATATATATATATACATATATATAAAAAGATCTATATAGTTTCAAATATTTGCTATATATATGTGATATACATAATATATATTTATATATGTATATATATATATTTTTTTGCTTGATCAATTTTCTTAAAATATTGAAACTTTAATTCTTTAATAACATTTCCATTTGTTTCTAAAAGATTTATGGCGCAATTCCACTTATTCAACTGCCACACATCCCTTTCTGCTATATAAATGTTATATTTTCTTAAGCCTTATACACCTTTAAAGTTACTCTACTTAAAACTTAATTCTTTCTTAAGATTTTTTTATATGAAAGCTTAAAAGCGCTACTAACAAGGTACTCAGCATGCCAATAATTCTTCAGTACTTCGGATCATGCTTACTGTACTCAGCATGTCAATACTTCTTTAGTACCTCGGATCATCCTTACTGTTATATAGGACAAAGCAGACAACATAAACATAGAATAAAGTTCTTGTAATACGGCGACATTTGTCGTAATTTGCAATTTATGCAGCGCGAAGGCGCTCGCGACGGCAACGGCCTCATTTCAATTGCAGATTTCGAGCAGAATTGCAATTGGCTCTATAAATGTGTGTGTGTGTATTGGTGTGTGTGGTTGCGAGTGTTGCCAACTTGATTAAATTTATCAGACAGTTGAAACAGTCGCCAAAGTTTTGCCAATTGGCAAAAGTTGAGCGAGCATATGCAAATGCGGACAGGAAAATGCCAGACACCTCAGAAAATGGGCGCATTTTCCGCACTTTTCTCAACTTGCAATTGATTTTAAATAAAATTGTTGGAGCATTCAATTTGAATAAATATTACCAAGCAAAATTAAATCATAAATTCAAAGTAGAAGTTTAAAACTTGAAAGTTGAAATAGAAGTTAAAGAAATTATACTACACAAGACAGCTTAATCTATTATATCTATGTATATATCTATCTATGTACGTGTATATAACTCCCACAATATCAGATAGTGCATCTGCCTTCTTTAAAGTTGTAGATGATTTTTTATAGTCCAATTGAGGTTATTATGACTGAAGTGCGAAATTTGTTAAATTTCTCTTGACTTTCCTACATTAAAACACATTGAATTGTTTTAAATTTGTTCAAGTGTAATCAGAGTATATATGTTATGTTATATATATTTATATGTTATATATATGGTTCACTCTCTGGTTAACTTCTCTTCTATAACTTCAGTTTTGATTTAACACATTCCCTTTGAAGCTTCATTTAAGCGGTTTACCTGTTTGTGGTTGCAACTTCAACTCTTTGACGCATTGCAACACATTTGAACAGACAGTTGATGGAATGGATGTGCCGGATTATTTGGATCGAACAGAAATCATTGTGCATTAATCGTTTAACGACATTTGCAGCTAACAGGTTTCGCATGTTTTATTCACAAGCTCATTCGAGTTCATTCAACATTCAATGATTCTCTGATTTAATGTCTATGATATTTGACTACCGGATTCGGGGGGAAGTTTGGCATTACGTATGAATACACAGGGATGGGCATTCAAAATAGATTCATTAGTGGCTTATTGCACTTTGATTGTGATATAATTACCGAATCGACGATGGCAACAGGCGCAGGAGGAGGCTCCTCATGTAAATGGTGTGAATACAAATTGGATTTTGAGTTCGAGCAAAGAGTGTGCGACTTGCAGATGCTCTGTAAATAAGACTTAATAAAAGAGATATTCAAGTATTATAATAATGATATTCCCAATATATTTTAGACCACAGGGTATTATAATAATTAGCGGCCTTTGTATGCGACTTCATTGAAAATGCTCAAAGTGAAAATATATTCATTACAATTCTATGCAGTTAAATAAAAAACAATTTAATAACTCTTTAATTATGGAATAATAAGAGCTAATTAAATATGCATTATAGAAGCCTTAAAGCAGCCTGATATGTGTGTAATAATATTCATAAATAATGCCTCGCCATGGGAAGAACTTTCTATTTGGTATTTTCCGACTACAGTGAGCACTAATTAGGTCATGCTATAAAGACGTTTTCAAATATCTAATTAAATACCCAAACAGAGGAGGAAGGGGAGAAGATGAGGGGCTGCAGCTGGAGAGAGCGCACTTGAGGTTGCCCGCAATTAGCTCGCAGACTGGCAACAATCAGACGAGCTCGCAAATTAGATGTACAAGTGGCAACAAGAGGGAGTGGGTGCAGGAGGAGGAGGGGGGGGAGGAGAAGGGTTGGCAAAACCACGAAAATTAGCACGCGACAACAGTGGTTAAAGTTAGACACGCCCCTCCCCCCCTATACAACCTGCTGTGGCGCCTCTTCGAGGGAAACTTTCTGTAATGGCGCTTTTCACGCGAATTAATTGTTGCATACTTTGACGGGCAATCAAAACAGAACAAGCTCAACCGCTGACCGGAAAATGCGTAGGGAAAACCAGCAAAAAGTTACAAATAAAAATCATAACTTTTGCGAAAGAACAAAATGAAAACAAGTTATGAATCTCATCAAGTGAGATTACAATTTGAAGCGCTTTCAAATGCCAATTACGTGGAGCATTTTCTTTTGATAGCTGGCTCATAAAGCCAGCATGGGTAATTATCGAAGGCACTGCGGAAATGCAGCGGAAAATCGCAAAGAGAGGGAGAGAGAGGGGGAGACGAGCTGAGTCAAAGCAATTACACAGCTAAATGGAATTCATTTTGTGGCTGCGGAAGTCATATTTGATGTCCTCTTCAGCTGATTATGCGGTTGCTTCTGCAGTGGAAATTAATATTCATATATTTAGGTATATTTTCTGTGTATTTAAGAACAATATATTAAATATTATGGAAAATAATTGCAAATTAGTCATAATTTATATTACGCACATTTGCTTCTAAGTTTCCAATAGAAATATATTTTTTCCTAGCACTATATTATTATAAAATATTATATATTCTACATGTACCACATATGTTTTCATAGCATATGCTGCATATAAATACCATAGATTAAAATATATATGCTGCTATTATCTATTCTAGATATATATATATTTTTCTTAAATATGCTGTGTATAAATAGATCAAAGCATATATTCTACTATTATCTATTCTAGATATATATATTTTTCTTATATATGCTGCATATAAATAGATTAAAGTATATGTTCTATAAATTTCCATAAAGTACATCAATTATTTTTAAAGGTAATCACAAATGTATAAAGAGTTCTTCTGTAAGAATTTTCAATTAGATCGCCTTCGAATTTGTTTAAATATTTTGATAATATTTAAGAGTTTGTTAATTCATTGCGCGCATAGAAAGGCTACATTTGAATATATAAAATATATATAAATAATATATAGATATATATTCCTCTTCTCCACATTCCCCCAATAGTCTCAATAATTATTTATCGACCTAACAAGAAATGGAGTATAGACTGCACTATTAAACATCTTCAATTGCATTTGCTATGCCTTGGGTATCTACAAGTCGAACCCTTGGTCTATTAACAGAATTATGTATTCATTTCGAGCTCCAACGCATAACATAAAGGCGGCCTGGGGGGTTGTAGAACACACAGTCTCTCTTTGTTTGAATGTCTGCCATGAGCGCCGAAAAGTCGGCAGCAATAAATTGTTTATCGCCTTTGCTTTTAATATTTCTAGGTCAAAACCCGAGTTCGAGTTTCCCTTCGAACTGTAACGAATTTACGCATACTAATTTCATGCATAAAGTATGGCAAACAGTAAATATACTATATCATGCCATGCCGTGTCGCATATTGATTGATGATGCTCAAGTTCTTTAGAGTTTATCTCAAGAATGAGAGAGAGGGGGAGAGAGACGAAGTGACAAATTCGTTATGAGTCTGTCAGCTATAAGTTCTCGCACTCCAAAGTTATTCGCCTAGGACACTCGAGTTCTTTTTGCATTTCAAGCAGAGCTGCGAGAGATGAAAGGCGACGTCCGGCAGCAGCAGAAGCAGCAGCAGCAACCATCGTCGCCATCGTCGTGCTGCTGCTGTCACCTGACAGGTCGAAGGATTTGCAAAGTGATTTTGTAATAAAGCAATGTCGAGCAGGCAGGCAGACAGCGAAGGCAGACAGAGAAGGCAGCCTGTGGGCTTGTACAACGTGACGTATGAGAGATATTAAATAATCCGTAATATTTACGCTTGGCTGGCCGCCGCAGGCACGTGCGTTTGCCTCATTGAAAATGCATTTGCAGCCGGCTTGGTGTAATATTGAATTATGATTAGGTTTACCTCGAGCGTAGTTACAGGGTGTGCAGGGTGAGTAAATGTAATCAAAGGCCACAGCTGGGTAACCCATTTCGAATCCATTATGAAGCCATGTTGAACTCAATCTGAACTCAATCTACAGCCAGCACTATCCCAACTTTCGACTTAATTATCGACATAGAAAATTCGAACAGCGGAAGTTATTAATAGTTAGATTAAAGTGTGTACACACCACGCAGGTGGAGGTTACTTGTAATGACCCAGCACGTTGCCTGGCTCCATTCACTCACTCACACACTCACTCGTTTACCCATTCACTCGTCCATTCATTGTGCCATCGATGCGTGCCTTGAGCCCCACATCTAATCACCCTGAGCTGTCCCTGGCATGTGGATTAGCGTCCACAACACCTGCCAGTCCGCTACTCTCTCTCTCTCTCTCTCTCCCTGCGACCCTTTCGTGCCTGACAATGTCCTTGCAGGTGCATTTCAATTCATTCTGCGCCTTTTGTCAGCTGCCATTGTGTGTGGTGTGTGTTTGTGTTTGTTTTTTATCGATTATGCGTCGCGTTTGTTGTTCTACTTGCGAGTTGTATTTGTTTTGACACTGAAACAACAATAACAAACAACAAACCAACGCCCCTAGGCTGTCCTAGCTGCCCTCTCTCTCTTTTCCCTTTCCATATACTTTCCCCCATACATCACTCGTTTTTCAATATGTTGGATTAAACGTGGCGTATACTTGATATACACTTGCCATAATTACATTCTCCTCTTAGCCATAATTCACGTCACATTCAGAGACGACGACGAGCTCAAAGATTATTTACGAGGCTGCGCTGTTCTTTATTTTTTGTTACTGCAGCTAAAACAGATGATAAATTCGCCTCCATCAATTTGGTATCGCAATTATTGACATGTGTGTTCCGTCTCCGCCTCCAAGGAGGTCACTCTCTGCTCGTGTCAACCAAGAACCCAAGTCGCAGTCATTAATTACGCCTTCACTTTGGAGGTGCCTGCGATTGGTGGGTAATTAGAATGGAATATGAAAGTTTGATTTGCCCCTAATGGCAATTGGGAACAAAGTGTGAATAGTAACTAGAGCTACTCATAGAAAGCCATAAATCGATGGATGATAATGTTGACCTGAAATAACACTCACGTGGGTTGGGCTTGAAGGAAGGTACACAACAAATCTGATTAACTTTTTAAGGTTAGGGCAGAAGGAAAGAGAAACAGACAAAGAGAAAGGTTCAAGCCGAGTCCTATTAAGTTAATCAGTTTAGTTTATTTATGCAAATCAAGAATTATTGTAATACTCCTTTGAGTTGTAGAATGAAAGAGAGCTACACAGAATGATCTAAACTAATTCCTTAATAGGCAAATCATTATTATTTTCATATTTTCTTTGTGCACATCAAGAATTATTATACTTTATTTCTATGGCAGACCCCTTTGAGGTTAGGATCTAAACAGTAAGGTTTAAACTGAATCGTTTTAAGCAAATCATCACAGATTCTTCATGCGATTCGAGTATTAAGTAGGCTAATTAAAATTACAGATACAGACCTAAGGTCTAAATTGCATTCTTATAAGCAAATCAGTTTAGTTTTCTAATTCAAATCAAGAATATAATACAATATGTTTTTTAGACTGAGGTTAGACCAGAAATACAGAGTTATAAGTAAATAAAAAAGTCTAAACTGAATTCCAATGCGCAAATCAACCTAAAGTCTTCATGCAGATCATGAATTAACAGACTATATTTCTACAACTAACCTGTTTGAGGTTAAGCAGAAAACGAAAGACATCATCAAAGTCAAGTTTATATCTATCACAGTTTAGCTTCTCGACGCTGCTCAAGTATTTATCTACTTTCAACGTTTAGCCACGCCCCCTTTGCTACCTTTCGCGAGCTGTCAGTTCTCACTCACTTTAGCTTAATACAATTTGCATGTTTTAATCAAATTGCAGTGTTTGCTTTTAACACACACACACACCCCAGTCACACACACCCTACACACATCCCACTCACACACATACCCCACACACACTAGAGCACACTTGAGCTTACTTTGAGTAGAGAAATCAGAAAAATAAACCAAGTACTGAGTACCGATTCAATTCAAGGACAGAACTCACGATTGAAAACAATTCAAAATGTGATATTGGCGTGCCATACACACTCACACACACACTTGCAGACTCACATCCTTTCATGTCAAATGGCGCTACTGTCTAGGGACACCCCTTTGCTTGCCCCCTTCGCCTTGTTAGCTTTTGCAAGCTGCTAAAGCGGCAAATGAAATTGCACTTTGAATGCAATTTAAATGCAGCTTCAAATCGAAAATTCGCCATCTACAAATGCCATGACAACGTCATGCAAGGAAGGCTTGCCTCAAAGGGTTGCACAGACAGGCAGGTAGGGAGAGGAAGAGCGGAAGGGGGCAACTTGCAACTTGCCAAGCAACAAAGTCAAACAGTTTTTTTATTGATAAAACTTTCGACTGCTGCTGCAGCCAAGGCAAACAACAAGGCGCGCCACAGCCACGCCCCTTGTATGCCATGCCTTAAAAAGTAATGTACCAACAGTGCGGAGGGAGTGGCAGGAGGAGAAGCGGGGGAGGGCCATGTTTACACTTCTTGCTGTAAACGTTTGCACTGCTGGCAATTGCGATAGCTTCAGCTTGGACAGGTAAGTCTGTGCTGCCTGTTGCGTGTCAGCCTCTTTATATCATATCTACAAGGCACACACACACACAGCCATTGACTGCATGTTCTACTATATGTATATATCTATATATATATAAACATATATATATGCACACATGTATATAAAAGTCAACATGTTTAATTTCCTTTGGCATATTGCAACCTCAACCTCTTTGAAGCTCTGCATCGATTTTCAAATTACATTTAATTAGTTTCTCTTGGTTTACTCAGTTCAGGAAGTGTCTTATGCCCCAAGGCAAAACTTCATAGTAAGAGTAGCCTTTATCAATTAAGGCAATAACCACAAAAATGCCAGCATGAAATTTAGTGCATTCTAAAGGCATAAAAGCATAATCTCTATTTGTACTGCCTTGACAACGTTTAGTACCTTGCCAGCTGACTGACTGACTGCATAAGCCTTGTGCCTTAAGCTAAAGCCTTGGCAGCTGAACGGCGCCTAAATCTCTACCTTACATAAAGATTAAGGGTACGGGCAAAGGCGCTCCTGCTCAAGCTAATTAGTAACTTGATTTGGCAACCGTCAAGCGCATTTGTGCTTCCCCCAGTGGGGCTGCCCCACTACGGGGCACACTGCCCCTTAAACCAGCAGCCAATCGAGGTAATTAAAGCAATTGCCGCTTGCAAGACACAGTTGAAAACGTAGGAAGGGACAGAGAGAAAGACAGAGAGAGAAAGAAGAGAAAGAGAGACAGAGAGACAGTTGTCACTAGCTGCCACACGGGGGACTAGGCAACACCTGAGCAGCTCGTCGTCCACGCTCGCTCAACGAGGAACGACGAGCGAAGGGGGGATTATGAGATGTCCTCGCAAAAAGTTAACAACACTTGAGACACTTGAGGCAGCTACTTGGCTGCCTGCCTCACATTAAATATGCAGTGGAAAAGAGATAGAAATAAGAAGATGATGACGAGATTACATTTTGTTAGTTGGTCATTTGGCATTTGTGCCCCGAGGTGAAGTTTTACTTGTTGCTTAAACTAATTGAATGACAATTTTGGTGAGCTCCAATGAATATCAACTCCCTCCTCCCCCTCTTTGCCTCTGCAATTCCATTCCCAGGCTGCAACTGCTCGTTGATAATTGCACGTAAATTATGAATATGCCCCTGGGCAGGTTTACTCCGGATCCGAGGCTGTCGTTTCGACTTGTCCGCACTGCCGGATGCCTCTGATGGAATGCTGCAATTGTGCGCGTCCTCGTGCCTTTACCCAGGGGATGACTCGAATGGAATTCCTTTACCCCCCCCCCCCACACACACAGGCACACAATGCGTTAATATTAAATTGTTTCACTTTGCCAATGACAAGCGGCATTTAAAGGATTAACTGCAGA
Organism: Zaprionus davidi; assembly: GCA_018903715.1. Lineage (NCBI taxonomy): Eukaryota > Metazoa > Arthropoda > Insecta > Diptera > Drosophilidae > Zaprionus > Zaprionus davidi. Next base: position 12,698,523 of record JAEIGL010000004.1, on the reverse strand, counting down.
GGAATCTGGGAGGCAGCTCAGAAACTTCTCTCCCCGTTTCCCCTGGTGTGCAATTCAAGCATTCGTTCCGGCATTTATCAGTGCCCGCAACAATGGAAGTTTGCAATTGCAAGCCAAGCAGAAAAGTCATCCTCAACATGAGCTGGCATCATCGGCATCCGCCTCATTCAGCATCATCATCCACATCCACATCCACATCCACATCATGAGCAGCTGCCTGTCCATGGTATAGTTGAGCTATTTATTGGCCAGAGACATTTGCAGGAAATTGAAGTGCAGCCAACTAGTTAACGAGTTGGCAACACAAACCAGTGACAAGTTGATAGGAAGAAGGAGTCGCCTCAAAGGAAACCCTACAAGAAGAACGAAAAGAAAGAAAGGAAGATGAAATATTGCATGAAAGAATTGATGGAATAGGAAAGAAAGATGAAATATATATACATATACAATTGATGGAACAGGAACAAATATAATTACATGGAGTCTAGTTAACTTGACTAAAGTGGACTTCTGTATATAGATATGTATATGCTTTGAATTGGTATCAAAATTGATATATAAAGAGGATAACTTTCTGAACAGGAATATATATATTTAGAGATACTCGAGTTTTTCTTTTAACTGAAAATGGATACATGTAGTAACTTGAAAGATCTAGTTTAATTATATACTCGTATGTATGCTGTAATTCGCTAGTTGAATAATTAGATATCATTCTGACAGTTTGTTGAACAAGAATATATAATATATATATATATGTATATATATATATATACTGAAAGGTATTTATATTTGGACAGAAATACAGCAACTGGAGTGTCTACTTTGAAAGTCTTATTTATTATTATACCCTTCGACCATTGAAAATGATCAAAAAAGGGTATACTAACTTTGTGCAAATGTATGTATCTGTCTGTCCGTCTGTCCGTCTGTCTGTGTGAACGCACAGATCTCAGCTATTATAAAAGCTAGAGTTACCAAACTTGAACTTAATTTGTAAGCGCTGTATATAAGATACAACTTTCTGACTTAAACATATACTAAGCTAAATGAAATATCTACGTAGTCCCCAAATTACAATCCAATCGAACAATAAACACAGAAGTTATTTAATAAAGTATGAGCATAAAACCAAGTGCTTCTGTCAGCTAACAAGGGAGACGGGCGAGCGCGAAGCGCGAGCGCCATCTGTCGGGATTAATTTCAAAGCATGTGCATATGCATATGTGTATGAATTTAACAAATTAAACTACACGGGAACATAGGTCGAAGGGTATCCCACTGTCGCGTTTTGCGCGACTGTTGCTCTCGTTTTTATTTATTTTTTTAAAGTCGGCTATAGCAGTCGACTGTTTAACGATTAAAATTAAAATTAAAACTTTAATAATTAAAAATTTAAAATTAAATTAAGGCCAATTTTATTTTATATATTTGTAAAGTGAATCATGTGTGATCGTATAAAGTGTCTTTGAGGTTAAGTTTATTGTGTAGTCTCTTTGAGGAATATGTGCACTCAAGTTCTAGTGTACACGAATATATATATACATATAACTTTAGACATGTACAAACCTGACTAAACTGCATATTATAATCTTTGTATTATTAGTTAAATATGTATATATTCTCTGGTGACCTAACTGATCATGAATATATATGTTTACAAGTGCTTTTCAATTTTGATTTATTATTTATTACGTATTAAATACATGTCAAGTGTTAATGAACAAGAGTATATATAACTATATATTACATATTATATATATATATATGTAATATTTATTGAAATATTAGGTGATTAATTAATTATGTGGTACAAATAATAATGATTAAACAGATTGATTCACGGAAAACAAGTTCTACTTTCAACGACAGTCCGACTTGACAACAACTTCTTAACGACTTCTCTGCGGCGACTTCTATACGACTCCTCTTCAACTCAACGACTGCTTTCGCTGCTCGATTATAATTGTTGCATGCCTGATCCTATCGATAGGCGCCTGCAGCGTTGCCACCCGTGCCATCACGCTGCCATCACCTCTATTGTTTACATTCGGTCATCCTGCTCATCATCGTCTGTCCCAGACGATAAGTCATCCTCGTTGTTCTCAGCATACTTCCATAGTTTCATATTGTCAGCACTCGTATGCGTTTTGTTGGGACCTTCACCTTGGACTGCTTTTCGAACTTCATATCTGCCATTACGCTTTGCCTTTGTAACTTCATATGGTCCAAGAAAAGTGCTCGCTAACTTCTTTCCCGCAACGAACTGAGTACGCTTTACTGCCACCAGATCACCTTCCTTGTATATGACATCTCCTTTGCGCTTTTTATCGTAGTTTTTCTTATAAAGATCTTGAGCCTTTTGTATTTGCTCCTTAGCCGTCTGTCGTAATATCTGCCTCTCTTTGTCGAATTCCTCAAGCATTTCATTCTCCAAAAGTTCCAATAATTTATCACTCGATTTATTTTTCATTTTTACTCCAAACATTATCTCGAAAGGTGATTTCTTCGTAGAGCAATTTATATGGGAATTAATAGCTTTCTGCACCTGCGAGGTGAACTTATACCACTTTGACGAATCTTCGGCCGATAATTTAGAGATAATTGACAAGATAGATCTATTAATTCTTTCAACTTGCCCGTTTCCTCTGGGCACACCAGTTGTTGTTAAAACATGCTCTATTCCATTTGTTTTTGTGTAATCGTGAAATGCATCTGATGTAAAAGCAACTCCTCTATCTGTTATTATTCTGGTCGGATTACCAAAGACTTTTGACCATTCTTCCATCTTTTTTAAAAGATTGGTCAAAGGTCGTGCAATAATGGAATAGTCTTTCACAAACTTCCTGAAGAATCCTGTTAAGCCCAAAAAGGATTGGATTGCTTTTACATTCTTAGGTACTGCAAACTGCTTCACGGCAACTGTTTTTTCTTTGCCAGGCCAAATCCTTCCATCGTGTACGGTGTGTCCCAAAAAGTTTATTTTGTTTACAAGAAAATGACATTTCTTCCACTTTATACGCAAGCTGAACTTTGCCGACTCAGAAAGCACCAACTTGAGTTTCTCAATACATTCGTTGTTCGTCTGGCCATATATAATAATATCATCCATATAAATCTGGAGAATGTCCCGTGATACAAACTCCTGAAATATGTGGTTTATAAATCTTATAAATGCCGCAGGAGAATTGCAGAATCCGAAGGGTGTCCTATTAAACTCATATACGCCTTCTTTTGTGATGAACGCAGTGTATTTACGACTTGACTCTTCTACAGGCACGTGAAAATAGCCGTTCTCTAAGTCCAATGATACAAACACTTTTGCGGCTTGCAGCTTTTCAAGTACATCCTCTATTATTGGTACAGGAAAACAATCCTTGAGCACCATGCTGTTTAACTGACGATAGTCAATGCAGATTCTGTATGTGGCATCTTTTTTCTTAACAACAACGGTTCGGCTGGCGAAGCTTGATGTAGATGGTCGAACGATTCCTTCTTTCAACCACTCGTCGACTTGCTTCTTAACGGCTTCGCTTTCGACTGGAGGATGACGACTTGGTTGATGGCGAAACGGTTTTATTTTCTCATCTGGTACAACTCGTAGCTCAACAGGTGACTCAGCGATCGGCAATGTTGGCTGATATTCTTCTATCAGATTCCGTATCATGGGTGCAAACTGCGGAGGAGCATTCACATTACTTTCAGCACAACCATAGTCTTGAATACTTATCTGATTTATGTCAGCTATCTCCGAGCAAGCTGACAACATTGTAAACTTGTATCCATTTGCATCCATTGTAAATTGAAATTTCGTGAGAAAATCATATCCAAGTAGAGCATCATTTTCTATCTTTTCGTCCTCCACGACGATGAAACTTTGTAGAGTCTCCATTTCGTCTATTTGAACAGCTCCGGTAAACACTCCCAGCGGCACAGTGCCCGTTTTGCCCAGGCCTCGCAACAAAGTATGACATGGACTGAGCATAACATCCTCTAGCTTCTTGTACACCGAATACTTTATGATCGAAACATCAGCACCCGTGTCAACCAGGCACGCAACTTCAACACCATTTATTAAAATGGTTTTTAGCCGTTTGACATCCTTGCCAACTTGCACCAAATTCACCGACTGCGGGCAACTCGTTGAAATATGGCCAGTAGCACCACATTTGAAGCACTTCACTCCAGCATTACAATCTTTCTTCATATGTTGAGGCGATCCACAATTGAAGCACCGAGCTGCCTTCTTATTGTTGTTGTTTATGTTGTTGTGATTTCGCTGGCTGTCACTGTTTCGCTGCTGCTGTTTCTCTGTCGTGCTCTTATCAACCAGTTCAAAATTTTCGTACTGCTCTTTGAGTTCATCATAGGTTGTACAAGCATGCATTACGAACTTATATTCGTTTTTGATGCTCAATCCTTTAACGATATAACGTATTACAGACTTTGTTTCAACATTTCCCAGTGTGGCTATTTTCTTCATTTGTAAGACGTATTCATGAAAACTCTCTGCTTGCAGTTTCTTCCTATTTACCAATTTCTCATGTACTTCCGCACTGCCCATTATTTGTTTAAATTCTTTCAACAGCGCTGCTTTTAATTCATCATACGATCCTACCAACTCCGATTCGAAGAATAACTGTGCTGTTTTTGTCATCTTTGATCGCGCTTGAGCATATTTTTGCATCTCGTTTAATCCATACGCCTCAGCATTCAACTCGAAATTTGCAATCCAATTTTTGACCGGCACCGTCTCGCCGTCAAAATCTTCCACAACATTTCCAAAACATTCAACTGAGACTTTTGGCGTATTTTGCGCCACCTCATCAGCTTGAATTTTCAGACTTAATAGTTGAATAATTTGGTGCAACTGGGCTTGATTATCCATCTCTTCTGTTTCTTCTTCTTGTGCTTGTCTACGTGTATTTATTTGTCGCGACGTTTTTGGTGTTTCACCGTTATCTACCACTGTCTCTTTCACACCCTTTCTGGCATTCGCTTTCGAGCGCGACGCACTTGGCATTTGTCTCGCCGTCTTTAACCGTTACTTTTCTCGAAATTGCGCGTTGCGGCGCCAACACATACACACAAACGAAATTTTAGTTTTTCGACGCTATTTCACCACAACGCAAATTTTTGCACAGATAGTCTCACAGTTTTTATGAAAAGTTTGTTCAGCGGTTGAGCCCCCAAATGTAATATTTATTGAAATATTAGGTGATTAATTAATTATGTGGTACAAATAATAATGATTAAACAGATTGATTCACGGAAAACAAGTTCTACTTTCAACGACAGTCCGACTTGACAACAACTTCTTAACGACTTCTCTGCGGCGACTTCTATACGACTCCTCTTCAACTCAACGACTGCTTTCGCTGCTCGATTATAATTGTTGCATGCCTGATCCTATCGATAGGCGCCTGCAGCGTTGCCACCCGTGCCATCACGCTGCCATCACCTCTATTGTTTACATATATATATGAACGTCAAGTTAAACATAAACTGCCAAGCTGGATTACCCTGCCACACGCTGCTGCATCTTTTACAGGGTACACAGTACTTTTCTATAGAGAAACCTCTTTGATAGTTTGTTACATTTGCCCCAAAACCACAAAATCCTTCAGCCTGCTGACCTTAGACTGCAATAATTTGCAAAAAATAGAGGAAATTTTCTTGAATTTTCTTAAGTTGCCACGAATTTCCGTTGAAGCAAAATGCATCAGTAAAACGATAGCAAGCATATATAAAATGTATATGTGGTTTATGGCAGTCGAAATATGATATGTATATGGCAGTCTATAATAGTTCACAGTCCACACACACACACACACACACACACGTACGGAAGTGCCTTGTGGCACTTTAAAGCACTTCGAACAGATATGAAACGAGAAATGAAAAGAAAATCGGGTTAGCGCGTGACTAAGCTGCTCTTTCTAGAGTTTTGCTCTCCTTCCCCCCCCCCTGTGCACACTCTGTGTCGTGGCCATTAATTAAAATGTATATAGAGAATGTATATTTCTCTATTACACTTGCACTGGCACAAAACTTTTACCCACCTGAAACTTTATCCTGCGTATTCCCCTCGAATCGCTCATGCAGCACAAACAATGCTGCAAACCTGCAATAACTCTCTCTCTCTCTCTCTCTCTCTCTCTCTCTCTCTCTCTCGCTCTATCTCGCTTAGTTCAAGCTCAAGCTGCGACTATATAGTAGTCTTTGTATATAACTCTTTTCAATTTTAGGATGCCCCAAATTAATGTGACTACTCCGCCCCCTGTACACCCCTTGCAAAGCCCCAGAAAGTGCTCGTTTTTTGGGTTTTGCTTTTTTTTGGGTTGCCTTCTTTATTTGTGAGTTCTTCTTGGCTATTCATTTGCACCTCGTTCGCCTTGGCAGCTCGCTCAGCAGACAAATTAACTCGTCGCAGACACACCCATACACACACACACAGCTGTCTAGGTGTATTATATTGCCTAGCAAGGGAGGCTTTGTTGATTCCGCACAAATATTTTTCGCACTGCCTGCCAAGAGAAGAGGATGACCAGGGAAGGAAGGAAGGTGGGGCAAAGGTTGGCAGGAGCAGGGCAAGGCGTGTGGCAGACCCTGTTGCTATTTGACTTTGTAGCTATTGAACTGCCAAGGCACACACACACAGTGACACAGTGTGGCAGTTAAGCCGAATTTGACCTTTTGTTGCAAACTTGTTGTCAAGACGCGGCAGACAAACAAAGGAAGCCAACGTCGCTGTCGCCGTTGCCGTCGCCGTTGACGCCTTCATGTTCAGCACCTGCGACTGCACCTCCTGCTCCTATGCCTCCTGCCGCATCCCCTGCTGCTCTTCCTTGGCCATCCTTCTGCTGCTGCTCATGCTTGTGCCTCTCCTTCTCCTGCTCCTGCTCCAGCGGCAGCTCATTCCCTGCTTTCTCCACTTGATCCTCCTCTGACTGTTGCTTCTACTGCTGCCTCCAAATTCAGCTCCTCCTGCTCCTTCAGTTCCTACTGCTGCCCATCTCCATCTGCTCATCCTTTTGTTTCGCTTCTTTCTCCTGCTCTTGCTCCTCGACTGCCAGCTCTTCCTCCTTTGGTTGCTAACGAGTGAGAGATTCATATACTCCTTGCCCAGCCCAGCTCAAGCTGCGTATGTGTGTCCATGTCCCTGCGTGCGTGTGTGTGTGCGTGTCGTGTCGTTGTGTCAGCTTAACAAAGGCAGCCTTACTCGCCCGGGGTGATGTGCGTCGCTTTGCGTCGCTTGAGTCGCGTGTCTTTCTCACATGCTCCGTCATCCTCACCTGCCTGCCCCCACTCACCCCCCCTGCCAGGCATAACCCACCACCCTCACACTCACCACACTCGTCACACGCTGCATACTTTCGGGCGACACTCGCAGCAGCACACGCCAATTTCATTGTTGTTCTTGTTGTTGTTGTTGTTCTTGTTGTTGTTGTTCTTGTTGTTGTTGCTGGCTTTGTTATCATCCGAAATTTGCATACAAAGTGCAGGCCGGCGGTGGGGGGTGTGGAGGCCAGCGGGGTAAGGCAATTGAGCCCATTTAGGGCACTACAAAACGTAACTAATTCCAGCCTGGAGTGGGCAAGGCGAGGGCACAGCGTGGAGAAGAAATTGAGAGAGAGTATTAAAAGGAATTCTCGACATTCTTTTCAGTTCAGTCTTTTCAGTTCAGCCGAAAATCCTTAGCAGTGTCTCAGCACCTTGACAACTTTCCTTTTTATGCCGCGCGAGAATATCAAATCCAACGTGCCCCCTCCAGCAAGGGGAGGGAGGGGTGCAGGTTAGACATGCGTACGTGTTCGACACTGTGACAAACGAGAGTTTATGTCCATGGAGTACTTAGGCTTGTCTTCCTTCCCTAAGCCGGATATTAAATCCATTTTCAGAAAGGGCTATAAAATTGGGCAACATATTGAATGATGAGCTCTTAAAAGACTGTTATGTTTTGGCTTCTTTTACGCTAGATTTGGCTATAAAATGAAAAATACATTTGATATACATTGAAAATACATTTTTGAACATTGTGGTAAGTGTGGAATCAATCATGAACTCAGACATTATGATATATTGATAACTGTTTCTTCTTCTACTCCTATTTTTATACCCGTTGCCCAGGCAGAAGAAGGTGTGGCAGAGCCCCCTCACAAACGATATACATTCTTTATCAGTATTATCAGCTGAGTCCGTCTCTTCTTCTGTCTGTCCGTATTTCAGAGACTATAAAGCTAGGATTATGAAAAAATATATAAAAAAAGATGCCTTAATAATGCACGCATATCAAGTTCACTTTAGACATTGACCACGCTGCCCCTGTAAAACAATAATACCCTACTTCCAATTGTAATTCAATGCAGGACACTTCATATTTAGTAAACACAATGACAGTTAACAACAAAATGATTGCCGAAAATTTGATTGCAATCGCATAGTTGACATAGAAGTTATTTACCATAAGAAATAATTTTGAAGAGCTATTGATTTGCAAGCACTGAAAAGTATGCAACACAAAATACGTTAATAGTATAAGATATTGAATGGGGAAATGGGCCAGTTGGCCACGCTCGAGTGTAGCTTTCTTCTGGTACTAGTTGAAATTGTGTTAAAGTTAAGTGTAGAATTAATCATGAACTCAGACATTATAATATATTGATAACTGTTTCTTCTTCTGCTTCTACAATACTTTATTAAGGTACAGAGAGTTGTCTTACTTCTACTTATAAAATATATCTAATGAGCTCAGCTCTCTCTCTTTCTCTCTCTCTCTCTCTCTCTCTCTGTCTTTCTCTCATTCTTTCTTTCTTGTTATAAGTTAACTTTTCCCCATGGAAACCCGTAAAATCAATAAAGAAATCCCTGTGTCCAATTTACCGTGCGAGTTTAAAGCGCAAAGTCAGTTTGAGGAACGCCCTGCGATACAGTTGTAAATTCAAGATAATCCAGGTTTGAGCTGATGACAAGATTTGCAACGCACATTTCGATAGCCTCGTTCTGCTCTGGCGCCGTCAGTGACTGGACATGACAACACACAATGGACAAAGCAGAGCAGGGACAGAGCAGGGCAGGGACAGAGCAGGACTGAGCAAGACTGGAGTGGGATTATGGCTCAATGAAGCGACTGCCAACTGGTCAGACACATGATGGTCAGACGACACGAAAAGGACACGCATACCAAGCATGGCGTGGTCAAAGGGGGGAGCGCGAGAGGTTGCAGGGCAAAGTCAAAGGCAGGCAGGCAAAAGCCTTTAATAGTTTTTTCATCTCCCATGCAGCTTCAGCTCCCTTTGGCCCTCTTTTTTTATGGCTTCCTCTCACTGCCTTTGAGGTTAATCGTTGTGTCATGTGTAGTTAGTAACAGTCCCTGTGTGTGAGAGTGAGTGTGCATGTGTTAGTGTGTGTGTTAGAGTGTGTGCTTAGTCCTGTTGCAGACAAATCGATGAGTGTTTTTCCAATCCATTGCTTATTCAGTTTGTCGGCTCAACGGCGCATTAATTATTCAATAGTTTAGTCCCTTATTAGGTGCGCCACCATTCACCACGAATCAATTCAAAGTGTGAATGTGTTAAGCAAGTATACTACATAAGGTAGATGCCTATACTTTATATATCTATGTATATATATTCTGTATTCGTTTATGGTAAATGCGAAAATATGTTCGCTGCCTCTTTGCATTGCCAGCCCTTTTAATCCGGCATGAATACGTGAATACAATCTTTAATCCTTAATGGTAAACAAGTAAAGGGATTGTAAAGGCAAGTGAAGTGTGCTCGACTGTAGGATACCCTTTAGAGAACACATGGAAATAAATGTGGGGACAGAGAAATATAGAAAGAGAAACGGAAACAGAAAGACAGCTACAGAGTCTGATAGAGAGACAGACAGAGAAATAGATAAGTAGCTGCGCCAGAGAGATAAGGATATATAGAATATATATTAACAATATAGTACAATATATTACAATAGACAAACAGACAGACTGACAATAAGATACGTCAGATAAACAAGAATATAGGGACCTACAGAAAGAGACAAACCAGTAAAATTAGAACCAATGAAGGAAGCAGACAGAAATGCAAATAAAGAGATAAAAACAGACACTTTGATGGACAGAGACAGAGATTTAAACTGCAGCTACTATTCAAGAATATATATTATATAGTGCGACAAACAGAGAGACAAAAATGCAGATAGTAAAAGAAGCAGACAGATTGATTAAAAAAAAGATGATATTCAGAGAGAAAGAGAGATAAACTAAAAGAAAAGCACGAACAAATCGGCGCAACTGCTGCAACTGTTTATGAATATATATATATAAAAGACTTTTAGATAAAAGAAAGAAGTGTCCAAGAGACAGAAAGACACTCAATGGAAAGCTGGCAGACGAAATCTGCCGAGTGAACTGTTGCTACAGCAGAAGCAGACAGAGAGAGAGAGATCAATGAAGAGATATACAGTCAGAGAGCACATCGGTGCTACTGTACATGAATATCTATAGTATATATATGTATAATAGCTAGCACAAAGATGAAAAGAAGAAACCCTAAGAGACTCAATACAAAAGCAAACACAAAACTCAACAGGCTGATGGGATCGACTAAACTACTGCAACTGTTCACGAATATATAAACTACATACATACATAATATACTTGAAATCAGTCTCAATATACCCTTTGATCAGCAAGTGAACATAGGGAAGCATCTGCTTTTGGTCTTGTCTTGTTTGTTGTGTTTGTCGTATTGTAATGCGGTTGCGAGTTCACAATCAAATTGGCAAGCGCGGGCTGTGGCAAGCTGAGGCTGTGCAGGCTGTGGCAAATGCTGTGTACTCTCTACGCAAATTGGGTGCAGAGATTAGAGGAAGATGCTGATGCAAAGCAGGCAATACAAATGGTATTATAAACATGCATATATAATATGTATAATATGTGTTTATATCCATACCCCTTCAGCCTTATTACGCTTGATATTGTTTCTCTGCCGTTGCTGTTGTGCGTACGGGCCACGCTGCGTATGAGTAATCATTTTATTGCACGAACCCGAACGAGCGCTAAGCCGCACATGTTGCGCGGGTGCTGCTGCTGCTGCACGTTGCCTTTTATGGCCCACTGTGTTGCCCTTTAATTTAACGCAAATTTGTCTGCCTAAATTAAAATAAACGCGCCGAGAGGCAAAGCCAGAGAGAAAAGCCGAAAGGAGGAGGAAACAAAACATTGCACTGCATTTTTGAGTTACGCCCATTAATTTTGGTTATTTTTGTGTACGAAATTTATGTGGGACATCGGGCCTAATAGCGCGTATCAAATATGCAGCCACCCAGCACACGGGAATTATGCGGGAACAGGTCGCCAGTTGCGCCTCCTCCTCATCTCTCTCTGTTTGGGATATTTGGCAAATTGAAAACTCTTTCCCCACTTTGTGGCTGAACTCTGAACTGGATGATGCATGATATCATTTCACGTACAGTGGGGAAGCTCGTAAAGTTAGCACATCGATTTGCTGTGCTCAATAAAATCGCACGTTTAGCTGAGGGAGAACTTGGCAAACTGTTGCTTAACTCGTTCTTATCTGGTACATACAAAGGGATGAAGAAGAAGAGTAATGTATGGAGAAGAATCATTGGCAATTGCTATAGGAAATATCTTTGATAATGGAAATTAAGCTACAATTTCTTCACTATTTTGCTGTCTCTCTTTCTGTGTATTTACTGAGCTAACTAAGCTGCCATTTCTTTTTTATTTCTCTGTTTCTCTTTATGAGTTGCCGTCTCAGTTTTTAATATATTAAAATTATATTGCAATTTCTCACTTTTCATTCTGCTCTCCGTGTTTCAAGAGCTTCTAATTCACTTCTGTCGCTGCCTTCCGCCTTTTCTATTCCCTCTCCCAATGTGGCTTTCTGTTTTTTTTTCACACTGTTTTTTTTTCTCTCTGTGTTCTTCGCATCCTTCGACCATTGAAAATGGTTAAAAAAGGTATACTAACTTTGTGCAAATGTATGTAAGAGGCAGAAGGAGGCATGGCAGACCCCATAAAGTATATATATTCTTGCTCAGTATCACTAACCAAGAGTCGATTGAGCCATGTCTGTCTGTCTGTCTGTCTATCTGTCTATCTGGCTGTTTGTCTGTCTGTCTCTCTGCCTAGATAAACACACAGATCTCAGCTGTTATAAAAGCTAGAGTCACCAAATTTGGCAGGAAGATTCCTGTATACTCTACACTAATCAAGATTATTTATCAAGATGCGAAGCCCACCGCCCCCGCAAATCAATAATTTAATTTAAAAACTCAATTTTTCAAGCGCTGTATAAAAGATACAACTTTCTGACTTTAACATATACTAAGCTGAATGAAATATCTACGTATCCTGCAAATAGCAGTCCGATTAGACAATAAACACAGAATTTATTTCTGCTAGCATAAATCTCGCTATCACTAACTTTGAGTCTTTAGACCTTATTCAAAGTTCTTCCACTCGCACTGCAATGTCTATCTTTCGGTCTTCCTTCCTCTCTCTTAGTCTTCTATGGCCCCTCTACAGTCTAGTCTATTCCCTCTCTCTCTCTCTCTCTATCCCATCTGTATGTTCGACTTTATTTTCCTTAATTCATTGTGTACCCACAGTCCTTATCACTCTGCAATTATATCTCTCCCTAGCCCTAATTTATTTCCCACCTCTGCAACCTTCTGCTTACTTCTCTACACCCCTCTTTCTCTGCACCCGCTCTTCCCTTCTTTCCCTTCTCACTTTACTCATATCAACTTATTGCGTACTTGTTACCCCGTGTTTATAAATTGGTTCCCACACGTGAAACCATCGCACTGCGTTACGAAATGCCCCACGAAATTGCAGATAAATTCCGCCGGTTGCGGGTGAATTTGAATACGCGTAGAACGTATTTACGTGTATGAGCAGCGGGGGGCATCTCTGACCTCCTGACCCCGCAAGCGGGAATTGAGACCCACAAGCAGCTGCCACATTTACCTAGCTATATCTATGTGTCTGTCTGTGTGTGTGTGTGTACTTTGTGCCGCCGCGGGGCTGCGTACCATACTTGAACCCCATCAAGGCGACACTTTTGCGCAGCTCAGTTCCAAATCAAATTTATTCAAATTGCTTCTTTTTTTTTTTTGGTGGACACACAATTGATGACGTCGGCAAAATGTAGCTGTATCTTTAGCTGTAGCTGTAACTGTATTTGTATCTATAACTGTAACTAGCTAAATGTATTGCTCTCTCTATCTGCACGTGCGAAACTGGCCCCACAACCTCAACAACATCAACAACATCAACAACAACAACATCAACAACATCAACATCAGGCGACAATTCGCAGTGCGCTGATAGCGCTGATATTTATCAACTCTTCCCTCCCCTCTCCCCTCTCCCCTGCCACTGCCACTGCTCTCCCTCTCCACGGCACAGAAGACGCGTCGTAAATCTCGTTAAAGGGGCCCACCCAGCTTGATAAGCTTGCCCGCGTCGAGGCAGCAGAAGCCGCCACAGTTGCGACGCGTTCGTCGTCGAGTTCACATCGCAGAGACAGGAGAAAGAGTGAGAGTGAGAGAGAGAGACAGAGAGAGACAGAGTGCGATCATGTCATCTCCGTCACTTTACAGGGTATTCGTTGTGGCCTGGCTGGCTGCACTGTGCCTGCTGCCGGTGGCGATGCACTGCGACAGCGACTCCTACTACGAGAAATACTACGCGGCACGTCGCTTTGTGCCGCTCAAGCGCAACTCGCCGCTGGAGTTCAACTTCACGCTGTCGCTGCCCCTGCAAGCTGCTGCCGCCCTGGCGCCGCATGAGCAGCTGGCCCTGGTGGGCAATCTGCCCGTGCTGGGCGCATGGCAAGCGAATCGCGCTGTGCTGCTCAATCGCACTGCGTTGCACAATGTGTGGCGAGGCACGGTGCAGCTGCCACAGAACAGCAGCGTGGAGTATCGCTACTTTGTGGCAGCCCTGGGACGCACAGGTGGCGTGCAGGTGCGTCGCTGGGAATCGCAAGTGCTGCCGAGATCGTTCAACACCACAAAGCTGGCGGGAAATCGCAGCGATGAGCTGGAGGAGCATCAACTCACGCGTGGTTGGCTGCAGCAGGCGGGCAGCATTGTGCAGCTGAAGATCTGGCGACAGGCACTGCAGCTGGAGGAGCAGACAGTGCCACAAGATGCTGCACTGCGACTGCGCCTGCAGCCCGTGCATCCTGTGCACCTCTCGCCCATACTCAGCTCCGCTGTGGCGAATGTGGAATACGTGAAGATGATCTACAGCGACAGCAGACTGCGAGCACAGCCGGAGTACGGAGTGCCCTATGCAGCAGAGAAGGATCTGCTGATGTTCCATGTGACACTGGATGAGCTGCAGCAGGTTGCCTACCAGCTGAGTGTCTATGCCGAGCAGCGCGACACGGTCAGGCAGCTGGGCTACGCTTACCTGCAGCCGGATGCGCTGCGGGGCAGTGAGGGCAACCTGACGCTGCCGCTCATCTCGCCACTGTGGCAACGTGTGGTGGGTGCACTGCAGCTGGAGTACCTTGTGGTGCGTCCCATGCTCAATGGCAGCACCGACTTCCGCACCAGCTTCGTCAACTATTGGCGTGCCAATTGGACGGCACTGGAGATCGGCCATCGTGGTCTGGGCAAGAGTCTGAGCCTCTCCGGCTCTGCAGCGGCGCCCCAGATTGAGAACACGCTGGGCACAATGTTGGCTGCCGGGGAACTTGGCGCTGATCTGGTGGAGTTCGATGTGCATTTGACCAGTGATCTGGTGGCGATCATTCATCACGACTACTCCATACACGTGTGCATGGACTCCAAGACGCCCACGTCGCGCAACGATCTCACCCAGGTGCACATCAAGGACATCACGTACGAGCAGCTGAAGCAGCTGAAGACCTACCAGATTGTGAATAACAAGATCATCGAGTATCCCGCGCACAACAATGTGGAGCAAGTGGAGCAGCGACTCTTTCCCACACTCTCCGATCTCTTCCGGCGCGTCAATCTGACTGTGGGCTTTGATATCGAGATCAAGTGGCCGCAGAAACGGGCGACGGGTGTGTACGAGAGTGAGCAGACGATCGACAAGAATCTCTTCGTCGATCGCATTCTGCAGGTGGTGCAGCAAGATGGCTGCGGTCGTCTCACGCTCATCAAGAGCTTCGATGCGGATCTGTGCACGCTGCTGCGCTTCAAGCAGAACATGTATCCAGTGCTCTTCCTCACCAGCAGCAAGGAGAACGCCTTTGCTGATCCTCGCACCAGCACCGTGGAGCAGAGCATCAACTTTGCGCAGGCCTTCGATCTGGGCGGCATTGTGCCCAATGCGGTGTTCATCAAGGCAGATCCCACGCTGGTGCAGCGTGCCAAGGCGCAGGTGCCACTCATCCTGCTCTGGGGTGCAGATCTCAAGGATCGCGAGTCGATCGATTGGTTCATTGCGCAAGGTCCCCACGGCGTCGTCTACGATCGCATGGATCTCTGGCTGCCGCCAAACAAGACGAGTGCCTTCGAAGTGGAACAGGATCTGCCCGAGTTCTTTCAGCTGCAGTGCCCCATTGAAGCTAACAGGCTACGTGGTGGAGCTGTCCACAATGCCACCGTCGAAAGCATTCTGAGCAATGTCAACTTTCTGTAGGGAAAGTTCTCCCTTCCCCTTTCCCTTTCCCTTCTTCTTATTTGTACTTGACAGAAGTCAAAGAAAATAAACGTAACTCTTAGCAAAGCGTATTGAGTTTCCCTTCAATGCTACTGCCCCTCATCCCTCTTCCTACTCATCCCCCTTCGCCTTGCCTCAGCTCAAGTTCTCCCTCATTCAAAGCTACTGCCCCTCATCCCCTTTACCAACTCTCTGCTCATGTTCTCCTTCCTTCCGCTCGTCATGTTTCCCGCTCAATTTCCTGCGTGTTGTACGTGCTGTGCCCGCCCCCGCCCCCTCCTGCTGTCACTGCAGAAAGGATTTCCACATAATTGCCTTTTTCTTTCGTCGCACAACAAAAGAAAACGCGCGAAAACTCGAGCGGAATTCGCGCTGCCCATAAAAAATAAAGAAAAACGAGCAAAAAATACGTGAAAAACTCTGAGAAAACGAGTCAAAAGTTTCTTCATTTATCTCAGCGCATAAATCGCAGTTGCTAATAAATATATAGAATAAATGCAGATTACATATTAAATATATAGACTATATGTGGATTATATATATTATATATTCGTGTACTGTACGTGATTTAAGGCAGCGCGCTGTCTTTCAATTGTTTTTGCGCTGCTGAACTTGAAAAATTTAAATGTTTAATGAAATCATTGCCAGTAACTGTCACAGCATACCTGACCCACCTCTCCCTTCTTCCCTCCCCCTTCCCCCTCTTCCCTTGTGCATGCCATGTCATGTCATGTCAGATTGCCAGCCCGCAGCCAGACAAGTGGTCAATGGAAGCACACACACTGAGTGCATTCCCAGTTGCCCCCTGTGGCCATTTTCAATGATGCAACTGAGTACACCCTTGCCCCCCCCCCTTACACCCCTTAGTCCCCTCTACAACCTGTACAGCGCACTACAATAGTGTGCTAGGGTGCTCTCTCTCTCTGTTGTTTTTATAGGGTATTTGTGTGTCGCATTTGCATTTGCGTCTTCAGAGCTCTTAATTGGCAGCGTGTAACTGAATAATCAGTTGACATATATACGATATGCATATATATCGGCTGTAGCGTGCACTATAAATCAGTTATAATTGCGAGAGTAAAATGCAAATGAAGCAGAACTAATTTGCGAATCAGTTACAGCCACATTGACACTGATATGATGTGATGTAATTGTGCCTGAGTATCGTAAATGATATAATAGATGTGTATATAATGATATATGGGCAGCAAGTTGTAGATATTGTTGTTGTACTCTTGCGGATGTGCCTGCACGTGCATTTCTTCTTTTACGTGATTATTCCAATGTCAGCAAACAAACACATGCAGATGTCTATAAATATTCAAGTATCGCCATAAAGAACTCCTTAGATTTGCGCTTATCTGCAAGTGCGCTATAAATCGACGATCGACGACAACAAAAACAAGTGCCAATTATCTTGAAACAACATGGAAAATTATTTGAGTATTTACTAGAGAAATATTATATATTATAATATTTATATAGATGTCCTAAGAAATATTCCCACACTACTCGATACTGTACAATACTGTGCATTACCTTTAATACTTCCCCTACAAACCCTCCTCAAAAGTCTACACTATTATACAATAGAATATTCTGCCTTACACTATGACATAGTTACCTAACATTCTCGACACCTAATCTACACTGGCCTTAACTACTTTGGACCACCTTATATTACTCTATGCTATTCAACAGTACTCTACACATCTCTTCACCACCTTACAGTTCTCTACACTGCTCATAACTACTGTTTACTACTCTTTGCACTACACTACATTACTCTACACTATTCTACACTACTCTATACAACTCTACAATACTAGATTACTATAAACCATTACTCTACACTACTGAACACTACTCTACACTACTATATGCTACTCTACAAAACTCTAGACTAGTCTACACTACTGTAAACTAAACTACTCTACACTATTGTACACTAAACTACTCTACACTACTGTACACTACTCTCCACAACTCTACACTATTCTACAGTTCTCTACACTACTATACACTACTTAACACTACTGTAAACTACCCTCTACACAACTTAACACTATTGTAAAGTACCCTCTACACTAATCTCCTCTACTCTACACTATACCCCACATCTCTACACTACTCTACACCCTACTTTACACTACTCTACACTTTTCTACACTACTCTACACTACTCTGCACTATTTAACACTACTCTACACTACTCTGCACTATTTTACACTACTCTACACTAATCTACACTACTCTGCAGTACTCTACACTACCCAAAACCAACCTTTACTTACATACCTATACTACTCTACACAACCCTTCTACTCTCTATAGCAACCTATACAACCTCAAGTCTTAACTGCAAAACACAAACAAAACGATACCTGCGATATATTTTATAATATTTTTTAAGAGAAAATAAGTACACACCTCTGCTCAGCTGTAAGATACCGTGTACCATGCAGGCTACCTTTATGCATTATGTTATTAACTTGTTCATCATTCAGCCAATCATTGTCAGCTAAGTTTAACTGTTCCTTTCCATTTCATTCTGCCATTTACAGCGCCAGCTGATGGACGCCTACATCCGGCAGAAGCGCGCTTCACCGGGCATGGTGCAGGCGAGTGATCTGCAGATCAGCTCGCGTCCCATGTCCGGCATGCGAAGCAACAGTCGCGAGCTACACGCCTACGACGGCCCAATGCAGTTCATTGGTTCTCCACAGAATCCCGATCAGATCTTGAGCAGCAGCAACAACAGCAGCTCCGGTGGAGGCAGCGGCGTCGTCGGTGGCGTCAGTGGCAACCTCAATTCGAGTCGCAACAACTCGAACAATTTGCGCAGCCTGAGCACCATCAACCAGGAGGGTGAGTTTGAGACGCCACCACGGGGAATTCCATTCAAATGTCGTGCACACTTTGCAGATCTCATCGAGGAGATATCCTCGCACGAGCTGGAGGACGAGGAGAGCAGTCCCGTGACTGTTGTCGAGCAACCACTGCCACCGCAAAGTGCCAACTCGACACGTATGCAACAGCAATCCTTCAATGACACCCTCGATGAGGATGACTATGCCAATAGGAATATATCGGGCGTGGCGCCAGTGCGTCCGGCGGGCATTGGCTCGTCCTACAAGGACGATGGCACCATGGACGGCAGCGGCAATGGTGCGGCGAATGGCAGTGGCAGTCTGGGTGGCAGTGGTGCCGAATCCGAGGGCGATGTCATTGGCAACATTGATCAGTTCGTCATGCAGCCAGCGCCACAGGGTGTGCTCTACAAGTGCCGCATAACACGTGATCGCAAGGGCATGGACCGGGGACTCTTTCCCATTTACTATCTGCACTTGGAACGCGACTACGGCAAGAAGATCTTTCTGCTGGGTGGTAAGTAGCAATGCCTTCTTTCTTTCTTTTTGTTCTCTTCTCATTCTGCAATTGTCTCGCCAGGTCGCAAGCGCAAGAAGAGCAAGACCTCCAACTATATCGTCAGCTGCGATCCCACCGATCTATCCCGCAATGCCGACGGCTTCTGCGGCAAGCTGCGCTCCAACGTGTTCGGCACATCCTTCACGGTCTTCGACAATGGCAACAAGGAGTGCACTGAGAGTCCACGCCTGGATCTGGCAGTGATCATCTATGTAGGTCTAGATGGTGCTATAACTGAAGTATGTCTATATATCTTTCTCTCTCTCTCTCTCTGTTCTATGGCAGGACACCAATATACTGGGCTTCAAGGGACCCCGCAACATGACTGTGATACTGCCAGGCATGACTGAGGATGATCAGCGCGTCAAGATAAGCTCGGCAGATCCCAAGCAGCAGGGCATACTCGATCTGTGGAAGATGAAGGTAAGTCAAGCAGCCAACCTCTTATGCAGACAACTGATCCTCCTCTCTATCTCTTCTCCCTTAGAACATGGACAACATTGTGGAGCTGCACAACAAGACACCCGTGTGGAACGATGAGACACAGTCGTATGTGCTCAACTTTCACGGTCGTGTCACGCAGGCATCGGTGAAGAACTTTCAACTGGTGCACGACTCTGATCCAGAGTATATTGTCATGCAGTTCGGTCGCACCTCCGAGGATGTGTTCACCATGGACTACCGCTATCCCCTGTGCGCCATGCAGGCCTTTGCCATTGCCCTGAGCAGTTTCGACGGGAAGATTGCGTGCGAGTGAGCCGAGGCCCGAGGCTCGGGTAGACATACCGCAGTGGCAATACCTGCGGTTGCCTTATTTATACTACTAATCTCGTCTCTTCTAGCATACATACTAACATCTGTCATCTAGCTATAAGTTGCAAGACTCGAACAAGGCAGCAAACTGAAGTCTTTAACTGGAAAGCATTTTCGTAATTGTCTAGATAATCAAAAATACTTGAATCACTTTCTAAAGAGCTATAAATATGTCTAACTAAAGTAATTTCTCTATCTTCTCTATCTTTCCCATAAATGTAGCACCTTCTCTTATATTATATTTTCTTTACAAATCTGCGTGTTTATTTGTATAATATGTATCCATAAGTATTCCTCGTATTTAGTCTCATTGTTGAACATATTTCGATGTAAGTCTGCAAACTCTAGTCACTCGTAGTGCTCATTCTATATCATTATTAGCATGCGACAACAACAACCAACAAGAAACCAAATAAATTATATAGTTTAAACATAGTACATGTAACTGTATCTATATCTTAAGGAATAATTCAAAATGTGCTCACCGATTTTGTAAAAGGTTTATGCAAAAAGAAGAAACACTGAAATCAAAATGAATCAAAAAACATACAAATCAATTTTATAATTTGAATACAGACCGATAAGAAATCAAACCAATACCGAATAAGTCAAAAAATAACTATTTATGTATGTATCTATATGAATATCGATGTGTATCATAAACGATTACTATTAGATGGTAAGAGCCCAAGTAAAACTACAATAAGTAAATCAAATTTGACTTGGAAAATAATTATTTTCTCAGCATACATATATTTGTGTAAAATAGATTATAGAAATAATGTCAATAAAAACCTTAAATATCATTATAATAAAAGATATAACTAGTTTCAATTCTGTTTCAGATATAGCAAATGAATATCAATTGTTTTAAGAGCTGAACTCTTGATTTGAAAGAAGGATTACTAAATGGAAATCATCAATAATCATAATACTCACATAAGTACAGTTTATTTTCATTTAGTGCCCATTAAGTACAATATCATTTGTATACAATAAATGCAAGTTTACGGTAGTACGTCTGTTTGACTATAAAAGTAACCGAGTGCTTATTTACAAAACAAGTTCAGGTTTGAGAGATTACGTACATTGTTTATATATTACAATCTGGATTTGCTAAGTGATCAACTAAATCGAATGCCATCATGGGGGAATGTTATATCATCTCACATCTCTTTCACTCTCTCTCTGATTAACTAACTGCATTAAGTTTTACTAGGAGCGCGTGCTTGATTTGCCGTGTAAGCCATGACTCGGCTCGAGCAGTTTGAATTCCTGTGGATCGTAGTCCTGGTAGGCTAATTGCCGCTCTGGCGACTGATCAGGTAACTTGTTAACTTTATGCAGGCGTGCATTGACAATCTGTAGATGCCGCCCAATGTAATCCTCAGCTGGTGCGAGGCGATGAGCGAATTGCAGGCAGGCAGAGGCCTTTGCCAGCCACTTACGTTCCACAAAAACCACACAGAGATTGTGCAGGCCCTGTGTATTGTGTGGATCGTGTTGTAGAATACTGCGATAGCATTTCTCAGCTGCATCCAGATCTTTCATATGATTTATGTAGATGTCACCCAACAGGATGAGTCCCTTAACATGTGCCGGATGATGACGAATCAGCTGATTGAGATAAGGAACTGCATCCAGGGGACGCTTTGTATCCGCCAGCAGCAATGCCAGATTGAAGAGCGCACTCCTAAAGTCCGACTTGAGGTGAATGGCGCGTTTAAAGAACTGCTCGGCCTCATCGAAGATGGATTCATCCATGGCAAGCATGCCTAGATTGAAGTAGATCTTCTCGTTGTTCGCATCTCTCGACAACACCTGATAGAGGCGGGTGCGAGACAACTGACGCGCCTCTTCGCCGCCCAACTCCTGCAGCAATATGGCAGAGTTGAGCAGCGCCTGCTCATGCTCCGGATACAGATCGATGGCCTTGTTGAAGTACACGTGCGCCTGTTGACTCTTGCCCTGCTCCAGAAAGACAACACCCAAGTTGTAATAGATGTCCGCATTTTCACTGTCATACAGCAGCGCCTGCTCGTACACCTCCTGCGCCTGTGCTGTGCGATTGAGTTTCATCAGGATGTCACCACGATTGATGTAGGCCTGCAACAAGGGAAGTAGCATAAGAACTGAAAAGCTTAAGCTTTCATTTCTGACTAACCTGTACATAGTCGCTGCGCATGCTGATTGCCTGTCGATAGAGATGATCTGCCTCCTCCAAGCGTGTCTGATTTTTGGCTATGAGGTTGGCCAGATTGATGAAGACATTCAGATGATTGGGCGCAATGCGTGCATGATAGCTAACTCCCGGTTTGGCCTGCGGGAAAAGCGCCTTGGCGTGCACATATGCCTGCTCTGCCTCCGCATAGCGTTTCAGATTATTGTAGGTGCGACCCACATTGATGTGCGCACCAATATCGTCGGCCTGTATGCGCACTGCTTGCTGGAAGTATAGCAGAGCCTCCTCGTAGCGTCCCTCGTTCTCTAGCGCATGTCCCACATTGTTGTACAGCTTGGCATTGCGCTGATTCACATGCACACCGGACATAAACAGCGAGTACTCGCTGCGCCAATCCCAATTGCGCTGATGCGTTTTCAATGCGTGTGACAGCAGCAATGCCACCAGTGCTGCCTGCAAGAGTCGCCTCCCATGCGAGCTGCAACGTGACTTCAACTGTTCATAGCCATAGGCCACCAGCAGGCAGTAGCCCATCGAGGGCATGTACAGTATGCGCTCGGCAACAACAAATCCAACGGGGAAAAAGAGATTCGAGGCGGGCAGAAAGGGCAGCACCAACCAGCCCAGGCACATGAGCAGCGTGCGCGATTGAGGCAGATTGGGAGTGAAGCAGGCCTTGGTGGTCAACAATGCCAGACCGAGAAATGTGCAGAATGTGGCCAAGTTGCGCGAGTCGGTGAATCCTTCCAGCAGTGGCACAGTTCCTACAACACAATGAATGGCTAAGTCATTAAGGAAACTAATTTAAAAAGTGTGTACACACTCACCCATTGTCCAGTCACAGCACAGTAGCGACGGGCACAACAGTAGCCATGAGTTCAGGTAGATAAGGTAGCCGTAGGTTAGCTGCCGCACTGGCGTTGGCGCCGAGGAGGCGGGGTTATCGAAGCGAGTGAAAATTGGCAGCTGGGAGCCCATCACATAGACACGTCCCACAAGCAGTGCAATTGTAATGCTTATCAAGAAGCCCAAGCGCTTCCAAATCGTTGACGACCAGCGTCGTGTACTGGATGAGGTCGCTGCTGCTGCTGCTGCCTTTGCCTGGGGCTGCTCCTCAAACAGGCGCAGCACAAAGTGGAACAAATGCAAAGGACGCAGCTGCTGCACCACAAACAGTTCGTACACAGCACAAATTGCAGCCACTGTGATGCCCTGCTCCTTGCACAGCATGGAGGCCAGCAGGCAACTGGCAAAGCACAGACACAACGAGGTCCAATTCGTGCGACGCGTCGAGCTGCTCGTTGCATGCGCATAGCTGAGAAATGCGCCGAGGTAGCATATCGAAGAGAGCAATTCAGCGCGCCCGACGACGCCAGTAACGGCCTCTGTATGCACCGGGTGTGTGGCGAATAGCAGCGAGGCAACAAAGGCGCATGTGTTGTGCGAGGACGAGGACGACGAGGAGGAGGAAGACTGCGCCTCGTTACTGGCTGCCGCATTGCCACATTGGCGCAGCAGTAGGCGGCAAACACGACGCCACAGCAGGCAGACAGCGATGTGCAGCAGCAGGTTGACCAAATGATAACCGAATGGCTCCAGTGCATGCAGCAAGTAGTTGAAACGGAACGTGAGCACCGTCAGAGGCCGATACGACTTGTGCGACTGCTCCTTACGCATTGGCGTGCCCCAAAAATCGTTGAGGAACACATTACGCAGTGGCGTGCTCGGTCGCAAATCCTTATTATCCCTTATCGCACTTATGTCGTCGAACACCAGTCCGCATTGCGTGCTGTTGTAATAGCAGACGATGCATGCCACACAAATGCAGAGGAATTCAAGCAAATTGCGCTGCGAATTGCTGCTGCCACTGCTGCTGCTTTCTCTGCCTTTCCCTCTCTCCCTTTGGCATGTTGCAGTGGTTGCTGCTGCTGCCGCTGCTGTAAGATGTTGATGTAAGTGCAGCTGCTGCTGCTGCTGCTGTTGTTGTTGCTGTTGCTGCTGATTGGGGTTCGTTGACATGGTTGACTTTCTTTCCCGTTCCTGTTCGCGTTACTTTCTGCGCCTTTCCAGTCTGTGTGCAGAGCTCCAGTTCTCATGTATCCATAATGACTTTACTAGACCAATGTTAATGTTTGATTCACAAACATGCATGTACAATATCTATAAAAAAAACGTTGTAAAGATACTACATTGTCTGCAAAGAGAGAAAAAGAGAGATACAGTTAGTTCTATACATATGAAATGCATATAAAATTGCAGTAATTTAACTGAGTTAATGTATTTTTAGGAATACTTTAGCATTATAATTTAAAACATTCAATGTTTAGTGGAGAATTGTAATTATTTTTAACTATCTTTCCCAACAACTTTCCTATTTCTTTTCATACAAATATTGACAATATTTTATATACTGTAAATGTTTTTTTATATGTATTTAACATTGTATTTATTGTAGCTACATTTTTAGATGCTTGGAAATAATTTAGAATTTCTGACTCGTTATATATTGTGGCAGTCTGCGTATGTTTACAAACCTCCTGCCAATTTTTGAACAAAGCCTTTTTATAGCACTTCTAAAATCGTAAATTTTCTTTTGTGGTATAGGAAAAAAACTTGAGGGTTTGGTACAAACACCCGGAAAAAATCAATTAATGCGCAACAAAGTAACTTCGTCCCGGTTACTGTCCTCAATACCGACTGCACCGACACCAAAAATCCCGAAGTTAACAAAGTTGTAAGCGGCGCAGCAGCAGCAACAGCAGCAGCGACGTCAGCGTCGGCAGCAACAGCAGCAGCCGGGGCAACCGGCAAAACTTGCACAGAGAGAAAACTGCACAGTCAGCAGAAGCAGCAGTCCGGAGTTGCAAGCTGAAGTTAGCGACGGAGACACTCCGTGTCGAGTGTTTTTGTTTGCATTGTAAATATTATGAAATCAAGTAGAGCAGGGAGAGGTGCAGGGTGGAGTGGTGCAAGTGTAGGCAGAGGCATTACTGTGCCGAAGCGCATTGGTATGCGGATGTGGATGCAACATCGCACTTGCGTCACCCGAGAGACAGAGCACGAGGCAACAATGTTGCCTCTCAATGTCATCGATTTTGTGGCAGCAGCAGTCAAAACAAACCACCACCATGATGCAACGAAGTAAGCTGCTCCCGACTGAGTCGCCACGCCACGTTGCCGAGAGAGCAACTTTGTTGCACGACCTTATTGCACGAAGGACAATGACACGCACGCACTGACGCACATGTGCCGGCACAGTGACGCTTGTTGATTTCCCGCCATTCAATGCGCACACTCACAAAAATCCTTGCACTTTCGTTTTTCTGAGAACAATAACAAACCACACCAACACCAACAAGGCCCGTCGCTCTCAGTCGGAGCAGCGGCGGCACTCTTTCCCAATGAAAAATAATGCTTGTTTTTGTAAAATTACTTTGACCGAGATCCCAGCGCACTGCTGCTGCTGCCGCGCAACGTTGATGGCGTTGCTGGTGCTGGTTCTCCTGCTAAAATCCACCCACCACCGACCACCCTGAGCCCGCCTGTGTACCACGCGGGTTCTCTCTGCGTCCGTGCGAATCTTGCGACGCCATTACATCGGCGTCCAAACGTCGTGCACAATGGCAAACCAACAACAAACACCACCGTAAGGACAACCTACGTACATATACATTACACATGTATACATTAAAAGACTATGTTGCAAATTGCAATTATTACATTGTTGTTATTAATTGATGCACAGCTTGTGTTTGTTTTATTTTTTATTAAGTCTCACTTCACTTACCACATTTATGCAGTGCTTTATGGAGGTAGTTGCATTGAAATTAAATTAAGTTACATTTTAACACAAAATTCAACACAGTTTTGGACGACTTGCTCGCATTATGCCATTCACGTTGATGCGTGTGCATCATTATCGATATGTAAGCCACGGTAAATACACAACTATCGATTGGAATTATGTTAGCTATCGTACCGGCAGTAGCACAACAACCCTGATTTCTACCGCAACGTTGTGGGTAGAGGAAGCGTAAGTGAAAACGAAAACATTTTTATTATTTTTGCTTATAATAGGACCATTTTTATAGGTTTTTGCACTGAAAAATAACAATGTCGACGGAGGACTTCTATTTGCGCTACTATGTCGGCCACAAGGGCAAGTTTGGACACGAGTTCCTCGAGTTTGAGTTCCGTCCAGATGGAAAGTTGCGCTATGCTAACAATTCCAACTATAAAAACGACACAATGATCCGCAAAGAAGCATTTGTGCATCAGTCTGTCATGGAGGAGCTGAAACGCATAATTATTGATTCGGAAATAATGCAGGAAGACGATTTGCCATGGCCACCACCAGATCGCGTTGGCCGACAGGTAAGAGACAGACACTGTACCCAAGTAAGACACTTTGCTTCTAACCACAACGCATCTTTCCATATTAGGAACTGGAGATTGTGATTGGTGACGAGCACATATCGTTTACTACCTCAAAAACGGGATCATTAGTGGATGTAAACAGATCGAAAGACCCAGAGGGACTGCGCTGCTTCTATTATTTGGTGCAGGATCTCAAGTGCCTTGTCTTCTCACTCATTGGGCTTCATTTCAAAATTAAGCCCATATAAGAAAGGTTGCCTGATGCAAATCCAAACTGTATTCAACTCATTTTCTACTTTATATGTAACTCTAATAAACATTCATTAAATTGTGTAATGAAAACGAGAAGAAACCCGTCTGTATTTCACATACTACGTGAGTTTGTCGTTCTAGGAAATACTATACGTGTATGTTTTCTGTTAATGTTCACAGAGAATACACAAGCTATACATTTACAACTGTACGATTGATTTCTATTAAGGCAATTCTCCCAAACACGCAAATTAGTTGTAATATCATTTATTGAACAACACATTAAAGTATAGATAAAAGTATCTAAGTTCTTTACAATTTGTACATTCGTAATCTATATTATTGTATGTTAATATGAATAGCTCTTAACTTAATCTAAATTGGGTTCAATAAGGCAATATCTTACAATCAGATTTACTTTCTTCATTTCTATAGATATCCAAAATTTGATATGCTTATTATTATTATCTGAAAACAGATAAATAATAGAGAAACCTCTACAATTCTATGTGACAAACAAGCTCCGCAAAACACTCGGAGATTCCAGATAGAAGACGCGTGTTAAATATGCTTACTAAATTCAGTCTTTGGGGTTACTTAATATTACTAATTAAATACAAAAACGACACTGCATTTAAACTAGCTAGAGAAAGCTCTTGTAGAGCCGAAAGCGTAGATCTCAGAGTCATAACTGAGGCTGCTGCTGATGCAGGGCAAGAGTGGCTGCGATGTTTGTACTGGCTCTTTCCATGTAGTTGCCTGGCATTGGACCCAGTCCGGGCATCTCCAGCTGTTGCTGATGTTGCAGTTGCTGTTGCTGTTGCAGTTGCAATTGTTGTTGTTGCTGTGGCTGAGACTTTATTAGACTAGGCGAAGCCTGTAGAGGAGTGTTGGAGCCCAAGCCAGCACTGCTGCCTCCCGGGCTGGGTCTACCCTCCTTAAGTGGACAACCGATGGTGAGGCGGACATGCAATCCAGACTCCTTGATGAGATTCACGACATCCCCATGAGACATGCCAGCAATATCGATGCGATTAACTGCAATGATGCGATCTCCCACCTTCAGCTCGCCACAACGATCAGCGGGACTGCCTGGTATCAGTTTGCCTGGCGAAGAGACGAAGAAGTGATGTCAGTATATAGAGAATATAATCACCTCCCTCTGACTTACCTATAGTCGATCCATAATAGTGATTAGACGAA
This sequence comes from Zaprionus davidi, assembly GCA_018903715.1. NCBI lineage: Eukaryota > Metazoa > Arthropoda > Insecta > Diptera > Drosophilidae > Zaprionus > Zaprionus davidi. Next base: position 12,670,594 of record JAEIGL010000004.1, on the reverse strand, counting down.
GAGATGATGACAAAACCAAAGCCCTCGTTCTCATGTCGACTCACAATGACGTCGTAGGGATAACGACGCAGTTGTGCCATTTGCGGTGCCTGTTGCAACAGCGCCGCCGGCTGCGACTGCGTCCTTCTACGCCGTAGTATCATTGTTACCTGGCCACGCACAGCAGATTCACCAACGAGCGAAACAACTTTGTGATGCGATGAGTTTAGCTGAAGGTAAAGAAATATCATAATTTAGTAACTATTGTAAAGTTCTTCAGTTGCTCCTTTCTTACTTACCACATTAATGCCATCTATGCTCAAGATCTCATCGCCTGTGGCAATGCGATGATCGTTGTCCGCAGCACCACCGGGTACAATGTGACCCACCGTGACTTGGGAGCCCTCCTCAGTGCCACCAACAATGCGAAACCCGAATCCCATTGCTTGTCGCTCCAAGGTGACTTCAGTGAGCTCACACTGATCCGCATCCTCAGAGGCATCTAGCAAGGCGCCATTGCGCCAGCTAGGCGAGTGTTGCAGCTGTAAATGCTGCTGCTGCTGCTGCAACTGCTGCTGCTGTGTCGTCGGCTCAAGATTGGCAAATCCAACACGCCGTCGATCGCTGAGCAGCTCATTGACTCGACGTTGCATGCGTTCGTTCTGTATGTGCGCCGCCTGCAACGGCGACACTGGCGCCTGTTGCATGTAGTAGCCCAACTGGGACTGAGGTTGCTGTGGACGTTGATAGCGCTGCGCCTGGCAGTCGTAGCAGTAGCAGGACTCATGATGGGCCAGCGGCAATGGCAGTGGTTGCATGCTGGGAGGCAATCCATAAATGGGATTATAATTCCCACCTCCACCATCGACATCCGTATCCACATCGACGCCTGCACTCTGGAGTGTGGCCTCAGCCAGACGTTCGGTCAGCCGACTAACCATCTTGGGATACGGATCCATAAAGGGTATATCATCCAGTTCCTGCAGACTATTATTGGACTTGGCCACCTGCGCTGCCAGCGATTTGTTCTCCCCCTCCAGTTCCGCCTGCAGCTGCAGCTCATTGTTGGGTGTCAGCACACGTGCACGTCGCGTGTCCACCAGCGGCGTCTTTGGACGCATGGGCAACACTTCCTTGGGCTGTGTGCTGTACAAATCCGCTGTGGGTGTCTTGCTGCGAAAGAGTCCGCTGCCTGCTGCGCCTCCAACAAAATTCTTGCGCAGCTTGGCCACATTACCCAAGCCACCTGCAACCAGTTGGCTGCCAGCCTGTTGATTGCTTGATTGCGTCTCTGCTGGCGTGCGCTGTATCTTGAGGGCAGTGGGCGTGGTTTGGCTGCACTCCTTCAGCAGTTCTACTACATAGAAATGCGGCTTATTGCGCACATTGATGCCATTGATCTCAAGCAGCACATCGCCCTCAAGCAGCTGCGTACAGCAATTGCGATCGAGTATCTTCTTCACAATCTGACCACAGGCTGAGTCCGCAATGGTAAAACCAAATCCCATCGAGCCTTTCATAATGGAGAATGTATAAATTTCTGGTTTCTTCATCAGTATGAAGCCACTGCCAGCTGCCTTGCTGCCAGCTTCAGCAGACAAATCAAGAAAATTATAATTGCCATCCATATTAAGATCGACTGCAAGGCGTCGCTGCTTCTCGGCCTCACTTGGCAGCAGACCGTCAACGGCCATTGTGGTGACCACTTCAGTGTTGGGATCATTGGGATCGAAGGGCAGCGGATAACCGCGACACACCTCCAGTGCAGCAGTCTCGCCAGGCAATATAGACTGAAAGATGTTCACCATGTCGTGGTGCGTGTAGCCCAAGACGCAGGTATCATTCACATAGACCAGAACATCGCCCGTCTGCAGCTGGCCGTCCAGCCAGGCAGGTCCATTGGGCACCACTGTCTTGATTTGCAGAAACTCCTCCACATCACTGCCCGAGCTGCCATCGCTGCCAACAATGGTGAAGCCCAATCCGCGCGTGGACTTCAACAGCGTCGTATTAATGCGTTGGCCCTGCAGCTCGGCGGGATTGCGAGTAAACTTGTAGGGCAGCTTGGACGCGGGCATTGCCAACTGCATCGCTTGTGCCTCCAGTGCAGCTGTGGGCGTCTTGGAACGCTGCTGTTGTAGAGGCTGTTGCTGTTGTTGTTGTTGCTGCAACTGTTGCTGCTGCTGCTGTTGCTGCAACTGTTCCTGCTGCTGCTGACGTTGCTCGGCTGCACGACGCTTGGCCTCGAGCACAGGATTCTCGTACTGTGTGCGACGATTGACATGATCGATAAAGTACATGCCGTACATGGAATCCTCGATCTTCTCCCAGCCATAGGGCAGCTCATCCTCACAGCAATCCTCCAGCGATTTCTTCTGATACTTGGACAGACGTGGATCCAGCCAGTGCGAGGTGCCAGTGTTGTGGCTGTACGGAGAGAGAGAGAGAGTGGGATTAGTTAGACTACAATTGAAACTTGATTCAACTCGCACTCACTCTATGAAATAAAGTTCACCACGCTCCGTGTAGGCTGTCTCCCATTTCTGTGGCAGTGGTCCCAGTCCATCGCCCGGATCCTCATGCACATTGGGCTGATGCATCTCCGTGCCGCCACATTCACTGCCCATGCTGCTGCCACCACCTCCCTCACCATTGTAATATGTATTCTGCAGCAGATTCTCTGCAAATATAATGGAACAAAATGAATTTTAGTGAAGGAAATATAAAAGATAAATCATATTATAAAGAACTTCAGTCATAAATGATTGGTAATAAAGGTTTATTCATCTAGAATATATGTACCATCATTGTGGTTTGTTCTGTTTGCTATGCCAATCGAAATTAAATCGATTCAACCTCAAACCGGATATGTCCCTTGAATGAGTTGCTGCTTGAATGATTCATCACCCTCGGCCAATGACTTGACCCTTTTGCCGTGGCCACAAGGCACATCTCTGGCAACATGTGCAGCCAGCCGCAAATAGTTTCCTACTCACTTTAAAGGGGCAACTGCAACGCTTGCTGTCTCCCCCGTTTGCCGTGTTGAATGAACCGTAAACTGTTTGCCAAAGACTGATTAACTTGGGCTACTTTTGACCTAGTTTGGAGACTGTTACTGTGCTCCGCTAATAAACATGTTTCAAACAGTTCGATTATAAATAGAAAACTCTGCAGACAGTGGCGCATAGAAGTCATTGGACTCTCTCTCTCCCGGACTTAATGCCATGCAAAAACATGCTCATTAAAACTCAAGCAAAACATTCGATCGAAGCCCAGAAACGGTCCAGTCATCGTTAGCCCATATCGAGTGATAGGGAGAGAGACCCTATCGCATTTGCACATACAGATTCACATATTCATATACACATTTACATACGCAATCAAGTCGCGAATCATTTGCATAGCAGTAGATAAATATTTATGCGAAAGGGGGCACTAAAGTCGCTCTTATCAATGGATAACGAACGCAGCTAACAGTAAAAGCGACACTTGGACAAAGGGGAAGCAGGGAGAGGAGAGAAAACAGAGGGAAGAAGGCAGAGGAGAGAAGGCAAAGAGGAGAAGGCAGAGGGCAGAGGAAAGAAGTTAAAGGGGAGCAGCTAGCAGAGCGCCAGACTGTGCCGACACAGTTTCTGCAGCCCATCAATGAGGGGCAAACTCTGGCAAGTAGCGCAAATAGAAGCTGCAATATGTGCGGCAGACACTCAGTGTATGCAAGTGTGTGTAGATGCATATGTAAGTGTGTGTAGATGCATATGCAAGTGTGTGTGGAGGCTGCATAATCCAGAAAGTGTGAACGAACGAGCCCAAGCACGGAAGTTGTTGGCTTTGGCGCTGGCTCTGCTGCTGGCACAGTTTGCTTGCCCCCCCGTGCTTCCCTTTACTGCTCCTCCTACTCCTACCCACTTCACTTGTCTATATGTAGTCTGTGTTCTACAAATATTTGTGCAGCATGCAAAAGAGCCAAAGCTATTGGCAGACAAACACAGCTGATTACAGAAATGGGAAACGGGAATGGGAATGGACAGAGGAAGCAGATGGGAAAGGTTTACTTGTATTGGCTTATAACAGGTAGAAGAAATAGAAGAAGCAAACATAAAAATAAACCATAAAAGCATAAAACTCTTCAGAGAAGAGAGAACTTCTTGAACAACAGCACATAAATCTCTCAATTTCGATGGAGAACGAACAGAGAAAGACCTTCTTGGAATTATGCACTTAATGAGCAACAAATTTGACAACATGCCTGCACATTATATACTACATATTATGGTGTATATTATAGTACATAAGGTGTTTATATAGTGTGTATATATATCTCATTTGCAATCTCTTTGTGTGTATGCAAAACATTTCTTATCTCGCAGTTTCTTTTGTTTTTACTTAGATAAGAAAGAGAGAAGTGCAAACGTTTTCTTAAGGTATCTGCAGCTTAATTTCAGTAGAATAGCGTGTTCTATCTTTACAGCACATAGCAAACTGCTTGTTATTTACATAATTAAACGAAAACAGCAGCATTTTTACGATTCCCAATCTGTTGTGTGCGATACACACAGAGGGAAATTGATTTGAGATTTGCTTTCCTTTCGTGAGTCAATGAACTCAGCATAAACATCAAGAACAACCAGAACAACATCTTGCAGTACCTGCCTCTACTCCTTCATCTTCTCTTCTTTTGGGGCGTACACATGCCAGGCAACAAGATCGCAGTTTATATATAGCAAGAGCAGAGCAGAGCAGCATAGAGAATTATAGCTAGCTTGAGAATGCATTGTTTCTATCTAACAATGAGACGATAGAAAGTCGGGGGCAACTGTTTAGCTGCAGGCACATTTTGTGCCCAACTTGCAACTCGATTCGCATCTCAATCTCTCTCTCTCTCTCTCTCTTCTGCAATTCTTCTGTGTGTGTGATTATCTTTATCGCTGTCAATCAACATCATGGACAACTTCAGACGAAACCACTTATTATATGAGTAATGGATATTCCTCTGATTAGCACAAAGCACACACGAAACACACACATGAGACACACACACGAAACACACACTCGACCATGACTCACTCGACACACTCAGACACGCATTCAAATCGGAATTCGAAGCGCTTGTAAGAAACCATTACTTTTTCGGGGTTGGATCTTCAGCAGGTTCAACGACAGTGACACACAAAAGCGAACGCACACACCTTCTCGAATACCTGTCACCACGAACTAAGAACTCTCTAGGGGCGAGAAAAACTTCAATTCAGGGTCGACAGACAAGCTCAAGCCTGCATAATATCTACTTGAATACTCATTTTTCTGTTTTTTAGAGAGATGGGGGAGGGAGAAAGAGAGACAGAGGGAGAGAGAGGGAGAGCAGACAGACAAAGAGTATTCATTGCATCAAGTAAATTGAGTTACAAACAAGTAGGAAAGCTGCAATTAGATGTAGTTGACTGTTATATACCCTATCTACTTCCTCGCTCACTAAAATAAGTTCTTAAATAAGCTTTGGATTTATTATACATTTTTATACCCTTCGACCATTGAAAATGGTCAAAAAAGGGTATACTAACTTTGTGCAAATGTATGTAACAGGCATAAGGAGGCGCGGGAGACCCCATAAAGTATATATAATATATTCTTGCTCAGGATCACAAGCCGAGTCGATTGAGCCATGTCTGTCTGTCTGTCTGTCTGTCTGTCTGTCCGTCTGTCCGTCTGTCCGTCTGTCCGTCTGTCTGTGTGAACGCACAGATCTCAGCTATTATAAAAGCTAGAGTTACCAAACTTGGCAGGAAGACTCCTGTGTACTATAAGCAGATGAAGTTTATTTCAAATGTTAGGTGCCACGCCCACCGCCCCCACAAATCAATAATTTAATTTTTGAACTTAATTTGTAAGCGCTGTATATAAGATACAACTTTCTGACTTAAACATATACTAAGCTAAATGAAATATCTACGTAGTCCCCAAATTACAATCCAATCGAACAATAAACACAGAAGTTATTTAAGAAAGTATGAGCATAAAACCAAGTGCTTCTGTCAGCTAACAAGGGAGACGGGCGAGCGCGAAGCGCGAGCGCCATCTGTCGGGATTAATTTCAAAGCATGTGCATATGCATATGTGTATGAATTTAACAAATTAAACTACATGGGAACATAGGTCGAAGGGTATCCCACTGTCGCGTTTTGCGCGACTGTTGCTCTCGTTAATTATTTGGATGTTGATGCAAACCAATAAAGTTAAATAAAATTGACTAAAAATAAATAAAAAAGAAAGTTCTAACTCTATTTATATACGTGCAAAACGATCTTTTCGCTTTTCAGATGCATAAAAGAAGACTTGACCAACTTCTAAAACGAGCTTTAACTGCGTGCAGTAAGATAACATATTCTCAACAAATTTGTAGACTTAGCATAGACATACAGACCATAAGATGCACTTGGCTATATAAGTTCGGTTACAAACTAAGTATTGTATATACTTTGTGAGGTTGTCTCCTTCTGCTTCTCTTACATGCATATTCGATTAGTGTAAAGAATTATATGTTCCTCACACGTTCGCGAGTTTATTCTTAACTAAAAAAGTTATAAGTCACCGCTTGATACATTCTTAATCTATCTTAACTTATCTAGTGTTCTCTTTACAGCCTCCGACCCGTGCTGACCCGTGTGTCGCATGCTCAAGAGGCCACAAATTGCTTAGCTTGATAAAAGACAAACACTTAATAGTTTTGATTACATGTTAGAATGCAGTGCAGTGCGATAAGGAGCTAAGGTCATGCTAGTGCCTGAACAATTACCACAAAGGTAGAATACGCTCTCTCCCTTGTCTGTGAATATCGCCTGTGATTGCTGTTCTTATTGCTTCATATTGGCAACTTAGTTAATTTGCTTGTTGTCCATGTTCTTAGATCTCTTTCATTTGCTGTAGTAAACAAGTTGTGAATTGCAGCGACTTGCGAGTGGCTGCCACAGTTGCCAGCACTTCAATTAAGTGTAAGAAGAAGCAACGCGCAATTCGGTTAACTATGCAAACGCACTGTCTGATGAGCTCACAGTGTGGTCAGAGAGAGAGAGAGTCAATACTCCCACTCTCTCTACTTATTACTTCCCTCCCTTCTACTCTCCATGCTGCGCATAATTAATGTCATTGAGCCCGATGTGTCCCACTTGAGCAAGTTCTACAGCCAACCCCCCATAAGACGCTGAAGGGAAACTCTTTGTTCGTGTTCGTGAGGCAACCCTACAAAAGACATATGTGAAGCTGCTCCCCTTACTCCCTATGCTACTCCCTCTACTGCCTCTGCTACTTCCCCTACTGCCTCTGCTACTCCCCCTACTGCCTCTGCTACTCACAGAGCAACTTTATCATTTGTGGCAAGACATGGAGACTGCAGCTGATTCATCATCTTGGCTTGCTCGGCTGCCGCTCAATGATTGCGTCTAATTGGCTTTGCTGCTTCGTTAACCTGGCTCACGCCATCTTGGCCCGCTTCCTTCTTGCTTCCTTTTGCATGTTCCACAATCAAGAAATTAATAATCGCATCGCGACGACGACGAATCGCGACGGTTCCTGCTAATTGCCCCTGACGTGACGCGTAAATGATAAGGCGACGCTAACTGTATGTGTGAGTGTGTGTGTGTGTCTTCTCGTGGGTGACCAAGACAAAGTTCATTGCCATCGTTGGTGGTGGTGGTGGCAGGTGGTGCATAGAGCGGTTGTAGAAACTTGCGACTCTATTAACATATCCACTCAAAATGAAGACCAACTGCGACACAACGATCTCAATAAATTCACACATTTTACTGCGCTTCAAATGATATTTCAGTTTCAGACTCAACACGCGCAGCTTACCAAATTTGGCAGAACAATGGATGGCACAGTGGGGTAAATCGAAGCATTTTTGAACGGGGTCTGCTTGAGTAAAGCAATTCAACTTTATTAATTAAACATGTGTAGAAGGCTGGTAGAGGGTCACACTAATATATCGATACTTATATAACACGAAGACCAGTTAAGCCCATGACAAACCTATTTAAACGAACATTAAGATTGAGAGGATGTTAACGGTTCTCTCTGAGAGACGCATTGTGTGTTGGCGTGGCGAATAAAGAGGAATTATTGAACCGTTGTGTGTGAAATAATCAAGCCACTACACACGAACTTTATTTAGTAATGAACTAGATTATAACAAAAGTATAGTCTTTCTTGACCATCTTTAATGGTCGAAAGTTAGAAACATGTAACAGTACAAGTATTTTGACTAAAAATAAACAAGAACATTATATATCTACCATCTAAAGTGATTCGAAAGTAGAAAACGTAATTGAAGAACTATGCTAAGCTCCTCTTCCAAGTTTATAATAAGAAAGCAGCAGTCTTATAAGCATTTATACTACATGTATAGAATTTATTGCTAAAGCTTCTAGCTTCTTCAATTTGAAGTACTTCTTAAGTAGGAGACGATATTTAATCTACCAAATGAACAGGACTCTTACTGGGATTTCAACTATATATAAACATTAACAGTTTCTTGCTTCTTTCTTTGTTCATAAGTAAAAGCAACCAAAGTGTCATCACTCACCCACGCCACTGTTCCAAATACATCATCACAAGACACAAGCAAAGTAAGCGAACCGAATCGAAGCATTTCTACAGTTGATACTGCGATTACCTCATAGCCCCTCATCCCCCTCCCACTTCTTCTCATGCCACAAGCAACTTCCGAAAGCGATTAATGATGTTGTTTAAATATCTTTGAAAATGGATCCATTTAGACACTCTTTACAGACTTATCTGCGTTTAGTCGCGTCGCCTGTTTCGACTCCCACTTGGAAATTAGTTTATAAACTATAAATATTAATTTTCCACTTGCCACGCCTATAACGCCCACATGGAACAGCTTTGAACTCGTTGAAATGAGGCTGCTGTTGTCTGTCTGCCCCCGCCGCCAGTTTACATTGTCATGTGGGTCGATTCGAACTCGTTTTGCTCGTTTCATGAATGAATGCGCCCCTTGTGGATGTGGTTAACCCACTACTTACTACTATAATTTACTACGACCTGAAGAAAGAGACTGAGAGAGAGAGAGAGGGGGCGCACCTAAATTGGATGACAAATAACACGACAAGTTGAGCAGATTTGGGCAGCTGCTGAAGGTGCTGAGACAGGTGGATTAAGCTCATTATAAGCTCAACTCAGGATTATAATATATTAAAGATACTATAATATAGAATAATAATACAGGAGGATAGCAAAAGAAGAAGAAGAAAAGACAGAGAGACTTCTTAATATTATATGTTCCTCTGAAAGAATATTGCAAATTCTCTTCATTCTATAAGAACTTTCAACGTCATCTTCGCCCCGAATATACATATAGTATGTATAGTAGAACAGACAGAGAAAGGGAAAGATTATATATATAAGAGAAATAGAGTTAAGAAAAGAGGAAAACCAGCTGAAACCAGGCAAGCAACGTATTGAAAGCGAATTCTTTTGAGCAAAGAAGAAGCCGCACAAGCAGAAGTGAGAAATGGCTTTGTCTTACAACTGACCCAACTCATTGTCTTTTAACTCTAAAGTGTTAACAACTATTGGCACGTGTCGGCTAACAACAACAGACACAACAACAAGAACAACAACAACTAGTGATAGCTGCACATCAATTGAACTTTAACGAGCACAAACACTTATTGCTCTGCCGCCCCGTTGTGCAACACAATCCCTAGCAAGATTTCAAATTGTTTTCTCTTGTATTTAACAAGCGTAGCTAATTTTAAATCAACTTTGTGGCATTGCAAGTGCATAAAAAATACGAAAATGTAACCGAAACCAAATTCAAAACCGAATCCAATGTGGAAGAAGGCGTGCTGTGGCCATGTGGGCGGGAAATAAATAATGAATTGGACCCAATTCGACCTGCTATACGAACTGGAATAATTAAGAGTAAATAGATAGAAATGACCTCAATAAGCCACACAGGCTAAGCAAACAAAGTTGTTGGCTGCAGTTTTATAATACCAATGCATTGGTATTGGTTTTATCGCTTTTAATGGAGACTGGTATAACCAAACACCAATACTTGGTAATTCGAGAATTTGTGAATAATGAAGTTTCGTGCAATATATTGCCTAGCTATGAGAAAATTCTCAAACTGAAGAAGTCAAGATACCCAAATGACATAACAGTAGGTGAAACATATGCAGAAGTGGAGCTGCAGAGTCTTCTAGACAACACAGCTACAAGTATTTTACAGCTTCAAAATACTGTCATTGAAAATTGTCTGGATGGTGTGGAGGATAATTTAACATTAATTGGAAAATGGGGCTTTGATGGCAGTACTGGTCACAGTGAATACAAGCAAAAGTTTTCCAACTGTAATGACGATGATAGATGTATTTTTGCAACGTCGTACGTCCCACTTATATTTATGGGAGGGGGTTGGGCAGGAGAGAGGGAGGAGTTACACTTTCACAAATGTATACACAAAATAATTTAAATATCCTACATATCATAGTTGCCAATAATAGAAGTTTAGCCCTGCAACTCTATTGGAAGTGTTTTTGCACACCATCGGCATATTAGCAATACTATGGGAGCTATAAGATAACGTCGTCCGATTTGTCAAATTTACTACTACATTCAAATATTTTTTTTAGATTTTTGGAAAAAATTTCATAACGATATCTCAACGGGAACTATTTATGGCCGCGGTTCCCTACAAGTGCAACCACTGTGCAATGGAAACGGATGTCACAGACATTAATATCCATCGATAATTCTATATAATTTACATGAATACGCAAAATTAATAAATAAGAAATAAGAAACTTGCCGACTTCACTTATTGCCAACGAATCTATAAATGATTCTACGAATTTCTGATAGTTTTCAATATGTATTCCAGGTATTGTAGCTGGTATTGGTGTATATCTGGTAACTAGACTCACCTTTGCTTCCCTTCAGGATGCTGTTGGGCAGTCCCGGGGGTCGTCCACTTGGCACTGAGCTGCCATTGACATCACCGTTGGTCATGTAATGATTGTGGCCAGAGAGCTGACTGTGTACCGAGGAATTGCCGCCAAGTGAGGCGACATCCTCACGTGAGGCGTGCAACGAGGCAGTTGTGGCAGATTTCTTGATAGCAGGCGGTGGCAGGCCAATAGGTGGCGCTACCTTGTGCAGTGGAGGCAACATGCCGTAAACTCCTCCTCCATCCCCATTGCCAGTGGGAGCTGGGAGAGGAGGTGGAGCTGCTGAATCGGTATCGCTTGCATGTGGATCGACGGCGGAATCGTTGCAATTGAATTTCTTACTGAGGCTGTGGCTGTGGCTGCGGCTACTTCCGTTGGCAAGGTTAGAATTTAGACTTGAGTTTCCGTTAAATGTTGCAAAACTGGTTGATGCCGCCGCCGCCGCTGAGCTGGCAACAGGATGTGCATGTGAATGTAAATGTGAATGTTGCTGTGGTTGTTGTTGTTGGTGGGAAGCATTTAGCGCAACGGACGACGGCGCCAACTGTTGCTGCTGCTGCTGTTGATAGTAATGACTGTTGAACTGTTGCTGCTGTTGCTGTTGCAGCATTAGGTAATCATTTGAGACTGCCGCAGCTGACGTCGCCATGGCTGGCGATGCTGACTTTGCTGTCAGTGCAACGTTTTTGGCTGCCACTACTGCGGCTCCACTCGCCGTCGCCATTGCAGTTGTCGTCGCTGTGATCATTGGCATTTTCCAAACAAAAATGTTTGTCGAAAACGAATCTGTTTTAGTTTTCTTTTAAACGTTTTATTTCAATTAATCCGCAAACCAGTTTGCCATATTATCCTCGCTTTTGTTTGTTGTTGTTGTTGTTCTTCTTCTTTATTGTTTATTGTCTATTCATATAACTTTGGGCAGTGCTTTGTTGCTAATTGTTATCTCGTGTCTTCGCTTTGTCATTGGCAGCGAATCTCACATCGCATCGCATCATCACATCATCATTTTTCATTGTGCATTGAAGAACTGCAAAAAATGCAAAAATATTGTTAAGTTTTAAATTAGTAGGCGTCTATTAGATACCCTACAATAGTTTGAAACTATTTATATAGAACGAACAGATGAACTGATCTTACGCGCTAAACATAGCTTATTCTTAGTTAAATCGGTGTGCCCAATTACAATAACGATAAAAAAAACATACAATAAAATACTACATTTATACTAATATTTATCTGTTAATCTAAATACTAAATCTAAGTGCCCTCTATCGGTGACAAATTAATTGACTAACTATCGATAGTCAACTGATCCGTTCCGCAACAGTTATGTATATATGTACCTTGGAGAACAGCTCCATCTTATTTAATTACTGTCTTAAATTTATACAAATCGAAGCACTATATCCACTATATCATTACATAAACTCCATCAATATGCAATTCTTGACTTCTTTGAGTTGAAACATCTTCAATTTCTGCATAGCTTAAGGCGTAAACTATGTAAGAGTTCCACAAAAAACGTTTGACTCATGCAACAACAATTATGAATTCGGATACGGGTAGAAACAGGCATTAAAAAAACAAAAAAAAAAAGAAAATTAACTGTGCGAAAAAAGGGGCAACAAGCACGAATAACATTAAATTCCTCCAAGCGAAAAATTTACTTCAATAATAAAAAAAACAAAAAAAAAAATGAAAGAAAATAATAAAAATTGTGAGGTACACAGGGAACTGCGGCGCGGCAACAATCAGCAGCAAAGAATGCCAGCAGCAGGCAGCAATAAAAACAAAAACAACATGAGAACAACAAAGGCAAGAAACGAGTTTTCACAGTCCATGCCACCAGATCGACCAGTCAGACATGATGCCACAAACAACAACAACAACAAAGAGAGAGAAGGTAACCCCCACATAAACACACACACACACAGACATGGGCAGGCAATGTACAGGCATGTGTATATGCTCGACTATAGATTGGTGGCAACTACAGTGCACTTGCCACGGGACGCAGGCGCAGACGCAGACGCAGGATAGTTAACGACAACAATGCACACTGGGCAAACGAGTCGCTAACGCCGCGAGACGCTTTGCTATGTGTGTGTGTGAGAGAGTGTGTATGTGTGTGTAGCCTGCGGTCAAGAGTCGGCACGCTCTCAATTTTGATCGCTGGCGTTGCACGTTGCTGCTGTTGCTGCTGGCCACCTGTCGCCGCCAAAGCAAAAGGCGAAAACTGCACGTAGCCAGAGAAGGTGCCAACTTTCGTTGCAAGTTGCAAGTTGCGGTTGCAAAAAGCATAATTTCACTTCACAAAGAGAAATTTCTAATTAACGTTTATAATTTTAAACGTCTTTTATTTGTTTTATACGATGCGTCAAGGTGCCGCTTTACTTATATGGAAGTTAGCGACATGATTATGATGATTAACTAGCAAACAAGTTGTCATTTTTACAGGGTATATACATATTTGCGATCAATTTGCAATTTAATCTGTTTTCTATCATGCACACACACACACGTGCAAGGTATGTATCTGGAATTTATGCGATTGCCTGAGTAAGTGTGTGTGTGTGAGTGAAAAGCGTCACAAGGTAAACAATTTGCACTTTCATTCTTCGCACCTCTTTCTTTATTGCCTTGTGGCTTGTCTCGGTCTCGGCCAGGGAGATCGATCACCAATCAACAGCGATCACAGCAGCAGGAGGAGCAGGCACTTTCCATTTCAGAGCGAAGAAAACCACAAACGCGTTTCCAAATTGCGCGAAACACAGACACGAAAAAAACACAACACAAACTAGCACATATACATACACACAGTGTACACACTGTCACACACAATTCAGGTACGCAGTCGTTGTTGTTACTTTGGCTACGCGTTACACCTGCGCTGAAGATTGTGACTTCTTGTATGAATTGCCCGCGACTAGTTGGCCGTTAATAAATGCACTCGAATTATTTCAATAAATGTTAAACGATTTTAAATCACTTAGACGAATTTGTATTATTAGTATTTCTATTTCCCGCTGGAAAACTCCGAGACCGTAAACACGCGCGACCCAACCGAATCGAATGAAATCTCAACAACAACTAAACAACCTTTTGCTCGATACTTATCGATATACGTTTCTCGTATACCTGTTGCATCTCACTAAACACTCACACATTCAAAACGAAAAATATTATAAGAAATACAAGTACTATGATATAAATAAGTTAACTATATGAACATTAGCCGGCAAGTCTTTTTATTATTTAAGTTATTTCAAACAGCAATACATATTTTAAATAATAAAAAAACAGCGACATAAACAACCATTGAAACACTCACGCACGATTGAATTGTATTTGATAACTTATTCGCGTCGTCATATCGATTGCAATTTTGTCTACCGTTGTCCATTCACACAAAGATGTGACCATTCACAATGAAGGAATTACATTTCTGTTAGAATTCAAATTCAAAAAAAAGTGCTACGAAACACAGCAGCCATGTAAAATAATGATTTCATTATTATTAGTTTTAGCCAACATTTACAAACATATGCTATCCAAGTTTTAAATTATTAGTTTTCTAAAAAATAAAATAAGTAAAAAAAAAATAAATAAAATTCACCTTCATTATGGAAATCGGCAGTAAGTTGCGACACAAAATCCTTTGAGCCATGTTCATTCATCAATAGTTTTTGTTAGTTGCACTAAATAATGAGCTCGAGGTTCTGATCTCGGAAGCATTCTGCGTTTTCGATCATCATGGGGACAAATACATAGATACTCGTGACATATGCCATGTACTACGATTTTTGGGTTGTGTGCCAACTGAAAAGGAAATAAATGCTATAATAAAAGCTGTAGAATCTCAAGAGAACCCCGGCGAGACACATTTAACAAAATTTATGGCACACCTATGTCCTTTGCTTATGGATCGAAAGTTAGATATATTTAACCCTAGTTCAATGTTGGTATTTTTAATAGTGGTTTTGTAATTACACAGAATGGAACCAGCAAGCCCTCAAAAGCTTCTTGAGGCATTTGAAGTTTTGGATCCCGAAAACAAACGCTTCCTCACCAAAGAGTTTTTCGGAAAATTAATGAGAGAAGAAGGTGAACCTTTTGATGAAGAGGAAATTAGAGATATTTGGCCAGTAGCCATGGATCCGATAACGGACAACATACCCTATATTTATTATATTAATAAATTGAAGGTTTGTAAACCCCATTTTTGATTTTGGTAGTTTAAAAGTAATTCCTTTCCAGCACAAAACTGACTTATTTGACATCGCTGAAGCAATTAAGGAGGAGCTTGCTGCACTTGAAGCAGAGAAATCGAAAAAGAAAAAAGAATTTCAGGTGTAAAAACAAAAAAATATTTTTGTGGATTACCAATTAAATTTGAAGTACAATTTTTGCTTTTTTCTTTTTATCTGGAAGCCTCAAGAAAATAATAATTAATATTAATGAAAATATTATATTTATTAAAACATTCAACATTTAGTGACGTATGTGAATGTTATGGACTGATTAATTTTCTGTTAACTAACATTTCGACTGTCAACTTTTTCTTGTTATCGATAATTATTTCGTAAGCAACCAGTCAACAAGAGCCACGTCAGCTTTTCAAGTAGAGCCATTCACAAAAGACCACGACGTCTTAATTCAGACTTTGCTACGCAGAATTACAAGGTGATTGAAAAATATTGCATGAGACTAGGTTGAATAAACCTGTGTAAAGAAGTATAGAGGCAATGAAGAAAACTAAAACCACAAAGCAAAAGGTGAACGCAGCGGAAGCATCACAAATCGAGGCAACGTTTCAAATGATTTAAGTTGAAGAAAATCAGATAAAATTCAGAGCTCATCACAACAGCAACAGTTCGAGAGAGTTCGATAAAATGAAATTTTAATTTGATCAAATTGATTTTTATAATCCAACCAAAACAAAATAACAACAACAAAAATATACAAATAATTAATGGCGCCACCCAACGGAGTACTATTGTCAAAGTGTGTGCCGGTGGGTTCAAATTTAAACATGAGCATATTGCCAAAGATACGCCCTGCACCCCTAACAGCAGCAATCTTGCTGAAGGGCGGTGGCTCGTCGCCGTCCAGTTCGGGATATGCCTCGTCATCCAACAGTGTAGCGGATGAGGAGTCATCAATGGCATCGAGTGCGGCTGCGCCCACCAAGGCCAAGAAGCGCCGTCTGGATCACCTCTCCTGGGAAGAGAAAGTGCAGAGAAAGTAAGTTGTTACTCCTCTTTCATCATCCTGTCCATGTTTACTAATGTCATGCTTACTGTACTCTTCCAGGAAACTCAAGAATCGCGTGGCCGCACAAACAAGTCGCGACCGCAAGAAGGCCCGCATGGAGGAAATGGAATATGAAATCAAGGAACTGTCGGACAGATCGGAAATACTTCAAAACAAATGCGACAGCTTGCAGAGCATTAATGACTCTTTGCTATCGAAAAACCAAAAACTCGACTCCGAGGCAGAGCAACTGCGACAGGAACTCGCCGAATTAAAGGAGCTGGTCAAGAAGAACAGCAGCAACAACAACAATAACAACAGCAGCAGCTACAGCAACAACATTGGTGGCATCAATGCAAGCGCTGAGGGCTGTGCGTCCACACTCACTGGATCTGCAGCATCCAATGCTGACCCTCTGCAGCAGGGTACACAAGTGGACACACAGTCGTCAGCGCATGCAACGTTGACACCGAAAATGTTGCAACAGCAGCTGAAGCAGAGCAACACAACAGCAACGCTCTGGAGAATTGTTGCACTTTGCCTTCTATACAAGACATGCTGCTCGTCGACGATGAAGAGTTCGATGCGAGACGGCTTGAAGAGCTCGCCGAGAGCCTGCTCGCAGATATCACAGCAGACCTGGAAACAGGCGCTGGCACATGCGACGAAGCTCCTACCCAAATTGCAGGCAACCCAGAGCGATTGTCTGGATCAATGGTGGGGCCCACAGCAGAGTGCATGGAATCCTGCGGAAATAGAGCTGATGGCCTAAGCCACCGCCGCACCATTAATGAAGATGAGACCAAAGCGAAGTCGATTCTAATGCACATCACACCACCAGCAACAGCAAAGAGCAGCCCTAGTGCGGGGCAGGTGTCAAAGATAAATGAAAACTTACAACAGAGAAAGTTAACAACAGCTAAAGGATCATCAATATCATCATTAGCACCAACGAAGACAACAACTACAACAGTTTCAGCAGCTGCATTCCTGCAGAGCGCCACACCC
Organism: Zaprionus davidi; assembly: GCA_018903715.1. Lineage (NCBI taxonomy): Eukaryota > Metazoa > Arthropoda > Insecta > Diptera > Drosophilidae > Zaprionus > Zaprionus davidi. The sequence continues at coordinate 12,653,390 of JAEIGL010000004.1, read as the reverse complement.
GATACGGTGTACGGCACCTACGATGCCAAGAGCAACTCCATTACAATAGTGATGGATGGAGATGCTGTGCCAGTGAACGAGGCCGTTGAGGAGATCTATGGCGAGGGGGTCAGTGCTGGTGATGATACCACCGATGTCATTATGAAGTGTCCACCACCAGCAACGTCGCCCTCCCAGGTTTACCTCAATGTCATCAATGCCACTGAGGAATCGGATGATGAGGCTACAAGTCATCTTGATTTCGAGCCCATGGAGAAATTCCTTCGCCCGCGTCATCTTAAGCCCATTTCACCGATTGCCAAATCTCCCGTTTCGGTGCATTCGGCGACCTCGGATCATGGATATGAGTCTGTGATTGGTTCCCCAACATCGACTACACTGGCCCAACTGGACACAGATGCCAGTGCGATGCTCGACGACGACGATTTCCCATGGGAGAGTAATTTCGATGAGTTGTTCCCGAATTTAATTTGAATCTAGACTTTTAAAAAAAGACGCCTTAAAACCCCGGAAATTTTTCAAATTGAAAAATGTATGTTGGATTCACCCCCCCCCTATCTCTCTATTAATCAGTTAATTTAAGTTAAATTCGGCCGGCCGCCCTCATTTTTTTTAAGTTTAATCGTAGCTGTTGAAACTGGGAATCTTCGGATTTCTGAAAAACTGTATAGAATTTGTCATCGAAGGCTTTATATATAAATATTATGATATTGTACTTTTAAAGTAAGATCTTAGTTAATAATGAAATATCTGTTGTAAGTTTATATTTATGTTTAACATTTGTCATTCACATAGGCTAATTATTTTTGTAATATTGTAATATTTTAATGTGCTCAAAGAATTTCCCATAAACCGTATACAAAAAAATATATATATATGTGTATATATAACGGAATATCTTGGATTTTATTTCTTCTGGCTTATCTTATTATTTTTACAGTTGTGTAATCATAAATCGGAAGCCAAAATCACGCCATCCTCATCGTGACGTCAGTAAAAATGGTAAACAAGTATTTGTGTGAAGAAGTGTGTGTAATAAACATACATCGTATGATTAAGCCTTTATGTATGTTAGTGATGTGCCACTTAATGTTCTAGTGTTGTGGAGTTGAAAGTATAAGACGTACGATGACGACATCGATAAGAGTACCTGCCGTTGAACAACTGTGATGTTATTACTCATCAATTAATTTCATCATCCATCAATTACAATTTTTAAACGTAAATGTCATCATACTTGCGAAATGACAGTATAATATCGATAAAATATAATATATATATCACATATAATTAAAATAAATTCGCGAGCTAAAATGAACCAGTTAATTAATCGATTGTTATCGAACAACAGAAAATATAGCTAGGGAACACACATATTGATTTCAAGCGTGTTTGTGCAGCCCTCGTTTTGTTATCACTAAAACACTTTCGGTAAATTTGTTGTATTAACTCGGGGGTAAAACTAAACATGGATAGTCACCAAGAAATCAAAGACGCAGTGGCCAACGAATCGACTGCCAATGAGGAAGTGAATCCAACTGTGGAGGAGTCCGCAGCCAAGCCGGTAGTTGCAGAAGAGGAAAACGACGTCAGTCCTCCGGCCTCCACCGGTAAGGTGCCGAAAAAGAAAACCAAAGCCAAGGCACGTAACTCTGGTGGTAGCAATGATCTCGATTTGGAACTGAGAAAGTTAACGCAACGGAGAATCAACGTAGCTGGAGCACCCAAGATGCCATTGAATTCGTACGTGAGGTTCATGAACGACCGGCGCGAGCAACTACGACGCGAGTTTCCCAATCGTACAGCACTGGAGCACACCAAAATGATTGGCGAGGAGTGGCACCTGCTAAGCGAGGAACGCAGGCAGCCGTACATGGAAGCGGCAGCTAAAGACAGAGCATTGTAGGCACATCCCGTTATATACTTGTGAATTCCTTATTGAAAGTCTGCAATCTTTTCAGATATCAAGAACAGATGCACAAGTTCCTCAAGGAGCATCCGGAAATTGTGGCCAACGAGTTGGCCAAGGCAAAGAAAGTGTTCGAGAGCAAGAATTCCAGCACTCCCAAGGAGAAGGCTGCCCACAACAGCAGTGGCATAAATGAATCCTTGAACAGCAGCATCGGTAAGAAGATGAATGCCAAAACACCCATGAATAAGCAACAACAACCGGCAGCACCTGCAACATCTACACCCGATCCTGATGATATACCCCTTGCACAAGTGAAACGCACACCAACTCCTCCTCCAGCACCACAGCAGCCAGCATTCAACAACTCCTGTGCACAGCCAGCGCGTGCCTTCGCCCCCGGTGAGATTCCCATTTATACCAACGAGTTCATTGAGCACAATCGCAGCACGGAGAATGAACTGCGTACGCTGCGCAAGAACAAGACTGATCTGGAGCAACAGAACGCGGTGCTGGAGCAGCATGTAGACAATACTAAGGCTGGCCATGCCAAGGTAATGGGCGAAGTGTCTGAGCTAAAGGAGGAGAATATGCGTCTCAATGCTTATCTCAAGGGACTGCGACAGAAACTGGTCAGTGCTCTGTCTGGGCTGCCGCTGCCAGGACTGGAGCCCAGTGGCCTCAATGTGGACAATGTGGACAAATACATACAACACTTGGCAGGCACAGTGGGCGCACAACACAATAATGCCATCGTACTTAAGGTAGGCGAGATACTCGGCAAACTGGACACCAGCTCAGGATTACAAAAACCATAGACAGAGAGGGGGAATTTAATTTAAGGCTTCGCACATAAGATAGAATATTATTGGGTAGCTGTGTATGATGATGTGTGGTAGATCGAATGAATCAAACCAAAACATATTGTGTGTGTACTACATTAATTTCACTTGAGGGGAAGGGGAGTATCCCTTAAGAGCGTTTGTGTACTTCGTCCACTTCGTCGGAAACTTCCAGTTCAAAGCTTTCCACGCTGCGCGACGATGAGCTACCAATGCTGCGATAGGAGGAGCTCAGTCGCGGAGTACGTACAGCACGCTTGCTATCTGTGATCTCAACGGATTTGGCAGCACGACGAACCCAGATCTTTCGCACCACATAGTATGCACCGAATATCATGGGCATCACTATCAAAGGATGGCAGGCCAGGCGCAGGGCCAACAAGAAGCACGACATCATCAGCCTGATAACAGTCTCTGTAGTTCAAAGCACATTACACAGAGTCTCTCTCTCTGTACAGGGTATCTTACCTTCGAATAACCAGGCGGTACTTACAGCAGTATAAAGCGCTGTCGATATGGTCTGCAGCATTGTATAGATCATTTTCGACAATTTCCTTTAAAGGAATGACAATTTTCGAAGCGAACTGAATTCCCACAGTTGATTGAGATAGTTTTATGTTTATAAAGAGAATTGTTGACTGATTTCACAATCCAACACGTAAATATCTTAAGGGTTCCTGGGGTATATGAAATATATACAGTATGTCAGGAAACACTTTACACATAAATATGTGCATAACATTAACATGTACATATGTATGTGTAAAGAGTTACTTGACTTGATGTACATGTTACATCTGTGTAAAGAGTTACTTGACTCACTGTACTCGTATGTCATGTCCATGATTTTAAAAAGTGGTGTTACAACAGTATTATAACAGTGATAGAACAGCATCAATATAGGCGAGTATGCTTTACTCCGTTATTAATAGTTCGATGAGGTTTGGGAGAAGAGTGACACTATATGCAGTTGTTGTGCGTTCAATCTGAAGTGGCTGCGTGGAACAAATATGGAACTGTCTGTTGTTGTTTGCAAAATGGAGTGTGTATAGGCGAAGACTGCAGCAATTTGAGAACTTTACATTAATCTGCCGTATCAAGTGCTTAAGTTGTGAAATATGAATGAAATTAATCAAAACCCGACATACAATACATGCAAATAAAAAAAAACATATAAATAATTAACATAAATAAAGTGTTTTTCTAGCTTCACGCAGCGAAATGATTTTTATTAAACAAAATAGTCGTCGTTCTTCTTTTTCTTCTTCTCTTTCTTTTCTTCATCGCAATTAAATTCAAGTGTTTGCAACTTGTTTTCATTTCGTTTTTGTTTTGTTTGTTTAGGAACAGAAAAATAAATTAAAACTTAAAAAGAAAATTGTGTTTGTTTTGTTGTTTTGTTTCAAAAATAGTTAATTCTTAATTAAAGTTTATAACAAAAATAATTTAATGAGATAATAATAGTAGTAGTAGTAGTAAATCAAGGGCGCAGACTTCAAAAAATTCCATTGAAAGAAGGCAGCAAATTTGGCGAAAATAAAAAAAGTATAAAAAACATAATTCTTTTATGCCAAATTCCAAGGCCATCACTAAGTTGGTCCAACTCTCACAGCGTTTCGTTAATAAGTAGTACAAAGATCTCTTTTAAACATTATCTTTCTCTCTCTCTCTGTCTGTCTCTCTCTCAAGTTCGTTTTGCAAAATTAAAGACAAATTTCCATTTTAGTTTTTGCATTTTTCTCTTATTTTACAAATTTCAAATCAATCAAAAACTCGCGGAAGTGTTTGCCAAATATATATGTATGTATACATGGTATATGCATGTGTGTGTGTGTTTGTGGAAGTCGTTTAAGGATATTCCAGTATGGGAATCGAACAGTTTTTAATTACCCTGAAGCTGCTTGAATAAACTTGATTAATTGTTTTTCTTTTTCTCGTTAAGGTGGAATGACTACGTTGAGAAGACACCACCACAAAAAATATGGATGGATGGATAGTCAAAGAATCAAAAAACTCCACAGTCAATATAATGTTAATAATGTAGAATCAAACGGGTATATACAGTCTGTCTGGAAACTGTCTGTTGCTCTTCTTGTAATCATATCAATCTGGGGGCATTGTGTTGTGTGTGTATAGGAAATTGTGTATTGTATTCGTGAGTGTACTGTGTGTGGGTCTGGGGGCGTGTAAGGAAGGGAACACTGCTTATGCTTAGTACGGACATTCATCATTAATTATCGTATGTAAACTGCTCCATTCGCTTTTGTCTCCTGCTTGTTCCTCTCTGACTACTGTAGTCTAAATCAAACGGCCAATGTTGCTGCTCACTGTTGTTGTTGTTGTTGTTGTTGCTTCCTCCTCCTCTTCTTCTTCGTAAAGTATAATAATCTCAAACTTGTCGTCTCATTAGCTGATGCGAGGATGAGGCGGATGCGGACGTGACTGTCGACGACTGCTGCTGCTGCTGATGTTGCTGCTGCTGCTGTTGAAGCTGCTGCTGCTGGTGCTGCTGCTGCTGTTGGCGTCAGGCATCCGCGCCATTTGGATTCATGCCTACCGGCGTTACCACCATCATGTTGCCCTTCTGTGGTGTATAGACACTGGCATTGGGATCCAGCGTAGAGAGTCCGCCGCCTCCATTGACCACATTGGCGGCAGCAACATGCAGTGCAGCTGCCACACTAACGGGCACCATCTGCTGTTGCTGCTGTTGTGAGACAGGAACAACCTGTTGCTGCTGTTGATGTTGTTGATGCTGCTGTTGATGTTGTTGCTGCTGCTGCTGTTGATGTTGTTGCTGATGTTGTTGATGCTGCTGTTGATGCTGCTGATGTTGTTGATGTTGCTGATGTTGTTGTTGCTGCTGCTGTTGCTGCTGTTGTTGTTGATGTTGCTGATGCTGCTGATACTCTTGGGCAGCTGTCATGCTGAGCATGGGCGAGGACGGACCAGGTCCGCCCGATTGTAGCGGAGGTGTGTCGTTCATACGCATCATGCTGCCACCGGGACCGACATGCGGACCCGTTGACAGACACAATGGATCCGGCATTACAGCCAGCAGCTGTGCTATCTTAGCCTTGAGATCAATGACCTCATCCTCCTTGCTGCGACGATGACCTGCAAGGCGAAAGAGCAAAGAGACATTTAGAAGGAGTCAAGGGAATCAAGAAGATCAACATACTATCAGATATTTCTAACTGGCGCTTGGCTGCGCCCAGAGCCGAGAACAAGTCCAGCTTAACTCTCGTCTCTGCGGATAGATTCTTCTCCAGCGTTGTGTTCTTATCCTGCATGGCAGCCAATGCATTCATAAGCATTTCAGCATCCGCCTGTGTAGACTCACGATTGCGCACCTTCACCTCCAGCATGCGATACTAAAGTGGAAGAAACAAAAGAGAGATATTAGAATATGTTCCTTATACAAATCTCTTGCTCTCTGCCCTCACCTCCTGTTCGAACTTGCGTCCATGATCCACAGCCAACTGCTTGGCCTCCTCGCTTTGCTTGAGATCATTGCGCACACGCTTGAGCTCCTCATCCACTTGTTGGCGTCGCTGCTTGCATTGCGCACTGCACTCGGGACGTGCTGCCTTCTCTTCGGCCGCCTTGCGTGCCTTCTTCTCATTGCTTAGCTGCGCATCCAGTGATTGCTTCTGTCGGCGTTCCTCATTCAAGCGACGCTCCACATTCTGTAGACTTAGCATGTCGGCATGCCGGGCATTGGTTAGCTCCTGTATGCGTTTTTCCAGCTCCTCGCATTCCTTTTGTTTGGCCTGCAAACTGGATTTACTTGTCAAATTCACATCCAACTTCTGACGCAGCTCATTCTCGATTTGCTTCATGTGACTGATCTCGGTGCGATATTTCTTAACATCCGCCTCCAGTTTGAGACATGTCTCGCATATTTTCGACACCACTTTGCTGGCAATGTGCGAAATGGCAGCAGCAGCTTGATTGGCCTGATTGCTCGAGCTGCTCGAGCTAGTTGATGAGGATACAGAGCTGGCATCGTTATTATTACTGTTGCTGTTGTTGCTGCTGGCAGAAACTGTTGCAGATGATTCCTTCTGCTGCGCCTGCTGCTGGCTATGATTGTCTTTGGCTGCATTGTCCTTCTTGCCACGATTGCGACGACCTGCAAAGTGGAATATACACATAATGAGATACTGGGAGAGCAGCAGCTGGTGTAGCATCAACACTTACCCTTTGGCGCCTTCTCCACCTGTGGTGTTGCTTCTGCTGCTGCCGCCGCAGCTGCCTCCTCTGTCGTCTCGTATTGCAAGACATTGCCATTGCCCACAGCATTGTGCGTCTTTTTATCTGCAAGGGAAGGAGGAAATTGAATTCAATTTCCGCTTTACTTAGGCTGCATCTTGCCACTTACCATGCTTGTCCTTTGCCCCATGTTGTTGTTGTTGTTGATAGTTGCTATTGCCACTATCGCAGTCTGACTTCTCCTTACTGTTATTACTTGTTGCTGTATTTGCATTGCCATCCGCCTGCTGATAGCTATTGCTGCTGCTGCTGTTGCTGCTGTTGTTCTTGTTGTTGCCCGCATGCCGCGTTGTGCCGTTGTTGTGCTCATTGTCGGCTGCCGTGTCTGCTGCTTTATTGCGATGCTTGTCTTTATCCACGCTGCGACGGTTGTGTCTGGAGGAGCCGCCAACGTGACCATTGGAGGTGGCTGCAAGCAGTGAATTTATTAGATATATCAAAGGAATATATATAGAGATCCCTTACCTGCTGCTGCTGCTTGTGACTGCTTGAGCGTTGCTGCTGCAGCTGATGAGTTGCTCGACGTTGACGATGATGCTGAGGATGTGGAGGAAGCTGCTGATGTTGCTGCTGCCGCCGCTGCTGCTGCAGATGTTGTGCTGTCACTGTTGCTGTTGTTATCCTTGCTATGATGGCTATTGTTGCTGCTGCTTGTATTATTGTTGTTATTGTTGTTGTTATTATGATGATGATGATGATGATGATTATTGCTATTGCTGTTGCCACTCCCACTCCCACTGCTGCCGCCGCTGCTGCTGTTGCTATGATGATGTTCATGATGATTTTGTGCTTGCGTTGCAGCAGTTGCCAAAATGCCATTTGCTTGAGACGTTGCCTGGCTGGATGATGTTGCTGTCAGTGCTGCTGCTGTCGCACCACCATTGGCAACAACAACAGTGCCACTGTTGGCTGCTGATGTGACCACAGGCACAGCACTGCCTGCCTGATGTGCAGCATCCATCTCGTTGGTCTCCTCTGCGGGCAGTGCCTGTTGCAGCAACTGCATATAGAACTCATTCTCCTTGGCCACCTCGCGCTGCTTACGCTGTCGCATTCGATAACCAACGTAGCTTTTAAAGCCAAAGCCGAGCGTGACCACGGGATAGCCAATGCTGAGATAAGGTATAAAGAAGGTTAGTAGAGATCTAGGGGGAGTATTGCTATATACTGCCAGTACTTACCAGTGCGCTGCAAACGGTCGACATAGATCCAAATGCGGCATATGGCGACTGTCTTTCCATCGTATGCCCACCTCGAGGTAGACAAACAACATCCAGAGTATTATGGTCGGCAAACAGATGCCTTTATCTGCACAACAACAGCAAGTAAATACAATATATATACTATATACTTTATATAGAAGGGTGTGTTGCTCACCTGTATGCCAGACGTACTGCACCCAGACGTAGGTGCTGGCAGCAAAGAGCAGCCAGTGCACGGGTATGAAGAACAAACACACCAGATCCGATGTTATTGCAATGCACACAAATAGCACGGAAAATGCCTGAGTGAGTTACAAGTTAAAGTGAGTGTTTAAATAAGTTAACTCTATTTTAAATTGCCAACTGGCAAACTTACCAGCCCCTTGTACTTGAACGAATCATGCACTGAGCGCAGCAGCAGCCAAAATGGCCATAAGAATTCGAAACGGAACATAAACATAAAATCAGCTACCATCACAATGGCCCAAAGTATTAGAAATTTCATGTATAAAACAGTTGTGCTGCAAAAAGGTAATAGAAAAACGATCATTAAATTGTATACAGCTGTGCAATATGTACGATATATATGATATATGATATATATTTGTTATCAATAATGATTTAAAATGTCCCATTAACCTATCCCAACTTTGTTGTCAGTTTGCTTAAGCCTTTTCCACGATATGAAATCAAACATGCCATGAATTATCTAATTTGATTGGCATGCGGCGACAAGCAGAGCCAAAAAAGACACACACACACACAGTTATATATGTATATGCATGTGTATATTTGTCAATAAGTGTCGCCCCCATGTGTGGCTATTTGTATTGTTTATATCAATGCATAATTAAACAACTACAATGAAAAATCAAAACGTAAACAAACAAATCAATGCGTAATAAAACCAGAAAGAGCGCCAGAATTGACTACATATAAATTTACACATACACATATGAACATAAACATGTATATATTTAAATGTTTGTATGTATATTTATAATATGAATGTCGTACTACAAAAGCTGCTATGAAAATTGTATACATTTTATACTTTTCCATAATCAGAAAGAACTTGAAAACAGTTTCACAGAATTATATTCGCATTTTATGAGGCCGGCAATCAAGTTATCAATGCTTATGGTCTATATAAAGTAAGAATTTCAATTTGAACAATGTATATTACTGCTATCAATCAGTTAGCAATCACTGAGTTAATAATGTCGTCATTTTTCTACAATTAAATTTGAACTTCTGACAATACAAATATTTTATGGCTCGCTTATAAAGGTAACAAGATAAGAAGTAAACTATTTACTTTATAAGAAATGAGTACGAGTACAATAATAGTAAAAGTAACGCACAAATAAACTGTTTAATATTGTTTGAATTAACTGCAAATTAACTAATATAGATTCCTACATAACTTCACACACTTTCCCAAAGATCTATGGAAATTTGTTAAGCATATTTATCAATTAATTAAAGTTTATTATCTAGGAATTATTAGTAAGCCCAATATTATGGCATAAGTTGAATGAAATAAATTATATATTATACATACGAGTATTTCTGCAATAAATAAGCTAGGATTGATCGTCATTAGGAATTTCTTTATATTTCCAAAATTAATTTTGAACTTCTGACTATAAAAGTGTTTTCATGAGCGACTCATAAAAGTAACAAGATAAGGAGGTATTTATTTAACGTGGTATTTACTTTAACAAGATAAGGAGGTGTTTATTTAGCGTGGTTTTTACTTTGAAGGAAACCACAAATGTTGTTTACTTTAAAGAGAAACAACATTATGCATTAATAAACTCTCTGTAAATTGACATTAGGGAAATGTGAATAAATCTAGTAAGGCACGCGCCCATCTCTAATCTCTGCTCTGAGATAGTCGCGGAATAAAGAGGCCTTTGCACTCATATTTGTTTCGCGTAGATTGATAAACCGATTCGGAAGCTACGCATTCTCGAAAACGAGCCTCAGCACTGTCTAATTAAGCAATAAATCTAAAATTGTGTTTATCGCGATTACTGAAAGGGGCAAAGCGAGGGGGGAGGTGGAATGTCATACCAAGATAAGCCAGGTAGAGCTAACTGGACATGCCCCCACTATCACTGCGTACTTATAGATACATATGCTGTATATACATATATATACTATGATTATGAAGTATATTATGATGATGAAGTTTAAAGTAAATATGTCATGATTATGATGTATGTATGTATTTCACAACATTTGCAATGCTCACCTGCCGTACATGCCCTCTGTAATTTTATTCCGTTTCATTGGACGACGTAATTTGCCACAATCCGCATTGCGTCGCTTCATTTTTGCTGCACGATTAATTTTTTAGCCTTAATTTGTAAATCAACTTAATCGCAATAATTCGATTTAATTATAACTCTTGCTCCTTATATGCGCGAGTGTGTGTGTGTGTGGGTTTTGCACTTGTGTGCGTGTGTGTGTGTGTGTGATATAACTTTCTCGACTGTTAATTGAATTAATTAATTGTTCGGACGTTCGCCTGCTCACACTTCTCTAGCACATTCACTTTGCACTTAATTTATCAGATTGAAGATCTGCTGACACTTATTTAATTATGCTGGGGGTCGTCTTGCTTCTTCTAGTTGTTGTTGTAGTTGCTGTTGTAGTTGCTGCTGCTGCTTCTGTTGACGTTGTCGACATCGATATGGCTGCTGTTGGCGCGGCATTTCATCGCATCTCTCACGCGTATGCAAAATTCACCTCCCGCTGAGCCGGCTTTGAGTTTTTAACTGCAAATACACATACGCACATATGGATACACATGCATACATATACTCTCTTAAGAATCGTTCTTCATTCTCTTCTCACACAGACACAAGTACCAGAGTGTGCAAGTGTATGTGCACAATTTGATTCCTTTCTAGTTTTTAGGCTACGCGACGAGGGCATACGACGCTTTTATTTATTTTAAAACTATTTTTAAGCAAACTATTTTCTTTTGCCTCTCTCTCTCTCTCTCTCTCTCTCTCTCTCTCCCGCTCTCGCTACAATTGTTGTTAGTGCAAGAGTGGGCGTTGCAGTTGCCTTCGTAATGCGGTCAAGCTATTTAGTATATAAAAATAATCTCTTTTAACCCAAAACAAATTGGAAGCATTTAGCATTAAATGCCGCCGACGGCGACGTCGCTGCCAAATTCTACGTTTAAGCCAAATTCGGCAAGTAAAGAGATAGCAAAAGAGAGAGAGTATAGAGATCAAAGCTACTCTCTCTCTGTGCCAGAGAGTGTGAAAACATTAATCGTTTATCGATTTTCATTCAATTATGTTTACACAGGAGCAACGCCGCAAATTCGGTGAACACAAGAAATGTGAAGAGAGAGCATAAAGGGGAGAGAGAGAGATCAAAGCTTATTTGTACGAGAGCAACACACAGTATAATCGTTTATCGATTTTAAGCACAGCTGCTCCGCACTAACAGCAAATCCACTAAAAATAACAGAACAGGTGACCCAAAGAATAACGAACGAAGGAAGGAAGAGGAGCCTCAAAATCGAAAGAGCGAAACATTCAACATTTGCTGCTTATGCAAATATACATGTTTATATTTATGTATATACATGTGATACGTATGCTCGCTTGTTTTTCAAGTGTGTTTGCAAAATATATTAGAATGCCAAGCAAAACAAAAACAATGAAAGAAATTCATACATTGGCACGAGACATTGCTAAATAAATATTCCGTTTTTGCACTTATTTATTTTTGGTAATGAAAAGAAAAACACATTAAACTAAAGTATTTTACGTTGGTTAAGTTAATTGAATGAATCAGAGTGAAAGGAGGCATGATGAACCCTTTCTTTTAAAGTGTGCAAAAGTTTTTACGACATAAAGTTTGGTCAATTATTTCCAAGTTTTACAATATAAAAAAGGTTTACCAGCTCTGAGATACTCATTTTATTTTGAGAGATGACAACGTTGCTATTTCCAATTGGCCAAACAATAAGCTAAGCTCTGAGAATGACCATTTAGAATTCGGAAGTGAGTAATATAAAATGAATCGACTAATGAATGACAAAAGAATCTTTCTAGAACGTATCCCATGTTCTAAATCCGTCTATTTCATCCCTAATTGTTGAGGGAAACCCTTTACATCCTTTTTCACAGACATTTGATTACGATAAATATTCAAATTGATTCATCAACAGTCATTTTCTCTCTCTCTCTCTCTTACATTTTATGCCCAGTCAATTGTGCATAACTAAACAGGATGCTCAGATTTGGTTGCCACAGGATATCTGTATATACACATTATTGGGCTGAAAAAGGTTGGGGGGAAAAAGCCATAGAAAGAACGGCGGCAACTGCACGCGCTTCAACATGTGGATGCTGCCCGGTAACTTGAAATGTGTGATTCTCATGCACACACACACGCACACGCAAGAACAGCAGCAGACAATCCGTTTACATACTGTTGACAGTCTGCGACTGCGCTGTAATCATACAGAACACACACACACACTCAAATCGAACGGAAGCGGAACTATGTATGCAGATTTGAAGGAAGTGGAGAAGTGACAGAGCACCATCCATGCGCATGTGTTAGTGTGCATGTATGAATTGAAAGTTGAGCACACACAGACTCTTTCGCATCCCATCTACGAACATACATCTGTGTGTAAGTATGTGTGTATATGGAAAAACGTTTATAAATAACATCCAAAAGTGGAGCGCATCATAAGAGAGCACGAGAAACTGACTGACACACGGGGCAACGGTAACGGAAGCTGAGCTTACCGATGACGTCCGTACAAACACGTTCAAACGTACATATATTCATACATAAGTATGTACATAATTGCTAATGTGTACCCACATTTACGGACCAAATGCACTTTCGATAAGAATTTTTTTAGAATATTGATAAAAGAAACCGCTTAATGATTTGGCAGGAAAAGGTGAACCCTTATGCTTATGTGTACTGTATATGTATATAGAGTATACAAATAGTAACAAACAGAAATGCATATATAGTGCATATTATTATACTTTTTGAGTACCAATTTGATTAAATTAAAAAAAAAATGACGGGGAATGGAGTGATCGAAACATTCTGTTAACGTTCTGTTAAGTCCTGGAGTACCCCAACAACAACTGACACTCAAATCAGGAAGGCACGCTCACACTCATGTGTGTATGTACATACATTTAAAGAGTACAGATCACGTTGTCACTATCCACAAATTTACAGCTGTTTTGGCAACAGAAAGAACAACATTGCTGCTCCAAACAAGAGGCTAAGGAACTTTCGTGATACATACATACATACACACACATACACATGTATGTATGCATGGTACTAGGTTCTATGCATGTATTTTTATTGCATGAGTCTCTTGCGATTAATTTGCATAAGGTGCGAGCGACGGTGAGCAAAGACATACATACACACATGCAGATGCAATCACATATGTATGTATGAATGTACGCATTACGTGTACACATATATTAATGTAAATATATTTCATAGTTATTTTAGAGGGACGCAAATGCACAAATCGTATTTATGTATGTGTAGGCTAACGAATGTGTGTGCATACAAACATACATACGACATATAAACGTACATATAAGACTGCATAGCCTATTGAATTTGGCATTTGTTTTTGGGTAATTGCGACCGGTGTCGTGTCAATAACAATCGAACTTTCAGCCTTTTATAATTTTAGTATAAACAAAACATTATCTTGCATTTCGCATAAAATATTCATACATACATACTACATGCAAATGAAAATGCATGTGTGTGGACATCGACAGCGCTGTCGCTGAGCAAAAAATGTGTGTGGATTGCGACGCTTACGGTTGGAGCTGCCTCTGTGGCTGGAGGTGACGATGGGGTGGAAGTGGCTGTCGAACAGCGTCCACAGCATCCACACATCTGCACACCGAAAGCAACAAGAGAGAGAGTGCGAGAGAGAGCGTGCTTTCAGGAAAAGAAATAAGGATGCTGATGCTCTGCTCCTGGTTGTCGTAGCCAGCGCAGCAGCTACCGACGTCGTCAGCGGTTACGTTGCTTTTTCGCATTACATTTATACACACACACACACGTATAGGCATATGCTATTTGTATAGGTAAAATGTGGGGTTTGTTGGCGGCTGTCCCTATGCGTTTATGTATTTTTCACACACTCAGCACACACGCGCGCGTTCTTCTATGTATGCATGTGTATTTGTATATTGAAATATACAACACATACGTGCATTTTGATACATGCAAAGACATGTTTTATTTTATTATATCAAAATATTTCACACAATTTCTGCGTCGTTTGCCCTTACGCCTCTTTCACTCTTTTCACTTTTCCAGCGCGCACGAATCTGGTGACAATATCACAGAGTTTCCAATACGCGTTCAGTCAATGAATTTTATTACTTTGATATGGTTATTTTATAAAATTTTGCACATTTGTAACAGAAGCTATTGGTGGTATACATATACATGCATACATGCTCGTATGTATGCATGCATGTGTATGTACGTACGTATATGTATGTATATGCCTGCGCGTGTGTATGAATTCTTTGGCACAGAGAAACCAAATTTTCCTTTTACACGTCGTTGAGCATTATTTCGAGCTTTTCATTTTTATTCATCACTTTCGAATCATCTTATTTTACGTAGAGTTTAATACACTTATTATATTGATTAGATTTTTTCGTTATTTTACCGAATCGAGAATTCACGCTCTAAAATGACGCGCACACACACTTGCATGTGCTAAGACTTTTTATTTATGAAAAATACCAAGCAACTGTTACTGCACTGTCTATGCACTGTTAATAAACACCAATAACAGTATTGCTGTTCTGTTATTAACAGTAATCAACTTTCGATTTACATCAAAAGCATTCCTAATTTTTTAATTTGATAAAATTTATTAAACTCGATAAATTCCATTAAAAGCTATTTCCCATAATTATTTATATTATATCGATAATCAATTGCTTTTAAATTATGCTTTTAAATGGCGGAAGACTATCGATGAATTAACACCGATTAATGCGTAAAAATCTTATTGGAAGTTACTGAAATCCAATTACCATATAGAAAATATTTGATTTTAAATAAACGATTATATTTTTTGTTAATTTCTTCAGCTTTTTAATACTTAACAGTTTTTTTTTTTAATCTATCAGAAGTATTGCTTAGGTTTCCTTTAGTATTCAGCATACGAATTATCGAAATTGTCCCGCGATATATTCAATGACATAAAATGATGTTTATAACTCAAACATGCTGTAATATGTATATTTAAGTCAACCGTCTGAATTAGTTTATTTTGTGTTTTTTTATAGTATAGATAATATTTTCATATTTAAATTGAACATTATTATACGTATGTACTTAAATTCTGCGCATATGAAACAATCTTTATGTTTTAAATATCTGCTTAAAATTATATACATAACAAAATTATAAACATTTCAAGCGTGGCTGTTTTCTCCGTCTGTCTCTCTGTCACCTTTTCGTTTTGCGTCCATACATATTCATTATTTTCTAATTATTTGCTACAGTTTGATCCTTTTGCGCCTCTCCATGTTTTTATATTCCAACTGTGCTTCTTCTCATGCAAAATCTGTTTCCTCACATTGTTTTGCATTGTTTTCCCCTTAGCTCTTTAGTTGTACAGTTAAAAAATAAATGTGAATTGTTAAATGTTTGTAAAATTAAGAGCCTTAGCCTAGCAAGAATGGTGCAGACTCGTCTTCGTATTCGCCTCGTCTCTCTCACATCAACAAATGCGTAATCTCATGCAAATATTTGCGTAATATTATAATAATAATGTTGCATGTTCATCCCTCGTCTTCTCTGCTTGCTACACATCTAAATACATATCCAGTGATATATGTAAGAAATATATAAATTACACATTCCATCAACTAACTCTTTTCTCTTCCTCTCTCTCTCTCTCTCTATGATTCTACTTGGCTTTCTGCCTGAGCATTTGCAACGGGCGAGTTGGCTTCCACTTCCGTTTGTGCAACAGGCTGCATGGTTTCAGCAACTGCCGGCGCAGCCTCTGGTGAAGAATGCCTCTCCGGCGCTGGTGTAAATTCTTCACTGTTCTTTGGCAGCGTCTCTTCAGGCAACTCCCGTACAGGAGGCGTTGGAGCAGCAACTGCTGCCGCAGCTGGTGGCGGCAGCTCATCGTAGAGAGGCGTGCAGATAGGCGAAGGTACTTTTGGCTTGGGCGCTTCCTGCATTTCCTGCACAGCTGGCCGCGCAAATGTTTCCTCCGGCGCCGGCTCAGCAGTACTCACTGTTGTCTGTGCATCCTCGACAGCATTGGCAAAGGAGTTGGAAGCAGTTTCAGGAGCAGGAGCACCACCACCACTGGCACCGGCAGCAGCAGCCTCTGCAGCAGCAGCTTCAGCTGCCTGTTGTGCCTCCATTCTCGCATCGTATTCCTGCAGCTCGCGATCCCAATCCTCTTCGGTGTCTTCAGCTGCTCCTCCACTCGATGAGGCTGGTGGTGCTGGCGCTGCCACCGTCTTGGCTTTCAGCTCATCTGACAATTGCTTTGGATTCTCTCTCTCTTCTGTGGAGCTTGTTGAGTGACGATTGCTATCATCACGTGAGCTACGTCTGTTGCTCGGCGCACGTTCGCGCTCCTCGCTGCGCTGTGCACCGCGTCCGGCGCGCGCATTGTTGCCACCACCACCACCACGACGATCATCGTCAGCACCACGCTCGCCACGGAAACGATTGCCACCAGGGCCACCTCCAGGACCGCCGCTGCCGCCTCCACGTCGCTTGAAGATATTGTTATTGTTGTTCTTGCTATTCTCATCCTCATCATCACTCCAGCGTCCACCACCAGCGCGTCCACCCATGCCACGATTACCGCCGCCGCCACCACCCCGACCACGCCCATTGTCATTGAAGGGATTGCGTGGATTAAAGAAACCTGAAGAGCATAAACACTATTAGTAAAGAAACTAATTTGATTTGCCCGTAAACTCACCTGGTCCTTGCTGCCTGCCAGCACCACCACCTGGCCCACCACCACCGCCACCACCTTGATTACGCATAAACATGGGCCCTCCCCCCACACCGTTGCCAGGACCAGCAGGTCCGCCCATACGCTGATTGAATGCTGCTGGTGGCGGTATGCGCATCTGCATCAGACTCGTTGGCTGATTAAAGCGATTGGGGTTCATGTTGTTGCCAGCAAAGAAGCCATCAACTGCTGCACCACCACCATTATGATTGGGACCACCACGAGGTACACCACCAGGTCCCATGCCCCTTGGGCCAACAGCGCGATCAAAGTCTGTAAAATGAATTGGAGATTGAGTAAGCTGTGGAACTCTCTTTCTAGTTTGTTATCACTTACCCACTCCGCCCATAAAGTTGCCATGCTCCATGCTATTGAGATTGAGGCGTGCACGTGCCTCATTGAAGGCGCCAGCAGCACCGGCTACACCACCACCGTTCTCATTACGCCAGCGCTCTGTTGCCTCTGCAATGTCATCACGTCCACCCCAACGTGATGCGCCACCGCCACCGCCTGGTCCGCCACGTGAGCGTTCCCTTTGGTAGAGCTCATTGGCCACAGCTGCCACAGCTGCTTCAACATTATTCGGCGGTGCTCCAGCGGCACCACCAGCGAATATCGGTGGCGGTTGACTGAAATTCGGTTGTTGCTGTTGAGGTGACGGCGTTGGCGCTGCATCTTCCAATTCCATTTCAATGTCCATTTGATCATCACTCACATTGCCACCACCACTCCCGGCGTTTGGAATTGCAACCATGGGTGGCGGCACTGCACCAGGTGGTGGTTGAAATTGTGCGCCTGGCGGCAAGCCCAGTGGATGTGGCGGCGGTCCACCGATGCCAGGGAATCCAGGTGGCATCATATTGGGTGGCATCATCATTGGCGGCGGCATGCCAGGCACCATATTCGGTGGCATGCCCATGGCACCCATTGGATGATTCATTGGTCCCATGCCACCCATCATGCGTTGCGGCGGCGGTGGTCCACCCAATGGTGGTGCCATTGGAAATTGTCCTGGCACCATGCCCATTAGCGCTGGCGGCGGCGGACCCCCCACTGGCGCCACTGGCGGTGGCTGCGTTGTGTCGATGCCAAAGAGTAAATTGGCTGCGCCCACAGGAGCTGCTGCTGCTGCTGCGACAAGATCAACACCCGCCGCCGCCCCTGCCGTCTTATTCTCTTTGACATTCTTCGCTTGACTGATCTTCTGTTTCATCCAGCCGGGCATGGTATCTTCATCGAACATGCCGCCTTCTTCGAGACTATCGAAATCAGTGTCCGGACTAAGCTTATTCCACGGCACGTATGTTACACCCAAATCAAGATCCCAGAAATCTTTCCATTCCTTGCTCTTGACACCCTTGCCAGCTGCCCAGGATATGGTAATGGCACGTCCCTGCAGCTTGTGATTCTTCAGCGATTGCATTGCCTTGTGGGCATCCTGGCGACGATTCATCACAATAAACGCGCAACCACGTGGCACTATCTGATCGATGCTCACAATATCGCCATATTCGCCAAAGGTATCTGACAATTCCTCCTGATATACCAGTTTCGACAGATGTCCCACCCACAACGTTGTGCTGCAAACTGTAAGAAAGGGGAGAAAAGAAATGATTTATTGTTATAGAAAGACTTTTATATCAATAAAAATTTCATCTTTTTCTTCTCATCTTCTTACTGAAGATTTACTTTACTTTTGTTAGATTCTAAATCAACAGTAAACTATATAAATTATAGTTGTATAGATGTGCAACTAAGTTTCCGCTGTTTGTCAGTAGGTGGCTTGAGAAGTAAGTGAGGATTGAACTTTGACTTATTCAAAACGTCATAAGCCAAAGCTTAGACAAATCATTAACAAATCATTTCAAAAAATTATTGATTTTGTTACTGTATTATATATTTATATATATAATCACGTATATCTAATCGTCATTAGCCATGAAGTGATTTTTGGCCTGTAAAGAAATGCTTCAGTGGCTCAAAAGGAAGAGTTTTCTTTGTCCCATTATGACGAATGCTGAAAAATGGATGCAGTGCAGCAACACAAAGTGGATAAAATCTTAGAGAGTACCTGAACTTGCTTCTACGTCCACGGCTCGACTTAATATTAGCGCTGCGAAGGCTATGCTGTGAATTTGGTGCAAGCAGAGGTGTTTTTTTTACTATGTAACGGTATCAATTTACTATGTAACAGCCAAGCACTGCAGGAAAAAACGGCCAAAATACAGGCCAATGGCACATGGCCAGGCGGATCAGCAGTGCCATTAAGTGTGAAGACATTGAAAAGTGGGCTAGATAAACTCAAAACCTCATCAACGTATTCGAACTCTGCCAGCAAGATGGTAAAAAGTTGTGTCTAGCAATGGCAAATACTTCGAATAATCTATTTGTAATTTTGGATATAAAAAAAACAGCGAGAACTTAGTTGCGGACGTAATTTTACTATATAAGCAGAATATTATGGAAATAATTTCAAAAATGCCTTCATTAATATCATTTCATAAAGATTTGCTTTACTTTTGATCTGAATCTGAATGCTTTATGAACATTTACTTTAATTTTGTATTCTATCAACTTTTGTCTATAATCAATTTGAGCAATAGATAGTATTATCACAATATAGACTAACTATAAACTTAGACTACAGAATACTGTAGATTTTTAAATGAATTTTGAATTTGCCTTTCAACAATTTGTTCATCTATTATCAGGAATTAAATATTTATCATTAAATTACATTATCTTTCAGTAAATAAAGATTTATCACTCATCTATACTATCTATAATGAATATGATCAACGTATTATAATTGTAGAGTATAAAGTATTCTAATTGTAATCTTGTCAAGCTCACTGGGCTCTGTGTGGAGGTGTAGGTAGCTTTAGTATGCATTTAAAGGTTCAAGATCGGGTGAACGTATTAATATAGATTATTAAATACGAGTCTGTGCACCTTATTACCACTAGAAGTAATATTGGTACAGTTACATAAGTAAAAATGATACAATTATGAGTATACAGATATATATATATACACATATGTATCATATGAATATCAATGTATAAATTATATATATATATATAGAATATATAGTGTATAGTGTACGATTCAATCAGTTAACATTAAAGTTCAGGTTGTCGAAAAACTTTGCTTGAAAACGCGTCAGGGGCACCTTTTTGTGAGGTATTATTTAATGTGGGTTAATGCCAGAGAGAAAGTAAAGATTGTTTCAAGAACCATTAAAGCTATTAAACACACACGAAACGAAATGAAACACACACACACACGTCAACACGAGCCAAGGAGCTGTAGAATAAGAAAAGATATACGTATTAGAAAAGGTGCAAATTTCAAAAAAAAAAAGTGTTACCAAAAACGATATCGATAGGCTACGCCAAGAAACTGCAAGAGTTTCTCGATGAATCATTTACATAGCCTTGCGATAACGTTACTCTCTATACGTTACTTGTTACGTCTCTCGTTACGATCGCGAGATCATTTATAGTTACCACTCAGATGTTCCTTCTTAATGTCTGGCAATCCTTTCTTTCGTCGTTCTCTCTCATGTTCACGATCACGCTCCTTGTCTCGTGTGCTGCGCTCCATACGATCACGATCACGCGATCCACGTCTTCGGCTCGATCGTGGTGATCGGCTACGGGAACGAGAGCCGCGCCGGCGACTTCCGCGATCACGATCACTGCCTCCGTTGCCATTTCCACCCCCACGACTGCGTGGCGATCGACTGCGACTGCTGCGGCGACTGCGCTTGTAACGATCGCGATCTGGTGTGGGACTACGGGAATCGGCGCCATCCAGATTGATAACCTAGTGATCGGTACGATCGCATTGTTGCAAGAAATTCAGAGAGAGAGTGATGTGATATATAACGTTAACATTTTGAAGCATAAAACAAATAAGGCGGCAAGGAATTTGGAGGGATTGAGGGAACGAAGGAAAAGTAAAGGAATTGATTAGTTTTTGTTTGGCATTAGTATTGAAGGAGAGTGGAGTGGAGGATTTGTAGTAAACTACAAGAAAATAAATATACATATATCTTTTTATTATTATTACTGCATTCTTGGCGTGTTGACGTGTGGTTTTTGATTATCGACGGTTCTCTTTACTATTTTCTTTGGTATTTGGCATATTTTTTTTGTTGCGTTTTCGAGCAAGTTTTCGTTGTGATGGGATTTGTTGATTGATTTGAATCGACTTTAATTATGGTTGTTTTTTTTACATAGTTTAGTAGACTTACCAAACGTTGTTGTTATACGGAGGGGCTTCTAGCATCGGGTTTCGCTTCCGCCGGCACATATTGTATATATAAACCTTACCTTTGGGCTTTCTTTCTTTTTTTTTTGTTTACCATTTAAATTTTTGTATATAAAATGCAAATTTCTAGTTTTAATTTACCCAAGGCCCTTGCAAGTTTAATTTGGCCAAAAGATCACATAATTATATCAAAGATAAAACTGTATGAAGAGTTTCGTTTGGCTTATTATATTATTAATGTATGCAATCCAAAATTAGTTGACTTCTCTTCTTGTTCACGTGATTAGTAGTTGAATAAATAGATTTCCCCTAAGTAAGATTTTATATATATATATATATTCTCAACTCATAATTCGAGTTGGCCAGGCTAGAGTTCCTTTCCCAAAAATAACAGTTTGCCCAGGTATAACAACATTTTTGGCACGTCACGTGCAATTGCAATTTGGGCAACATATGAAAATGGATACCCTGCAACAACCACAAGATTGCAGAATTGTTTCGAACTTAACTGCTTATTTTAGCGGACTATAAAGACAATATATATAGAGTATATATACGTATATAGAGTATGTACCTCAATGGCCTGCTGTTCCGAAACGAACTGCACATCCTTGTTCATGTCTTCCGAGTCGTTGTGACCCATTGCCCCCACGCCTCCTGGCATGCCAGATGCGCCCTGTATGAGAAAAGAAGTAGAGGAGTAAGAGAGAGAATGAAGTCAATATGAAGTGTTTTTTTAGTTGGTTTAGCTTGCACACCTTGTAGGCATTCTGCATGTGCTGCTGCTGTCGCGCATCGTCCTGATAGCGATGTTTTTGGTTCTCCTCTTGCTGTTTGAATTTCTGAAAATTCTGCAACGTTTGCAGCTGACGCAGCACATTGGGATCATTGAGTAGCTGCTTCAGATTATTGTTCTGCAAAAGGAAACAGAAATTAAACAATAAATAAAATGAAAAAGGAAAGGTAACAAGTTAAAAACTAATAAAAAAAAAAACTTAAACGAAAAATTGGAATTGGAATGAAAAAGTGAATAAAGCTCGCGCTGCATACATCTAACAAGTTTGAGGAGCCTGGTGGAGGTGAATCATCATCTCCCATACAATGATGATCCTCGGCCATGGACATCATCATGTCACTATCCTCATCATCAATAATCTCGCGCATATCGTATTCCAATTCATGTGAGCTACTGCTTCTTTTTTCATATTTATGATGATGCGATTTGCTGCTGAGGGGGGGTCCACTATCGAAGCGACTCTTCGAACCCGATGCAGACACAACAGGTGCCATATTATGCTGTTGCTGATGCTGCTGCTGTTGCTGCAGATGCTGTTGTTGGCTGCGCTTCATATAATGCTGCTCCACCATGTGACGACGACTTGAGCTGGAGCATTTCTCATGGCTCAGCTGTTTATTGTTAATACACACGGGCAAGACATGCATCAGAGAGTGTGTAATGTAGTAATTGAAAGAACAATTGACAATTGGGTTAGCAATGGGAATGATAATTAATCCTCTACTTGGTATATAATGTTTCCAGATCTCAGTAAACTACTAAACTAAGTAATAACTCACCGACAAATCCGGCATAGCGCCTAATTTATCCTCAGTAACAGCACTCAAATCCATGTTACTCATGATGGATGCATTCAAGCCGTTGGCCACATTGCCACCCGTTGAAATATCGGACAAATTTAGTGCTCCACTGCTGCCACTTGGTCCAGGGCCGGCGCTGAGGTTACCCTGCCCCACAATAGGCGGCATTTGATGATAGATGGGATGATTGGGATCCGCCAGATCAAAGATTGGCTGTATCACCTCCGATTTGAAGACATTGTTCTTTTGCCACAGATTCAGCACTCGGATAATGCGACTCTTGTCCTCCGGCGCGCAACGAAATAGATTGGCAAAGGTTTCCGTCAGATTGCGCTGGAAGCGTGGAGCGAAGACATCCTTTTCGGTGCCATACTGATGCCGGGACTGTCGCACAATTGAATCAATGACATACAGTCCTGGCACTTTGTACTCCGGCTTGCACTTCAGTATAAACTTCTCGACACTCTGCACAACATGTTTGTAGAATTTAATTGCACGCATTGCCGACTTTGTGATGGCGGCCATTTTAGCCTTCGAAATGGGCGGCCGGCTGTCATAGAGCCCAGAGAGCTGTGAGTAATAGATGCGAAAAGATTGTTAGAATATTGGCCAAGTGTACGGAGGTTTTGCCAATATTTGTATTGCCACTGATTGTGCTGCATTTGTATACGATCTAAATTACACAACTACATATGGCGACACACATATCTACATGTAAATATGCAAGTATGTACGTTTGTGCATGCATATATATTGTATGTTCAATTGGATGGATGCATATACATGCGTATGGCGGCGGCCACAGCTTACCTCATTATTGAAAGCGACGACCGTCTCCATTATCGTTTTTGTTTTCACACACTACACGCACACACTAAACTCAAATTTGCATACTATTTCAATAAATGGAAGCTTTATTTATTACTCCTTTAGTTCTTTCACCAAATTTTTCATGAATTTTCACAAATTTTCGGATGGAAGCGTGAAAAAATGGCTGCCGATGGTAGGGATGTTTATTGCTCAAATCGCCTTGTCGAATATATCGATATAAAAACATTCATATTTTTTGAATAAACACGCAAAGCAATCGAGTTGTTTTTTTCTTTGTTGATCGAATTTGCATTAAAGTTGTAGAAATTTGATTTTTTGCAAATATATATAGCGAACGTAATAAATTGTAAGCTTTTTATTAACATCTATAGTTACAATTATAATGGAAATTAAAAGGGTTCAGTATGTTGAGGGATTTATTGTGGAAATACATCTGGTCACACTGGATAGAAAGCAAAACGAAAACTAAAGCAACGACAAACTTTTTAATAATATTGCTAATTATGCACAGTACTCAGCATTAATCACAAACAATGAGCGCCCATCACAGGCCCCTGGACGAATCAGATGTTGTGTTAATTCGTACAATACGTTCAACACCATCGCTATACGATCACAGACATGGCGACTTTCGCCTATCGCAAAGAAAAGAGGAGGATTGGGCCAAAGTGGCAGAGGCCTTAAACATTTCATCGCCCGACGCACGACGCAGATGGACATGTTTGCGAGATCGTTATTCGCGTGAACTCAAACAAATGCGACTGCATCCGACCTCCGAATTCGGACGCAATGAATTCTTTCGACAAATGGACTTTTTGCGGGAATTCGTGAGGAAGCGACGAGAGAGAAGCCGTCGTGATGATACTCCAACAAGTTGGCTCAAAACAGAAGTAAGAGCATCCAAGCTGGTAAAGACACGTCCCGAGTCGGAGTCACTGATAGAACAGGATACTCCAACAAGTTGGCTCAAAACAGAAGTGAGAGCATCGAAGCAGGTAAAAACACGTCCAGAGCCGGAGTCACTGATAGAACAGGATTTCGATGAGTCGCAGGTGTACGATGACTGTGATCATAATTACGACGCCGATGCCAAGTTGGAGGTGCAAACAACGCAATCGGAGAGTTACTCAGTGCTCGTTGAAGCCGATGATGCTGATGGAGATGGCGATGAACACGATTCATATGAGGAATATATGGCAGACTCCGAATCTGCCGATCAGAAAGTTTTGCCCACGTTGCAGCCCGCGCCTGGATTGGTAACAATTCACACAGAGGTATCGCCGCCAGTTGTCGCCACGACGACAACGACGACAACTGCCACAATATCCGTAACGGATGCAACACAGTCATCCGATGCTGGGCCCACCACGCAGACAGCGGATGTTGATTATTATCATTTGCCGCCAAATAAACTGGAAGCTACAACGGTTACAACAGGCTATGAGGCAGTTGGAGGAGCCACCACACCCGCAGCGTCCACGGCGGGCACCACAATAAACGAGACTGAAGACGACTTCTTCTGCAAATCGGTGGCAGCCTATCTGCGGCAATTGTCGCGACGACACAAGATCAAAGCAAAGGTGGAAATGTATCAGATTCTCGAGAAATACATATTGCTGGAGGAGTCGGCGGCGACGACGTCGGGTTCGGGTCACAATGGTTAGGCAGGTTATTATAGTACATAGCATCATATGTATAGTTTTAAAGTAAATTTTTATGGAGTACAAATATACAAGTGACAAAAATCAATGAATCTTCTTAAGCTTACTCTAAATAATCTTCAAAGTATGGATGATTGTTTATTATCCCCTTCCTTCTCTTGGAATTCAATCTCAGCAGAAATCCTCATTTATAATATCCGCATTCACCGCCAGGCCACGTTCTTTAAGCGCCTTCGAAACCAGTCGATGCTTCTCCTGCCTTTGTTCCTGCTCCCGACGCTGTGCGTCAAGGATTTCATCAACAGATATTTCTTTCAACGGCAGTTTCTGTTCCTTTTCACGATCCTGCAACAAACTCAACTCAATAAGAACACACTCTCTACGACTGTCTGTTATATATAATCTCACAATCTCTCCCAGCAGCACCACATTCTCGCCGCGTATTATAAAAACCCCGCGAGGAATATCTCCATATTCATTGCCAACGTGTATCCGCTCAATGGTCCGCTGAAGCACTAAATTGGCGAACTGATCCACAGACCTCAAGTATCCAATTAGAGTACGACCGTCGCGTAACAGAACCATTAGCTTCTCTGTGAAAGAATATAATTAACATTTTCCATGTCGCCTGGCCGCGCCACTGTGCCTTGTGCCGGTCTAAAGGAATACTTACTATCCACTTCCTCCAGCAGATGCGCTGTTCCAGCCAAAGGATTTAGATCGTCCATATGGTGTGTGTGTGTTATTGCTTTAAGAGCTTAGTTAGAAATTTTAATACAATTTATTCTTTGAATAATCTCATAAACTTGACCAAAAATTACACGAACTCTTTAGAATACCTATATTACGACTGGTACGCTGTTCACATTTTGCCAGCTTTTCGTGGTCATATTTGCTTAATGGTATGGAGCATATTATTATTATTCACTGTTTTTAATCGATATGTCATAATATAATAATGACTATATCAGATACTAAAATCTTCTAAGTGTTCAGAATTAAATTGAATTTTATCATCAAATATTACTATTTATGATAGTTGACCAAAAACCTAAAACAGTGTACTAGTTTTAAGAGATAGAGCAATAAAATAACGATGTACATATATCGATTATTATGACCAGCCGGCTAAATTGAGCAGCATACTAAGCTGAATATCAACAAATCGAAATTGTGCACATAGCGATTACTATCGATAGGAGCCGGCATGAAATACGCTTGTGCTGAATAAACTAAACAAATGTGATTTTGGGAAAAATATATTAATTTAATCAAAGCGTTTACATTATTAACAATTTTGCAGTGCGAGTTAACTGTAAATTAGTTGGAGTTAGAAACTCCAGTCGTGGGTTTCGGTATTAAAGAACTGTTGCGTATTATTAAAAAGGCATATACAGACCGTACAAAATGAAGTTGGTATTGTAAATATATAAGGAATGTGCATCTATAACTTAAATACTTAAATTTCAGGCTCAGCGTAGATGGACTACTCGTTTATTTTCCCTATGAATACATATATCCCGAACAATATGCATATATGCTGGAGCTCAAGAGAAGCCTCGATGCCAAGGGACACTGCCTATTGGAAATGCCTTCGGGAACGGGAAAAACAGCAACATTACTCTCCCTGATTGTTGCCTATATGATCGAACATCCTGAGACAATACGCAAACTGATATATTGCTCCCGCACGGTGCCAGAAATCGAGAAAGTAATCGCTGAACTGCAGAACCTGATGGCATATTACGAACGCAATGCGCCCCAGC
Source organism: Zaprionus davidi (assembly GCA_018903715.1). Lineage (NCBI taxonomy): Eukaryota > Metazoa > Arthropoda > Insecta > Diptera > Drosophilidae > Zaprionus > Zaprionus davidi. The sequence goes on along the minus strand of JAEIGL010000004.1, from coordinate 12,625,975 downwards.
CTCCTGGGTTGACAGGGCTGGTGCTCAGCTCCCGCAAGAACATGTGCATACACCCAGAGGTGAGCAAGGAGCGCGAGGGAAAGGCTGTCGATGGCAAATGCTATGGCCTAACAGCGAGCTACATACGTGAACGTCATGAGATGGATGCAGAGATTCCGATTTGTAAGTAGAATTGAAGGTTATCCTAAAGAGTTCCTTATATAAATGTATTGTGCATGTTGCAGGTCAGTACTATGAGGGCTTCACACTGGAGGGTAAAGAGTCCACGTTGCCTGTGGGCGTCTACAGCATCGATGATCTGAAGGAATATGGTCGCTCTAGAAACTGGTGTCCATATTTTCTTGCCCGCTATGCTGTATGTGAAAAACAGGAAGAGTTTCTTTATACTTTGGCTATGACTATTTTGTCTCCACTTGCAGATTGCACATGCCCACATTGTGGTCTACAGCTATCACTATCTGCTAGATCCCAAAATCGCACAGGTTGTGTCCAAGGAGATGACCCGTGAGTCCTGCGTGGTGTTTGACGAGGCTCACAACATTGATAATGTATGCATTGACTCGATGAGTGTGAAGATCAACAGACGCATCGTGGAGCGCAGTACCAATGCCCTAAATCAGCTCACCAAATTGGTGCAGGAGTAAGTGACATCTATCTGATGTATCAGAGTGATTTCATGTTAACATTTAATTGCCTTTAGCATGCGAGATGAGGACACTAATCGACTGAATGAGGAATACCAGCGCATGGTGCAGGGTCTCAAGGATGCTAGTGTGCAGCGGGACACAGACATGATACTGGCCAATCCGGTGCTGCCCAACGATGTACTCACCGAGGTCGTGCCGGGCAACATACGCAATGCAGATCACTTTCTCAGCTTCTTGCGGCGCTTCGTTGAGTACATAAAGACACGACTGCGCGTCCATCATGTGGTGCAGGAGTCACCTGCAGGGTTCCTTAAGGATGTCTCATCCAAAATATGCATCGAGCGCAAACCATTACGTTTCTGTGCGGAACGTTTGTCCAGTTTGTTGCGCACGCTTGAGATCACCGACATGACCGAGTTCGGAGCACTTACTCTGGTGAGGATTGAACTTGTGCAGCTCTTATCAATTGCTTTATTTACCATTGTTTACCATCTGTTTGCAGATCACACATTTTGCCACACTGGTCTCCACATACACCAAAGGATTCACCATCATTGTGGAGCCTTTTGATGACAAGACACCCACTGTATCGAATCCCATAATGCATTTCAGTTGCTTGGACTCTTCCATTGCCATGGCGCCAGTTTTCTCACGCTTCCAGACTGTTGTCATTACATCGGGCACACTGTCACCCATGGACATGTATCCAAAGATTCTCGACTTTGATCCGGTGGTCATGAGCAGCTTCACAATGACTCTAGCGCGGCCCTGTCTGCTGCCCATGGTGAGAGCAAGAGGGAAATAAATTGAATTCAACAATTCAACTAAGAGATTGGTTTCCACCCCACAGATTGTCTCTAAGGGCAACGACCAGGTGGCCATATCCTCCAAATTCGAGACACGCGAGGACACCGCAGTCATTCGCAACTATGGCCAACTGCTGGTGGAGGTGGCCAAGACGGTGCCCGATGGCATTGTGTGCTTCTTTACCTCGTATCTGTATTTGGAATCAGTTGTTGCCTCCTGGTATGATCAGGGCATTGTGGACACGCTGCTGCGCTACAAGCTGCTCTTCATCGAGACGCAGGACAATGCTGAGACAAGCTATGCGCTGATGAACTATGTGAAGGTGAGTGGAGGTCTAACTGGATTGCTATGGCTTCTCTTCCATTGACATAGATTCATCGTTTACTGATCTTGGGCTCGTTCTCTGATCTCAATCTTTTCTTTAGGCCTGCGATTGCGGTCGCGGCGCTGTGTTGTTGGCTGTGGCGCGTGGCAAGGTCTCCGAAGGTGTGGATTTCGATCATCACTATGGTCGCGCGGTGCTCATGTTCGGCATTCCGTACGTTTACACACAGTCGCGGATTCTCAAGGCACGCCTCGACTATCTGCGCGATCAGTTTCAGATACGAGAGAATGACTTTCTCACCTTTGATGCCATGCGGCATGCGGCACAGTGTGTGGGACGTGCGTTGCGTGGCAAAACCGATTATGGTATCATGATCTTCGCCGATAAGCGATTCTCCCGCCAGGACAAGCGATCCCGTTTGCCTAAATGGATACAGGAGCATCTGGTCGATAGTTTCTGCAATCTAAGCACTGAGGAGGCTGTCCAACTGGCTCGTCGCTGGCTGCGACGTATGGCACAGCCGTTCTCGCGAGAAGATCAGCTGGGCATATCGCTGCTGACGCTGGCACAACTGGAGAACATGGAACAGGATAAACTGGAACGTCAGGCTCAGGGCAAGCAGGGCGTGGGTGGCGAGGTCCAGGAGCTGTAACGGGCGTGTGCCAAACCGGCTCCATCTCCTGCTGGACGCCGGCTTCCTTCCGCAATGTTTTTGTGGATTCTGTTTTTTTTTTTAATTTTCGACTTTCAACTGGCTTTGCTTGTTGTCTGTATTGAAAATAATTATAATAAAAAGTGAATTTGTTGCCAGCTAATGGCATTGAATGCCATTAAACGGAGCAACAAATGCAAAAACAACAACAACACAAAGTTAAATTTTTTGGGGGTTTTGCTTTAGCTGGCAGATCTGACGTAAATGCTTTATTAACTGTTAATTAATATTATTTATAATTTAGCGGTTGCTCATTCCCAGCCAAAAAGTGACTCAGCAGCAGGGGCTGCTTTTCAAGGCGCCCTGCATCTGATGGGCTCGTTCACCCATTCGATAGCAGCTTGGCAACACTTTCCTTATTGAAATGTTATCGATAAGCTACATGTTTCCAATCAGATTAAATGCAAACAGGTGGGCAACAACAATTCATGAATTCACTGACGTACTTTATGAGGGAAAAATACAAACAAAATGAATATTAATTGGCGTATATATATGCTAACACCTGTTTGATCAGGTGTTAATCGATTTAAATTATATGTAGATTGACTTGATTAACTCAAAACTGCTGCTGAACGCAGCCATCAATGTTCTTATCGATTATCAAAAGTGCAAAGTGATAGTGACAGAACAATCGAAGTTCAATTAAGCTGACCGTTGCTGCTTCCATTGTACGTCGGTATTTAAACCCCAGAATACAGACTCTGACTCTGACCATGAGAGTAATATGTGTGAGGAATGGCGTTATTTAATTATCAGTATAAAATAAATACGATATTTTTATGCTAATAATTTGAAAACGCCTTTCTTTGCATCTATTTATCTGACCATTATTGTAACTCAGCCTGTGCAATGATCCCTGTTGACCGAACACATGTTTTTAAAATCATTTAACCTGAAAATCGGTTTGAATTTAACGCTATCAACAGCCATGATTGCCAATGAACTGTTGATGATGATAATGATTTGTATTATTGCATAAATATATTGTACCCATTGTCTATACAATTAAAATTGTACTTATTTTGATTATATTATTGCCCAGCAGCGGCAACGTCTTCTTAATGATTGTGTTTGCGTAAGTGATTGAACAATTAAGAAAATTACATTCGATTTGGTAAATTTTAAATTGATTTTCACCTGTTGCCAATTTCCTGTAGTCCTCGCAAAGCGTGCGCGAGAGAGAGCGTGCGCAACAGCTGTTGCGCGAGAGTCACCAGCAAAGTGGTAGAGCGAGCGAGTGAGAGAAAGGCAAAAGCTTTGCAGTTATTCGTACTTTTGTACAGATATACATACATATGTACAATTGTATATGTACATACAATACATACATATATGCACATAACTAACGGCCACGGCCAGCAGCAGCGCTCAGAGAGCAACAAGTAAGCAAAAAGTAACCGAATCCAATTTACAGAGTGCTCTCGATAAAAGCAATTGCAAAGTGTTATCGCTAATTGTGGGCGTATTTAAATGTACCCATAAATACTGTACAAGCCTAGCTTTAATAGCAATAAGTGTTTTATTACTTTAGTGCAATAAATTTCTTCTTTAACTAACATCCTTATGATTATTTTTCATCTCGTTACTTTTAGCGTGACTTCACTGTGACAACAACAATAACAAGAGCAACGATAAAAGGCAAGCGACCGCAAATGCTGGCGACGCTGGCAGCGACGTCGTCGTCATTTGTATCTCTCGTTGAACAAGAACTTTCGATTTTTCATAATAAAAAGGTTACAACTAAATCTCTGGCCGTTTAGTCGGGTGAAGCAAATAAAAGCGGAGCGCGCGCGCATTAACGCCAATCCAATAAAAGTGAAATAAATGATTAATCAGTAACAAATTGCAATAAATATTTACTAGTATTATACGCGAGTTATTTAGTTTTTAATTGAAGTGTTGCCCAAGTCACGCTAGTTAACCAAATTATCGATTTACAATATCCTTTTTTATTTATTTCTACGATTAACTCTCGATTAACTTTCGATTAACAAAATGAAACCTCAAGTGAACGAACAAAATGGCAGCACTCAAAATGGCGACATCGCCGCGGATGCAGCAAGCGTTGCCATGGATGCTGCTGCGACAGTGCCAACGACAGCGACTGCAGCTGCTGGCAGCGCTGTTGGTGCTGTTGTTCCTGCCAAAAGCAGTCAACAGTTAAAACTGGAAATGCTCAATTTGGGCAACGGAAATAGTAAGTGCACAAAGGATACACTTCCTATATAGCACGCAGCCTTTGTTCACCAGTACTGCACTGCACTGCAGAGGATTGTTCCGCCATTGCACTTCCTGTTGTTGTTGCATAGCAGTTATCTTTTTTTTTCCACGAGGAAGGCTTACATAAGCTGCTGGCTCTAGCGCGAACAGGGGAATGTACAGAACGCTTCGCAATACAAATGATTCACTTATTCAGATCATTTGGATTTCCAGAGAGTGAATTTATGATTAATATGAAAAGCACACACTGTGTGATTTCTTCTTAAATATATCATAACAGTTCAAGTCAAGATCTTTCATAGAAAATATGCTAAGGGCATCAATGTGATGATAGTTATTTATTTAGCAGAATGACAGTGACATAAAACCGCGTTCCGCATTCGCAATACGGTCAAGACATTTCATCAGACGATCCATTGATTGGTCGGATAGATCAAATAGCATAGCTCTAGTTCCAGCACAGATTCGCATTGACCCTCCCCGGCGCATAAACCGCAAAGTGTTAACTCAAATTTCTGGCAAATCGAAATTCGAATTTCATCTAGTTTCGAAAACCACAACTCGAAAGACATAACATACGTGTATAAAAGACATATACGACTCGTGAAGCGGCACTTGAGAGCACTTGACATTGACATTGAAAGTTTCGCTTGTCGGATCGGAAGATCCGAATTCAATGAGAGTGTTACGGCTTTTTTTGGAGCATGCTCCGACTTTGGCTTAAGCTCTGCACAATTCCTCGTCGGATTTAAAATACGAATCCGGTATTAAGCCAACGCAACGGGCCAACGGGAGGCGGGAGACGGGAGGCCCGAGGCTAGACCTGTACTACATGTTGAAGGTTAAAAGCGTTTAATTGAACGGTTTTGTGGATTTGTCGGCTCGTTGTTCGTTGTTGTATTTGCTGTCTTTGTTTCTTTTGATTTTCATTTTTTTTTTGTCTTCTCTCTCTTTGTTATGCTTCACATTTGAGCGATTGCGGTCAATAAAAAACACATTTCATATCAAGAACGGCACGCGCGAACTACAAGATACAATTTCATAGCTTCATTTCGATGACTAAAACTCGAGGCAATCCTAACTGTTGTTGCAGTAAATTCATACAGTGATCTATGTAGTATGTAAGTCTGAGATAGATTCCGTAATGCTGCGTAATTGTTGAGACGAGGCGAAAAGGAACACACCTGCTAGGTTGGAAAATGTTAATGATGACTTGCCGCGAGTTAATTGCCATCGCCAACAGGTTGGCCGCACACTTGTGCGACGACGGTTCGTGCATAAGGCACTTAGACAGATCTGTAGCAGTAGCTTCAACTCAATTCGTGGATCGTTTAGTTTTCAAGTGTAGTGCCCAAGGAATGTACGTAATGAATCCTGCCGGAAACTAAGGGATTTTATGTTGGATATAGATAGTAGATATAGTGGATTTTATATGTTTAAATTACTAGTTAGTAGATATGATGAGGGATTACTCCTGCAATTTGTCAAGGTTTCATATGTGACGATTTTAAGTGTCGTAAATAACACTTAAGAGTAATGTTTATGTATTCAAACTTTCGCTACCTACGTTCTTAGTTAGATAAACTACATACAAAAGTTGCTGCTGCGCAAATACATACGAATAGTGTGAACTGCGATCCTATCTCTGAGAAATATCTAAAGTACTTTCGATTATACAAAATGGTATACAATACGCCAGCTTGATTTCGTATGCAGAGATTCGGGATGCATAAATTGTCATGGCGCAAGTTCATCGACTTCGCCGGGGACACTTTCCATATAACAATATTCTAATTGCCAGCAAGCACAAAAGAGGGTGAGGGAAATACATAAACTCGTCGTGTCTATATCTCGCTTAAGCCATAGAAGTTATGTCTGGGATTCGGGTTTGATTGGCTTCCTTAATTTTCTGAATTTTCTTTTATTGCAAAGGAACTACAAAAAGTATTCCACGTTTAATATTAAATTGATTATATAAATTTAGTTAGATTATTGAAAGCAAGCTACAAATTCCAAATTCCAAATGTGTGATAAGCAATTTTGCCTACATTATAGTTTCTTCCTCCAGCATAAACTCGGTTAGATCTGCTTTGCCCGAGACCACGGTGACTGGCACTCGATTCATTTGGGCAACCCTCTGGCTGGGCCAGACCATGACATCGGAATTATTGGCCAGCACTATAACGTTTGTGTTCTCTGTCGATGTGCACGGCAGCTTCTTTGGTTTCTCGGTGTCGCAGCTGTTTGGCCTTCTGCGGAAGCGAAATCTTATTGGCTGACAGGTACCCTGGACTGTCTCCTCGTCAAAGTATGGCGGCACACCACAAGCATAGTGTGGATTGGTTATGGCAGGCTTAGTGAGCTGAGAGAAGTAGGGGAGAAATGCGATGTACCATAGAGCAATAAAATGACATCATATCTTCATCGTCACACAAACCTCTTCAAGCACAATCGAAGTTTTAAGGCGCCGACAAGGGTCACAATAGTCTAGTCCACCTTCCCCCGGCGGCGTGGTACTGGCACAAGGATCCGGCGGCGGTGGAGGCGGTATTTCACTTGTTCTCTTCCGCTTCTTCTGCTTGTTGTCTTCTGAACATTCCCTGGCCTTTGCCTCATATTCCATGCATTTTTTCAGAAAATCCTCTTCAATCTCAATTAGACGCTTCACGGCACAGTCACGTTTCAAGAAGTTCTTGATAACAGACAAATCACGCGGCACAGCGCCAATGACATCGAAGTCATCGCTGCGTAGCTTGATACGATGAGCCATGCCGAGAGGACTTTTTTTTTGGAATTTCGAATTTGTATAAGATGTTTACTGTATGATTGGAGAGTTTGAACTGCTCTATGCCGGGGGCTAAGCAGACGTGACGAGAACCAAGTGAAACCTTAGTTTCACACTAAGCAGGCACTGAGATGAGGCTAAAGTCCTGCATGAGTACATTCATTTTTTGTACTTGTCAGTGCTGTACAGGTGTGTGCTCATTTTTTGTTGTACACACATTGAAGTGAATGAATAGAAGAGCCCAAAATACAACATTCTTTGACATTGACTCTACTACTCGACCATTGAAAATGTATACAAATGTATGTCTATATGTAACAGGCAGAAGAAGGCGTGGCAGCCCCCACAAAGTATGTATTTGTAATCAGTATCTCTAGCCAAGTTCTACAGTTGTATATTTAATCTGAGTAATTATAAAAAAACATCTTGTGGCTTATTTATCGATTGGCCGAACTTGTTAGCGATGTATCGTGACTGCCACAGAGCTAAAGACGTCAAATTTGCTATGAAGGTTACTTTTCCTCTACACAGAGCAAGTTTATTGCAATTGCCTCCGCAAATCTATAGTTTATATTCATAATCGATTTGTTAGCGACGCATAAAAGATACAAACTGCTGTCTTTGATATATACTTAGCCAAATATATATTATCTACCACTCCTCAAAATATACATTTCATTGTACCATAAACATAGTAGTTTCAAGTCACCAATGTACCGAGCAGCACGCTACGAGTACCTTGCTAATATATGTGTAAGAGTGAGCAAGCACTAAACGACAGAAGACTCTGTCTTTGATAATTGGGAGTGTCTTCATATATATTATATATATATAATGTACACAAAATATTGTACGCATTTTAATAGTAAACAATTCACTTGCCCTTTTGAATGCGTTCATGCAGTACTTTAATGCAGGCCACCATACTACATCAGCCACCACCACCCACCACAGTTCAGCTCCCACCACAGCAGCGCGCAACAAGTTCGAAAGTCAACACACGCAATGACACAGTTTGAGTAGCACTGCTTCTGCTATTCAAACTGTAGACCTGCGCACTGTGGTCAAAAGCTGAGCAGCACGCGAGTGCGCCAAAGCTTAAAGCTCTGCTTGAAGTTCTTATTAGCATCGCTGAGCCGCCGTATCAGGCCAGTTGCCTCAAGCATTTCACCACGCACACAGCACAGCGCGCAGATTACTCCTTCTTCAATTTTTTGCTTTGATTGTGTATTCGAACTTCCGAGTCCAAAAAGTGTTTATTGTGTGTGTATATTTGTATATTCGACAATTGGCAATAGAACAGTACATCATGAGCTTTACACGTCAACTGTCCGAGATGAGCGCCAGCGAGCTGAATGATGCCATCGACGACACCAACTTCCCCCAATCGCACATCCTGTCGCGTGGACGCAACAACAGTGTCTGCTCAACAAGTAGCACCTCTGGCACCTCCTCACTGGCTGACCGTGTGGTGCCTGCTGCAGACGAGGCTGCTGCTGGCTCGACTACTCCGGCAAGCGTAGGAGTCGAAGAGGTTTCCCAGCCGACACGTCCACGGCTAATCCTGAAGAGCAGCGCCAGCATACCGGAAAACGATGGTACACAACCGATAACACCAATGACACCTCGCACAACAACGACGCCAGGTAGTGGTGCGCCGTCAGGGGGGAACTTTACTTCCCCCCGTTTACCCCCACATGTGTGTGTGTGCAATTAATTTTATTGCGGCGCCTCTAGTTAACGTCTTGAACTTTGCATAAGCCGTTAGTTTTATTGGTCTATTTTCGATTGGTTGTGTGTGATTATGCTATGGGAGCATCGTTACGACGCGTCGTCGCCTTGCTGCTTGCCTGCCTGATAACGCAGGTTGCATTCATATCAGTGAGGGAGCATGAATAGTGTCAAAGATTCAATTGAGTTGAGTCGATTTGAATGATCTTCTCTTGTTTTTACTTTTCAATCAGTTCAAGCTCTGACTGCACTCTAACTCGGGCTTATCAACCAATTAACTCTTTCTCTTGCTTTTCTTATTCTGTTCACAGGCCATGAGAACTGCACATTCCATCACGACTTGGAATTGGACCATAAGCCGCCAACGCGTGAGGCTCTGCTACCCGATATGGCGCGCTCGTACCGCCTGCTCTTGGGCGGTCTCGGCGAGAATCCTGATCGTCAGGGACTCATTAAGACACCGGAACGTGCTGCCAAGGCAATGCTGTACTTCACCAAGGGCTACGATCAGAATCTTGAAGGTGAGTGTGTTTGGGTATTACTACATATAAACTTTTCGTATTTTCTTTTCTTATATCGCGTTACATTTATGAACTTATCGATAACTATCGAAGAAGTTACTCAAGTTGGCGCAGGCGTCAATCGATTTGCATAGTTCGCATTGTTGGGGAACTCGTGTGTCAACTTAAGCACAATTAGCACCTCACTCTGACTCCTCCTCCCTCTCTCTCTCTCTGTCTCTGTCTCTCTTCTGTCTAATTAACAACAGGTCAGCGTTCGTTTCATCAATCCTGATTGCGATGCGTCATGCAAGTCAGTTGATAACTTTAATCCGATGTTGAGGGCATTTCCCACAAAACACGATCTGAAACTAGTTTCCTCAACTACGTAATGACTATGAATGACTCTCAGTTGATTACTGCGAGTGCCAGTGTGAGTGCTAGTTGAGTACTCGAACTTTAGAGATAAACTCGGACCTGGTGCATTACACTCTAAGTGCCGTTAGTCCGTTATCTCAGGTCCGCTAGAAAAGGGAAGAACCCAAAAAAGCAGAAGCTTTTAAAGTGAATTTGGTTGTGCTTTTGCATTAGGTCAATGTTTGCTTTATGCTTTACTTAGTTTAAAGTATTAATTATCTGTGTTATTAGCAAACGTATATATAGACTATAGTCGGGTGGTCTAATCGCAAGTAATTTCAATTTATTTACAATTTATTGTGTACTCTCAATCGTCACTTGTGTAACCTATTCAACGACCCCACAAAGTATTAAAAAACATATAGACAGACCTTAGGCGCTTAGAAAAGCTACTCTAGTCATTCTATTTGTTACTATGAAGACTTATTGAATGAAATATATTGTAATTACTTATCAAACAATCCAAATTATATTACTAACTTGGCAAATATGGAGCTTAACAGAAGAATAAAGCATATTAGGCATAAAACTCCTTCTATTCCCAGCATTATCTAACTGTTTACAGTCTAAAATCACTGTTTAACTGTTTGTCAAGATTAGCATTAGTATTGGGATTTAACGAACTGCAGGAGAACGACTGCAGACCGGTTTTGTCAGCATAGTAATTTCATAAAGCTAAAGCAGGTTCTACATTTCATTTGATTCCGAACGATTCCATCGACAAGCAACAACAATTTCGAGAACGTTAACGAAAGTAAGTCGCCTCGAACTCAATAAACACTTCTGATCTTAGCTAGTTACATATTTAAATTGATAAATATTATGGTTATATTCCCCACGCGTGACTTGCAAAAAAGCAACGAGCCAGCAAAGCAGCGTGGCCAAAAAACTGTTGACATTGAATAGGTTTGTTCAGGGTGAGAAAGAGAGAGGGGAGTGTGGGAGCCACTGCAAATTGTCAGGAAACACACTTAAGCTTTTAAAAGTGTTGAACGCCAGTGAGTGGGCTGAAAACAGAGAGGGAGAGGGAATGAGAGAGTGTGTGTATGGCAGCGGGTGAGTGCGTGTGTGTGAGCGTGTGGTGTGTTCTGTGGTGAGGAGTGTGTTGCGAATCACAAGCGCAACTCAAGCTGAAGAAGTGAAAGCTCAAGCTCTCAAGGAATGGCCAACAAGTGGCGCCCGCACCAACACACAAACATATGTACACACACACATACAGTCACACACATGCACACTCCAACGCACACATTAATAGTCAAGTGGATAGCTCCGACTTAAGATTCAGTTATGCATAAAATATGCCAAGCTTAAACGCAAACATAAATCAACTACAATCGTTTTGGACATTGTGTACCCTATGTGGATGCTAGTGTCCCATTTACAAACACTTCCATAATTCTATTGCCATTTACAAATGTAACAACTTCCTATTTCAGATGTGCTCAATGGCGCCGTTTTTGATGAGGACCACGATGAAATGGTAGTGGTCAAGGACATTGAGATGTTCTCCATGTGCGAGCACCACTTGGTGCCCTTCTATGGCAAGGTATCGATAGGCTATTTGCCTTGCAACAAGATTCTGGGACTCAGCAAGCTGGCACGGTGAGTAGTTCCCAAATGTTGCCACTGTACTCCAGCTGAGAATCTTTTTATTTTCTTATCTTTTTACCCAGCATTGTGGAAATCTTTTCGCGCCGTCTACAGGTGCAGGAGCGTCTGACCAAGCAGATTGCCGTTGCTGTAACACAGGCTGTGCAGCCGGCAGGTGTAGCAGTTGTTGTTGAGGGCGTGTAAGTAAAGAAAAATCACAAACAAGTACAAAAAAAAACAATATAATTTATAAAAAAGAATACACATACAACACAAAAAAAAAGTAGTTGCATCGGCCGGGAATCGAACCCGGGCCGCCCGCGTGGCAGGCGAGCATTCTACCACTGAACCACCGATGCTTGTGCTTATAGTGTGACTAAAGCTGGCCTAGTGAAACCAAGCCGAGTTAGCAAATTAGTTTGTTATGATTTAATAATTAATTTACATTTTTCTAATTTAATTTTGTACTTCCCTTTACTCGTTTCAGGCACATGTGCATGGTTATGCGTGGCGTGCAGAAGATCAATAGCAAAACCGTTACCTCGACCATGTTGGGCGTATTCCGCGACGATCCAAAGACGCGCGAGGAGTTCCTAAACCTAGTCAATAGCAAATAAAAAAGAAAGGCAACAACATCATTAGTTCAGTTCTTGACTTGTGTATAATTCAAATAATTTGTTGAAGTTTTTTAGTTTCGTTTAGGTAAAAATGCAAGTAATACAAGATAGAGAGAGAGAGAGAGTATCGAATTTTGGTGTTGGTGATAGACTTACTTACGCTTCCGTTCTCCGTTCATTTAACCCCGATTTTATTGCACACGAATGCGCACGAATAACGAATATTTTTAATATATATACACACAATATGTATCTTAACGAATACGTACAATAAGGGAACAACTAATGAGAGACATCATTGCAAACCGTTTAGGGAATTTACAATTTAAGCTTAAATTCGTAAAAAGAAACTACATCGATATACAAAAACCTATATAAATAAATATATGTACTATATTTACTTATGTACTTATAAAAAATGTTAAGAAAAAAATCAAATTGTAATCGTTGAAATCGCTTGTCGTTATATGCATAGAATAATGATATATGGTATATTAAAATACGGAGAGAAACAAAATTGAAATTTTAAACCAAATTTAAAGTTTATGCAAATGTTGTTCTTGCACTAAGTAGAATCAGCTTGAGTATACAATAATAATAAATAAATGTTTAATTATTGTTGAGAAGTCAGATGAGTTTTACTACTTCATGCAACATATTGCAGAGAAAAGCGTATCTAACGGATGGATGGGAGGGAGGGAGGTAGAACCTTACAGTGCAATATGCGCATGTCCTGCCTGAGGGGGAGGAAAAAAGTTGCACCAGGATTTGACCCCGACGTGAATCGAACACGCAACCTTCTGATCTGGAGTCAGACGCGCTACCGTTGCGCCACGGAGTCCTTGTTCCAAAGGTAACCAAATGTGATACAAGCCACAAAAGTCAAACAATGGACGTATCCGTAAACAATTGCCGTATACGGGTAACCTGTTAAATAGGTATACGACTCACAGCTTATCATAAAATATATAATATATGGCTGTTTAAATTTAAACTGGCAAAACAAACAACAACAAGGACTAATCGAATTCATAGGTAAAGAAATATATATAGTAGTTTGACTCTGATTAAAATTCGACGATGATTTGAAGCAGTTAATTGTATGAAATTACAACTACTTATTTATTGTTTAATTGTGTAAAATTAAGCTTAGTCGGTAGATAGAACAATTGGAGGTGATTTTAACTTTGGCTTATTATAAAATCAACAAAATGCATATGTATATTTTGTACAAAAGAAACTAGAACTAGACACAAAAGTAAAACTGTGTTGCACATTCCTATTACTGAAATTACTGTGAGGGAGTTTCGAGTATATATATATTACTTATTAATTGCATTAATTAATTTACAACTTGTACGGCATTAAGGCTGCATCTGTGCTCTCGTAGCTAACCGTCCAGTGGTGTTCCCAAATATACCATAGACACCTCGGTGTTGCCATAGACCGCAGATACCGTAGGATAAAGCTTCTTATCGGGCAAACCTGTAATTAATATAAATTAACCTATATATTTTATATATGTATATATTTTATACAAGTGCAACTTTACCTCGAAACGCTACGCCAAGAAACTCGTAGTTTTTTTCAAACGATAAAGTATTATCATCGCAGTCCAGTATGACGCGTATACGCTCGCCCACTTGGTACTTTGGCGCATTATTTAGTAGCGGATAACTGCCCTGCATATCACCATTGTGCAAGAGATGATTCTCCACCAGGTTCCAGCCCCAACTTTGATCATCGGAGCCGAGTAACGCAACATAGCCAGGACATTGTAGTGCCGCTTCCTTTGTTGAAATGCCAATTACAGCGACAGTTCCAAGAGGGCCTTCCCAAATTACTTCCCACGCATGCCGACCTTGACGAAACCCGATTTTACCACGTGCTGCATCCGTACTTTGTGCAACTGGATTTCTGTCATAGATAAATAATTGATTTGTGAATAAATATACACCGCAGCTCATGATTACACATGAAAACATTTACCAACCGATGCAGAGTAAATCCATTGGGCTTTATGTAGACATTGCGCGATCGATCGTTGGGATTCCACGCGTGCATATACGCCCGCAGCTTGGTCTTGTATGTGGGGACTGACGTCAGGAGGTCCGATTTGACTGCCTCCTTGGGTAGCTTGCGCAGACAATGCCATCGCCAAACGTCGCTGTTCTCATCGTTCAGGAAGTGATACCAACTTTTACACACTTGTGAACATCTACTCAAGTCGTTAAGCTCCAGATATGAGAAGATTGCCTCCAATACATTGTAATTACACAGCGGGTCGACCATTTTGTTGTTGCTTTGTTAATGTTGCAATTCTGCGTGTGCAACTTCTCCCAAATGCCAATAATTTTGGCTGGATACTTTGACATGCGTTTATTGAGTTATACAGATATAAACTTTTCACATATAATATAGTTAAATCTCTGTTTTGTCATTTTAAATAAACAATTAATATCCTTTTTAAGATACGATTTGGCAAAACAGCAGTGAGTTAATGAAGTTGTGAATCGAATAGTGTTGCAAAAGTTCAAATCGATAACAGTTGTTGCCCATCTGGATTTGCTATAATATTAATATCGATGTTTTCAACTTATTGTGTATCGATATGTTAGGTTAACTGCTGACATATTCAGCTGGGACGCTCGATAACAGTCATTGTTTACATTCGCATTTAGCTGTGAACCAACATTGAATGCATTATTTCCTACACATAAATATTTTACAAATAAATTACTTGAAAATACTAATTCATTTAGTACAAATATTTGTAGTATATGTGAATTTCTATAGTAATACAACTACTTTTCATTGTCAAATGGAGAAATTTTTATGGGTACAATAATACTTATTACTAATTACCAAATCCTGAACTTTGTTGAATAGCTAAAATATCGTAAATAACAATGGTTGAAAACTGCTAAATTGTAACTGAAATTTAACTGTAAGATATATTTTTAGTGAAATTAGAATTTGTAATATTTTTATTAAGAGTGCCGCTATTCTAGCTAACATTGTTCAACACTGTTCGATTGATGCATAATTTGGCGCGCCGAGTCAATCAGCTGATCAACGCGGTGTCTGCCATTTCGCTCGCACTCGCACGCTGGTCGTTTTCGTAGTCGTCGTTGTCGTCGTCGTTGAAAAACCAACGACTTGATGGAAATTTTATGCATATCGTGCTGCGATAAAAACGAATAATAATTACATCCTATATAGTGCACAAGAAACAGGAAAATTTGTCGGTCCTTTTGCAAAAAAGTTTATGAAAATCGAATAAGTTAAAGTGCACGAAAATCGCCTCTGAAAACCCGCATTAAAAGCATTTTGTGTGTGTGTGACATGAAAAAATGAACTGCTGCTGGAAACAAAAAATGCGCTCGCCATTTTGACTCGAGCTACATCCAAATTTTTCACTTGCTACTATCAAAATACATTAATAATAGTTAGCATTAGTAAGAGCAATAAATCCAAAATTGAAGTGAGTTGTCGTTGAAGTTGTGTACGAGCCAAATATTTAATACACGTGTTACAATTGTGCATCGAAAAATACAGAAGAATATACATCGTCGCAGGCCGCGCCACACAAATACATGCTCAGTTCAGCATACATACATATATATATACGGGCAGCACACAAACACATACACGTTGCGGCTACGTGCTTAACATTTGCTTGTATTAGTACATTTTGGCGGGGTGTTAGTGTGGTCGAGCGACCCCCACAATATAGGCGCAATAACAACATACTATATGGTAAATAGGAGTGTGTGACATCAAAAATTCACAGAAAGAAAGAAGAAAATACGTAGTCAAAGGAGGCAAATAGGGGTACGCAGTTGAAGGTGCGGGGCACCACTACGACGTCACTACACCTGTCTCGGTCTAAAAAGGAGTGCACAGCAGCAGCAACAACAACAATAACAACGAGCTCGGGACACCTGAAAATGGCGCATACCTCAACCACAAACCAAGCAACGAGTGGCGCTGTTAAGACAGATGAAGTCAACTACTTTTTTCGGGATGAACACGGTGAGTGAAGCGAACGAGACTTAGAAGTAGTACTCAAAGTAGCAGCAGCTGTTGCAATAGTAGTAGAAGTAGAAGTAGTGGTAGAAGTAGCAGGAGTAGTAGCAGAAGTAGTTCTAACAGAAATAGTATTAAAAGTAGTAGTAGTAGTACTTTTAGTAGTAGTAGTAGTAATAGTAGCACTTAAAATAGTAACAGTAGTAATGGTAGTATAAATGGCACCCCATTTCCGAAAGTTGCATTAGATTTGGGATGAAATGAATTAACCTAGCATGCATGAACATGTTCACATGTGATAAGATACATGTACCCGAATGTACATATAAATGAGTGTGTGTAAATATGTACATATGTGCGAAGTGGCGTATTTACATTGGGTGGGGGGAGGGTAGCTACTACTAACTTGCATGCTCTAGCACTGGCGCGTAAACGCCATCTTTTTATTTTTAGGTTTCCCTTTACATACGATATTTATCGCTTAATACGCTTTAAGCGCGCACACACTACGAAGCAAACCATCGGCAAAAGCAACAGAAACAACAACAGCAACAACTACTTGCTATACTACAACTACAACTGCACAGCAACATGTCAAAAAAAAAAACAAAAACAAATAATAAAAAAAAGTAAAATAAAATAAAATCAAGTAAAATCGGTTTGTTGGTGTGGTTGTCTGCCTGCTGTCAATGTATGTACATTTGTGCATACATACATTCACACTTGCACAAATACATGTGTACGCTCGCGTGTGTGTGTGCACGCTCCCGGGCTGCGACGACAGCCACGCCGCTTCGCCCAGTTGGCGCTCAGTCAAACACACACACATACACAAACACACACTTTATTCGCTCTTCCACTGACTGCATCTACCAGATACTTCTCCAGTTTTGTTGTTGTTTTTATTATTTTTTTTACTCTACTATCTTCAAACAGCTGATAGCAGCGCAGCCAGCGTCGACAGCGCAGCAGCAGACAAGGTTGCAGCTTTTTTTTTATTTATCCTTTGTATAATAAATCTCGCATTTGTGTGCGTGTGTGTGGTGTGTATGTGCGAGTGAATCTGCAGGAGCCGCGCCAGAATTTCTTAAACTGCGTGACATTTTGCAATGTGTTACACACACACGAGCACATCACGACACGCATACAGCCACGCGAACAATCGCTCGTGTGGATAGAAGAAAAAGTTGAAGCTCCAAATGGGCAAACACCAAACATGTGTAGCAGCAGCGACGACGACTGCGCAGCGACGTCGACGCGACGCTGACGTTAACAGCGGTTTTGTTGTTATTGCCGCTCTGTTGACCATCTTACGTACACATACATATAAACGCCCGCGCGCTTGTGTTTGAGTGTGTTTGTCTGTATGTGTCTTTGTGTGTGTGTGAGCGCATGTTCTGTTTGTATGAATGAGCAGCGCCGACCGCACGCCGGCTAACCGGCCGCCAAGACCTGACGAACTGCTCTATAGTTAAGCCGTGAGTCATGAGTGTGTGTGTGTGCCTAAGTGTTGGTTGATATTTTTAGTTTTCGACCCTTTTTGTTGCGGTTTTCCTGTTCATATTCATAATGCCCCAATCATATATACATGCATACATATTTACAGACTTGGATCAGTATCTTCTGTGTGTGCTAATGTAATAATTATGCAAACGTTATCGCAGCAGGTGAATAATTAACATAACTGACAGATGTAAGTCGAATTGTTTAGAGACGAAAGCCGGTTGGACTAGAGATGTGCAAACAAATCGATCACGATGTATTCAAGTAGTCGATAGTCGATTATCACGTGTTGAGTTCTGTTGTTGTTGCGGCTTACACTGCATCCTTGCCAGACGGTTGCATTTCGGCACCCGCACGACAACACCGCCACCACCACCACCCCAAGTGTTGAAAGGAGAGAGGGAGAGCATTCTTTCGTTTTCTTTTTGCTCTTTACTTTATGCATGTGTGTATTGGTGGTGTTCGCTGTTGTTGTTGTGGTTGCTGTTTGGTTAGGTTTGCGCGCTGCGCTTCGTCTGCTGCTGCTACTCACGTCCCCCAAAAACAAATGAAACAGTAGAGACCGACAGAAACGACGACGGGCGCTGCATGTGTTAGGCACATTTACACACATGTGTATATTGTTTGTGTGTATATGTGTGTGCGAATCGACGCAGTTCCAGTCAAACTTTAAAGTGCGAAATACTTATCACAACTTAAACCCCATTTTGTATCACTACTAGTTAATAATGAATAATCATGTGTGAATATTGTGATAATACATCAGTTATTACATCAGTTAATGCTAAGCAATTAACGGTATTACTATAATATTTTGCGTTGATATTCCTTTTTTTTTGACTTTACATGAATATTTATATTCCATTTTGCATTAATATTCTCATTCGATTGAAGTATTAATAGATTAATAGTGAATGACGCTCATTTAAATAACATTTTGCCATCTTATATCGATTAGTCGATCGCCAATAAGATATCGATAGAAATCACTAACAAACATTCTCGCTTTCCTCATTTGATAACATTGAAATAATATTTTTGCAGGAAGAATTGCCAAAACACTGAAGACAGTACAAGTAAAGCAGTCGCAGTCGATGGATCACGGCAAATCCAATGTGGTATTCGCCAGCAGTTCGACACGCAACGGCGGTGGCGGCGGCAGCATTGGAAGTGTTGGTGGCCGTGGTGGCACCTTCAGTCAGATGGTACGCTTGGTAAACATCCATAAACATCTATACTTGCCTGTGGTGTGCAGCAATTAGCTAATTAATTTCTTATCCCACAGAGCACAACGAATCAGGGACAGTTCATACGTCTTCAGGGCAGTCATATAACAATTCCGAAAACCGACAGTAAGCGTGCCGCTGCCACAACGCATATAAATCATATTCATAGAGCAATTGTTTCTCCAGATACTTCATATAGCACAGCTGTCTCAGCACAGAAAAACATCGGAAGTGGAGGAAGCGGAAGCAGCGGCGTGCACGAGGTGGTAAGCAGTAAATAACTTTGGACTGCCCTCGTATATATTTAAACAAATTTATATAATTAATACAGATAAAGAGCGAACGATATGTCAAATATACGCCCAATAATGCCATGAAAATGAAATCCAAACTGTGAGTTAATTGACAAATTGATGGAGTCAGGATTCCTAATCTTCCTCCTTTCTCTCTCTTGTAGCCACGCCATCCAGAGCAGTCCTATGCACACAATGTCCGCCTCGTCATCATCTGTGCAAAGAAAACGGAAACCGGACAAGGCGGGCAAGGGACTGCGACACTTCTCGATGAAGGTGTGCGAGAAGGTGCAGGAGAAGGGCAAGACTACCTATAATGAGGTTGCTGATGATTTGGTTACCGAAGAAATGAAGAACAATTCATATGATACCAACTGTGATCAAAAGAATATTCGGCGTCGTGTCTACGATGCGCTCAACGTACTAATGGCAATCAATGTTATATCCAAAGACAAAAAGGAGATACGTTGGATTGGCTTGCCCGCCAACTCGGCCGAGGTAAAGCCAGTCCCCTCTCAATATAAATATCGTATTAATCGAGAGTTTCCTACAGCAATTCCAGGCTCTGGAGGAGGAAAACAATCAGCGGCGCGAGCGCATTAAGCAAAAGGATGAAATGCTTCGAGAAATGGTCATGCAACATGTGGCATTTAAGGCTCTTGTGGAGCGTAACAAGCAGGCCGAGAGTCAAGGTGTAGTGCCATCTCCAAACTCATCCATTCAGCTGCCGTTTATCATTGTGAATACGCACAAATCGACCAAGATCAATTGCAGCGTCACCAACGACAAGTATGTTGATATTAATTATAGTGTTTATTTATTTAACTAATGAACTAACTTACTCTTTGCAATCATTATCATCATCATCAACTCAAGATCGGAATACATATTTAAGTTCGACAACACATTCGAAATGCACGATGACATCGAGGTCTTGAAGCGCATGGGGCTACTTCAGGGTAAGTAACGATTTCATTATTGATTCACCTTTAAACTATAATTAATTATTTCTCAAACATGGCAGGCTTGGACAAGGGCGAGTGCACGGCGGAGAACATTGAACGCATCAAGGCTTGGGTGCCACCTAATCTGGCCAAATATGTGGAAGGTATGAAGCAAGAACTTATTAATGCTTGCTTTAAAGTTTATATCTAATAACTCCAACCTTACAGCCTATGGAAGTGGTAAATCAAGTGATTCGGTGTACGATTCGGAGGATGATGACAACGACTACACTTCATACCACGAACTAACCAATGAGTCTCAAAGCTTTGCACAGCACACACAGCATAGCAACGATGTTGAAATCAAGATGGAGCTACACGATGATGATATGGAGGATGATATCGATTGAGCTGACGATGATGATGATGACATGCACGTGGACAGGGAGGATGATGATGATGATGATGAGGATGAGGAAGTGTTGTTGTGGGCGGAGGGTTCTAATGCAGCTGCTGATGCTGGCGATGCTGCCAGTAGCGGTTACGCAGAGGATACATTTAGTTTTACATTTATAAACGCCTTGTTGGGCTTGCCACGCCCACAAGGTTAGGAGTTGCCCATTTCTCAATGAATTTGTCTTTCTTTCTCCCCTACACACACACACACACACCAACACACACACAGGCAAGCACACATTATACAGCGTTTGATTTTGTTTGTTTCTCAATGAGACTTGATTAAATTATACATAAGTATAAAAACCAATTAATAATAATTATAAAAACTTGGCGTTCAGTTTGTATTTGTATTTTGAAGTTTATTTTTTAAGCGCAAAACCCATTTAAATTAATGTTCTAATTAAGCGAAACACACAAAAAACAACAACAAAATATTGTATTTTAGTGAAAATATACAACAAATGTCTGTCTTCTTTTTATTTGTTAATCAAATTCTGCTAATAACAACAAATTGATTAAGCTTAAGCAAAACAAGAAACAAGTTTGTTTTGTAATGTTAGTGCAACACATTTAAGAGAATACTACACTGTACAACACACCAAAAGAACTTCAACAACAAATGACAGCAATAAAGAATGCGAATAATTTTAGAGCGACAAGCTGCAGTTCAAACTGTAGACAAAAGCATATGAAATATGTTTATTTGCCAGACACTCAACCGATTAATCCCCCGATTAATAATATATAATTTCAAACTCTCGAGGAAAAAAACAAATCTATATATATATTTATATATAATGCTATATGATATACACCTACAAATAAATGCAAAATAATCAACCTACCTATTTAGTAATAACTATTAAAGCATATAAATTCTAGAATTTATATTTATATATATATTACTGAAATTCAACTTCAACTGATAACTGAAAACAAATGCATACAAATTAGTAGAAAGTGGAATAACAAAACAAACAAACTGTACATTTAAGAATCGAGCAGTAGTTGTATAAAAATAAACTAAAATACATAATTCATTTTGAAAATGGGATTATCGACAAAGAGCAAATACAAAATTGATAAACTTACAAGATGAAGAACAACAAAAACAACCAAGTAAATAGGTAATAAAGTGAATACATATTGTAAAATATGATTTAAAAAACACACACAAAATGTCTTTACTTTCTTTATATGGAGAAACTCTATTTGGGTTTGCAATAATTTATCCAGTATTATTTATTAACTAAGTGTAGATCGGAGCAGATCGTTTAGTTTGTGTTGTAACTTTGTTTCAATTCAATTTGGAATTGGATGAGTTTCTTCTGGGAATGTCGAGCTCGAAATTGATCAAGCTGTAGTAACTGTCAAGGGAGGGGAGGGGGTGGCGGCAATTTAAAAAATAAATAAGCATACAAAATAACAGTTCGAAAGTCAGGCCTTCACATAGAAAGCTACAAGGATTTCCTTTGGCTTATGGCTAATTATAAGGCATATGTTGGATGCCCTCCTAAGGGATGCCCTCATTGATTTGGGCATCCATTGCTGTCGTGGATGGCGGACCCAGAGGCTCTTGTTGCCTGGCTGCCAAATCAAAGTCATGGCTCATTTGTTGATCAAAGGGCGGCGCTGGGAATGCATTTGGTAGTAGATTCATTAGTTCGGGTTGTGCTTTCACGGGCTCCTGTCGCTCCTGACGTATTTGCTGTGGTGATTTGACATAGTTTAGAGGTATTACTCCTGAGGTCTTGCCATTTGTTGAGGCCAGAGCCCAGCCAGAATTGAGCAGGCGAAGGGTCTGTTGGATTTCACGCGGTGCCACCTGCACGGTCTGTCCAGCTCGCAATGAGAGTTCGCTTTGATTACGAGCCTGGAAATCGTAGACAGCTTGCGTGTGAATCGGCGAGGTCCACTTGCTGGGATTACGAGCTGTATGGATTAAATTGATATTAAATTAAGTCGCAGGGTAGAAACAATCTAATGTAGAAACTCAATTGCGCTTATCTCTGCAATTGGCTTGGCCAGTTCTCATTATCTGGATGAGCTGGGTCAGAGCAAAGTGCTGAGATAAGATAAACGCAGCGATCGTTCAATGTGCACAACACATACCTTCTTCCTGCGCTGTATTTGTGACGGTCCCCAGCAATTTCATGATCAGATAAGGCGCCGTAAAGATGAAGCTGAGGAAAGCGAGCACAGGCCACGGTGATGTGCCCCTGCGGGGTGGTTGCGGTCCACCTCCCTGCACATTCTTCTCATTTAGTGCCTCAGCAAAGGCCTTTTTGAAGGCATCTGACGAGGGATCCAGATTCGATAGACGCAGCCAGTACAAGATTCTAATTATGAAATAAGATAATGATGATAATTCGACTCAGATATTTGACAGTCTACACTTACTTTCTGTAGATCCACTTCAGGCCTCGAAAGATGGCAAATGATGTCCAAAACTGGGCGAACACACTGCGCAGACGTCCGAAATTCGCAGCTACTCCAAGAATAGCTCGAAACGAGCTTGTCAATGCAAAAAACGTGGAGTCCAGCATGGAAGCAATGTTCGCTATTGCTGACACCAGTGATTCAATGCTCTCGAATGCGGGACGTGAGCTGGCCTCGGCCATCTGTATGAAACGTTGCTCCGGATCATTTCCATGCATTCCGCCAAATCTGTTATAGCCGCCAAAACCACTACCATAGCCACCACCATAGCCGCCTAGTCCACTCATGCCTCCGTATCCACCATAACCGCCATAGTTACCAAATCCTCCTGCGGAATAGCCGCCTGTGTTGTAGCCTCCGAAACCCATTCCATAGCCGCTACCACTTCCGTAACCCCCTCCATAGCCGCCACCATATGAGTTCTGCTCAAAGGGGGACTGTGGTATGGGTGGAGGGGCGGACAGCGCCCGTACGTTGCCGTAGGGCGTGGTCAGCATGGGTGACTCGTTGATAACAGCACTCCGCAGATTGTTGTTGTCTCCCATATTGCTGCTGACAAACTAAACTTCAATTCATGAACTTTGTCCCAGAATACTAACGTTTGTTTTCAATTACCTGTGTGTATAACTTTCTTTATTGCTTAGTTACACTTTTGTGTAGTAATTGTTATCTTTCTCTCTGTTTTGTCGATTCGATTGAACTTTGATACTATCACACGATCCACTTTCTTAATTATCGCAGTTATTTATATTATTAAATATAATTAATGCTTAAGCAAATCTTTTTTCTTCTACTCTTTGATGATTTATCGATGTATTCCAATATTTCGATTGAGAAAGTTTATCAGATGTTTTCAGCGACGATAATCATTGCTATCGATATTTTAATATATGAGGCGCCAAAACTTAATATTGTTTATTGGTTGTTTGGTACAAAATAATATGAATGTAAATATTTATTAGTATTTTTAACAATATTCGTTGTGCTTAATATTGTGATTTGTTGTTGTGTTATATCATTTCAACCATTTAAATATCGATAGGCAATATTTCAAAAAGGTGGCAGCACAGTTACTTCTTATTGGAATGTCAAATGAATCGAATATAAACAGAGTTAGTGTAATTTGTTGTTGTTTAAGGACGCAGTCAACGTACTTGTTAAATAGGATTTTTTTAATTCAAAACAAAATTAGCCATCAGAAATGGCCAACAGCAAGGAGTTATGCCTTCGTGAATGGGCTCCGCTAACCGAAATATTAGAATTAATACCAGCTGCACGGCGCGGTTTTTTTCCAGCAAATCTGAATATCACTTGCATCGATGCCATAGAGGATTACCTGGCGCTGGGCAGTGATGCAGGAATTGTCTTCTGGTATAATCGACGCTCTGGCGAAATGCAAAAGCTTAAGGGCGAGGTAAATATTTTTGGGCAAGATGCTCAATGACTCACAACGGATGTGTGCGTGTTATTCACCCATTAATGTGTGCTTTCCCCTACTACAAAAAACTTTTATGATAACGACACACACACACACCACCCCAAAGGTCTGCACACGTATTACGTGCGTAAAAATAGTCAACTCAGTGGAATATATGGTAGCAGCAGGCAGCGCTAACGGTCAAGTAAGCGTTTTTCAAATACAAAAGGAACTCCCACCGGACCTTGACTTGGTGGCCCCGTGCACCCGCAGCAAGCCCATCGAACGTTACACCATACGAGATTTGCACCGCTGTGTGGTGAGCTGTTGTGAGTGGTCAAAGAATGGCATGAAACTCTATTCGGGCGACCGACAGGGCGTTGTGGTGCTCACCGAGTTGGATTATCAAACGGTTTGCAATGACTCTGAATGAAATCTCTGTAAATTCCTTACTTATCGCTTTCTAATTCACAGCACACGAGCAAATCCCTGGAGATATTAAGCGAGGCTTATGAGATTGTCCAGCTGAGTGTGCATAAGAGCTATTTACTTGTGGCAACGCTCTACCGCTGCATAGTTTGTCGTCGCGATGCGCAGACCCACAAGTGGCAGATCACCCAAGTGGGCAAAAAGGATCGCAAGCAGCTCATTGACTGCGGTGGGGTATTCCTTAAAAACTCCCGGACCACAAATAGTTCACCGCAAATTGTCTGTGGTCGACCGGGATTGCGATTCTGGAT
Source organism: Zaprionus davidi (assembly GCA_018903715.1). NCBI lineage: Eukaryota > Metazoa > Arthropoda > Insecta > Diptera > Drosophilidae > Zaprionus > Zaprionus davidi. Next base: position 12,600,571 of record JAEIGL010000004.1, on the reverse strand, counting down.
GGCCGATACCATAGGCAACGTTTCTAAAACAATTATCTTTAATGAGAATGTGCTGCGCAGTCCCACCTGGGAGATACCGCTCTTGAATCCCAAGCAACGTAGCCAGTCAACGTCAGCTGCATCGAGTGGTGCAACTACCTCGAGTGCTGCAGATGGCTATGTAGCCAGCAAAAACTTCCGTGAGATGGAACTCTACGATGGTCGGGACTCCTTGCTGGTCACTCATGATGATGCCGCCCTTTATATACTAAATTTGGAGCGCCTCAAAGTGGAAGCAGTGGCTCGTGGCTTTCGCAAGATCCTAGATTTCTGTGTGTGCGGCAAGGAGATATTTGTGTTGGAGGGCGAACGCTCTTTGCTGCGTCTGGCTCCACTGCCGGAGAAGCCCAATAAGACAGCCAAGGTTATTTTCAATCCATTGATGCCGCCACCGTTGCCTATGTTGGGTGCCACTCACTACTCCAAACTGGAAGTAGAATCCCCTGTAGAGCTGATGGAACCCTCGTTGCATTGCGCCGAGGAATGCTTCGAGCTGCCGCCCATCGAGAAACTCGATCTTAATGTACCCATTGAGCTGGCCGTCGAATCACCGCTAGCACAACAGAATCGTCGCTTGGAAATTTTCAAACGTATTGGAGAACAGGACTTTGAGCAGTCCATACTACATTCCACTGGGGGCACAGTTGCCAACAGGAAGCGCAAGGTCTCTGTGGAGACACGACAAAACGGCATAGTGGAAATTGGACAGGAGACACAGGAACAGCACAAAGTGCCACAGACTAGCGCAGCTACTCTAATGGACGCCAGCTACTGCCAGCTGGAGAAGTAAGTTGTAGTGAAGAATTACTAGAATGAATCTTATATATCTAAATTGTTCATTGTTCCTTGCAGCAACGGTCTGGCCTCGCCGCTAGACATTAAAGCTGCATTCATAAAGCATCTGCCTGATGCACTGACTCCCACAACGCTGCAGAAAACGATTGAGGAGAAAGCGAAGACATTGGCAGCAGAACTGGACTTACCCGAGGTACACTTGGCGCCTATCACTGTTGAGGAGTTGTTGGACATAAAGAAGCCTCAGCTAAGCGAGTCCCTTATCAATGCTTACCCCACCAAGCTGGACGCTATGACCATACCTCGTAAGAACGCTGAAGGGGATTATAGCGCCGGACAGCCAGTGGATGGCATCTGTGCGGGCACCTCAAAGGCCACCACGACGCAGTTGCCGCCCTTAAAGTTTGTTGCGAGCCAACCAAAGTCAACGGAAGATCCAACGGAACAGGAATATTCAAGCTTCTTGCCCGACTTTCGTAATGCTGGCGATCCTTTTCGAAAACCAGATGCAGGACCCGCCACAACAGATTCCAGCACTTCCAGCGAGTGGGAGTTTCTTGATAATTAAGCAACGGTTCTACTTGTAGTTCAGTATTAATTTATTTATACATTCTTATTTGTAGAAAATGAGTTTAGTGTTTTGTTCGTTTATTTTGTTTTTTTCTATTTTTCTTTTTTGTTTTTTTTGAAACAAGTTGTGTGTGCTTTAAATTGTGATTATCATATGTATGTGTTAATGTTGTATTAAAGTTAGGCTTATTGTAAAATAATTAAGTGCACTTTTGATATTGTAAAGTAAACATTGAAATAAGCTTCTCTGCGTAATGCACTTTACTCATTTTATTAGATCTTAAGTATAGCTGAAAAAGAGTAAATATTGTATCGTATTGTAAGTTGAAGGCCGCTTTGTATCATTAAAAATATACATACGTTTTAATTTTCATTTCATACAAATGCAATGGATCTGCTATTGTGCAATAGCTGGAACGGATTAGGATGGCGGAAACGGAGGCGCGTTTGATAAAGTGTCGGAGACACATGACTTGGCAAATGGGCAAATATTGATAGGACTGTCGCGTGTGGTGGCAACGAGACGCCCACAAACATGAGACTTATTAAAGCTAAAAAACAAGTGCGATTATTATTACATTCATACGTATATATAGTAAATGATATACGAAACTTAAGAACTCGCACTCAAGGCAAACACTTTTCATTTTACATTATTTGATTTTCAAACTCCAATGGAAAAGTTTGCATGGAAATTTACTAAATGAAACCGGCAATGGTTCTGCAACTGTGCTCACTAGAATCCCATAGACCCATGCTTCAATTCTTTACATCCCCATCGTGTAATTTGAGTGCAGCTTGCAGTCAATTGGCTGCAATAACGGAAAGTTTTCTCCACACAAAGTGAGACAGACCCGCAGATCGAGCGAATGCATCTAGAAAATTCGAGCAGCAGAAACTTTCATCAAAACAAAGTCTCCTCTCTGATTGACAACCTTGAAAGCCACTCCAAACTGGGCTTGGAAGGAATTTGCGCGCAAAAATTTTCCACAAGAGAACATAAGATTGTCATTGATAGAATTTTAATTCGGCATTCATAAATAATAGCATTGAGTGGGTCTCAAGTCTCTGCTCTCTACTCTCGACGGGGTTCAAGAAGTCACACAATCAAGCCGAGAAAATACGGAAATTAGGTACGAGCACCTAGTTATTCTCCCTCTTTCTCTCTCTGCATTTTTCAAGCGTTAACAGGTCCATGCCAAATTGTATTAGATGAGCAATTTTTCCTCATCATTAGATGTAAATTCAAATTCAATTACAAGACCTAAATTATTTGAATAATTTGATAATCATGTGATCATTTAATGTGAGACTCTGGCATAATATGTATGTATATAATTATATTAAATTGTTTATTGTGAATAAAAATTGTAATGAATGTAAAGAGGCTTTCAAATAAAAGATACTGAAATACTACAGATAATCTATATAGTTTTATATTTTTAAATTTACAGATCTTAAATCAAAATTAATAAGTAAATACTATTCAAATTGTGTAAAATTTAATTTGAATATAATTTTATGAGATTTAAGCTCATTTACATAAATAAATAAATCGATATCCCTACTAAATTTCCAATACGCAGTTTAATTTCACTCAAATATTGCCAATAAAAAAGCTGATCTACACAAACAAATACTGGACATAACTGAAACTCATTCACCCACGTACTCACACACACATACTCGTGTATGCGACTGCACCCTGACGAACCTCGCTCTCGTGACGACGGCTCGTGCTCACTTTCAGCACATCGAAGCCGGCAATTTGTGGATGCTCTCTTTGTTTCTCTCTTTCCCACTCAATGAGTTGAATTGGAAATGGCGCGAGAGCTGTCTATAAAAAGGGCCATCGTGCGCTCTTTGGTTCATTCGGCGGTGGACATTCGCTTTGAACGGCAGCACAGGACCGCAAATTCTCGCGTAGAGCAGCAAAACAAACAACGCTAAAGCATAAAGCATAAACAAAGTGCCGGTGTACGAAAGAAAAAGCAAAAAAGTGTACGAAAAATACAACAAATTTACAAGTAAAATCGAGAATTCTTTTGTGAATATGAAGCCCACCAAGAACTCAACACTGGAAATCATCTCGCCCAAGGTGCACGTGGACGATGAGTTCATTGTGACGGACTATGAGTATCACACGTCGCATGTGAAGCGCACTGCGTCGGGTCAACTGCAGGTGAGTTGTGTCATCTGCTAGGTAAAGAGGTTTTAAGCCCAGTTGCATAAGGATTTATTGGATTTCTTCTCCAGACTTATAACAATTTGTGCTTCTTCTTTTGTTTGGGCTTTCTTTGTTTTCACTTTCACTTTGAAATGTATTTGCGAATAGTTTTGTTTGCCCACTGTGCTTTCTGACCTTCACACTGAACTTGCGGCAGATGTTCTCGAGTGTTCCAATAGTTTGGGGGTGGGTTGGCCTGTGTGTGTGTGTGTGTGTATCGGGAAAAACTTTCCGCTGACGTGCCTAGACATTAATTGTATTGACACCCGTTCAATAAATATGCATGGAAATAACACAAATATGTCGAATTGGCGATAAAGAGCCGAAAATTCTTATTTATTTAGTTGTGTATTTCCATATTTTCCGAAACAGCTGATAAAGCTGCCCCACCCACACAGTCAAACACTTGCATGCATATGCATGTCTGTGCATGTAGTTGTGATGGCGTGTTGCGCTTCCCCACAGCGCAGGCGTCGTTATTTGCTACCGCTTGAGCCGCATTTGGGCACATAACGACATTACCGTGTTTATATTGCGGACCTGATACGGTCAGCTAATCATCTAAAGCCCTATGTGGGCCGGGCCTCTGGCCGGTAAACACACATGAGCTCAACTTAATGTAGTTTCTCAATTTCCCTTCCCCTCACTTTCTCAACTGACACTTGATGCACTTCCTTTGTTCAAGGTCAATTTGGGGGTGGGAACATGGCGTCAGCTGTTGTGCTCTATTAAGGGTCAATCCCTTGCTGAGAGTACTTATTGGAACTGCTTTTAAGTTAGAAGTGTGTAAAGCGTATATATTCCGAATTTTTTATTAGTTTTATTACTATTATTCTTATTCTGTTATGATCGTTTTCCTTTATGTGTTCATTGAAATCCTTTTGCTCTATTTTTAAACATTGCTGTTCATTATTATAATACCATATAACATATAATCGGATATTTATCTTTCCTTTGTAGACTATAAGAAATCCTTTTTATTTATTTCAGTATTTTTAAAGTCAGTAACTCTATCAGGAGTCTGCTTCAAACATTACCTATATTAATTTGTGTGTACATATATTATCCTAATTATTAAATTTAAGGAAATTGACACTACAATTATATTGCACCCTTCCAAATGCGACACCTCTGAATGAAGCAAACTGGTTCGATCAACGTGCTATTGTACTTCTTCTTTTGTAAATCGTACGATGCGTTCAGTTCCTTCTTATTATTTCATAACATCACATGAGTTTGTTAATTAGCCGGCCGGCGAAAGGCAACTACAACAACAAGAACAGAAACATCTTGGTGGACTTTGGCTCACACGTTTATAAGTAATTTATTTTTTTTCTTCTTGTCATCATCGCATACATATTCATTGTTATTCGGTGGTTGTTGCTTATGAACAGGTTGTCCATACAGACTCCAGAAACACCTGCATTGATTATGGGTACGGGGAGAACGATTAAAGTAGTTCCTGCTAGACAGAACGAAGTTTGAATACACTTTGGTAGACGTTTTATCGAATCAAATGCAATGGATGGTGTTTTATGCTTAAGATTTATTCTGATTAAATGAATAAGGTTTAAAATCTTGCGGCACGTGTTGTGTGCTTGACAGTTAGCAATCGAAATAGAAGGATTTAACGATGATTAAAAGGATATCGATAAATCAAACAGATTAATATCTATTGAAAGTGAATATTTAAATAAATCTGATTGGCAAATTGAGAGAGTTGCCAGATCTACATACACTTGAAAAGAAATGAAAAATTAAGTTCATGGTTGAGTATTTCTTCTACCAGTTTACAAATATTAGCTTTACAAAATACCAAAGAAATAAAATCTATAATATATAAAATAGATTTTTATAATATATGTAATATATATTACAATATTTAGTTGGAATTAGTTGGTGTACCACTTTGAAAGGGTATACAAACTGGTTCAACGAGCACGCGAAGTAAGTTTAAAATCACGCGATCGCCAAAATTAGTTCCTTATTTCTAAGTGGGGGGCGTTGTCACGTTGTGACTTATCGCTGATGTGATAAGGTTAACGGCCAGCCCAAAATTTACTATGGATCTATTCTTGACATAGGCCAAGAATGATACTAACGATAACGATAACGATAAGAATAACGAATGGTTTCTTGCAGGTGCACCCCCAGACGACGGGACTGAAGATACGCACGGGACGCCAGGTGCCCAAATTGGGTGTCATGCTGGTTGGTTGGGGTGGCAACAATGGATCCACATTGACTGCTGCCCTCGAGGCGAATCGTCGCCAGCTGCAGTGGCGCAAGAAGACGGGCGTTCAGCAGGCCAATTGGTTTGGCTCAATCACGCAGGCATCCACTGTGTTTGTGGGCTCCGATGAGGAGGGTACCGATGTCTATGTGCCCATGAAGGAGCTGTTGCCCATGGTGGAGCCCAATGACATTGCTGTCGATGGCTGGGACATAAGCGGGATTCATTTGGGCGATGCCATGCGACGTGCTGCGGTGCTGGATGTGGGACTACAGGAGCAACTGTACGATCAGTTGTCGGCCCTCAAGCCACGTCCTTCTATCTATGATCCCGATTTCATTGCTGCCAATCAGTCCGAGCGGGCCGATAATCTCATCAAGGGCACCAGGCTGGAACAGTACGAACAGGTGCGCCAAGATATACGCGATTTCAAGCAACGCAGCGGCGTAGACACAGTCATTGTGCTCTGGACGGCAAATACGGAACGCTTCAGCGATGTTCAGGCTGGTCTGAATACCACCAGCAAGGAGTTGTTTGCCTCATTAAAGGCCAACAAGGCGGAGGTATCGCCCTCGACGATTTTCGCTATGGCAAGCATAGCCGAAGGTGTAAGTTGTTGCTAGTCCCCATTCCCTTTGATTTGTATGGTCCCTAATCCCCTTCTGCTTCATTTGTAGTGCACATACATCAATGGATCGCCGCAGAACACCTTTGTGCCCGGTCTAATCGAACTGGCCGAGGAGCAACAGGTCTTCATTGCCGGCGACGACTTCAAGTCGGGTCAGACCAAGATCAAGTCCGTGTTGGTTGATTTCTTGGTTGGCGCCGGCATCAAGCCCGTCTCCATTGTCAGCTACAATCACTTGGGCAACAACGATGGCAAGAATCTCTCAGCTCCGCAGCAGTTCCGCTCCAAGGAGGTGCGTAGCACATTTTTTCTCATCTTTCTTTGCTAAAACGGTTTCCATTACAGATCTCCAAGAGCAACGTAGTCGACGACATGGTTGCCTCGAATAATGTGCTGTATGCGCCTGGGGAGCATCCCGACCATGTGGTGGTCATCAAGTATGTCCCCTATGTGGGCGACAGCAAGCGTGCCATGGACGAGTACACCTCCGAGATTATGATGGGTGGCCACAACACTCTGGTCATACACAATACCTGCGAGGATTCGTTGCTGGCCACACCCCTTATACTGGATCTGGTTATACTCGCCGAGCTGAGTGCACGCATCCAGCTGCGCAGCGCTGAACGTGAGAGTGCCACCTGGGTGCCCTTCAAGCCAGTGCTCTCACTGTTGAGTTATCTGTGCAAGGCGCCGCTGGTGCCCAGTGGATCGCAGGTGGTTAACTCATTGTTCCGCCAGCGCGCTGCCATCGAGAACATTCTCCGCGGCTGCATTGGCTTGGCGCCCATCTCCCATCTGACCTTGGAGCAACGGGTAACGGCACTTTGTTTGATTCCTTTATATACAGTCAAGGCTAATCTCTTACTGATTTTTGTTTGCAGTTCGACTTCTCTAGCATCACGAATGAGCCGCCACAGAAGAAGGTCAAGCTGCTGGGCCAGCCATGTGGCGTCGAGTCCAAGGCCAAGCTGCAGGCCAACGGGCACAGCAATGGTGGCACCAAGTTGGCCGCCAATGGCAACGGACACTAATGTGCTTCAATATGTATTCATATAACATATACACATATACATACATATATGAATATATGTATAAATATATACATATATCTTAATGCAAGTACTCGTATGGGTATTTGTCAAATTACAAACTAGATTTAAGTTATGATAATCAAATAAAATGCAAAACATCTAAGCAAACAGTCTTAGAATCACTGGTCAACAGTTTTGTGGGCATGCACAGCAGTGCTGCCAGCAACCCTCCTCAAAAAGCTCTATCGAAATTTATCGTACGGCTCTCGATAGGCATATCGATAAGCTATAACAACGATTTTAATTGAAATTATGTGGTATGTCATTTATAGAACAATTCAATAAAATTCAGATATAAATAACGTTTATGTCAAGTAACAAAAACAAATAATACAATAAATAACAAATGTAGGATTTAAAGATTTAAAGGCTGACCTGGCAACACCAACATTCCTACGCTAGCTAAGTTTAAAATGATTAATTTATGAAGTTTGTCCAAAATCTTTTCGATCTAGCACTCTTTGCTGCTCTGAAGTTAAGATGTTGTGAACTGAATGATTTCAAAGTTCAGTATAGGAACAGCTAGGAAACAATAAACTTCAGCTAGGGAACAGTTAGGGAACAGATATAGGGTCAGATTTAGTTTTCTTTTACAGTCAGATATTTGTATCGTAGAATTTAGTTTCATTACTTAATATCAGCTATCAGAAACATGAAGAAACTCGATTTAACGCTAGACAACATGGAGAATTCTCGCTTCAATTACATCTATGGTCAGTTGGTATCTACCATGGATTCAACATTGTTCTCACGTACAAAGTTGCTCTGCATCTCGATGGTCTTTAACAAGTTCGTAATACAGAATGGACCAGGGGCGAAGTACATGACCGCAATTCAATTGAGTATGATTTTGCGAGTTATGTTCAAGATATCCAGTAAACGGATTAACGACCGCATTGTGAGAACCATATGCAACGATACGGATTGCAAGGACAGTGGGTTCTCGCCCGAAACTCATTGCGCCCTTGACAGTTTCATTAAAATGTTTTCCATCTACTTTTCTGACGACATGGAACAACGCATGAAGTTTGTCTTCGATGTAAGTAATGTGGGTATCTGTAAACAATTGCCATATTCCAATTAACTCCATAGATTTACGACGAGGAGGGAAATGGCACTTTATCTCGCCCAATAGTCATGTATTATATTGATGAATTCTTTGAAGGCGAAGACGAGGACGACGCTCAAGAGTGTCGCACTGTAATTAATGAAAGCAATGAACTTTATTTATTCCTTTTTAAATTAATTTTTCTTATTGCAGGATATGCTTGAATTGTTATTTCAAAAATTCGATATTGATAAGGACACATTTATTTCTTATGAAGAATACAGGAGTATTGTACTTCAACATCCAGCATTAATGGAGTTTCTGGGTACCATCTTTCCATCACCTCAAGCGTTAGATGTTATTGGCCATTGCCTTAATTTATGCGAGTTTTAAGAGAACAGTATAATATATATATTTTAATACAAGAGTAGAAGTTGATTAGTTGAATAGATTGTTAGAGTAGGATTTGTAACCAGTATGTGCAATTCAGACCATTTAAGAATGTGCAATAAATGTTGTAAAAATATCGAATGTTTTATTGCTAGACTGTGTGTGGAGTATTTTACGAAATACTTTGGCGCCTCATTGACGAAAACAGAAAGCAAAGTTTTGCATTACAAATGGATTTTGTCTGTCTTCTTTCCGCAAGCTGCATGAAACAGAAGTAGAAGGTGAATAACAAAACAAAACCGATAAATTGTGTTGTCTTTCACCAATTCTTCCTGTTCGCCAATCGTCGACTCTCGCTTGGACTTCAGTTTGCACGGTTCAGTCGTAGGGAACAGTCGCACTGAAATTTCAGGAGACTGAGAGAAACTTTCAATGCATAGTCGAACGGCGTGGAAAGTGCAATAACCGCGCAGAACGGATCACCAAGGGAAAACGCATAACAAATTAAAGAAATCCGACTGAAGCAGAAGAAGAAACAAGATTAGACAAATAAAAAGAGATAAAATAATAGAAATGTTACTGCTGTACGGGAAATATTCATTTCTGTTCTGGATTATGATAGGTTCCGCATCCCAGGATCTGTTGCTAATGAGCCAGCTCTCCGAGGACGAGACGTTGCTAAAAGTTGCAGCTTGCAGTCAGAACTGCCTTATAAGCAAACCTGATAAGGTAAAGTTTCGTGTCATTATCGAGTGTATATGTATATGGTATATATACATTTGTATATGTATTCTCCACTACCTGTACAACTCTAGAAATTCGAAGACTGCTACGACTTTTGTCACAATGGAAATTCAAGTGATTTGATACCAACAGAATTGCGCAAGGTGCAGGAGAACTTTCTCTTGAGCCTCGTCTGCCGCACAGAGTCGCAACTCTCGTTCCATGTTAACTGGGTGCAGCATAGTCGAGATAATGCCACTGTAGCAGCCGAGCCAAGAGTCGTGTTCATCATCAGAATCAACATTGAGAGGGATGATGGGTCTATGGATTCGCTAATTTATTTGGTGAGTGGAAGTGAAGAGATAACGAGAGTGAAGAGATAAAGTAATCAGCAGTTAAATCTCTTTCTCTTAGTCAAATGACACATTCTTCACCATGCCCGGCCTGCAAGCAAACACAACATATGTCATCACCGCGTTGGCTGTTCACGGCACAGGAAACTATACCATCATAACGAACAATGAGGATTTCAAGACCTTAAGGAGTGGTTACAACCCCAGCACAATGGGCAAAGTGAAGCTGCGAAGATTTCTACAAAATTCGAATAATTGGCGAAGCATCCAAGCTGAAGTCGAGTGGCTACCAACGGCTGGTAATACTTATATTGTATATTGAGAATATTGAGAAATCTTTCTAGAGCAGCTCTATTGAAGACGCTGAACTGAAAAGCACCATGAGCATTCTAGTTCTATTAAAGGCTTTTTAAGATCCTGTTAGCTCCATGGCAGATCATTCTAACTTTATACAAGCTCATTCCAGCTCTATGGAAGATCTAGCTCTATGTCATTTCATACAATCATTCATTCTCTTCATTTCTGTTTAGAGCAAAACTGTTTCTTCGACATCATCTACTTCTCAACGGAGAGTCAGAGTCTAGAGGCACCTACGCCCCATCATATACGTGATGTAAGTACCAATATGACCTTTGGTTTTCTCTGAAACTTCTTTCTCTCCTTCAGCCCCGGCAGTTGTACTCGTTTATTATACCCGACATGAATTTCGGAGAGCAATTTAGGATTGGAGTCCGCACAATAAACGACAAGAACAATCTTGAGAGTCTTATTGAGTGGCTTGTCCTGCGAGCACCCAATTGTCTGGATGTGTTGGGGTTCAACTATACACTCTGTGGTGGGTTGTGCTGCGTAAAGTGCCTGCAGTGCTACTATATTAACATTTTGCTTCTTTCTCAGCTCCATTGAGACCCAGCAATGTAAGTGTGGAGCAACAGCATTTCGTGCAGGATACCCTTGACTTGAATGTGAGCTGGTTGCTGCCCACGCATTTGCCGGATAATTACACTCTGCGCATCTTGGACTTGCACAAAGATAACAAACCGTTTGAGTTCCATGTGGCAGGCAATGTTAATTCTTACTATGTATCCAACATAACGATTCTAGGATCTAATTTCATGGTACATTTGGTGGCCAATTCACAGGGTGGAAAGAATACCACAGAAGTCTTCCTCAACAAGGTGCCGCTTAAGAAAGGTTGCTTTTCTAAGACGTTTAATATGATATAATCTCCTCTGACATATTGCGTCTCCTTTGTCCTTTGCAGTTAGCAGTCACATGAAATTGACACTCTTTCTGTTTGTACCCATTTGCTGCATTGTCATTCTGTGCACCTTCACACTGAGCTTGAACAGACGGCAGGAGTGCAAGCATCTGGAGGCAAACGAAGTGAAGACACCGCCCAATCAGTCCACAGACTTTCACTTGTCCCTGATGCACAACAGCACTTTGTTGGCTACACTCGCTGTTGAAGATAACTTCGAACTAGATGATGAACTGGAGGTGGATCCGCGCTCTGTTCTGCTGCAAGATGTGCTCGGCGAAGGCGCCTTCGGTTTAGTACGACGCGGTGTCTACAAGCATCGCCAGGTGGCTGTGAAGTTGCTCAAAGGTGAGAAGAGTTTATAATTTTGCATGCTTTCTTTGAGCTCTGAGCATCCATTTACAGATCATCCCAATGAGGAGGATGTGCAGGCTTTTCGCTGTGAAATCCAAATGCTTAAGGCAGTGGGCAGGCATCCAAATATTGTGAGCATCGTTGGCTATTCGACCAGATGTGGCAATCGCATGATGCTCCTCACCGAATACTGCGGCCTGGGTAGTCTTCAAAGCTTCCTTCGGTAAGTGGGAGACATTATTTTACATTCTGATTAATTCCCAAATCTTTCAGAGATGAATGGAAGTTTCGGCAGGAGCGCAGTGCGCATGAAATGCGTCGCAGGCTTAACCAAAAGTCAGGCAAGCGGCCAGCTGCGCATCAAATTGAGAATGATACACGCATTGAGGAAATCAATTGTTCCATGTTGTCAACTCTGGAGGAGGAAACCGAGACCGATCTGTCACGCAGCAGCAACCCCATCGATACGTATAAATTACAATCCAAGTTTATGTTTGCGGCAGAGAATAAATCCTATGGACTGCAAGACATTGAAAACATTGATGCGAATCAGGTGGCAACATCAGATGTGTCCTTCCACAAAGCCATATTTAAATGTACTCCCAAGAAGCTAAAGCGAAAGTCGGCAAAGGGTACCACCGTCAGTTTTGAAAACCAGGAATACTTCCAGCAAACTGTAGTCGAGGAAACCCAAGTGGTCGTTCCTAGACAACCCGTCAAATATGTCGATCTTCTGGACATTGCGCAGCAAGTTGCTGTTGGTATGGTAAGTCTGACATTTGAATGTTGCCAGCTGTTTTTTTTGCTCTTTTTTTACAACCAGTATTTGAAAATGGCGTGCTTTCGATAGCTATCGATTATTGAGTGTTCTCATATTGCCATATCTGTTTATTGAGGTGGCAGCACTGCAATTTAACCAGATGTTAAACAGACCGTTACACGACAAATTAACAAAGGTTTATTTTTTAAACTATATTTATTTTATAGGACTTTCTGGCGCAAAACAAAATTGTGCATCGCGATTTGGCAGCACGCAATGTGCTCATCTCATCGGATCGCACTATAAAGATCGCGGACTTTGGGTAAGTTAACACAGATAGCAATTGTTTATTTATGTCTGTTATGTTTATTCAATCCTGCAGTCTCAGCCGGGATGTCTATCACGAGAACGTGTATCGAAAGTCGGGTAATGGCAAGTTGCCCATCAAATGGCTCGCCCTGGAGTCCCTTACCCATCAGGTGTACACGAGTCAAAGTGATGTGTATGTCGCATTCATTTAATATATAGCAGACAAGTTCGTTTATATTTATTGTCTTCTCTAGGTGGTCCTTTGGAGTGCTGCTCTACGAGATCACTACACTGGGTGGCATGCCATATCCTTCGATCTCTCCCAGAGATTTGCTGCAGCTGTTACGTCAGGGTCATCGCATGAAACGCCCTGAAGGCTGCACAGATGAAATGTAAGTGGATTGGAAGTACTATTAAGAATATTTGTTATAAAACACTTCTGTGCAGGTTCGCAATGATGGAGAGCTGCTGGTGCTCCATACCAGCAAGTCGACCAACATTTGCCGAGTTGAAGCAGCGACTGGACGCCATGATAATTGCCAGCAATGAGTTGCCACAGCGTTTGCAACAGCAAAGGTAAGAGAAAGTGGAAGAAAGAGATTTATTCTTAAATTCTTTCGCTATTTATTTTAAGGAAAGAGGAGCAACTACCCATAGATGACGGGCATTATCTGCAACCACTGAACTAGCTCTGGTTTTAATTGTTTACAGGGCAATTAATTAAATTAAATTAAATTATTAGTTTGATTTGTGTTTACATCCCGCTATAGGAGCTCTAACAGGCAATATATAAACATACCAAACAAAGCTTACGAGCTGCAAAAGAAAAACAAAAGGCAACTACAGAAATAAAAGACAATAGGAACACAATGATTTTTTTGTTCGTTTCTATATTGTTTACCATGTTGTAATATATTTGTATAGATTTCTCAGTCTGTGTTCAAAATTCAAAAAGCTAACACCTTTGACTAACTTTTGGGATATATTTTTTGGCCAATTTATCGTGTTTATTTTTTATAAACAAGCTGAGAAATGTGTCAACATTGCTGGCGCTTGCATCGGACACAATGTCCACACATACCACTATCCTGTCCGCTCTGTCCACAGCACTTGCTTACCTCGAATTGTCCGCATACGAGACAAGGCAGGAAGATTCGTTTTACCAGACCCAAAAATGTTAATTTACCGAAGACTGCGCGCAATAAAATGTGTCGTGGCATCTCGGATCTTTACTCTACTGTGGTGTCAGAGGGTCCTGGCCGAAAAGTCAGGAGCAAGTTGATGGGCAGAGATTCCCATGGGCTCCCAGTGAGACTGGTGAATGTGCAGAATAATGTCAATGTTCAAATGCCGACGAGGCCGAATCATATTCCCGTGGTGTATATGGAATCTCATGGGCCAAGTAATTATATGTGGCCGGTACAAAGTCAAAGACCGGATCCGTCTGTGAATCCGTATATGTTACGCAAAAACGCAGCAGTTTCTTAGTTTTGTTATAAAATCATAAATATAATATAATAATAAACACGGAATGCTTCGTGAGGAAAACAAGTTTAATCGAACGTATTATATAGATAGGTAGTTTACAGTTATCACATTCCAATAAGAATGCTGCAGTTCTCTGCGTCGTCCTCGCCGCCAAGTCCCAATCGTGTTTGGGTAAATCGATAGACTAATTAGGTTCGAGCTTCGTTTTGGGATTAGGTGTTACTGTGCCATGTCACGATCAGGATGCGTTGCGAGAAACGTCGCAACTTAATAAAATATTAAACAGCTTGAAAAATGTATATTTATATCAGGTAGATATATGACGCTTTATAGGTGTAAATCTTTGTAAATATCATATCTACATAACACACTCTCTTTCTCTTTGGACTTTTACTTTCTTTGATCTGTAGCCAGGCAGGAACTAATGACGACTGTAGCCCAGGCCAAGTATGTTTCGCGCCTGCAAAAGAATATGATTTAAATATATAGATAAATAATAATATATCGATACGATAAATATCGTTAAGATTGCCACATACTGTTACGAAAGCCGAATTGAAGGAACGTTGAAATGTCTGCGTCATGCCCTCCGTTTGGGCCAGCGCCATCTGCAGCTGCACCGCCTCGTCCATACGATTCTTAAGGAAATCCCAGGTCTGGGCATGCGACGGCGAGGTGTCCTGCACCATATAGAGCTCTGTCATCTTCATGATTGTCGCCAGTCCAATGCGTCGGGTATACCAACCAAACTGGGGAAGGAAAAGGTAAATTCTATAAAGTGTCATGGAGTATGGAAAGAGATGTGGAACTCACATCCACTGAACGATCGCCAGAGTAGTAGCAGATATCGTCGACCAGCGTCAGTACCTGCGCCAACGCTGTCGATGCATGAGGCGGTTGAGCATTCAGTGCCATGGCCTGTGGCCAGTGCTTCTTATATGGCACAATCAACTCCAATCGTTGGCGCACAGCCTGTACAAGAAATTCGAGTGGATCTTCCACCTCCTTCTGACCATTGTCTGTCTGCTGTTGCAGGCGCTGCACAAGCTGAGCATTGCATTTACCATTAAAGTGCGAGACGAGTGCAAATCCACCCTCGGGGAACATTCCGTGCACCACACTGGGATAGCCACATTCCTCGGCACCCAACACAATGGCCTGCTTGCTCCATCCAAGTTCGGGCACATGCAGCAGTGCTGCATCGAGTATTTTAGTGCGTGTTGCATCTACCTTGGCCTGTTTCTCTGCCTGCTGCTGTTGCTCTTCAGCCGTGGGCCCACCACCACCACCACCAGCTAAGCCGCCTGCATCGCTTTGTGTTATTTTGGCCTTTGTCTTGTCGGCCTCGTCACGTTCAAGTTCACGTTGCTCTTCGCGTTCACGAAAATCCTTGATCTGATCGCTGTCTTTGTCTGCGTAGCTGCGTCGTGTTGTATAGCCTCCGGAGCTGAGTAGGCGCTGCAGCTGCTCCCTACCATGCAGTGTGTGCAGCGATGCGGCGGTTGTCCCTGTTCCTGTTGTGCATGTGGGCGTCAGACGTACGCTCGATGAATCTTTATAGGGACAGAAAGGATTTGAATTAAAAGCGATAATTTTATGTTTGGAATGTGTATCGAAATCGAGCAATGACAGGCTCAACTCCAGAAATACTAGTTTAAGATCGATAGACGCGTCGATAGACCAGAATAACGATTTGCATAAAAATAATGTGGTGGTGGCAGATCGATTTTTAGAACAAATAATACTAAAAAAAGATTCGTAAAAATAGAAAAATAAATCAGACCCTAATTAATTGCATTAAAAGACAAAAACAGGACTGGAATTAGAAGATCTCTGTGAGATTTGCTAGCTTGCTTATGGAATATTTATGTTGTTGAGTGCTCACTTGAGTTGAGGAATAATTACAGCTATGTATTTACTTGACTAATTGCAAAGCGCAATTGTGCTGACAATGACAGAGATTCACCCGACCCCCTGCCCTCAGCACATAACCGTCTCAAGTTAATTGTTAGCTTCAGCTGGGAATTGGCCAAGATGAACTTGGAGGTCGCGAAAATATCAACAAAGCGCGCTCTCAGTATTTGATGCCTGCGGCGACTACTGCGCAATTAATTAGCATCATTAACCCCCCGTAAACCCGACCAAGATCAGCAGCCCGGAGAGCAGAGCTTGTTGGGCAATTAGCACCTGGTGGAGCTGCGTCAAGCAAACGCCTCAAAGTCAACGGCAAATCTAGAAACCCCCAAACCAAATCAGTGCAAAAAATAGTAACAATTCTTGTTCTAGTTTTCGCTTTCGTTGTACATAAAAATATATATATCGTATGTTGTTTATTATTTCACACTTTTGTTGATCTTCTACCAAATGAAAGTGAGAATGAAACCCTTATGCTTTTCTTATCCCTGCTCCACTTCAAGCTCCATGGCAACAGGTGGTGGTTGTAACTGTTTACGTTTGCTGGCGCTCTGCTCGAGCCTTTCGCAGGCCAACAGGTAAAGCACACGGAGCGACTCCAGGCTGGTTATCGAGCCGGCGAGCACGTCCAGCTTCTCCTCCCGTCCAATGTCCGGCAAACTGCCATTAGCATCGCCCTCGCCGGCCATGCCACTGTTGCTGATGTTCACCGCAAGCATATTGAGCTGCTTCTGCATCAGTTCATCATCCGAGGCGCTCTGGCCGTTCTCCACACGCTTCCTGTACGCCTTGTAGTGGGCCAGGGAGAAGTCCAACGCTTTGCCCAGTGGCTGCAGCAGTCTCTCCTCAATATCAGGCAATGCATCCCAGAATCCCGTTAAGTTCTGCATGTCTGCGAGTGCAAAGTAGCGCAGAATGTTCATCGCATTTGTCAGGCTACCCGAGTGCAGCAACAAATCCGACTTTACGTCCTGGGGCAGCACACAGACACCCTGCAGCAGCATCGAGCGAAACTTGATGCCGCTATAGACCTCACTCAGTGGCGCTGGCTCGTTGAGTGCCTTGGCAACGAGATCCTTGTACACACCAGCCAAATAGCCCAATATGCCATCATGCTGCAGTGTGCCCAATAGATTTTTCAATATAAAATACTTTGCGGCATCCTCGAAGACGAGTATATAGTGATGCAAGGCCTGCAGGCCAAGCAGACGCAGTGGCTCCTCGGGCGAGTAGCCTGTGACCTTGCACAGCGCATCGCAATACCGTTTGTGCACCTCCAGATCCAGTGAGCACTGTGGCACTGGCTCCGTTATGATAGTCAGCATGTATTCGTTCAACCTCAGTGCGCAATGTTGCAGTGGCGGCTCTGGCTGTTCCAACAGTACAGCAACCAGATACAGACTGGATTCGAAGAGAAAGAGAGGCGCGTAGACCTTCGGCGCTGTCGCTGGCATTAGTTCGCCCACAAAGAGGGCGTGATAGTACATAGCCAGCGCTGGCAGCGGCAACTTCTCATCGATTAGGAATATATTATGGGAGCTCATTTCGAAAACACCTTTGCCCGCATCCAGTCGTCTCTTCCAGCGGCTTCGTTGCTCGACCAAACCGAGCAGGTAATAAGGATCTCCAATTAGTCGATTGATGTCACGCGTTAGACCGGCAACAACCTGCTGCACATAGGTTTGTGCCTGTCCAGCATTGGCACGAGCCAACAAATAATTGCGTTGCGTCTGCCCCAAACGATTGCGCCACGAGATGGAGGAGCATTTGTGGGCCTGCCCTGGCTGTAGAACCTTCTTGGGCACATTGCTCAGCTCGAGCAGCGACAGTGGTTTGCCCAACAGTTGCAGCAGGAAGCAGGTGAAGACATTACGCCGACTGAGGCCGCAGTCCCTGAAGATTTGAGTGCAGCTGTCTTTGGCGAGAATGTCCTTCAGCAGTGGCTCGTAGCACAGATCAATGGTGATGTAGTGTGCCATCAGTTCCTCGACTTGCTTCTCCTGTTCCACCAGACGCGCCTGTTGCTCATCGTAGCCTTCCTTTAGGTAATCCGGCAGCGGCAGATCACGCACACGCGTCAGCACCGAATTGAGACACCATTCCACAGCCTGCGGCTTGACGCTGCCCTGGCGCAGCAGCACCACTTGCAGCGCCCGCAAATAGGCCGAGAAGATGGCAATGCTGGTGCTCTCCTCGATTTTCTCCATCAGTTCAAGCATAAACTGCTCTAGCGGCGCATATTGTGCCACAATCTTGAGCAGCTCGTTGACGCAGTCGAAGAGTTCAGCACCTTCCACATTTATTTCATCACTCAACGTTGGCGCGCAAATGTCAGTGTAAAGGTCCATGGCAATTGCGGGCATAAGTGGAAGGTTTTTTGCAGCCTCCGAGGGGCATTGGAAAAGCAATTTGATGCCATCGTAGGCGCGTTCGACGAGAAGTCTCTGTATCAATTTGTAGAGATTCTCAGCAGCATCCGCATTGAACTCTGGCTCCATTTCCATTTTGTTGATTGTTTTACACACTCACACACACTTTTTGTTTTGTATAATTTGCTTAAATTTTTAACTGAAAATTCTAAACAAGCTGACAACCGGCAGCGGCATCATTTATGCTGTATCCATTCCCCCCTGACGTATAAATCCGAAAAACAGCTGTTCACTTTGAATGTTCTCTCGGTATTTCGTAATGTACGCGAGAATGGGCGAATTGCAACACGACATTGCAACACAATCGAATCATTTGGTTGATAACACTTGGAGTTTAATTAATGGACTACTTACTGAGTGATAGCACACACTTCTGTAATCGTATAAGCTTTTGCAAATAGCGCACATTTGCCATTTTTGCGCTCCAAACGATGTCTGCTCAACTGATATTTTCTTCTTCTTCGTCAACAGTTCAACCGCCATTCGCAGGGTAGGGCAGTGCTGTAAAACTCCTAAAAGCAATTCATTTTGCAGCACTAGCAATTTTGAGTACAAAAACTTCGCGGTCTAATTGCCTTAAATATGTTTATTATTTTGTACAGGAATTGTTTATTTATTTATTCTTGAATTTAGAACAATAGATTACTACGTACAGTAAGTTTTCGAAATAAGTTACACCAACAGCTGTCTAGTATTTTTTTTCGAGGCATTAGGTATATTAGTTGCTGTCTGTTTTGGTCACACAGTTCAGTAGACTTAATGCTTTTCATTCATCGTGTGTGCTGTTCGCGGTGCTAGCGCTGCGTTTTTTATTAATATTTAAGTGCAATTTTTTTGCAAACCGCTGCGAAATTTGTTAGTCAATAAATTAACTAAGCGAACAGCCCGTCAAGTCAACCGATAAATAGAACACCATTCAGTCAGTCCTCACCACATGTGTGTTCAGTTTGTTTCGTTGTTATTGACATCGAAATCGGCAAAAAAACGAAATCGAAATTGAAATTGAAGAATTCGAAAGCGAATAATCAAATTCAAATAATAAATCGAGAAATATAATCAGCATTTATAGGTGTTAAATGAACAAAGTGTTAAATTAGTTAGTTAAGCACAAAGATTATTAACACAGCAGACTCTCAAAGCGAGATTCGAGTGTTATCCGCTCCCCCGACGAGGGTGGAAAACCGTGAAAAGTCTATTCGACTTTGTGTGTGTGTGTGCAAGTGTGTGTGTGAAGAAAAAGAATTGTGCGTCTGTGTATAAAAGATGTGAACGAAAACCGTTGCCAAAGTGAGCCGCACACAACATGCTTAAGCAACAATTTAAGGCACTTTCAGTTCCTGTTCTTGCACACGGGCTACAACAACAACAGTGGTAGCCTGAATAAATCCAGTTTGCAGCAAGGCGTGTCAGGATTCAAATTGTATCGACAGCAGCAGCAGCAACAACAACAACAATAACTCCAGAGCGAAATTACTTGGCCCTTTCCTTGCATACAACACGTACTCTCCGCCGTCGTCGCATCTCCTCGGCCTCAGCCTCTGCCGCGCCTGGTTGATATTCCTGTTTGACTTCATTTTCACTCGCTGCTACTTTCGCCGCAAACTTATAAACAACAACAACAACAGCACCAGAAGCAGTGGCAACAACAACAACAAACAGGCATTTTTTGGGGCCAGTCAAAATGTCGACGCGCTCGCAATTAACCAAGGACCTAAATGGTGAGTAATCATCGTCACCGTAATCTCTCTTTCTCTCTCTCTCCCTCTCTCTGTCTTTCCCTCTCTTTAAATACCCCACCCCCTTGTCTCCTTGCCTTCCTGTTCCTGTTGCAGCGCAAAAAATGCATCTTT
Source organism: Zaprionus davidi (assembly GCA_018903715.1). Lineage (NCBI taxonomy): Eukaryota > Metazoa > Arthropoda > Insecta > Diptera > Drosophilidae > Zaprionus > Zaprionus davidi. The sequence goes on along the minus strand of JAEIGL010000004.1, from coordinate 12,580,109 downwards.
GCATCCCCTTTTGACGTTTTTTGAGTTTTGTTTTCAATCTTTTCTTTATGTTTTTGTTTTGTGACGCTTGCCTTGTTTGCTCTTGCTCATGCTCTTGGTCTCTCTTTCTCTCTCTCTCACCTCGTCTGTTCTCGCCTGCTGCACTTCCGCTGTAGCTAGTGGAAAGGGTTGGCTCAGTGACTCTCAAACTGTAGCTTGCATATGCTGCACACAGACACTGCTTACTCTGTGTATGTGTGCATGTGTGTGTGCGTGTGTATTTTCTATTTCACATTTATTCGCATATTTTGCGCTTTTTAATTGCGTGTTTAATTGACCTGCAAAACGTAGAGTAAAAACAATAACAACAAAGGAACAACAACAACTCTAGCATAGCTCAAAAGCATTGGCCGCATCATTTATGGCTTTATAACTGCGTGATAAACAAAATAAACAACAGCAAGTGCATGCACGCATTTGTGTGCGTATATGTATGTGTGTGTACTTACTTGTAAATAACTGTTAGTCAGCAAGCTCTATTTGAATACCATTTAAAGCGCTGCAATATCTGACGACGCTGATCTCATCATCATTGTTATCATTGTAAGCTCCATAGAACCTGAAAGAAAAGAAATTATCGTTGCAAAATATCGGAAAATTTATATGAGATCAACCGAAAGTTCTTTAACTAGAACTGTTCTTGTACTTTATTTCGAAAGTATCGAATATTGTAACTGTTAATAATAAACTGGATTTGTTTATTATTTATACATATAATATTATTAATTTAATGAGCTTGTGCTTCGTGCACTTCATTTCTTTTTGACATTCCAAGTAACAAGTAACTTAATTATATTATTCTCAAGTAACTTAATTATATTATACTCATATGCCAATTACCATTACAGATCAAGAAATAAACATTTATTTCAACAAAAACATTCTTATCAGTCGTTAAACAACCTTACAGACAATGTAAAGCTTTAAATTTGCTGTTATTGTAAATGTCTTACAGGCTGTTGTTCTTAGAAGAGTAAATTCTGTCTACCAACAGTGGTTTAAGACAATGTAGATCTCCTCATATGCTATGAACTTAACTTTCTTCAATATTAGGATGCCAATTTGAAATTTCTATACCTCATAATGACAATTGAGTCATGGATCTTGTCCATTATGATTTCCCTAAGTCTTAGATCTTGCTTATGCCACAGTATCTTTAATGCAAATGTCTATAGATTGTATATAAAGGTTTAGGTTATTATACTTGCATACATTTTAGCTCTTATCTAACAGTACATTATGTTAATAGTAAGCTATACATTTTGTTTTCTGTTAATCCAATAGGAACTTGAACATAATATTCTTTAGTTACTATGCAGAGTTTTTTAAAGAGTTAAAACTTTAAAACCTCATGATGAAATTCAATTGAAGTTGTTTAAAAAGCTTTTCCTACATAGAGTTCTATTATCTTTTTTGTGTACTTTGAAGTTATGTAAGCAGGAGGCAAACGGAAATCGGTTAACGCTTGACAGAGCAACAACAACAACTACAGTCACAGCAGAAGCAACATAAACAGCGCGAGCGACAGGCGTGAAAATTCAACAACAACAACAGCTGCAAGTTGAGGCAACAGCAATTTTCATCAAGTTCGTTGGCATTCTTGCTAATTTGATTTGAGTGCAATGACAGTGTGGCAACACTGGCAAAAGGAAGGAATGGAGAACAAGCCACAGTGGGCACAACCCCAACTACCCGGCCCCTTTCCTTCAACTCTTCGAAGTCGACGCTGTCCCATTGTACTCAACGGAGTCGCGCAGGGGGGGAGATAAACTCAACCAGGTGCAACTTTGCTACAGTCTTTTGTTGTTGTTAGACCTCTGAGTGCAGTCAACACTCCCAATTAGCCTGTTCCAATTAGAAAACTGTACATTTCAAATGCAACTTAATGCTGCCCCCTAGTAAAGCTCATATTTTACTCAAATTTGATTATATTTTTATTTTTCGACTACCGTTGGTATTTGGAACAAACACCCCTCACTACCCACTTCCCTCTCCCGAACAGTTGCATTGACAATTTTATTTATGTTGTTGCTGCAGCTGCGCCCCCTGAAAAAGAATCAAAATAAACTGGAAACAAGGCCCAGGCTGCTCTGGAACTCAATTGGGCGTTTGATTTGAGTGTGTGTGTGTGTCTATTTGGACACCTGCCGCCGCCAAAGATTGTCCATTAATCATTGTGGTTCCCCTGAGCCAGCACATACGATATCATCTAACTAATCACGGGTCTTATAGATAACACACAGACAGTGTGATATATCAGAGTGAGGAAACTTGGAATATCACAATTAAATTTTGATATTTTATATATTAATTATAGTGTGAAATTACGCAAATAACAATTGACTTCGTCTGGGGCGTGTTTGTTTGTAAACAATGTTGCAATTAAGCGAGAACAACAACACGTAGTACAATAATAAAGGAAGGTAGATATAATTTCCTGTTGGCAGTGTAATTAGTCTATTAATAATATTAAAGTATTTGATGTAAAAAATTATCGATCCCATAGGAAGACATATTGTATTTCTTTGAGACGTCCAACAATTATTTGTTTAACTTTTACACTTAATTTGTTGTGAAATTGAAGGGTATCGAAATACAGGAAATACATTCGTTTTTTCCTTTTGTAAAAAGATTAAAAAAATGAAAAAGAAGTGTATATTTTTCGTCAAATACTTAATATTGAATAATTTCCAATTTTGCTGCACAGTGTTCTGGCTCTGTGTTCTCTGTTAAGTCACACCCAAAACTTGAGCGCTCTTTGGGTTTGCTCTTCTCTCTTTCTTTCTTACTGATAAGCCGCAACACGCGCTGATAAGACGCGAACGGCATTTTCGCCTCCTCAGTGCTGAATAAGACGCGCAGCAGCGCGCTGGCAGCATTTTGTTAACCAAAAACTAGCCCCGTTGTGGCCAAAAGAAAAGTACGTTGTTGATATTTATACCCACTTTTATTATAATCGTGATTTATTATTCAAAACAATTGCGATAGTATCGTGCGCACGATGTACACAAACGAAATGATGAATCACATCGATAAATATTTGCGACGCATTATCGAGCTGCAAATTCACGATATGCTGGGCAAGAACAAAGACCAAGGTAAGCTAACGGTGCATGCCTACTGCATGTGTTGCTATCGGTGTTGTTGTTGTTGCTGTTGCTACTGCTGCTAGCCCCAGCCTACCCCACATGCGTCATCTTTTATTTGTTGACCAGCACTGAGGCGAGAGTGAAAGAGAGATAGAGAGAGGGCGAGAGAGTTCAGCAGAAGGAGAGCGACGACAAGTTCGCACTCCATAAAACAATCGACGCGCTGCACCTTTTTTCAACGGAAATTCGCTTGCTCAAATTTTACAGCCCTCAATTGTAGCCATTGCTGTTGTTGTTGCTGGCTTTGTTTGCAAAAAGCAAATGTATAATACTTCACTTGCGGCTTATTTGAACGGACAGTCGTTAAAAGCATCTTCGCTATATTTGCAATGCCATATATCCAAGAATACTTTTCTACATAAGTATATATTTATCTATTATTTTGTAGCCTAGTTCCGAAAATTTGAAGAGTTTTTATTGACCGATTTACTGCAAGTATTTCCGATTAGATTTCGTACACTATCTATTGAGTAAGAAATAGCAGTGCACACTCGATAAGCTGAAATTATAAAAAGCTAGTGGGTTTTCTCTATTGTACTGCAGCAACACTGTGTGGGAATGCTTCTTTTGATATGTTAGTATTGTATTCCTTACTTTTATCTCAGGGCTACTACTCTTTTTCTGTTGTAATGCAGCAATCCCGTTCAATAGTTTAGTATTTAATTCCAATTGACTACTCCTCTTTCTCCTTTTTACTACAGCAACACTGTGTGGGCAGCTTCTTGCCATAGTTTAGTATTAAACTCAAATTGGCTACTGCACCCATTGTTATTGTTATCGACCTTAAATTCACCATAGAAATCGAAACTGGTATCAATCGACTCCATCACAGGCAATAAAGTGTTGCAATGGCTACTCGATTAATGTCGCCAAATATTTATGACTCCACTTTGTGCGCTTTAGAGAAGTTTCCAGACAAAAATGTAAATTTTTTTAGATGGGCTCAGCTAGTGAAGGCCATGTGAGTTAGTGTGAGAGTGTGTGTGTGTGAGTGGGCATCTGTCTTGTGCTGCAGTGACCTGTGGCTGACCTACATACATTGAACATGCTCTGACGTTGACCAATAAGTGCACCCGCTCAATAACTCTTTCTCTCTCTGTCTCTCTCTCTCTCTCTTGGCTAATTATATCGTTTATCGATTGCCGTTCGCGGTCTGCTCATTTGCAATGCGAGTAATGGCAAATTGTATGCAATTAATTATAAAAGCTGACCAGCTAACGTTTCCAATCTCTGTCTCCGCATCTCTTTCTCTCTCTGTTTCTCATGCGTGTCTATGTATGTGCGTGTGCGTGTGTGCCAGTTTTGCTTGCTCCAATTTCTAGTCATCCTGCTGCCGCCTGCAGCTTGCGCCTCATTAATGTAAACACATTTTGCATTCGCCGCAAACGGGACTATTTGGGCAAATTGAAAGTTGGCGGCGAAATCAGAACTAGTTTGACGACGCCAAATCGACTTAAACAAAGAGAGAGAGAGAAAAAGAGAGAGAGAGAGAAAGAGAGAAAAGAAAAAAAGAGTTGACACCAACGAAAAGTTACGCAGACGGGAAAGAGGGGAAAGAGAAAAAAGAAGAAAAAGAGCCGAAGCTCATGAGCTGCTGCTGTCTCTTCTGCTCTATTTTGAGGTCGCCTAGGTGAAATTGGGTCACCTAACAACAACAACAAATGACGTTAATGATGCACCTGCATCCCTGACCTGCCGCTGTCCAGTTACATTGGCGTGCTCCACATAACGCTTTTTGGGAACAAAAAGAATACCAAAAGCGAGGGAGGCAGATATAAAGAGAGAGTGAGAGCGCAGATAACCTGTCGCTTTCTATTGCTCGTCGTCATCAGAAGACAAAACAAAGCTCTGCGGATTTCGCACAGCAACTGCGAAAAAAATACTGCGTTTTTAGGTCAAATTAATTTAAGCTCACGCCCACTGGACCGTGGCGAGGTGGAAGCGCAGGTGGTGCTCAAAATAGACACATTCAACGACAGCTGAGCATTGCAACTTGTAAAGGCAATAAGAACACAATGTACAGTTTGAACAGCTCGTTTCTCTGGTTTCTTTATTCTCTTCTCAGGGTCAGTCAACAACAGTCGCCGCATGTCAATTGTCTACAGCGTTAATAGCTGTTAATGTTAACAGTGGTCAGCAACAACAGCAACAACAACAATGGCAACTGTTAATAGCGCACGCGAAAGTAAATTGCAATAGCCACCCGCCTGTCTGTCTGACTGCCTCCCACTACCTCCCTATCTCTCCTACTTATTCTCTTTTGCTGTCTTTCTCCCTCGCTGGTTCATTGTGCAAATATAATTAACATAACGTAAAGTAATCACAAAGTTGTGTGTGCAAAGAAAACGAAAATAAAAATCTTCGTTTAACTTTCTTTTGTGTGCTGGCTTTGCCTTTGATTGGCGACGGCTCTTGTACCGTTAGCTTAAGCAGAGGCAGCAACAGAAGTAGCGGCAGCAGTGACTGAGGCAAGAGACCTTGTCCATTGTTGTTGTGTTTTTGCAAACATTGGCAGCGATTGTCGCATTCTTCTGAGCCACAAGTACTTGTAAGAAGATTGTCTTGGTATGTGTGAGCTTACATGCGCATTTCTGTATGTGTGTGTGTGTGTGAGTGTGTGTAATCGCGTCTATATTTGGGCTGCTGTTGTGCCTAATCCTTTGTCAGTCAGAAGAAGAAGCTTTAAGCTTGCTTTGGCACACATTCATATACAGCATGCTGCATAAGTATGTGTGTGTGTGCAGTGGCTGTCAAACTGTATAACTGATGTTATTTCCATGTTCATTTGTTCTTGCCAAAGTTTTGACAGCCTTTGTAATGGAAGCATGTTTGTTAACCTGTCTGCGGGTGTGTGTGTGTATGCGGGTGTAAGTGTGTACACGCAACAAAAAGAGCGCACAATCAACATACTACACAAGTGTCGTAATAAAAGGCTCAGACAAGATGACATACACACACAGTCATACACAGAGCAAACACTCACACACACAGACACAGCAGCGACACGCCCAGAGAGTTGCACTTGTAGCTGAGTATTTTGAACTCGTGTAATCTGCGGCCATTGTGCTGCAAAAGTTTATATAAAATTAGGTCACACTGCAAAGTACTTGCAATGCTGTCAATGTTGTAAAATGTTGCGAAATTCGCTATTTGCCATCCAGAGATCAGAGAACGGTCTTTTCCCCACCCAATGTCAGCACCCAACACACACACAGACACACACATTCAACTTTTTCGATTATACCATCTGCAGCATCGGTTCTTTGACCTTTTAGGTATATATCAAAAATGAAGGTATCGTGTTATCGCAGTTATTGAACTGCAGCAGCTTATCATGCAGACAGAAACATAAACGAGAATTGACCACAGTTTGCAATTATTGTCAAATTTCCTTTAAGCGGAAATCGAGTCGGGTTGCCCCAGACAGAAGGAAAGAGATAGATATAGACAGGTAATTACTCGCTTCAAGTAGAGTGAAATTTCAGTATGAAGGCCACGCCGCATCGGTTTCACATTTCCACACACACATACACCTAGAATATGACTAATAAAGTAATTTGTTTACTTGCGCTAGATGACCAATGTCAGAAAATAATATTAATATTAATATTACGATGACGACAGACTCTCTGTTCTATATGCAAATTGCCGCAGTCAGCTCAGAGTCATCAACATTATAAAAGATAATAAACTTTATTGTAATCGCGTTGCATTTTTGAAAGGGTATTATAAAACTTTGAAAAGCACTTTTACTAAGGCAATAAAAAGATTTAAGCTGCATAGAAATTGTGTGTTTTATGGCTGGAACACTTTGATTCACATTACATTTACAGTGAATTAAACTTAAACTGAACAAGTTAAGGTTGAAATTAAAGCAAATATATATTTTACAAATATTTTAAATCAAGTAAAAATTCATTTTGAGCAGAAATTATTCAAATTAAATTCTAAAATTATAAATACGAGGGTCGTTTGATAAGTCCGTGACTTTTTGAATAAAATATATTTTTTTCGTCAAAGAAGCGTTTTATTTCTCAACATAATCTCCTTTTAGCTCTATACATTTAGTCCAGCGTTTTTCCAATTTTTTTATTCCTTCCAAATAATAGGTTTTCTCAAGGCCCTCAAAATAGTCGTTTGTTTCTGTGATGACCTCTTCATTTGACCCGAATCTCTTACCGCCGAGCCATTTCTTCATGTTTGGAAACAAAAAATAGTCACAGGGGGCTAAATCTGGAGAATATGCTGGATGGGGTAGCAGTTCGTAGCCCAATTTATGAAATTTTGCCATGCTGACTACACACGTGTGCACCCGTGCATTGTCCTGATGGAACAGCACTTTTTTTCGCCAAATGCGGTCGTTTCTGCTTCAAATCAATATCGAATCTGTCCAAAAGCTCTGAATAATATTCGCCGGTGATCGTTTTACCCTTTTCAAGGTAATCGATGTGAATGATACCTTGTGCATCCCAAAAAACTGTGGCCATGACCTTGTTGGCCGACAGACCCACCTTGGCCTTCTTTGGTGCACGTTCACCCGGAGAAACCCACTGTCTTGATTGTTCTTTGGTCTCTGGTGTGGTGTGGTGGATCCATGTTTCGTCTACGGTAACGAAACGGCGCAAAAATTCGTTTGGATTGCGGTTGAACATCGCCAAACACTCCTTTGAAATGGTCACACGGTTGCGCTTATGGTCGTGTGTGAGCAATCGCGGCACCCATCGCGCGGAAAGCTTTTTCATGTCCAAATATTCATGTAAAATGTGATGTACCCGTTCAGTTGAGATGCCTACAGCCTCAGCTACCTCACGCACTTTCATTCTCCGATCATCCAATATCATTCCATGGATTTTGTCGACGATTTCTGGCATGACGACCTCTTTTGGGCGACCTGAACGTTCGGCATCACTTGTACTGGTACGACCACAACGGAACTCAGTAAACCATTTCTTAACCATTGAAATTGATGGTGCAGAGTCCCCATAATATTTATCAAGTCTTTCCTTGGTTTCGGTGATGGATTTTTTACGCAAAAAATAATGCTTAATTAGCACACGAAATTCACTTTTTTCCATTTTCGTTAAAATTCACGAGATCGTCTGCTTTCAATGCCTATAAAACGCAAACCAAAAAACGCAGCTTTCTCAAAATTTTACAGTCAGCTGTTAATCGATAACTGCTGACAGGAGCAGTGTTGTATTTAGAGCAGGTGCGCGGCAAATACAAAAAGTCACGGACTTATCAAACGACCCTCGTATGTATTAAATTCGCAATTTCAGTTATTGGAAATATTCAAATTGAGCCTGATATGAGAGGAAATTAATGCTAGAAATATTAATACAAATTAATAATTTAATTTAACCTCACATCTCAAATTATTTTAGAAAAATTCTAAAATTATCAACTGGTTATCATTATAATATTGTTCTGTTGCTTGGCATAGTTGCTTATTTTAATAATTTATTCAACAAAAGAAGAAAAAATATTCTTGAATTAAAACTAAATAATTAGAATTTAAATTTTAGCTTATATTATTTCAGATAACTGCTATAAAGACTGATTAATTGATTAATTGATTACATTATGTTATGCCTTACACTGTTGCCACTTTTCAGCTGACAGCTTAAATCATAGGGTATGCTACATTTCCATACACACACACACACACACAAACAAACTTTGATTGCCGTCAACAGTTTGTCGTTTGTGTAAACTCAACGAGAACAAGAACAACATTGCCACTGTCATCGTGATATTGACATAGTGTCACCCGATGCATGGTGAACAGAACAGAGTAGAGTGTACAAAGTAATCATAGCTGACAGAGAGAGAGAGAGAGAGAGAGAGAGAAGGGAAACAGAGTCGCAGCTGTAACAGTAAAGTTCATTCACTTCATCTGCAATTAAGAGAATCAGCAGCCAAATGTTTTGCCGTCTCTCTCTCTCTTTCTCTCTGCCGGTTTAACTGTCAATGTTGCCGGTTGGACGCTTCGCTGGCCATGCTTTCCATGCTCGATGATGATGATAATAATGTTGATGATCTTTATCTTTATCATTGTCATTGCATTGTCCCCCGGAAGAGAGTTTTTTGTACAAGTTATGCTTTTTTTCCTCTCTGAATTGTTGGCGCTGTTACAAAAATGCCAGTGGGTGGTAGACTCTGTCTGTGTGTGTGTATGTACATATATTTGTAAGTGTTTATGTGTGTGTGTCTGCCCGTGTTTTTGTTGATGCGTGTCTAGAGGCCTTAACAATTCACATCCACCACATCCACTCAATAATCGCGTCTGCTTTTGCTTTCCGGCTACATATGATGGCCCATTTGGTTGGTGAGTGTGGTCAGGGATCTAATTGCTCCCGCTTGTCTTTTACGGCATATAACAAACATGCAAATCCATTGCCAAGTTATGCCCACACACACAAATACGCACACATACATGCATAAATCTATATTGTGTTTATTTACATACTTAATTTCACTTTCCATTTATGTTTCGCTCGAGGAATATTAATGCACCCTCGGGGCAGTACATAGTGTTTCCTTTGGGAAACTGACAAAACTCTATTAACATGAAATTGCCCAACTTTGACAAATGTGTAATTAAAAATACCCTGTACTTGAGCTTCTACTATGCATAAATAAGTTAAAAATTGAGCTTTTTTTATTTGGTTAAATATTTAGTTTGTTATTGCGCTGCTTTATTGAATTGGCATTAACATTTTGTATATTTATCGAGTCGAACAATTTGCTATATGTATTTGTTATTATTATTATTATTATTATTTCATTAAATTTTTAAGCTTTGTTTAATGGTTTAAATGAATAAGGCAACTAATTATTAGCATAGTATAATATAAATACATTTTGAAAATGCATTTATAGTGTGGAGATAATCTTTTAATAATTCGAATTATTTTATTACGCTTTTTTGAATTTGTACTTAAACGAGATAGTGACGCTCTCCCGCTCGTTTTGTGTTATACAATACTATCCTATCGATAGGCTTTACGATAATAACTTACGATAGTGTAGCGACTAAGATTTACCATAATAGAGTATAACTTAACACTAGCTTAACAAATTAGAGTATAACTTAACACTAGCTTCATTTTCAAAAGTAAAGCATCCAATTCCTTTTCCACCTAATTATGATTTATAGTCTAATCAGCTTTATATATTCTTTATATTCTTTATAGCATGTTGAATGTTTAAAAGGCAGTTTTTCTGCTGGGGCAACAAGGCGACGCTTTATGCACAGAGGCTGCCAGAATATTTGACATTTCAATTCCATTTTATTTGCTATGGGATTCCTCGCTCTCCTCGTTCTCACTCCCTCTGCTTGGCTCCTTCTTACTCCCACACTATGTCTATCTTCCTCGCCGGCACATGCCCAGACAGGGAGTCATAACAGGCTGCCTCTGCTTTGCTCCTGCAGCCCCCCTTTTTGTTATTCCCTGTCCGGTTTGGCCCCTGCCTGTGGTGCCATCAGCCATCCAGGCATACTTGAGATTTGGCGTGCCTGTCGCATGACATAATACTTGTACCCGGTGCCCACAACAACAACAATAACAGCAACAGCAAGAACAACAATGTCAACTCAACAATCAAAGTGTGCTTCCCTCACCCCCACCCTCCCCAGCACGTTGGCATTGTCAAATGCACATGAAAATATCTCACTTTGAATAAATTCGTCATCGTTCTATACCCGCGTGTGTGTCTGTGTGTGTGTGTGCGCTGCTATGTTAAGTAGCTGAAAATGGGAATGAAAACACAAGCAAAAGCAACGTCAGCTCGAGGCACAACTGGCAGAGGGAGGGGGTGGCGGGGGTTGGCCCAAGGGGTTGCCTTGCTTGGCTGCAGATCCCGGCGAAATTTCAAACTGTTTTTGCCTTCAAACATAAAAAGCGCCTACGTGTTTGGTTTGAGAAGCACAAAGCGTAATAGGCAATAGAGAGCAGCAGGCAAAGATAGATAGAGACAGAGGGGGTGGGGTGGGGTGTGGAGTAGAGGCGACAAGGTGCTGTCACCCGTCTGTGATATAACCCAACCCAGCTTATTTCAAATTGACATGCACAAAACAACGCGACGCGATGCGATGCGACGCGACTGTGCATAATGCGAATTATACACACGGTTATAACTGTTGGAAAAAATGTGTCTGTCTTGATCTCTGTAATGTTAATTAGCATAAGAGCTAAATCAGCTGTTCTGGTAAAACATAATGTAATGTTAAATAATATAATGAAGTTAATTGTCCCCTTGCTCATAAAATCTAAGAAAGAAAAATTTCATTAAGGAAATAAATATAATATATTAAAATATACAAATCCAGTTTATTATCAACAATAACAAACACACACACATATATACATACACAGATATATGGTATATTATCTATATCTATTGCTATATAGACTTGTGCAACTCAATCTGCATCTATTTATTGTTTAATGCCGTCGATTGTCATTATAATTAAAGCAATTTCATGCATTATTTATCTCTCTCTTTTATCATCCACTTATATACTCTCTTTTAATACGTTGCCTTCTTCTTCTTCTTTCTGTTTGCAGAGAGCGTCAAGTCCATACTGGGTCGCCACACAAAGATCTTGGTCAAGTATATGGTCAAATTGGAAACCAAAGGCGATAAAACGGAGAATCGTGTCTTGGTAAGTGTCGAAGCGGCAGCAGCAGCAGCAGCAAAGCAAAAGCAAACTGCCAATTGCAATTGGCCTCAGGTGTTCCTCTACAGTCTACCTACCTGGCCCCGCCCCTCTCTGTGTCTCTGTCTCTCTCTTGTGTTGCTCTCGGGCCACTCAACACTTTAATTTGTATATGAAATTGCATGCTAGGATGCTTCGCTTGCGGCTCTCAGGCTGCCAAATTGCGTACAAAATGACGATACCCTGTAGCAAAAGGGGTTGCCAAGAGGGGTCAATTAGTTTGTAAGGCATTTAATAGGAGCAGTTTCATGCCCTTAGGCATCATACTTACAGACCTATTAGCAACTAATTCCCCTTTTAGAGTACTGCAACCTTTAGGCTTATGGATTACAGAGTATCACATACCCAGGCGACGATAGCATTGAAATATGAACTCACTTAGCCTTTTCCTTTGCTCTTTCTCTCTTTCCCATTCTCTACCTGCATTAATCCCCCCGACTTATCGAAGCAGAAACCCTGCAGCATTTCGATATTGCGTCAATAGAAAGACCTCAAAACTCAATTAAAATCGAACATGTATTTGAAGTGCTTTTTGCTAACTTTGCGATTAGTTTTGCACTCTACGCTCTCCACTCTCTCTCTCCCTTTCGCTCTCTCTGCTGTTGTAATTGATATATCGTAGCATACTTAGCGGCGTTTTGCACCTCCATCCAACCTGAAGGGCCTATGCTAATTTCTCGCCTGCTCGCTTGACTAGAAAATTGATTTGTTCATGCAGCAAAAAAAGCCGCTTAGAGACGGAGAGAGAGACACACAGCAGAGGTGTCCAATTACCAAGGATGGCTACTCTGGCTACTTAGTTCCCTGCCCTACCCTCCCAGGCGTTGCTGCCTGCTTGTGCATTATCAAGTGGCTAACTGAATTATAGAACGCACTTTGATACTCAATTAAAAGCTATCAACTTTTGCCTTCTTTTGTGCAACGAAATTGAGTTAGTTGAGGAGGCACACAAAGTGCAGCACTAGGCAGCAGGCACCCCTTATGGGGGAACCATTTTCCGTGTCCCCCAAACACTTTAAATTTGCCTATTATTGAATTTAGTTTTCTAATGTTACATACTATAAAATAATTAGCCCTTTTAGGTGTCAGATATCTACATGAATCAATTGTAGTTCCTCCTTTGATTACCTTTACCTTCTTCTTGCCTTTGCAGGTCTTCACACCAGTTCGCGTTTATTTGCTCAGTGCCAAGGTGCCCACAAAGGTAAGTAATGAATTCAGGCTGTTTTTATAATGATTAACTAACTTGCAATTCCTTTTTTGCAGATCGAATGCCATTTCCATTATCTGGATATCGTTGGAGTCGAGAGCAAAAAGTCAACACATTTCTCAATAATCACAAACGATCGGCCATATTCATTTGCCACAACTGGCGATGCGGGCAATTTCAGTTCGGTACGCACAGTTCGCATTTAAATTACTTATCATATTTACAATATATATATCATATATGTATGTGTATAATCATGATGATTCTCTTTATACTCTCATTCACAGAACGCTGATGTCATTTTAACCGATTTAGCCTCGGCCATTAAGCAAATATTTCCAACAGTTCCTCTAAAGTACATCATTAAAAAGGCAAGTACTGCAATTGTGTCTGAAAAAGAACACTGATATGCACAAATATAAATCGTTATCGAACTTGAAAGAGATCGTTAAGATATTTGTGTTATATGCAAATGCAAGTTAATTGTATATCTTGAATATTTCTATATTTATTAGTAAAATTTAAACTTTCCACTTGTAAATTGTTGAAGTGCACAACGAAAAGTTTTTGAAATGGTTTAAAAGTGCAGAAACCACAAGTTTTACAAGTATAATGAGTAATACTGTTTACTGACTCATTCTGTGTTCATATTAACAAAATACAAAACATGTATAGAACTATTATTGTGTAGCTATGTATAGGATATGTTTATTTATAAATAGTATGGCAACTTCTGCGGTTAGCTTCAAATCAGTTATAGGAATACTTTCATTGGTAAATAAAAGTCAAAATTAATGTGCTGAGAAAACTGAAATCTGTTGATAAAGTACTATACACAAACCACATGTTACATGATATATTCAGAATATGTTATTCTATATTCATCATATATTTTATATAGGCATGATATATTTCAGTTATATTCACGATATATTCGAAATATTCATAATATATTTCATATATTCACGGTATATTCAATGTTTTCATGATATATTGTCTATATACATGATAAATTATATGATTTATTACATATGATATATACATGATATATTACATTTGTAAATTGATGATATATTCGAAATATTCATGATAAATTTCATATAATAGCATTATATATTCTATATATTCAGCATATATTCAATATAAGCATGATATATTACATTTATATTCATGATATATTCGAAATATTCATTATATATTTCATATACTCATGGTATATTCTATGTTTTTATGATATATTTTATATAGTCATGATATATTATTATTATTGTCATGATATATTCCAAATATTCGTTCAAAATTCATTCTACACTATTCTATATTGATATATTCTATATATCAATGATATTTACTATTTATTCATGATATGTCCGATTTATATGCATGATATATTCCAAATATTCATGATAAATTCATGTTTACCTACAATTTCAAACCCTATAACCGTTAATTTTCTGCTCATGTGCAAAAACTTCATTAATTGCCCGATAACATATTTCACAGACTGATTAATTGGCTTAGCGTGTGTGTGGGTGTGAGTGTATGAGTGTGTGGGTGCACCTCCATGTGAGTGTCGACTGTGTCGACAGGCCTGAGTCACGCTCAGCTGGCTTTAATTAAGTCTTAATTTAATATTTAACATACGATTTGCCTCTTCACCCCAGACAATTGACATTTGTGCTGTGTGTGAGTGTGTGTGAGCCTTTTAACAAACATTTCTTTAAACCATTAAACCATTAAACAAATAGCAACTGAGATATCTGCATAAACTATTCAAGGGAGAAGCACTCAAGCTCATTGCAGTCTCCTGAGAGATTGAACAACAAATCGAGTTGAAATACACAAAATGCAACTCCCACACAAGCTTTTGTTGTTGTCTCAATTAGGCAAATTTGTTGTTGTTGCTGTTGTTTATTCAATGCATTTATAATGCCACAAGTTGTTGTTGTTGCTGCCTGCGCTTATGCAAATCTCTCATACATTGTGCAGCACCCACGTTGTTTCTTGTCTGTTGTTGTTGGCTTTACATTTTTACGAGCAACTAAACAAGTTGTTTGTTGTTGGGCGTGTGGCTGCCACAAAATTGTTAGATAATTGCCACAAGGCACGCGACTTGGCAGCAAGTGTTAACTGCGCGCTTCACGCCTTGTGCCAACAACTTAAGCAGGCACACACACAACCTTTCTTTACTGTCTCTAATCATCCTTTATCTTCCGTTACAGATCGACATACAACCGCCTGAGCGGGAGACCATATTCTCCGAGGAATTTCGACCCTCAGATCCGCGCAATGTGGGACCCTGTGGTGGCTTCAGTGCTCAATATGCCTGCATGTGCGACTTTCATGGCGTGCCGTATCGCGAGGAGGTTGCCTGGGATGTGGACACCATCTACTTGTCCCACGACACACGACTGCTCAACCTGCGCGATTTCGATCATCTGGAACCAAAGTGAGTGTGATTCAAAACATTTATATGTATATATACGTGTATGTATATTATATAATTATAAAATTCTTTGCAGAGACTTGATGGCCATAGTGTCTGCCCTGGAGTATAATACGTTTTTTCGTGGCCTGAAAGCGGCTCACATGCGTCTGTCGCACGAGACATTGGAACGCATACTGCATGTGCTCAAGCGCTCCATGTGGCTGGAGGAGCTGCATCTGGAGGCCTTAGGTTTAAGGTAAGTGTGAATGAATATATATACCCTGTTATAACTGACTAACTGTATTTTCTTTGCTTGCAGATGGGATTTTCTGAATAAGCTATCGATATCTGTGATTACCAACAGCAGCCCCGCGATTCGTACCATCGATCTAAGTCACAACATAATCGAGGATAAAGGTGTGTGTGTGTGGAAGTTCTATTAAGTACCTCGACCGATGTGATTGACCCGCAATTAGTTGCACTCTGCGTGTGTGTGTCTCTAATCCAATTAAATTCTCCTCATCCCTTCTGTTCCTCTTCCTCCTCCCCTAAACGATTAACAATTTGTTTACTTATGTACTTTGTTTTCTGTTTGTACTCATTGTTGTTGTTATCGTGTCAATTTCGTAGGAGCAAGCTCATTGTGCGCCCTACTTGGAAATATTGTACAAGGTTTGCAGACGCCTTCCCTTATATGACACACATAGATTGTAAATTGTTTTTTCATTTACTGTACTTAGCAAAGCAAACAACATGATTCTTTATGTTTATCACAATTTGCAATTACAATTACAATTACATTTATTATGCTACTCTCTCATTGTTGTTGTTACTGTTCTTGTTGCTGTTCATATTTCATCAATGCGCAATATAATTATCTAATTAGCTTGTGTGGAAAGAATGACAAGGAAATTTGTAATATTTGTTATGATATATTGGAAATTGTTAATACCTTGAGCCACACAAGTCTAACACACAACAATATCAACTTTCGTATATCATATTCTTACTCTTTGCCGCTTGCCTCACGCCTTCTGCTCTCTCGCTCTCTATGTATATAAGAAAATTTCAAATGATTGGCAGAATTGTATGCTAAAAAGAAATTTCAATTCGCTCAGCTTATCATTATCATTATCAAGAATCATCATTATCATTTTTATGGCATATTTCTCATACTTTGCTCTTTCCTCGTTCCATCAGGCGCCATCCACCTGGCTGGTCCCATAGCCAAGGTATCCAAGGGTCTCTGCAAACTGGCGCTCGCCCATTGCGGTCTCACTTCGAAGGGCGTTAATCAGATGTCGCACTCGCTGTCGCTTAATCAAAGTATTTCCAATTCGCTCACATTTCTTGATCTGAGCGGCAACAGTCTCAAGGATGATATCACCGTAAGTCTTAAACATGATATTCTAATTAATTTCTAATTGATTTCCTTGTCTTCTTCTTAGAATTTGCACAATTTTCTGGCTCAACCCAATGTGCTGGAGCATCTAGATCTGGCCTCGACTGATATAACGCTGGAAAATGTAGGTTTCGCAGTATTAATAACTTGCCAATGGGGTTTAACATTGTTGTAAACTGATAACAGTTGTTAATGATTATGTTATGATAGTAAAAGCCTGCCTAAACTACATACTCAACATAATTTAGAACTTTTAACAGTAGTAATAACTTGCCAATGGGGCTTAACATTGTTGCAAGCTGTTAACAGCTGTTAATGATTATGTTATGAAAAAAGTCTGCCTAAGCTACATACTTAACATAATTTAGAACTTTTAACAGCTGTGAATGTAAATATTATTATAGTAACATCTTGCCACAGCTGCTTAACATAAAACTAAACTTGTTTCCCTTCTTTGCAGCTCTTTGGAGCTCTGCTGCGAGGCTGTGCCACACACCTGTCGCATCTGAATGTGTCGCACAATTCGTTCAGCACGAAAAAGGGCAAGGAGATACCACCGTCGTTCAAGCAGTTCTTCACCAGCACTCTCAGTCTGAAGCATCTCAACATTGCCGGCTGTAAGCTGCCAATGGAGGCGCTAAAGAATCTACTGCTTGGCCTGGCCTGCAATGAGTCGACAGTGGGATTGCATCTCGATCTCAGCGGCAATACGTTGGGCACCCAAGGCGCCCATGTGCTTGAGTCCTGCATACACGGCGTGCGTGTGCTGCAGAGTCTGGACATCAGTGACAATAGTGAGTGTGGATTTGAAGGATCTGAAAATTTAAAGAGATTAGTAACTTATTCTTTCTCTATGTTCTCAGATTTGGATGCCGAGCTGGCTTCTGTGCTGACGGCCATCTCGAAGAACCCCTCGATACGGACGCTGCATTTGTGCCGCAGCTTGACGGGCATGAAACCGAAGCATATTCCACATGTGATGGACGCGCTAGTCAATCTGATACAGAAGGATGACTTTCCACTGGCAGAGCTTGTGTTGTCTGAGAACAAACTCAAGCACGATCTGCACGACTTCATCAATGCTCTGGGCAGCAATCAGAGCCTGCAGAAATTGGACATTAGTGGCAACTTTATGGGTGATGTTGGTGCTCGTCTGTTGGCCAAGGCTCTGCAGATTAACAATCGTCTGAGAACCATTTACCTGGACAAGAACAATGTGACACTGCAGGGATATGCGGATATTGTGTATGCACTGGAGCACAATCATAGCATGCGCACCATACCCTTTCCTGTTTTTGATATTGCGCCACATCTGAAGAATCATCCAGAGAAGACAGACACAGTGATGCGAAAGATGCAGGAACTGCTGCAGCGCAACTGCAACGGGCTGAAGCGGGCGAATGGTCAAGGATTCCGATTGCAACATGGCTTCATGTTGTCCTCCACACATCAATTGGTCGATAAACTGGTTGCAGAGACTCAGGATACCATGTCCATTGCCAAGGGAGTGGGTGACAATGTGTCCGCTGTGCAGCGCCTGATCAGTGATGCCGAGAATTGTAAACAACTGATGCCCAAGCTGCAGGAGGCTGTGCGCAGTGATGGACATCCCATCGAGATGAAGCTAACACGCGTCGCCAGTGAGCTTAGCTATACGATCAAGAGTTATCTGGAAGAGACGCTGGAGACAATGATACGCACCGGCATCGAACAGTGTCCCAAGACACTGGGCAATCAAATTGTTGTACAAGATTTGCGTAAAGCTCTCAACGAGCGGCTGCAAGTTCCCGAAGATTTTCTACAGAATTGCCTGCTGAATAATGCCGGCAGCGAGATAATGAATAAAGTTGGGTGAGTAACTGGCAGAGAAATATAGACAGAGATAGAGCGAGCATGAAAGAGAGAGGCAACAAAACGAAGCTGGGTAAATCCACACACACACACGGAGAGAGTTGTTCGAAGAATTGTGATTCATTTTTGATAGAGATGCTCAAGCAAGCGTGGCAACAATTTGAAATTGATTTCATTTGAAAACGAACATTTAAATTGAAATTTCTAATTTGCAAAGAATTGAAAAACAAAACGAATTGCGGGCAAATTTCTAAATTCCATGACGAAACTTTTTGACGAAACAGTTTAACAACTGCGATCAACGGTAGAACAACAACAACAGAAGTGTAACAGAAAGCTCGCCTCATCCCTAGCGGCGGCCACAGCGGCTGCTAAGCTTGCGAAATTTGTTTTCAAAACACGCTTTGAGGCAAAGCTCGCACTCCCAGCGCGCGCTCTCTTTTTTTAATACTCTTGCAGACGCTATTTTTATTTTGGCTTGAAGTTTGCAACACAGCTAAATGTCTCTTTATTTATATAAAGTAGATATATAGAGAAGATATACTTGTATATAAACTGAATTAGCATCAAAGGGAGGAATCGTCCGTCTGTCTGTCAGTCTGTCTGTCTTTTGCAATATAAACTAGTCTCTCAGTTTTAAAACTATCTATACACTATATAGATTCTTATTAGTGCACTATAATATATATTATATATATATCATAAAAGTCAAAGAACCATTGACCGCCATTGGCAAATGTATATCGAACAAATTAAGGGCTGAATGATGATGTTTTACTCTTTAGGGAAATAATACAGTTTGCAAGGCAATACAAGACTTTAACCTTAAATCTAGTCCCAAGTCTACATACCGCAGTTTCTCTTCCCTCACTCTTGGATATCGCCAGACGAACTGATCTGACAACCAAGCATAGCTTAATTCTTAGTTAAATTGGTGTGACCAATTACAACAACAATAAAAACGCATACAATAAAATAGTAAATCTATATCTATAAATCTAAATACTAAATCTAAGTGCCCTCTATCGGTGTCAAATTACTTAACTATCGATAGCCAACTTATCCGTTCTGCGACATATGTTTATATAAATATGTAATTAAAGTTATAAATGTTAACGAATGCATAAATAATGTAATAGAATTCTCTTGCATTATTTATAACTTGTCTAGGAACAATCGGAGCAGGTAAAAGCCAAAACCTGCAAGGGTATAACAACTTTCGGCATGCCGTAGGTAGCTTCTCTAGTTCTCTCTGCACAAACAAACACACACAGGCAGCGCATAAACAATTTGCTTCCGCGGCGCTCTCACTAAGCCTGCTGCGTATGCGTGTGTGTGTGAGTAAGCAGAGATAAGATTAAGCAAACAAATAACTTAACAGCTGAATGCATTTCCATTCCTAAAGCCAAAGCTTCCTAAAACTTACACAAATACACACAGACTGTGTCTGTGTGTGCAAGTGTGTGTGTGTGAGCGCGTCAGAATAAGCAACAACGCAACAGAGTTTGGGGCAAGCAAGGCGAAATCATATGCCAGTTATCGAGTGCCGTTAAAGCTGCTCGGTTATACTTGTTCTCTCTTGTTGCTCTGCTTGTTGTTCTCGTTGTCGTTCTTGTTGTTGTTCTTCTTGTTGTTGTTGCTGTTGGTGTTGGTGCGTACCAGTGTTGGCAGCTGTTCTCGCAGTGATGGGACTAATGCGCACACTGTGCTGCTGCTTAGGCGGGAGACGCCTTGGCGCCGGCGAAACAGATCCCAGTGGACCCGCGTATCGCAAGTGTCCCGATGAAGAGCAGGAGCAAGAGCAACCTGTTCTATCCCAAACAGAAAATGACAAGTAGATCGTAGCCAGGCATAGCGAACTATATAATCCATATGTTTGCCAGATACTAATTCCATTACTCCCCCTCTCCCTCTCTCTCTTCTGCAGTGAGATCGAACAGTCGCTGGCTGCTGCCATCTCGGATCGTGCCACAGATGAAGTGCTCGAGGCGCTGACACGCTATCGTCGCGGCTTGGGCATAGCCGAGTCGCCATCGGTGCTGCTGGACGAGCCACAAACGCCGGACATTGTGCGCAGTCGATCGAGCCATGTAAGTAGTAGACCTAGAAATCGATAGCTGATAAAAGGCCGGGGGCAACCATACTGTGATATCAGAGTGTTATACTGTGATACCAGAGCGTGTTATCGGTCTCGATTTCGGCATATTTAATAACAAAGTGTGATGTCATGGCGGTTGTCTGACTGTGGGCAACTTTCGCTTTTATTAGGCCAAGCTAGACAATGGTGGGTGCTGGTGCTGGTGCTTCCTCCTGCTCCATTCTTATCAGTAGTAATTTAAAGACAGCCTCAAGTAACTGTCATTTCGTTTCTCCTGCAGGAAGCCGAGGGATTGATCATACGACCCGGTGGACGAGGCACTGCACTGCCCAAACTGGGCCTGGAATCGCCCACTGTAAGTGTTGAAAATCTCTCCCTGCCCAAGTGGATGCAGTAACAGTGAATCAATGTGTATATTAATAACAACAAATGCAATATATGGTATATATATAAATATATATATATATATACACTGCATATATATAGTCGCGCGTAGTGGCAATTAATCTTACACCCGTACACCCACACACACAGATACACACAAGCACACACTTATCACAAATAATAAGAACCTTGTGTGTATAAAGAAAACATAAATAATTTCTAGACGGCAACGTATCTTATAACGTACATATATATTTATATAAGCGCAAATACCAAATTTGCAGTAACAATTAGCAGCAATACCAATACATACGTATACACACACACTTAATAAGAATTACATCAATAAAATATAATACTTGAAATCTAAAAAACAAATACCAAAATAAACCAAAAACAAAAACAACGCTCATTATTTTCATCTCTCGTGCTCTTCTCCGTGAATTTCATCCTTGTATCATCCATCCATCTATCCATCATCAACAACACCAACATCGATAACAACAACAACCACAACAAACAATACAAACAACGAGCAATAATACAACTGTACTTTGTAAACATTATATATACATACATAATATATATATTTACAATACGTATACGCTATATATATATTATTAAAACCTTGTCTCCAACTCATTTACATACAAAAAAATACTCAAAAAAATATCACAAAAACTTAAAGAAATTGGAATATCTGAACCTTGTAAGTAGTTTTTGTCTTGTTCTCTTAACTCTACTATCCATACTAGAGCTGCCACAACTAGTGTACACTGCATAACAAAATTGAAGTATTTTCCAATAGTATTGTATCATTTTTTTATTATTTCTTTGTTTTTTTTATCTGTAAATGTAAATGAAATTAAGTCTATTTCAATATTGGCACAGTTTTTATTATAAATGTATATAATTTTATATTTTCTACTAACTTGTAATTATAATATTCCCAGTTGTGATAGTTGCTGCAGCTCAAGAATCCATAGCAAACTCTCTGCACCGTCGAGGTGCAGAAACTTTGATGTTTGCTGAGACTTTTCATATAAAACATCGATGTTTCTGCACCTCTACTGCCCTGCTTCCTTCCCACTACTTTCATCTATTTTTGTGCCCGTTTCTTTGCGCCCTCCTTCTTCTCTGTCTTAGTTGTAGTTGTAGAGCTCTTCTGATTCTAATTTTCTCACCCTGCCCCACTCATTGTTTCACACATGCAAATCTCATATAATAAAAAACAATAACCTCAATGAAACAAATTTAAAATTTACACACAGTTTTCAATGGTTTACTAATTGTTTATTCCCTGCTCCGCACAGGCTACGCCGCACTTGGCCAGCAAGCGCCGTTCGGTGCCACGACGTGTGCGTCCACAGTCGGTGGTGGAGAATCTCAGCCTGAGCCATATACCCGATTTGCTGGAGTCGCCTTCGTCGCATCGTTCTTCCAGCTCACAGCTGTCGGCGCGTGGAGGCGCAGGAGCTGGTGCCACGGCCACAGGTGGTGGTGTTGGTGTTGCCTTGGTGAGCGACAGCAATGCGGCAATCGATGATGGCGGCGTTGACGAATGCTGTGACTCGATAACGGAGCTGCCCAGCGCATCGTTTCAGTTGCAGCATCTGGTCAAAGGTCGCCCCAAGCGGGCCAAGACGCGAGCCCCCACTCGACCGCTGGTGAATGCGGAATGCGCTGGCAATATTGGCCGGGATATTGGTGATGGTTTGGAGCATTTCTTTCGACCTGGTTCGGTGACACCCACGACACTGACACCGCTCGTCTCACCCACTTCGGAGGAGTGCAGCTCGTTGTCCTTTGTCGACAGTCCGACGATGAGTCGCGATGGCAATGGCCACATGACGTCCGAAGAGACGACGCCCATACTCGAGGAGCGACGACCAATCAAATTGGAACGACAGTCGCCACTGCTCAAGAGTAAGTGCAGCCTAGAAATGGTTGATTCTTTTACTAATCCTTTATTATATCTATATTTGTTTAGGCGCCTCGTGGGCCACTCGCTCTCGCAGCACGGATAATCTGGAGAAGTATTCGCCGCTTGTGGGTCGCAAGTCGCCGTTGGTTAAGATGCGCACTGAGAGCGGCGGCAACGAGGATGCAGCGGCAGTAGCCGCAAGTGGATTGCTCAAGGCGGGTACACGTGATGAGAAGATGCGTTCGCCCAGCAGCGACTCCATTAAAAGTCATGCCACAGTTGCTGCCAGCAGCGATGCTGCCTCTAAGACAGGCAACGGTATTCTACGCACTCCAATTGCGCTGCAGAAGCCGCGTCCCTGGTCGGTGGTGGGCAATGAACCTAAGGTGAACAACAGCGAACTGGTTACGGGCAATGGTAATGCGGACTCCAAGCAGACAACGCCGGATATGCTGGATGAGGGTGAGCGCTTTGAGAGACTGAAGTTAACTCTCCAAACATTTCAAGTTCTTCTCTTCCCTTTAGATGTGGAGGTGCTGCACTTTGGCCAGACAGTTAGTGGCTCCATTGTGGGCATCACACCGGGCATTGCCTTAGCAGCGGGAGGCAGCGGTGGCGGCAGCATTGTGGGCATAACACCAGGTAAGCGGCTCCTTGGAGTTAAACATTAATCACAGCAAATAAAGCTCATTTCTTTGCTTGCAGGCGCCGCCTTGGAGAAGAAGTCTGTGCGGGAATTGGCCGCCGGCCTGAGTCGTGGTAAGTGTCGCCGTCGTGGTAGTTGCCTCGTAGATGATTGCCTGCCTGCCTGCCTCTCCAGCACAATTGCTTAGTATTGTAGATAAATCATAGTTCATGTAGTTATTGCAAGTCGATTATCCTTTTCTCTTTGTTTTGTATTTTATTTACTTTCATATTATGATTTGTTGTACTCCTCCCCTCGTATTCGATTGTATTTTATTGACAAACCCAAAGACCTCAAAGATCTGCCCATGAAGCCGCCTGTAATGCCCAGAACGCTATTGAGTGCCAACAATCGCACGAGCAACATCAGCACTGCCAGCAACAGCAGCAGCAGCAATGGCACAACAACCACGACGACAACAACGACAGTATTAAACCAGAGTAATCAGACGCGCTCAAAGATCATCAGCACAAGCAGCACAAACAGCGAGACGCAGGAGACGCTCAGCAAGACAATCATCACAGAGCAGGGCAGCACGATGAGCAGCAGCCGTAGCACCACAAGCACCACAGAGCAGCAGGCAGCCATGGCCTGTGCCAGTCTGATCAGCAATGAGATACTGAGCATGCGCAACGGGCAACTGCAGCAGGGATCGGCAAAGCCGGCGGCAAGCAGCTGTGGCGAGAGCAATGTGAAGCGGATAGCGGGCAAAGAGATCTCAACGCTATTTGAGGTTTGAGTCTGTGTGTTATCATCCAGGCTGGGCTTATCCTCATCAACCAATCATTAAGCTAAAATTTGACTCTGTGCGTGTGCGTGTGTGTGTGTATCTTCTACATTTTGATGATCCATCAAAGCTTTACATCTGTGTCCATGTCTATTATGTAAATGTAATCAAACTGCATTGTATTTTGTTACTTTTGTTTTTTGCATTCTGCATGCGCACCTTACTGTTAGATTGTGTGTGTAAGAATTTTAAATTGAAAACCTATTTGTGATTACCCCCTTAACCCCCAACAGGAGACATTAGTTGAAGGCCTGCAGCGGACCTCGACGAGACGCACATTTAGAGATTCGCCCTATACGAAAGAGGATGTCGTTGATTTATAAATTGTCTAAGATTATATTATATGCTCAACTCAACATTCCTTTAGGATTCACTTTCCTCCCCCCCACAACAACATCAACAAGAACAACAACACAACCACCAACAGCAGCAGCAGCAGCAACTTAGATAAAGTTAACGATACTGATAAAGATAATTGATAATAATCAAAGTTGAAGTTGAAGTTGAAATGAGGAAGAAAGGTTGCAACTAATTCGTACTGAACAATTTATTTATGTGCAATGACGCACAGTTATGTGTGTGTGTATTGTTTTTACTCTTTGGCAATTTTAAATGAACGTGATTTATTTATTTATATACTTTTTACCCCAAATAACTTTTGCATATTTATAAAAACAAACAAAAACAAAAATGAACTACGGAAAACACAACGTTTTTATGTACTATATATTTTTATTACGTATTTTAAATGAGTTAAGTGCCAATTATATACAAGAAAAGTAAAAACATAAATCTATTTTTCAATTAATCTATTGAAATTGAAAGAATAACAAACAACCACAAACTATCGAAAACGAACGCAATGAATATATAAATATTACTTATAACTCTTATGTGAATCAATTGCGTGCATTAAAACTAATTTAATGGCCTAAACTAAATTAAATAAACAAATTAAAACGAAATATAATATTTTTTATAACTGCTTCCAAATATACATACACGTCACGTATGTTTGTATTTATATTCTTGATTTGAAATGTATCTATTATTTATTTACTTGGTATATACTTATGAAGGACAATCTGTTTTCTCCCCAATTTGAGTTCGACAAAAACAGTTAACAACAATTTCTAGAAATGCATTTAATAAATTACAGTAAAACTATATTTGACTTGTGAACTCGAAAGTATAGATATTTAGAAGTTAATACACAAATAGTTTGCACAATGTTCTTGAAAATAATAATAGTAAACAAAATATTTGCCCAGTCCACCACCACCGAGAAACGCTGAAAAGGTGTTAACGAGATCCCCCACATAGTTGGCTCAAATATGATGTAGCTCGCCATTCAATTCAAGGATAAAACAAAACGAATAATTGTAACGTGTTCATTAACGTTAAGCACTTGAAACTTTATTGTAATGTATTGAAATTCAAATTAAAATCAAATTAAAAATATTATGTTGTTTTATTTAAATAATTTCGATAAATGTACGTTACAGTTGCGTATTGTGCAACACTACTCTTACACTTCGATAAATTATCATTGAAACGATAATTGTATGGTATTTTTGTGGTTATCGAATGCGGCCACATTGCATCCCCAGCTCGCGTCGGCTTTGGCCATATTTTTGTAAAATTGTCTGAAGAAATAAAACTCGCAACTGCATTTAAAAGGTATTGTGTGAATAAGTACACTGTCTGGCCTGCGAAGATGGTGAAACTAACGCCTGAGTTAATAAACCAGTCCATGCAATACATAAACCCATGTCGCGAACGTGAACTGGATTTGCGCGGCTACAAAATTCCACAAATCGAAAATTTGGGTGCCACATTGGACCAATTTGACACAATTGATCTGTCGGACAATGATCTGCGCAAACTGGACAATCTTCCCCACTTGCCGCGCCTCAAGTGTCTGCTGTTAAACAACAACCGCATCTTGCGTATCAGCGAGGGTCTGGAGGAAGTGGTTCCCAATTTGAAATCCATCATATTGACGGGCAACAATCTGCAAGAACTGAGCGATTTAGAGCCACTGGCTGCTTTCAAACACCTAGATACAATAAGTCTCTTGATTAATCCGGTGTCCACAAAGCAAAACTACCGCGAGTATATGGCCTACAAGTTTCCACAACTGCGTTTGCTGGATTTTCGAAAGATTAAGCAAAAAGATAGACAGGCAGCACAGGAATTTTTCCGCACCAAACAGGGCAAGGACATGCTCAAAGAGGTGTCAAAGAAGTCGAAATTAAGTGCAGCTGCAGCACTGGCGGCCGATGCGACGAACGGCAAGGTGACATCGGAGGGAGGTCGCTTCGCCAATCCCGAAGATATGCAGCGCATACGTGAAGCCATTAAGCGCGCAAGCTCCCTGGCGGAGGTGGAAAGACTGTCACAAATACTGCAGAGTGGGAAATTGCCCGAGAAGTTCCAGCACGAGTTAGCCCAGAATGGCCATAACGGTGCAGCTAACGCGGCCGTGGCCATGGAATATTAGATCCTAGTACTCTCGTCAGCTACCTTATACACTGTAGAACAATATTTTAATAAAACAGTAAGGAACCAAAATATATATATATTATATGTATCTTCTTCTGCATTTTATCTCTCTCAACAGGTTGCTGATTTGCATTTTTCATAGAAAAATTCTCAAATTTGCAATACAACCGGCAATTATTGTAAATATTTAAATCAAATGCACACATATCATTTTCGTAATTGGCTAAACGTTTAACAACAATCTACACGGACAAAAAGTAGGCGATCAGTATAGTATATATATAGAATATGCTTTGGCTCTGCAAATGGATTTGCGGGAATAGCATTTGGACTCTAGAATTGGAATTGGTTATTGCTTGTGTTGCAGTTGCAGCGCGTTTTCCGGATATGGCGAGTATTATGAGGCCTTTGCCGCCATTATGGAGTCGTAGTGCAGACCCGTATAGAAGATAATCCACGTCACTAAAAAGCCAGCAAACGAAGTCATGAATCCTTCTTTAACCAGCTCCCATGCTCCTCCATAGGCATCTTCATCGACATTTTGGAAATTAATGGCATAAAGGTACACAACGCCACAGCTGATGCCGGCGAATCTGTAAATATGCAAGTGGAGAGAAGCTGTACCACGTTCTATATTTAGCCAGAGATCGAGTGCTTACAGTACGAGGCCCAGAAAACCTTTTAGCGGCACAATACCCCAGATGATACCGAGTATAATGCCAAACACCTGTCGCGCCCAGTAGATCACATCCAAGAACTCATCCTAAAAGCAAAGAGTGTGTGTGTTAATGCATGGCCCAACACGCGTTGTTCTTTGATCACTTCTCTTTTTCATATTCTCACCTTGTCTTCCCATTCTGATTTGGTCAAGGCCCGCGCACAAATTTCTCGCACAGACGATGACTTGGCGGTGCCATTTGCATTGCGCTCAATCGTTCCCACTTTGGTTGCCATATTTTCTGTGATAGTTTTTCTTACAATTGTAAATTTCAAATGGTTTTATTAATTAATTAATAATTTTTCACTGCCAGTAATGTTGGCTATGCCGATAAGAGTTACAGGTAATATCGATAAATAAACAGCTGTACTAGCGGTGATTGCAGTTCACGTACATTACAGTCTATATCGATAAGAAATATAATTTACAGCTGTGCTAGAGATGACATTCTATAAGCCGCCGCCCATCTCTATTTTGTGTGGTTATGTGAACGTTGTTATTTGGCAAAATACAAAATATGTTCAAATTAAACTCACTTTGTATCACAGCTTCGAATATAATAACTGGTAAGTATTCTTTACCATAACGTCTCCAATGTTTCTTTATTTAACTCCCTCTCTTTAATGGCATTTAGCACAGAGACATGTCGCTCTCACCGCAGCTCGGACCATCGATCAGAGGTGGAGAGAGGCTAAGGGATTACCAGAGAATCCAAATACATTTGGTCCCCTCACCAATTTGCCCGACTACACGTACCTTGATGGCCGCACGACGCCATTGGGTGTAAGTAGTCTCAGCTCTTATAGCTTCACATCTTTCTAACCATGCTGTATTCTATTTTAGTCTAATCAGAAGAAACGCCTAGAGAAGCAACAGGAGATTGCTAAAAAGATTGTGGAACTAAGCGGCGAACTGGAATTTGCCAAGCAGCGTCACGAGCGCCTCAAAGCGGAGGCTGAGGCCAAGAAGCAACGCATCCTACAAAACAAACTAAAGCCAAAGGGTCATCTATTGTTAAAAAAGAAATGATCGCAATGTATTTTTTATGAACGGAATATTACTGTTAATTAACTTTTAGTGTTAGCGCAATTATATCGACATAATTGTTATCATTTGACTTAGTTGTTTTTAATTAAGTGACGCGCGTTCGTTAACTGAGAAAGTCTGCCAATCAACAGGTGCATATAATACACAAAGGCGAACGTAAACAACTAGAAATTAATACTAAATGGGTGATAAATCAGTTGTGACGCACTTTGGGGACAAACCTGTCCCAGCAATCAACGCATGTGATGTCTACCATGGGAATAGTCCCACAATCGACTGGGAGGAAAAACAAAAAACCAGGTTCCAGCGCGAAGATCACGTATACCGATGATCAAGCAGAACCTAACTAACCTAAATGTTGTAAACACGGAAATCAACATGTTTATCTGTAAGCAAGGTCGCGGCGCTTTTGACGCCCCCCATCCACATCCCCCCTATCCCATCCTGCACAATTTACTTATCCCAGTACCTGATATAGTGTGTTGTTCGTGCCAGAGGCAAAACAATAACGCGCTTTTAAATATTTATATGCATTTCCCATTTGCAGGTTTTGGATTTACACAGCTTTTGCGTGTTTGTGCTCCGCATTTCGAGCATATTGTAATTATCAATTAGACGTGAAATATTTTGCACGCCATGCAAATGTTTGCCATTTGCTGGAGCGTTCTGGATCTGTTGAATTGACTCGGATTCGACTTTCAGGTCAAATATAGCGTATACGCACCGTGGACATGCACAATAAAAAACCTGCACCCAAATTTGGACTCACAGCTTCCACAGCCACTACAGAAAGGTGGCAGACATAAAATTTTCCACATTTCTTTGTTCGCCAAACAATTAACTTAACGTAAAAGTGCTATAATAATAATATCGAATCATTTTCGTTATATATTATGAATTATTACTATCTATTTGCTTTCACACATGGTTAGCCAACAGAAAAAAGTTGGCCCGGGGGAGACAGAACTTGGCTGAACCTCGGCCTGCGCAGCGGCAGCAGAGATGGGCTAAACAGAGAACAGAGAGATCACAACAAAACAAGTGTCGCACTTATTGCATTCAATTAGATAGAAGGTATGAATTTTGGCAGAAATTAGAATTTTGAATAATAATACACGCTGACTCTGTTAGCCTCCATGGAGGCGAGGTGCGAGCTTCTGCTGCATTGCGAGGGTCTGGGAACGTGCATGCGAAACGTGATCCATGGTTCAGTGCTAACCAAGTCGATGACCAGATGCAAACCAATTCGACTTTGGTCGGGTTATAAAAAGCGAATAAGAAACATCGTATGTCGCATTACATGGCGTATACATAATTCTAAGCAACTATTCTACAACATCGCATGCATAGTATATTTTATGTTTTTATAGTTATTACTTTGCTTTGTTTGCATTTTGTTTTTTGCAAATTTTCACACTCCAATTGTGACTGCCAAAATATTTGCATTTGCCGTGTTTATTTTGCGCATGGAATATTACGAGAGGAGCCTACAAAGAAATTGTAGAAAAAACATCACGACCTCCACCTCCACCTCCGTGCCACCAGCGATTGCTGTTGTTGTTATTGTTTACACGGGACTCAGATTATTGTATTTATTTTTATGTCGACGGCGCCTTTTTCAATTATCATGTTTATATTTATATGTAATCAAATTAATTAAATTTCGAATACAAATAATACCCTAACATGGCATTTCAACTTTTTCTTTTGCGGCTTACAGCAAATTCGCCTTCTAATTCAAGCTCTACTACTACTTTAATAACTGACTCACGGTTCTGAGAGGGTTTTACATATATCGCGTCTATTCATAGCGTGTTTTATTACGATTCCACGCTAATATACCTGTATTATATATAGATCTTACCATTTCATGTCTCATGTGTCTGTTGTATATATATAGATCTAAAGATCGTGCTCGGCTGAGCGACAAACCGCAATGCAAGTGCCAGGCACAAATATAAAAATAATAATAATAATAATAAAATGCCGCAAATGAACCCCAAAAACCCCAGAACAATAACATTGCTGTAGTTCGGAGTGTATTGGAATAACTTTCCAAAATAAATGAAAATAAATACAATCAATTAATAAACAAAACAGAGCAGAGACAACGAAAAGAACAAACAAATCACAAAGGCATTAATTAATTAATTTTAAGCTCGCCCAAAATCTTTCCGCATTGTTAGAAGTTTTCCAACTCGAACTAGAACCGAGCACGCGGTGGCGGCAGCGGCAGGTTGAGCAGGCTGAGCGGCAATTAGAGCCTGCCCACAAAGTGAATCATGACGAGAGTCGGGCATGCGCGGTGGCGACCAGACGATGAAACTGGCGAAATTTAGCTCCGCAGAGACAGCAACAGAGACTGCTCCCCGGGACAGTGCTGAGATCGGATCAATAATTGCGTCATAGCTCGGTCTGAGCTGCGATGCGTCGGGTTTGGCGAAATGAAAACAAAACGACATATCATATTTTCGCGTTTGGGTGCGAATTGGCGCACATTTTGGTATAAAAGGCCGGGATTCTGTAGAGTCCAACATACAGAACGAGGCAAGACAACGTTCCAAGCACACGCACCACTCAGCAAAGAACATATTGAGAAAAGCCTTAAAGGATTACGATCGATAGATAGATTGCAATGGAACTAACGGTATGCAGAACAACAACACCATCTAAAGAGAGTTGCTCATTCTCTACTTTTTGCCCTTTTACAGCAAATCTACACCTTCTTCACGCTGTTATTCAGCATCCTCATCTGCAAACTGACGCAGTGCAGCGCCAAGCCCACATCTTACTATGACTTGGACAGCTACGAGACCGGCTACGAGCACAGGCCGAGCTACGATAGCGGCAACACGTACACCCTAACCTACGGCAAACCCCTGACTGACGATCATCTGGACAAACTGGGCACAGGCTACTACTATGTGGATAACGGTTACATTGCACCAGTGCCCGGCCACACTGCCTCGCAGCGCAGCCTGAGCGCCAGGTACGATGATGATGTGCTATCCGATGGATACAGATTCGCACCCGTTGTGCGCTACCGCAGCACCCGCACAAAGCGCAAGAAGCTCTTCGTGCCCAACTTCTTCGGCTAAGCTGTGATGGCCAAACCTAGAACTGGGCGATCAGTTGGAGAGTACAGACTGAGACGATGTTTGTTAAAAAGTATTCTTACTTTATATGTATATACCTTAGCTGTAGTGTTAGTATTGTGATTGCCACACCAACAAGTACCTTATTATATTCTAAACTAAGATCGTAAATATTTACGAAATTGGTATAATAAATATTAAGTTAAAAACAAATAAATTATTCATACTCAATTATAATCGAAAGTACATGTATATTTACCTACTAGGTAGTCTTCTAAATATTATATTATTAGTATAAAAAATTGCTAAACAACCTTTAGTCTTGCGCTAAGTATTTTTTTAAATTAAAATAGTTAGTTGTATATTTGTTTCTTTCGTTTATGTTCCATTGTAGAGTAAGCGAATATAACTTAAAATTCTTTAATTTGGTATCAGGAAATGATATCATGTTTATTCGGATGGTATGCTTGGATGCACGCCCCGGCACTTGATGTAAAGCAGCATAATACGATCACATTAAGTCTAGTAAATCGCACGTTAAATCTAACACGGGGCTGTTAATTGGCCACTTAGGCGATTGAAAGGCATTCGAAATAAACAGCAACAGCTGGCGATTGGGGAAGCTCTTTTAATAGCGGCTAGTTTTTGTGAAATTAGGAAAAGTTTAATAGTTTCCAGGTGAAAGTGAAAAGTATTCTAGATGCAAATAGGTTTCTATTCGGTTGAGCATACAAATAAAACGTGCGTAAATACTTCAGTTTGATTAATCGGGAGTTCGTAATACTAAATGAATCAAGTTAGTTTCCCCTAATCAAGTTTCTAGAACAATGCTAAAAAATACATAAGCAACAAATTGATTAGTCTTTGGTTTTGAATCACTTAAAATTACCGCCAACTTAAAATGTTGTTAATCTGGTATATATTCTGTTACTTAACAGCAGTATGTTAAATGTAGCCAGGGCTGGTAAAAATACTAAACAATGCAAGAACAGCTGGCAGCCAAGCTGTCGTCATTTGCAAAAGAAGAAGAAGCACTCGCAAAAATTCAGCGTCTGCAAAGTGTTTTTAATTTTAATTGTTCAAGATGAGTTTTATGCAACCAAGTCCTGTGAAGTACGCGTGCTCATGCGGCATCCTAAATCCAATCAATAAACTATTCTTCTGCCGCCACTGTCCAAAACTGAGATGTGGTTTCTGTGTCAGCCATGAGATTGAGTCACACTTTTGCTCCAATTGCTTGGAGAATATACCCACGACGGAGGCACGACACAAGAAGAACTGCTGCGCCAACTGCTTCGACTGTCCTTGCTGTCAGCATACGCTTTCTCCGCGTGCTACCTCTGCACCAGTTGTACGTAAAACTGAAGAATCCAAGGACGGTGAAAGTGCAACGGAGGCCACACCCAGTCCAAAGCCTTCAGCCATGCCCACAACAAAGAAAATGTATTATTTGCTATGCCTATCGTGCCGCTGGACGTCACGCGATGTGGGTATACCCGATCAAGGAGTGGCCAGTGGAACTTGGCCGGACAACGAGTGCCTGTACCAGGCGCGCTTCAACAATCTCATAGAATACTATCAGTCCGTAGTACTTCAGGAGAAGCAGGAGAAACAAGAGTTTCTACGCCGTAAAGCTCCGAAACAGCAAAAGTTTCCCAGTTTGACCGATCGCACAGGTCTGACAGTCTCGTTGATACGCCGTCAAATCGGCTGGGGCGACAAATCGGTGCCCAAC
Organism: Zaprionus davidi; assembly: GCA_018903715.1. Classification (NCBI taxonomy): domain Eukaryota; kingdom Metazoa; phylum Arthropoda; class Insecta; order Diptera; family Drosophilidae; genus Zaprionus; species Zaprionus davidi. The sequence goes on along the minus strand of JAEIGL010000004.1, from coordinate 12,546,330 downwards.
ACGAAGGCCATGAACATAGCTCCTGCCGAGGCTAGTGCAGATGTAGAAGCTCTACCAGATGACATTTTCACGCAGCCCATTAACCTGCGTAACATCACAACGATGGAGCAACGTCACAGTCAACCGGCAGATCAGCCAACGGCTGTAAGCAAGCTTTATCCACAGAGGCGTTCATTGTGGATCAAGCGATCGTTGCGTTGTCGTCAATGCGAGCACAATCTAATCAAACCGGAATATCATCCCACATCTATCAAGTATCGCATACAGCTCTTTGCCAGCTACCATGTGCCCGAGGTGGTAATGGTGCGCTGTGAGCAGCCACTACAGCCTGGCCAGAGCAATGCCATATTACTGAAGTTCACCAACCCCACAATGTACGACATGACCATAAGCCTATTGGAGACAGCCCCGCTGGAGGCACAAATTAATGCGGATGCCTTCCAGCAGGCATGCAGAATCAAGGAAGAGGCTGTCACCTCATCTCCTCTGCTTAAAGCCACTGGTGTCACCTTGGCGCGCCAGAACTCGACCAGGGAAGTCAAGCGGGAAGTGCGCGAGAAAACGAATGCATCAATTGTGCCGCTTGAGAGTGAGTTTGTACTTAATCAACGCGACGACTCAAAGGAGTTCGACGAGGATGTGCAGGCGCCTGTCGAGGAACCCAAATTCATTGTCTGGCGCAAGGGCAACAAGGTGCTGATACGACTGCAATTCACCCCGTCGTCTGAGCTGCAGTCCGGCAATGATGTTACCTTGGGATTCTTCATGCAGTATACGTATGTCAACACCGTGTCCAATACGCCCGAAAAGAAGGAGCCAACTACACATGCTCTCTACTCCAGAGTCTTTATTCAGGCGGGAAATATTGCATAACCAACATGTTCACTTGTATTAACTGGCATTAAACAATAATCGATATTAACTCGCTCGGTTACTTTAAGATTTCTGTTGCTTCTCCAAGCAGTAGGCATATGTTTGGGGCCTCAACATGTCCCTTCACCAAGTTATCGAGCTAACTTAAAGATTGCTAAGCAAAATCTATTTATTTTACTAATTTAAATGAAAGCTTATAAGGCGAAAAGTATTACGCTTTATTATAATGTGGAAGACGAAATGCTGCATCCATTCTATATACACATATAATAAAATGCTACGATCTAATTCAGATTGAGTTTTGGGGCTCCTGTCCATTTCTCGCTCTCCTGCCACAGCAACCTGGCGACTTTCTCATCGGTTGCGGCGTCTCCCACCTGCTTCGGCTTGCAGTCGCTGTAGTACGCACCAGTTACTCCCTCCAAGGCTGGATCCAATGCCGCATACAAGGTAGTTTGGGCACCACTCTTAGGGGACTTTAGAAATGGCCATAAAAGGGGTTTAAAGAAGAATCTAGCAAAGAGTTTAAATATTTATGCATTCTGTTTCATGTTCATTTGATTGTTAACTTACTGCACAATATCGGATTGCAGAATTGCTGAATTTCTAAAGATTTCCGTAGCCACCACACCGGGATGGAGTGCACTCACGGTTACGCCACTCCCTTTCAAATGTTTAGCTAACTCACGTGTAAACAAAACGTTCGCCAGTTTGCTCTGACAATAAACATCGGTTTCATCGTAGGACTTTTCACTATTCAGATCGTCTAACTTTAGCTTGCACATCGTATGGGCCAGGCTAGAAACGATTACTATGCGGCTAGGTGCAGATTTCTTTAGATATTGGAAGAAATATTAAACTTTTGGATGACAATTAAATCCAGATGGTGAATCATAAAGAAAATGCCCTTACAACCTAAAAAGTACAATATCATTGCACTAAGTTGTGAGTGTTAAAGGCAAGATATGACCATATCGCACAATGACTGGATATTTTACGAACCTTGAGCAGATCAATCAAAAGAATGGTGAGCAGAAAGTGGCCCATGTGGTTGACGCCCATTTGCATCTCGAAACCATCCTTTGTAAGCCTTCGCGGCCCACGGAATATGCCAGCATTATTGATGAGAATATGCAGTTGGTCCTGCTCCTTTTTGAAACTATAGAAAAGTGATTAGGAGAATAAAGTGCTCGAGTTTCTCGATATTTTCAAGACAGATGACTAACTTTTCGGAAAATTTACGAATAGATTCCAAGGAAGACAAGTCTAGTTCCCGATAGAAGATATTCTCATTGTTTGTCTCTTTTATGATTTCCAGTCGCGCCTTCTCAGCCCTCGCCTCATCCCGACAAGCCATATAGACAGTTGCTCTTCGGCGTGCCAGCTCCAGGACAGTCTCCTTGCCAATGCCTGTATTTGAGCCGGTTACAATTACAACGCGACCCTTTTCGTCAGTCTTCTTCTTGAACTGACCACCTTGCATATATTCTCTGTCACCAAAATAACCCATATTAGATAGCTGGCAAGATAGCTCATAGAGTTAACCCCTTACCTAATAAAGTAGATCACCAGGCCGATCAAAGCGGGCCCGGCTATCAACGGGTGTAGTAGACCTTCACTAATTGAGACCATTTTGATAGCCTGTCTTGACTGTGCCGAGTGCTGAATCGAACTATTAGCCCGATGAAAAAATTGGTTAAAGCTTTGAGAAGTAGTAGAATAATCTATGAATACAATGGTAATGTGTATGCGTAGTTATCAGTGTTCCTGCATGAGTGTGAGTAGGAGAATACTACTATAGAATGTTCTGGGTTTTGTAATCGCTGCACTTTCGTAGTATAGAAATACATTAACTACTAACTAATTTTACTTTGATATACAAGGGGACTACTTATTGTAAATCCCAGTCACGCAACCAATCGATAGATTTAGATTAACACACACTTTATTCCATGGGGCTAAAAATACATATGTAACAAATATATAAAGTACATACACATATAAACATTTCATTACATTACATTACCATGTGTACTATGTTACATTAACATTACATTAACATGTGCATTTGAGTAAAGAGTTGCTCTTTACACGTACAGAGAGTACATATATATGTGTAAAGTGTTTCTTGACATACTGAACATAAACATAATTAAAATACTGTTCTAAGTTGAAAACTGTAGTAGAGTTCGTATTCTTTGATGACTTTAGTGTAACTTCAGTTCGTCAAGCAAATTGCGTTAAGTTAAAAGGTGCAGGAATTAAATTGATTGATAAGTTGTTTTATGAGGCCACAATTTATGACTCAATCACTGAGAAAAGGTTAGAAATTAAACCGTTGTATTAAGTTTTGTCCATTTCTCGCTCTCTTCCCAGAGTCGAATGGCGCTCTCTTCGTCCATTGCAGCTTCTGACACTTCCTTTGGTTTGCAGTCACTAAAGTAGAGGCCACTGAATTGCTCCAAGTCAGGATCCAGGGCTGCAAACAAGCTGGTTTGTGCACCACTCTTGGGGCTCTTCAAAAAACACTTCACTGGGGCTATCAACATTCTGAAATAAAAGAAATCGATTGAAGACCAATTCATGATTATCTTTGAGCAACACGCACTTGCCGGGACAACTGTTAAGAAACTTTATATTACGTCCAAGATCTGTATTAACAGCACCGGGATGTACGGCATTGACAGTCACTCCAGTGCCCTCCAAGCGCTTTGCCAGTTCGCGAGTGAACAATACGTTGGCCAATTTGCTCTGATTGTATGCCTTGGCAGGGCCATAAGACTTCTCGCTGTTCAGATCCTCGAAATTCATTTTGCCGTATGTATGCGCCAAGCTGGAGACGTTAACGATACGACTAGGCGCAGATTTCTGAAGAATGATAAGAAGAATGAGTTATTTTCTGTTTACAAGTTGTGTGGAATAGATGGCTTTGCAACCTTTAACAGATCCAGCAGCAAGTTGGTAAGCAGAAAGGGACCCATATGATTAGTTCCCAGTTGCATTTCGAAGCCATCTTTGGTCAAACTATATGGGGTGTACATGACGCCGGCATTGTTGATCAGAATATGCAGCTCATTTTGCGCTTTTTTGAAACTATGGGGAAAAATTTGGGTTTAAGATACTGAAGAGATTCTGAACTCGAATGAAACTTACTCGTCGACAAACTTGCGAATAGATTCGAGGGAGGACACGTCTAGCTCGAAAAAGAAAACGTTCGTGTTTTTCGTTTCTAATATTATCTCTTCTCTGGCCTGCTCCGCTCGGTTCTTATCACGGCAAGCCATATAGACAGTTGCTCCTCGTCGCGCTAGTTCCAGGGCGGTCTCCTTGCCAATGCCAGTGTTGGCGCCGGTGACAATCACAACCTTTCCCGTTTCATCGGTCTGCTTGGTGAATTGACCGTCCCTCATCTTTTATTTGAATGTGGATTGACTGCACACAATATTAATATATTGACAAAATTTAAACCTTCCGCGTACGCTCGCTATAATGTTCTGCGCCAATAGAATATTTACGAACGTCTTTTATATGTACACAGTTCATTGAAAACATGCAAAGTCACGGTGACAATTTCTGGACTGTGTTGCCAACATATGGGAACCAAAACAAACCGTTGTTACGCGCAACCATGTGAAAGCTTTTATTCCAAAAATGGCGTAAAAGCTAACATAATATCACTAAGCAATGAACACATAGAGACCTCAAACAGCGTCAGAGCTGTTTGAAGCTGATTTTTCGATCCAGCCACCCCAGAGCCCGAAGCCTTGAGAGTAGAAACCTCGGCTGCATGTTCGGCTCTCAGTATTTCTCTCAGTAATTCATACACATACATAGGCACATGCTTTAAAATTATTCCCAATAGATGGCGCTCACCTGCCTCACTTGTTAGCTGACGCAAGCACTTGTTTTTAGACTCATACTTTCTTAAATAACTTCTGTGTTTACTGTCCGATCGGATTGCAATTTGGAGAATAAGTAGATATAACTATTAGCTTAGTAGTCAAAAGTCAGAAAGTTGTATCTTTTATACAGCGCTTACAAATTAAGTTCAAAGATTACATTAATTTGGGGGCGGTCGGCGTGGCACCTAACATTTAAAATAAACTTGCGCCAAGTACACAGAAACCTTTATAATAGACACCTTTGGTGTCTCTAGCTTTTATAATAGCTGAGATCTGTGCGTTCACACAGACAGACAGACAGACAGACAGGCATGGCTCAATCGACTCAGCTAGTGATCCTGAGCAAGAATATATGTATATACTTTATGGGGTCTTCGACGCCTCCTTCTGCCTATTAGATGCATTTGCACAAAGTTAGTATACCCTTATTTTGATCATTTTCATTGGTCGAAGGGTATAAAAATGCAATGAATATTTACATTTAAAGTTGTTTTTCATTAACATAATTAGGGTTTTCATTATTTTTTTTATATTTTATTATTATATAAAGACTTATGAAATAATTAGCATCAACAAAAATATATAATTCATACAGGGTCCGCCATCTAACATTTTTTTTGAACTAGTGGTTATTTTGAGTGTGGTAACACTGATGTTACATCTGATTTGACAGAAAGTTAGTTTTATCCTTCCGCTGAACGACGGCGCTCCGTGCCACACAGCCAACGTTACGATCGATCTTGTGCGCACTGTTTAACAAAAAAAAGTTACGTGGCAGACCCTGTATTTAAACATAACAAAATAAAACAAAAAAAGCGGAAAAACCGAGATTTCAAGTAATAAAACTAACATATTTATTGATTAACCAATCTTAGCAGTATTAGTTTGTCTACTCCTAGTTGGTTTTCTTGGTGCGATTCCGTTTCTCCCTCTCTGTTCCTGGAGAATCCTTTTCGGTCTTTGGCAGTCCCTTAAAAGGTTGATATGCCTTCAAGTCCAACAGTAACATTAGTAGCAGATGGTATAAATAAGAAGTAGAGCAATTTTTAAATAAATAAATGGGCCTTTATTAACATAGATATAACTATACTTATATATAGTATATAGTTATAATATGGCAATCTGTTATGTTTGATCAATTGGAATAAGAACATTCGCTTATAGTCGCTCGTATAAGAGATAAATTCCTTTGATGACTGAATGAACGTGATTATTCAATCTAACTTCTGAATGTTCGTCCATTTTTCGGTTATTTCCCATAGCCGTTTGGCGCTCTTGTCATCTCTTGCAGCTTCTGACACTTCCTTTGGCTTGCAGTCGCTGAAGTAGAGGCCACTAACCTCCTCCAAATCGGGATGGAGAGCAGCAAACAAGCTGGTCTGTGCACCACTCTTGGCGGTCTTGAAAATTAAATGGATCACGGGCTTAAGCAAAATGCTGCAAAAAAAAGAATCGTATGAGATGCAAGTCAGGAGTATTTAGGGCGAAACTCACCGTCCGAGCAGGCTGTTAGCAAACTTGACATGTCGCGTAAGCTCTGTGTCAACGACTCCGGGATGAAGGGAATTGACGGTCACTCCAGTTCCCTCCAAGCGCTTGGCCAGCTCGCGAGTGAACAGCACGTTAGCCAATTTGCTCTGACTGTATGCGTTACCCTCATCGTAAGACTTCTCGCTATTCAAATCGTCGAAATTAATTGTGCCAAATTTATGCGCCAAGCTGGATACATTAACAATGCGACTAGGTGCAGTTTTCTATGAAGTGCAAATTTGAATTAATGTCTGTAAAAAATTAACATATGTGCTCCTCTTACCTTCAACAGATCCAGCAACAAATTGGTAAGCAGAAAGTGACCCATATGATTCACTCCCAGTTGCATTTCGTAGCCCTCCTTTGTCAAAGTGTGTGGGCAACGCATGACACCCGCATTGTTGATGAGAATGTGCAGCTTGTCCTGCTCCTTTTTGAAACTAAGTGAAAAAGATTTGGGTTTTAGATACTGAAGAGATGCAGAAATCCAATGGAGCTTACTCGGCGACAAACTTGCGAATGGAATCAAAGGAAGACAAGTCGAGTTCGCGGAAGAAAACGTTCTTGTTTTTCGTTTCCAATACAATCTCCACTCGTGCCAGCTCAGTGCGATACTTATCGCGGCAGGCCATATAGACAGTTGCTCCTCGTCGGGCCAGTTCCAGGGCGGTCTCCTTGCCAATGCCAGTGTTGGCGCCGGTGATAATCACAACCTTACCCGTTTCATCGGTCTGCTTGGTGAACTGCCCGCCTTGCATGTACTTCCTGTGAAAGGTATATGCCCCATATAACACCGTGTAGAGCTAATCATCAATAACCTTGGCCTACCTGATAAAGTGTGAGGCAATAGCGAATACTGCGTGCCAAATTACAAATGGACTGCACAAAATATTAGTGAGTGAGAACATTTTGATGAACCTTCCTTGATCGCTTGTTATAATGTTCTGCGTTAATAAAACATTTTCACACGATTTATATACCCAATTCGCTGATAGTAAAGTAGACAATCACGGTGATATCGGCAGCAGTTTGGGCTAGACAGGTAAAACGATTTTCAATTGCAAATTTCTTATCTTTATTTCCATGCATAGAAATATGTGACGAAATACTATGACAAACCATATTCTGGCAGTACAAAAGTGCCAATAGTCAATAAATGTAATACAAAGGAAGGAGGACATATCTTAGTCTCTTAGTCGGTCTTCTTGGCGCGAGTCCATTTCTCGCTCGTCTCCCAGAGGAACTTGGCGGTTTTGTCATCAAGGGCGGCTGGTGCCACTTTCTTTGGCTTGCAGTCGCTGAAGTAAATTCCGCTGACACCCTCCAATTCAGGATCCAGAGCGGCGTACAACGTGGTCTGGGCACCGCTTTTGGGAGTCTTCAGAAGTGGCCATAAGAGGGTTCTAAGGATCCAACTGCAAATGATCAATATATTAAGATATATCATACAAGAAGTCCATTCAATTGTCTAACCGTCCAAAGAAGTTGTTCAGTATTTCGACGTGGCGAGCGATATCTGTGTCGACAACACCCGGATGCAAAGAGTTGACAGTCACTTTGGTTCCCTCCAAGCGTTTGGCCAGTTCCCGAGTAAAGAGTACGTTGGCCAACTTGCTCTGACTGTAGGCGCTTCCTTCGTTGTAAGACTTCTCGCTGTTGAGATCATCAACGTTGATGGTGCCGCGGGTATGCGCCAAACTAGCAACATTGACAATGCGACTGGGTGCAGATTTCTATATAGAAACAAAAGTTAGAATGCGCTTTAGGCAAATTAAAAAGCGGATCTACCTTCAACAAGTCTAAAAGCAACTCGGTAAGCAGAAAATGACCTATGTGATTGACGCCCAGCTGCAGTTCGTAGCCATCCTTGGTCAAGGAATGCGGGCAACGCATGACGCCAGCATTGTTGATGAGTATGTGCAGCTTGTCCTGTTCCTTAATGAAACTAATTGGATATTTCTTATTAGTAGGAGAGTATAAGACACTTGAATCGAATTAATGCTTACCCTGCAGCGAACTTGCGTATGGAATCTTGGGAGGCAAGGTCGAGTTCACGGAAGAACACGTTGTTGTTTTTGGTGTCCTTGATAATTTCCAGACGGGCCTCTTCCGTGCGGGTCTTATCTCGGCATGCCATATAAACAGTAGCCCCACGACGAGCCAGCTCACGCACAGTCTCTTTGCCAATGCCGGTGTTGGAACCGGTTACAATGACAATCTTACCCGTTTCATCGGTCTGCTTTGTAAACTGTCCCCCTTGCATATATTCTCTGTAAATACGTTAGTATCGCATTAGATTAGCGTGTGATCGCGACTGTAAACGTTACTTAATACCTCAGAAAATAGATTGCTACGCCGATAAGGACCGGCCATACAAGGCAAGGACACAAAAGACATTCGAAACAACAACCCATATTTCGATTATATGGATATTTTCGTGTTTATTAAATTTATATTTTTTAAGCCGCAAGCGAGCCGACTTCTGTCAGCACTGTTTTAAAACTAATTGAGGTGCGGTCGTCGTGGCTGACAAATAAACAATGACAGCGACTATTCAATTACCAAATAGCAAATACTCTTACTTAATTGGATTTGCAAATAATATTACAAAAATTAAACAAACTGTGAAATTAGACAAATACATAATTTATTAGTCATTCGAATCGATTTATGAATTTCATAATTACAAAATAACTAAGGTAATACGTGTGGATAGAAATTATATATTTTTTTAAAAAATACGTTACTCAACACATTTCACATTTAGTGAATCAACCACGATTAGGGTATGCAACTGGCAAGTCACGATGACACTTCACACTCGTGAGAAACAACGAGAACTTCTGGAGCATATCGCGATTATTCTGTTATCGATGTTTATTATAACAGTATAACAAAAACCGACCAAATGATTGAATTTACCGCTTTATTTTTTTACTAGTTAATGCTGCATCTCTGAGCTCAAGACTTACAACTTTTCTTCTTTTCTTTCTCTTTTTCCTCATTTAGGTCGATCACTCCTGAATGTGTCCACTTCTCGCTGACAGCCCAGAGCCATCTGGCAATGTAATCGTCAGTAGCAGCTGGAGCGACATCCTTCATCGCACAGTCGCTGAAATAGTGTCCAGTCACATTGACCAATTCCGGGTCTAGAGCTACATACAATGTTGTCTGTGCACCATTCTTGGGCGTTTTTACAAATGGCCAAAACAAAGGTCGCACAAATAATCTACAATAATAAAACAGTTATTGTCGATGCACTTTTAAGTTGACTTGGCGCACCAACCCAGCAACGAAGTTCGTGAAGAAACCCATGTGCCTAAAGAGATCTGTATCCACAATTCCTGGATGCACCGCATTGACAGTCACATTAGTGCCACGCAACCGTTTGGCAAGTTCTCTGGTAAACAGTATGTTCGCCAATTTGCTCTGGTTGTAGGCCTTGCTCTCATCGTAAGCTTTTTCGCTATTCAAATCTGCCGTGTTGATTTCCCCACGTGTATGAGCCAAACTAGAGAGATTGACTATCCTACTTGGCGCCGATTTCTAGGGTAGAATGGTTATTGACAAGATGTGGCCAATAGCGGGAGTCGGTGTACCTTCAATGTATCTAGCAGTAAGTTGGTGAGAAGAAAGTGACCCAGATGGTTGACTCCAAGCTGCATTTCGAAACCGTCCTCGGTCAGAGATCGTGGACAACGCATAACACCCGCATTGTTGATTAGTAAATGCAGTTCGTTCCGTTCACGATGAAAGCTGCAAGGATTTGACAGCCATTCATATAAATGTAGATGGAATTGGACATTGGTTACCTGGCCACAAAGCTTCGAATAGAATCCAGGGAAGCTAAATCACATTGGCGACAATAGACATATTTGTTTTTAGTCTCAAGAACAATCTCTTCACGTGCCGCTTCACACTTTTTCATATCACGGCAGGCCATGTAAACAATTGCACCACGCTGCGCTAGTTCTCGCACAGTCTCCTTGCCGATGCCGGTGTTCGAGCCGGTTACCACAGCAATTTTATTTGTTTCATCTGTCTTCTTTGTGAACTTGCAGCCTTGCATAAGGTCTCTTTAGCCCGAAATATATGTGTACGTTTGTGGTTGGCATTGTTTACAATTTTTGAAAGAAAACTTGGTCAACTCACTTCAGAAAACAGGCAGCGCCCACTGACGTTCCAGTTACACTTAGCCAAAAAACTGGACGGCTATTTAAAAACGCGAATATCTTCATTGTATGTTTTGGTAAACATACATTAGCAGACACGGCAAAGAACTCACGAAATTATGTGAACACATAGACACATTACTCACAGTTGCTCGCTCTGATATACCCTGTATCTGATTAGTAAACTACCTAATGCCTTCGCATTCAAAATTTCGTAGTTTAATTAATATTTTTCCTTATTTTTATTATTTTATGTTAAAAACTTATTTTAATTTTACATCACAACATTTTTGAACATAATTGAAATTGTTTTTTTTATTTAATTATTCCTATTGTTTACAAAATGGGCATATACTTGTTTAACACTAGCAATTGGGTGCACCCAGGGTTGCTTTAACACAAATGTTTTTATAAAAATCGTCATCGAACATCGATGCTTATTGATAATAGATTTATATTTCGACAGCCGACAAACGATTTTACCAAGAATTTAATTATGCATTAGTTTTGCAATGAATTAAACAATTTTCAAAGAAAGTATCAGATGTAAGTTAACAGAGTAATCAACGTGCAAAAATAACAAGAAAAAACATGTTGGTCGTACTGATTCAAATTTTTTATATTTTGTAGTGCGTAGTACAAGGTGAAAGTTGTTCGATGGAGAGAACCTATTAAATACTGTTAATCAATGGATTGTGATGTTTTAAACTAAATCTTTAATCAAGAAAGACCACTACTGGGAATTTAAAATGTTTTATAATAAAATTACTAGTATATAATAACAGCTTATACTAATTAACTTAATTAATAACTAATTATTTTCAGATTGCAATGATTGCGGCGGCAACAACCAAGGATGAACACCGACCTCTGAAGGCCACACTCCATTTTAAGGAAAATCTCAATCTGACACAGGCAACGACCAATGAGTTCAATGGAAAAGTGACAGCCCCACCCACACCAACGCCTATGACACCCGTTATACCCGCCGAATTGCAACCCGCCTACTCAAAACTCTATAGAGACTGCCAGGAACATGCTGAATACTTCGCCAAGGATCACACAGAATACGGACAACGTCTGCATGCCGCACACATTGCCTGGCAGGATTTTATAGTTCTAGCCAATCGTTTAGTTCTTCAAATCGATGCATTTGCCCATGAATACGACTTTGATGCCAGCACGCCGGGCAATGGCTATCGAAGCTTCATTTATGTGACCAATGCCTGCATAAATCATGGAAGCAATATTTGCCAGCAGCTGCTGGCCACACGATCTACGCTTTTCTTTCGCAAGAAATTCTACATGAAGGAGGTGGAGGCTTGCTCCCAACTGCTTTGCTCTCTCTGCACTTGTTTGCAATATCTATTGATTTTGCGTCAATGGTCAGTAAATTCCAACGGAGATCTGTTCGCCAGCGGACGACATACGGCCGAGCAGCTATTTGAACTTGGCGACACCATCAATCAGTATTGTTTTTACGGGCGCTGTCTTGGCTTCCAGTATGGCGACTCCATACGTGGTGTACTCCGCTTTCTGGGCATCGGTATGGCTAGCTATTCGGAAACCTACTACTCTCAGACGGACAATCGAAGTAGCACCCTCCTGAAGACGACTCGTAGTCTGTGGTCCAGTGGAAAATATCTTATGAATCCAGAGTTAAGGGCCAGACGCATTGTGAACATTTCGCAGAATGCGAAAATTGACTTTTGCAAATCGTTTTGGTTTCTGGCAGAATCCGAACTAATGCATAAACTGCCCAGTATTGTGGGCAGCGCGATAAAGGTGAATCGTTTAATTGAGCTGCCAGCAGAGCCATTGCAGTTGCCGGCTCGTAGCAATGAAAATGAATTTGTGGACATCCCTGTGCCTAGCGCACATCTGGGGCCTGGACTGCCCATCTCTGTTCGTTTGCTGAGCGCCAAGCGACGTGCTGGTATGCTCGGAGAAGGACGCTATCGTGGCTGGCGACGACCGGCCGCACCATCGAAATCCATACTATTTCACTGTCACGGCGGAGGCTTTGTAGCGCAGTCATCCAAGTCGCACGAGTTATATTTGCGCGATTGGGCTGTCGCATTGGATGTGCCTATACTTTCAATTGACTACAGTCTGGCCCCAGAGGCACCATTTCCCCGAGCACTGCAGGAAGTTTACTACGCCTATGCCTGGATGCTTAACAATGCTCAGCACTTGGGAACAACAGCGGAGCGTGTGATATGTGCTGGCGACTCAGCAGGGGCGAACCTCTCTATTGGATTGGCACTGAAGTGCATTGAACAGGGCGTCCGTATACCGGATGGCTTATTTCTAGCCTATTGTCCAACGCTGGTTAGCTTTGTGCCAAGCCCAGCGCGTCTGTTGTGTCTAATGGACCCTTTGTTACCTTTTGGCTTTATGATGCGTTGCTTGCGCGCCTACGCAGCACCAACGAATGAAATGCTGCAGGAGAATGCCAAACATGTTGAAGAATTAGAGCAGATTCGCAATGCGCAACCAGCTGCGCTCGATGCAGAAAAGTCAGTGAGGAGCATCAATTCCAGTCGACGCACATCGACAGCAAAGAGTCCACTAACGCCACTGGAGTCTTTGAACCTATCAGATGCCGATGAAAGTAGTGATACCTTTGCAAGTGCCTCGTATCACAGCCAGACGGTGGAACGAACTGATCTTCCCAACACAGAAGGCAGCGATAATAGTTCTTGTGTCTCATTCGAAGAAGATTCTCAGCCCATTGAACATTATCCGATTGAAATCTCAGCCGAAATACCAAAAGATGCCGCATCAGCTGCCTATATTGACAATTTCCTGGACAAATATCTCATTGACACAGCCACGATGGAGGCAACCGAAGAAAACACAACGGCGCCAACGGCTCTTATGAATGGCCAGGCGAAAAGCAGCTCGGAAGAAAATATTCTTGTCGAAACGGGCCGTGAGTTAATTGCAGTGGACACGTTGCCCGGTCGATTACAGGAGGCAGTCAACAATATAATCAATCGATACACGCAGTCCTATGAGATACATGGTGCAGTTCTGCCTGGCCAGCAGGATGTACGCAATATGGATGCACTGATTGCACGCAGCCCGAGTGAAGAGTTTGCATTCGATGTGCCCAAAGACCCGTTCCTTTCTCCCTATTGGGCTAGCGACGAGTGGCTGTCGCAACTACCAGAAACGAAAATACTTGTAAGGCCATATAAATGAGTCTAGTTGAAATATTTTACCAATTCCTTTTTCTTATTTTCATTTAGACACTTAACATGGATCCTTGCCTTGATGACTGCGTTATGCTTGCCAAGAAACTAAAGCGACTAGGTCGCCAAGTAGGTCTGGAGATACTTGAGGGCTTACCGCATGGTTTTCTAAACTTTACAATGGTATGTAGCAATTTAAAATAAATAAACCCAATCTTAAATCTAAATTGAATCGTGTACAGCTTTCCAATGAGGCAATGGATGGTTCCAAGAACTGCGTCAAGTCTCTGCAAGCTCTGCTCCAGATCCCTATGGTTAACAACGATGATAGCACTTGCTACGATGACACATCTAGCCCCAGTGTGAGCTCTGCTACATCAGTAGCGCCTTGAAGATATATATATATATATATACATATATAAACAATATTTTTACACCATTTGTTAAATGCAAGAACATAATGTAGTTTCTTGGGCACATTTCTTGCTTTTTTGCATCTCAAACATTTTTGTACACTTTTCTATGTAAGATTAATATTGCTAGCTAAGCTTTATATGTTTTGTAATGGCAAGTATATACTATATATATTAATATATATAGCTAGACAAAAGCTACACTAATCAAGCCAATTGTTAAAGTATTTATAACGTGCACACGCGTTCATTATATAAGTTAAACTCAATAATAGGAGCAGCGTAATCGGCCGGGATCTGCTCGAATATGTGCCTGTTGTGGAGTACTTACAAAAATGTAATTTGTAACAATATTTATACATACAAGTATTAGGCTTAAGTTTTGCCCGCTTACCAGTTCGGACGCTGTGGAGGCTTATAAAGTTAAACAGTTCTATACCTGATTTCGAATTTCTATATTTTACTTTGATTCACCAGTGTTTTAATAAATGGTTATTGCCATTAAATTAAATTTGCGTTTTCATTCACTTTTATTGATCGAAGAAATGCTGAAATGTTGAATCTTAACAAATAATATATGGGATGTCTATGTGGAGAATTATATGGTATAGGGCTTGTAATAATGTAAATAAGAATACGATTGGGCATTTTGAGAGGCGCGTCTATGTCTCGTTATCTTCAATCTTTGGCGCCAAGTAATAGCGTATGTGGCCCAGATCCTTGATGGCGTATTCGACTACCAGTGGGACATCGGCACACATGGACAGCTGGACTTGTGTGGAGAGCGGAGTTGCCTTCGTGAAAGCATTCAGGTAACGACAGGCGAATGTGAGCGTGACCGGCTCCTGCATGTCAATGATAACAGCCTCCTCCTCTTTATCAACAGAGCCAGTTTGTGCCAATTTAATGTTTGCGGTTCCAACATCACCGCTGGCTGAGAACTTGACGCCTTCTTTTGTGCAGCAAATAACAACAGATTCACTGAACTGCGCCAGATCGCGACAAATGCGCGCAAACTCCATGGCTGGCATGCGAACCACGCACGAGTAATCAGTTTCTGGAATGCCCAAATGCTCTTGATCGAGATTCATAAGTTTCATTTCGTAATCCGAAACCTTCTCCTGGTTGGCCGACTCAAACATGATAGTAACTGTATCGGCATTGTCTTGTGCTTTCATCGTAACATTATCCTCGTTGTTGGCACACTTTAGTATCTTAGCCATACTACCAAGATTCATACCCATTGAAAGATTACGATCACAACGGAACTTGTCGAAGCCATCAGATCTCAGAGTCAGCGATACCAGGGAGACATGAGAATTATCCATCGCTTGGAGCTGAAGACGCATCAGTACAGTTAATTGTTAGGAGAAACAAATGTATTCTTATCTCTTACCTGTATACCCGAGTCGCTGCAATCAAACGTGCCTTCATTAAGCAAATCCTTTATGGCATCCAGGATTTTCTTCAGTATGGTTGCTTGACCCAGTCGTGCTTCAAACATGATTACTACGTTTCTTCAATTTAAATGTTTATACCAAAATTGAATAGCGGTTAGCCGTTGCGTACCACTACGAATGACTACAATATTAATAATGGCTCTATCGGCGGCAAAACTCGCGTTTTGGCGCGAACAACATCTGTCAATTTGGCGCAACTCAACAACGTTGCCAAACTTAAAAAAATAGTGTTGTATACTTTTGCTAAAAATCTTGAGTCCAGCCCTGGCAAAGAATGCAGCCGTGATTTTATTATAATACACTTAATAGTTTAATATAATACATTAACTGGATATTCTTTCAACTATGAAAACTGCAAATAATGTATCATAAAATTTAAAAATTACTGAAACTCTTTTTAAGCCTCTCATTTACCATCTGTCGCAAATCGTTTACACACAGTCCTGTAATTGTAATATATATAAAATAACAATAAAATATATTTAAAACTAAGCCGAGTTATTAATGATTTACTTGTGACCTACCATGGACAGTTTGTATATCTTCAATACCGCCTGGATCTATGCGCAGGAAATAATCTTCTATAGCCTTATGATGTCGCAATGTTGCTACACAAACGGCAGGCATAAGGGAGGACTTATTGAAGTCCTGGTAAGTACGATGTCTTAACAATTCCAAGATTAATCGTAAATTTCCTGCATAGGTAGCTAGTGTGAGTGCATTTTGTCCACAATAATTAATGGCATGAATATTTGCTCCAAAATCCAGGAGTATGCGAGCACATTCAAATTTCCCCAAATAACAAGCTTTGAGGAGTGCCGTATTCCCATATTGGTCCAATTCCTCTATGTCGGATGGACGATTGAGTGATTGTGTGCATAGCATACGCAATGACACAGCATCATCCTGGGCTACAGAATCAAGTGCTGTAATATTTATTAATGGAAAACGTTTTAATCAAATTTTAAACAATTCATTTAATACATACCACTCATATTCGTTGATGCGCTCATTTCTAACGGCACTTTCATAAGGGCTGCCACTTTGGAATGAACGCTGTATTCTGGCAACGCTTACACATTTTAAGGCATTTACAAACACCGTTTTTCGAAATGTCAATGTCAAAAGCAATAAGAAGAAGCACATCCGCTTTCTTTTTCGGCTGAATATTTGTCGCTTAAACAGGGCAAAATGGTGGGTCCATTTATAAATCGTCAAAAGTTCATTCAATCAAACAACAAAATCATATATATGGTCTCAAATAATGCAATGCATACCGTGATATAAACAGACGAAGTAATTTGCGGCATTTAAATATTATATATATACTGTTTACTCCAGTTGCGAATTATAAACGGAAATGCAATTCCGGGTTTTGTTGTTATTGTTATGATCGATTTCTTGTTAATTTATGCCGCTGGATTAATGTATAAAAAAACAATGATTTGGTTTTTTGCAGTCGCTCGTGATCCCAGAGAAGTTCCAACACATTCTTCGTATCATGAATACGAACATCGATGGCAAGCGCAAAGTTGGCATTGCCATGACTGCCATCAAGGGTGTGGGTCGCCGTTATGCTAACATTGTGTTGAAGAAGGCCGATGTAGATCTCACCAAGCGTGCTGGTGAATGTACCGAGGAGGAGGTAAATTTTTACTGCACATAACTGTCGGTTTTTCTTTTGTTTACAATTTCTGAACAATTTTCTTTTTGACAGGTTGACAAGGTTGTAACCATCATCTCGAACCCACTGCAGTACAAAGTGCCCAACTGGTTCCTTAACAGACAGAAGGACATTATTGATGGCAAATACTCGCAGCTGACTTCCTCCAACTTGGATTCCAAGCTCCGTGACGATTTGGAGCGCTTGAAGAAGATCCGCTCTCATCGCGGTCTCCGTCACTACTGGGGCCTCCGTGTCCGTGGTCAGCACACCAAGACGACCGGTCGTCGTGGTCGCACCGTTGGTGTGTCCAAGAAGAAGTAAGCCCTCGACTGTAACGGTCTCTGGCTCCAGGCTAAAGCTGTTATTGCTTATGGTTCTACTTTAACATCAATCCAAAAAAAAAACGGAAAAATACATAAAAAAAAACCAAAATTGGAAAAAAATTGTGTTTTGTGTGCAAGTGGATAAGCCAGTGTCCAATGATATTTTCAACATTTATACAAATCAGAAAGGTGTGCACTTTTTAAATATTTTTGGTAGTTGTATTGCAACATTTAAAAGATAATCTTCCTCTTCGTGTGTGTTCACTGGTTCAAAACTCTCCAAATGTGTTTGATTTAAATCAAATATATATAAAGCAATTGACCTAGCTTGTTGTTTTCAGATTATTTTAACACGGAAAATTATTGAAGAACAAAATGAATGGTAAATGTAAATTTGTAATTCATTTTATAATATATCGAAGTCATACCAAATCTAAGATTGAGCCAAGAAATAAAATATAATTCGTTATACCTATTTGAGTACTATGGATGCTTGGATTCTGATTTGATTTGCTTTTTACTTCATATAAGTCTAAAAACTCAACTAAATTAAAATGTCATCAGCATCTGAATTGGTTCATTACGATCTAAAAACATGGCGAAAATTGTGTATATTAATAAGAAAGAGCTTTCATTTGCAGACGTCGCAACATTTGACCGTATCAGCCATTATTTTCTGTCCAATATTGATATTTTTTTATTCCCAGCTCAATCACATTTTTATAGAAAACGCGCCGACTTTAATCTCTGAAAACATATATCCTTCAGTTGATCTTGATACTCCTAATGTAACGTATGTATGCTTGTCCTGATTAAATACAATTTAACGTTTGTGTTTTAGTGAAATATTTTATTCCCCAAAAAATGATCTCCTCAACGAGATTATAACTGAATTGGCGATCCATTTGGAGACCAAGGACCCAATTGCATTCCTGCATGCATCTGATTTGGAGGCCGCACTAATAAAGGAAGATGCTTTTGTTGGCATACAATTTGAAGATCGTTTAAGAAACATTAAGGCGTTGCCCAACAAAGTAAAGGTAGCATTGCGTTTCCCAAAACATTTGCGTTCGCAGAAAGATGAGGTCTGGCCTAACAGGTTATATCGACAAATGATTGATGAATTTGAATGGAAAAGTGATCCATATGTCGCTGAGGGCTTTCTGATTATACAAACCAAATTATCTGAGGCTCTGATAAGAAATAAAAATCAAAGTGGCTCAATACCTTCAGTCTATCTTCAGCGATTTCCAGACAACGAGCATTTTCTTTATACCAATTTGATAGGTCCTTTTCGGCATTTAATTACGGTGTTTCCCTTTCTTTTTGTAGTTTCTACTTTGTTTATTTCCGAGGTGAGTACATTTCTCAAGTGAGAGACAAAATACCAATAATCAATAGATATATGGAGATTAAATATTCACTTTCAATAGATATTAATCTTTTTAATTTATCGATATTCTTTTAATCATCGTTAAGTCCTTCTCTTCCGATCGCTAACTGTCAAGCACACAACACGTGCCGCTCCGCAACTTTTTAAACCTTATACATTTAATCCAAATAAATCTTAAGGATCAAACAACATCCATTGCATTTAATTTCATAAAGCATCTACTAAAACTATTGTTCACCACAGATATTTAATTTATTTTAAACATTTTGTATTTATTATGTATTTGTACTTGTTTCTTTTTCAATTTCAGAATATTATCGAGGAAAAACAAAGACACACACGAGAGATAATACGTCTAATGGGGCTGTCGATTGGTCTGAACTGGCTCTCTTGGTTCATTGTAACGTTTGTATTAGTTTCCATACCCATGCTGGTAATTGGGATCCTCATGAAGATTATGCTATGTCCTTGCACCAGTGTGTTTGTCCTGCTGCTTATATGTTTAACCTACGTGTTCGGTTTAGTGAGCTTCATCTGCATGGTTACTGTCTTCATTGGCAACTCCTTTTTGGCCATAGTATCCGTCTGCATCTTCCACATTCTGAGTTTTCTCCCCTTTTATTTGATGAGCGATATTATAGGCTGCGCTAAATTTGTTGTAGTGTGCCTTTTCCTTAACAGTTCCATGCCCTCTGTGCTGATTCAGATGCTTGGCTTCGAGCTAATTGGGAAAGGAATCAACTTATCTACTATGTTTACGAACCCCCATCCCGATGATTACCTCAGCTGCGGAAGTATATTGCTCCTGATGTGGCTATCTGGAATCCTTCGTCTGGTATTCTGTCTGTATGTGGATCAGCTGTTTCCCGCACAGTTTGGTGTGCATCGAAAATGGTATTATCCACTTAAACGCAACTATTGGTGCCCCTGGCAAAGTCCACGTATAACTAGTATGCATGTGGAGAGCGTATTATTGGGTGAAGATCAAAAAATTTTTCAGGAAAACGTGGAGGTAACGAACAACAAGGATGCTGTGATTGTATTACAACATCTCACCATGGTCGTGAACGGGGAACCTGTCGTTCAAGATTTTAGCCTCAACTTATATGATAGTGAAATTACTGTTCTCACGGGCAACAATGGGTCGGGTAAAAGTACCATTTTCATGATGGTAGCCGGCATGTATGAACCCACGGAGGGCACCATCTTAATCAATGGCAACAACATGGCCAGAGAGTTTGCTGTGGAGTATGCTCGCGCTTCGATTGGCATTTGTCCGCAGCAGGATGTATTGTTAGAAGGGCTGAGTCCTTATATGCACATAGTTTTCTTTAGCGAGATCAAAGGATATTCCCGGGCAAATGCCGATGCCGAGGCTAGAAGATATTTGGAAAAAATCAGTTTGATGGATAAGGCACATATAAAAGTTGCATTTCTTCCGAATTATATGAGACGAAAACTGGCCTTGTGCTGCGCCCTCTGTGCTGGAACTAAGGTGAGAGAAAGGGTAGTGGGATTCAATTTAACTTAATGTAAAGTCAACTAAATTCAGTCGACTGAATTAGAAAGGATGTTGATACAAAGAAGTATTTAAAATTTAACACTATTAAGCGTAAAGTATAAGTTTACAACACTTTAAGTTGATTAAATTTAAAATTAATTTAATTTAATTAAATGGAATTTAATTGAATTTAATTTAATTAAAACAATATAACAACCGTTTTATCACGCACTGCCTTCAGGTGGTTCTGCTTGATATGCCCACATCTGATATGGATTCAACCGCACGTCAAGAAATGTGGGATTTACTTCTTTCAGAGAAAATGGGTCGCTGCATCTTTATAACAACTATCTACACGTCAGCGGCAGAAGTCGTGGCCGATCGTGTAGCCTTAATTTCCGAAGGTAAACTTATCGCCCATGGATCTCGAGATTTTCTACTAAATAGTATTGGATCGGGAAATAAACTGGTACGTATCGTGTTTCTATCTATAGTATATATCTATGCATGCCGCATCCTTCCTGCTGTTGCAGGTTTGTAATGTGCAAGAAGATTGTGATGTGAATAAACTTACATTGTATCTAAAGAAATATAATGTTACGTGGGAGAGCAAACAGGATGACGATATCATATATCATATTCCCAAAGAGTATGAAAATAAGTTAAGTAAAATTACTCTTGGTCTAGAGAAGAAAGAAAAGAAATTAAAGTTGAAAAGTTTTCAAATCATTATACCGACGATAAAGGAAATTATCTGGAAACTCAGCACAGATATAACGCAACCCAGAGCCACTGGTATGAACATTAAATTCCCTTGTATACCCTTCGACCACTGAAAATAGTCAAGAAAGGTTATAGTAACTTTGCGCAAATATATATCAGGCAGAAGAATATTCGGCATGGCACATAATATAAATATAGTATAGAGTATAGTATACACATCTGTCCGTTCGAACATCTGAATTTGAGCAAATTTTAGAGGAAGAGGAAACCCATATGAGTTGACGTACTCGTATTCTGTATACCAGACGCCGCAGATAAAGCCGATATGAAATTATTCGACCATTGAAAATGGTCAAAAAAGGGTATACTAACTTTGTGCAAATGTATGTAACAGGCAGAAGGAGGCGTGGCAGACCCTATAAAGTATATATATTCTTGCTCAGAATAACTAGCCGAGTCAATTGAGCCATGTCTGTCTGTCCGGATGTCCGGATGACCAGATGAACACACAGATCTTAGCTAGAGACACCAAATTTGGCATAAAGGTTTTTGTGAACCAGGCGCAGATCAAATTTATTTCAAATTTTGGGTGCAATGCCCACCGCCCCCGCAAATTAATAATTTAATGTTTGAAGTCAATTTGTAAGCGCTGTATAAAAGCTACAACTTTCTGATTTTAACAAATACTAAGCTGATATCTACTTATTCTCAAAATTGCAATCCGATCGGACAAAAAGCTATTAAAGAAAGTATGAGCATAAAACCAAGTGTTTGTGTCAGCTAACAAGGTAGGCGGGCGAGCGCGAGCACCATCTATCGGGAATAATTTCAAAGCAAGTGCATATGTATATGTGTACATACATAGGAACATAGGTCGAAGGGTATCCCACAGTCGCGTGCTGCGCGACTGTTGCTTTTCTTACTAGCTTACTTATTTATTTTGGTGTTCTTTTATTTTGTGGCTAGCAAGACTATCTTCAACTTCAGGATGGATGAAATTTGCAACTGGACAAGGCGAGACTAGCAGACGTATGCGATTGTTTAATGTTTGCCACGCTCTGTTTATAAGCAAGCTTCGTCACACAGTCAACTATATATATTTCATATTATTTCTCATCTTGCTTCCAATCGGATTGTCCCTATTAACGTTTCTAATAAACTCCTTTGAAGAGCCCAGTTCAATTGATCCATACAATTTAAGATTATACCCGCAACCGATAATAGTGACCTATCAGTCAGAGGACAACTTGGTGGACAAGATTGAATACCATATCGCGGAAATTCATTATGAATATAGTGCAGTGGCCAGTACGGCTGGCGCCACCATTAAACGTACTACAAAAGATATGAATAAGTATTTGAAAAATAATATTAAACTTGAGCAATCTCTAAGTTTTGTGGCCGCATGTTCATTTCACTCAACAAGTTTAGTAGCTTGGTTTAATCGAGAACTATACCACGGATCGTCACTGTCGTTGAACCTGGTCTATAAGGCGATTGGCAAGGCGATGGTTCAAATGGAGATTGATGTAATTAATATGCCACGAGCCGATTCGAATCCAGAGGCATTTATGTCAGGCAATGTGTCTGTTGCCACCAAACCCGCCACCCTTATAACGCTATATCTGTCCTTAATCATGGCATGTTTTGCCACTTATATCATACAGGAAAAAATGAATCAAATGCGCCAATTGTATTTCCTGGCTGACTTTCATAATGCCACATATTGGCTATTGAATCTGATTTTCGATTATTCTTTATATTTAGTATGTATGATTTCAATATTGATATCACTATACCTGGCAAGCTTGACTTTTCAAGACCCGCAAGTTATCCACACGATTTTCCGGATGATGGTCCTTCTTCTTGCATTCGGATTCTCTGCATTAACTTTCATATACTTATTGTCATTTGCCTTCAATGATTCCAACAGTGGCCTGAGCTGCATTATTTTGATCAATTTTGTGATCGGTAATCAACAATAATTATAATTATTATTCAATTGCACTTTAATTTAATTTAATTTTTATTTTATAACTACTTTCTTACATACCTCACAGCCATAATTGCATTCTACCTTCTCCCCGTATCAAAGGAGGGATATTTTAAAATATTTCATATAATATTTATGTTTCTACCAAATTATGTATTATACTCTGCAATGAGGAACATCAATCTAGGTGGACATTGTGAATCTATCCGTCTTGGCACCATATGCAAAAGTTATTCAGGATATCATAGTAAAGCTAGTATTTGGTTTGAGGTTACCTGTTTGTTTTTCAGTGGAGTATTTTACTTAATGCTTATTATACTGTACACACATCTGAATCCATCATGGACTTTATTTCCAAAGTTTGGTTTTGCTTGCGATTGCGATTGCTAAAAGTTAGAATCCATTTAATATATTCCTACTCTCACATAGGGACAATACGAATTGTTCACTTGAGGACGAGAATGATGATGTGAAGGCGGAGCGAGACAGTGTCGATTATATTGCCAACAACCCGGATAAGCTGAAGGAGTGCGATCTGTTGTTACAGAACGTCTCAAAGAAAATCAAGACGACGTATATTGTTAAATGCATGTCGTTTAAGATCATGCCGTAAGAAAATACCTAAGTATTGAAATTGCTTAATAAAACACATATATTTGCAATGTAAATATTATTTGTACACTAGTGCAATGGGTGTACGTATCTTATGCACATATTGACACATCTCCAAGCCCATACAGTATATATATTATTGATCAGTGCCAACATTTTATACTTATCTCTCAGTGTTATAAGCCTTGATGAATCATGAATCAGAATAAATAGTTTTGTGCTTGATGCCCTGACGTTAAATATGCAGCTAAGCTCTTCCATTTTTCAATTAATATTAACCTTTATATATAATATTATTTTATAACAAACGGTCGGAAAATCAGTTTTAACCAGCAAGAAAAGCAACAGTCGCGCGGCACACGACAGTGGGATAACCGTCGACATTTGCACATCCTTTGAAATTATT
Source organism: Zaprionus davidi (assembly GCA_018903715.1). Taxonomy (NCBI): domain Eukaryota; kingdom Metazoa; phylum Arthropoda; class Insecta; order Diptera; family Drosophilidae; genus Zaprionus; species Zaprionus davidi. The sequence goes on along the minus strand of JAEIGL010000004.1, from coordinate 12,522,166 downwards.
CTCGACAGATGGCGCTCGCCCGCCTCCCTTATTAGCTGACACAAGCACTTGGTTTTATGCTCACACTTTCTTAAATAACTTCTGTGTTTATTGTCCGATCCTATTGTAATTTGGGGAATACTTAGATATTTCATTCAGCTTAGTATATGGTTAAGTCAGAAAGTTGTATCTTTTATACAGCGCTAACAAATTGATTTCAAAATGTAAATTGTTTATTTGCGGGAGCGGTGGGCGTGGCACCCAACATTTGAAATCAACTTGATTTGCGCCTGGTACACAGAGACCTGTCTCTAGCTCTTGTAATAGCTAAGATCTGTGTGTTCATCTGGTCATCCGGACATCCGTACAGACAGACAGACAGACTTGGCTCAATCGATTGGCTAGTGATCCTGAGCAAGAATATATATACTTTGTGGGCTCTGCCACGCCTCCTTCTGCCTGTTACATGCATTTGCACAAAGTACTAACTTTGTTGACTATTTTCAATGGTCGAATGGTATAAATAGGATTACATGTAAATAGAATAGTAACAGTTGATTAATACTTGTGGCATAGGCTTCATCTGCAACATTCAGCAGGTCAGATGTAACCTTCTTTTCTCATTTTTAGTAATGAATGCTTTGGTCTGCTTGGACAAACTGGTTCCGGAAAGTCGACCACGATTGACATGATCATGGGTAGTAGACGAGTCACACAGGGCAACATCTATTCAAGGGGATATAGCATCAAAAATCATCAGAAAAATTATGGACAAAACATTGGTTTCCTGATCAACCGGAAGGCGTTTAGAACTGATATGACTGCACGTGACATGTTGAAGGTTACGTGCCTCATCAGAGGCATACAGAAGGACGATATACCATATGTTATAGATGAACTAGCGAAAAGCTTTGGTTTCACCAAGGATCTAGATAAAAAGACTTTTCACTATAGTCCCGGAAATAAAAGGAAACTGATTTTAGCCATGGCTCTGATAGCCAGCACACTAATTTGCTTGGATGAACCCACAACGGATATTGATATTTGTGCCCGCAAGGAAATCTGGGCACTGCTGAATCAGTTGCGGAACCTTAGCAAGTCCCTGTTAATAACGTCATCCTCCAGTTCAGAGTGTGTTGAGCTTTGCTCCACTTTGGCAGTTATGGTCAAAGGAGTGATTTACTGTATCGGATCTCTGGAAGAACTTAAGAATCGCTTTAAATTGGGCATTACCATCTGTTTTGAAATGGCAAATCAAAGCGAATTGGAGGAAATGAAAAAGTATACTTACTTTTCTTTTTTGTTATTTAATTTATTTGTAATGACATTATTTGCAGATCCCAAGAGGAAGAAACCAGTGAATCGTCAGAAGGTAAGTTTCTGTAAATTTTAGAACCCAACACCGCTATATGGAATATTGAAGCGCCCCGCTATAAGATAGACTTCACTCGATTTTAAAAGCTGTTACCATCATATAATTTAAAGTCCATTTTGCTTATAAGATGGTCGAGCGATTAACAAGAGCTGTGAATATCATACAGGAATCTTTATTTTAAATTTTGGTGATTTTAGTTTATTTTTTAATTTTACTGAGTTGCAGGCAAGAGCAGAACCGTTGCGACGGTCTCAGGGGTAATTTTGCATAAACTTCTTGGGTGCCCCTATTATAATTGTCTTGCTTTAAAATGTAGTTGTATATGTGAACTAAGTGTTCAAAAATAATTTTACAAAGTGACGAAACCTAATGCTAATAAGAACTATCGACTCTTTTTCTCGATTTTATATTGGCAATATCATCAATAGTTGTTGACCGTCCTTTTCTCGATTGAGATTGAGAATATTGCCAACCCATTTCAACACTCTTATACCCATTACCCATAGGATTGAAGGGTATTATAACTTGCTACACGAAAATGTAGTATTATATATTCTTCAGTTTATTTAGCCGTGTGTCCCTCAATTTGGACGTCGAGATCTCAGCAAGGAAGCAATAGGTAGAAGTAACGATAAATTGTTAGTGTATTTGTAATGGTTTTTTAAAACTGTGCGGAGGGTATCCTAGTGTCGAGCATATCCAACTGATTTCTTCGTCTAGTTTTAATTCTATCATGACTTATTTTATTTATTTAAATATGAACAAACAGAGAGTGAATCTGATGATAGTACAGGGCCAGACAATGATAATACTGCAAACAATGTTCATCCTGCCGAGTTTCCCGAAAAAAAGCATGTTCTGACGAAGAAAGAAAAGAAGATGTTAAAAGAATTGGAACACCGAAACAGAATTCAATCACGTCGAACAACTGACGCAAAGAGACTGACCCTACCACCGACAGCCTCATCTTCATTGATGAGAACAAATTCAAGATTAGACCAACGACGTGGGTCAGATCAGTCATACTTTTCAAGGGAAAACTACAACGCAATGCAAACAAGCAATGCTAATTTTTTTATGAGTTCGGTACAAGATTTGGAGGGAGAAATGAAGTTACAATTTCCCTCTCTCTATGTTATGTATGTATGTAAAATATTCTGTCTGCCATTAGATTATCTAATATTTGTGACCTGATCGTCAGTGAAATACAAATCAATAGTGGCTGGACGACCGTCAGAATACCCGATCCAGATATAAAGTGGTCCACGGTATTCAATTATATAGAACAGAATCGCGTTTCTTTGGGCATCAAGGGCTTTTCAATAGAAAAAACAACTTTCGTTGATATATTAGATGATTTAACCAAAAGGACAACACTTTAGATCCAAGGATGTTTCGCTTTTCTTCTTGACACATGTGTATGTATGTATGTATGTATATATATGGAAAGCTTTAAGAAGATTTACAAGAGCCAATTTTCCATCAGATTGTGTGCAGATTGTTCAACTAAGTGTATAATTTTCAGAAACCAATTTTTTTTATAATTGTAAATTTAAATGTTAATCCGTCATGGAAGTCTCATATTTATACAATACAAAAAATAAAATTAATAATTTTGAATGAAACTGTTCAAAGTAACATTTACATGTATGTTTTGTATGCACTATATATGTATATGTATATACTTTATGGGGTTGGATATGGTTTCTTAGGCGCGTGAAAACAAATGGCTAAAATTAATTTACCCTCACACCTTTTTATTAAAGATGCCCGATCAAATGTTGTAACACACATATGTATGAAAATACATATATACATAAATACAATCGTGTGCTGATATGTTTAAATATAACCAAGACAAAACTTTTATTAAGCAATAAAAACATTTTCCATGTTAATTACAATATAATATAAATTCATTTCAAGAAGTTTTCTCTACCAAGTGTGTACTGTATAGAAGAAAAAAAAAGAACGAAGCGAATGTAAACATATACGAGCATGTAACCAATACTGCTCTGTCGTCTCAGGTTCTTGCGTTTCTTTTTTCGCTCAATTTATATGTATGTCAGACAAGAGTTTTCGGTACTTTGAACTTCAGATTCGAGAAAACTTTCCACACACATCGTTTAGATATGTAAATTGAGACCAATGTACATACATAAATATAAAAATAGACAATCGCAATTGAGGAGCCGCCAATAAATATGTTTGCTCTAACATATGTACATATATACATACATATGTATATGCAAAACAATTCTAACACTTAACCTTTGATCACTGCAATTTGAATGAATTTGTAAAAGAGAACTTTGCCCCTGTGACGGGTGACGTACAAATGAAAGTTATGAAATTGCGTTGAGTAATTTTTTTTCCCGAATCACGCATAGAAACGTCACCCCATATTAGTTGCTTATCACTATTTGCACGATTTGTTTTATAGCATTGTTTGAATGTACATATGTTTGTGTATCGGTAAAAAATGTATGTTTAATTTCATGGCAATTTGATTTTTTAATTAAAACAAAAACACTTGACCCTGCTCAAATGCAACAGTATTCGTTTAATGTTCAGCAAATGTTACTCTTTATATAAGTACATAAAAATTAAATATATTTTATGCCAAATTTAACTAATTATTGTTCATGAAGTGACATAAATACATACATGCTTCTAATAATAATAATTTACTGCGCAAACTTTGAAGTTGTAACTACACGAACATCTTTAAGCATTGTTAATATCTGATTGACAGTATTCGATTTATAAACTACAATACAGGCCAACAGTGTACCTATATCAAAAACATATAACAATTCATTGTGAATACTTATTTATATATTATGTTTAAGGCCTGCCTGAAGATCAAAATAAAATTCATTGCCTACATTTTGTACTTTATTCCGGCACCCAAATCTTTCCTCAAATTTATATGTATGTCCCCTGGAGACAGGCCTTTATTTGTAAAGTTTTCTATATGTTTCTCATGATCTTGGCTGTCAATCTATAAAAATGCAAAGTGATTTTGGCTGACAATCACCATTGCAATTCCAATATTATTGTCTACTCCCAGAGCAAAGTGTTATTTGTGCTTCTCTTAATTCCTATTGAATGTACTAGGTTAATTACGACTACGAGGTATGTATATGAGCGTGAATTCCCCTATGTGCCCATTTACAATTAGTATACAGTTTATTATTTGTTATGGAAGACGTTGATCGGTGCCCCAAGCAGTAGATCCCTTGCAGCTTTTGCTTAATACAGGTATACAAATAGGTCACATTGTTTTGATTTAGGTACTGCTCCTTTGTGTTTGTTGTTGATTTTTACAATCCAAAAATAAATTATTTTCGACTTATTTGATAGCTGGTTGCGTTAGCTTTGTTAGCGACTCGTCCTGGCAAGTTTCAGACTCTCTCCTCTCCTCATTTTGAAGTCGCCAGCGACGAGAGAGTGATGGTGTAAATAAGTCATAATCTAGATGCTTCTGGTGTTTGTCCAAGTAGATTTGCGAGTTGTCGGCCAAGTTAAAGTGCGATAGCACCAAACTACCGCCATAGCCGAAAGTGAGGGTTATCAAGAAGCCGAGCACACAGAACCATAGATAGGACAAACGATATAACCAGAAGTATTCAGTCTTCTGATGAACTTCTGCCATCACCTCCGTCATCACACAATTGGCACATTGTGTAACATTTTGCACAGCCTCACAGCCGTCAGTACTGAAAGGTAGTGGAGTCGGTGGTGGCTTGGGGCCTCCAAAACCAATCCAGAAGCAGAATACCAATCCAAGCAAAAAGCCCAGCAAGACGCCGCGTTGATTTGTGCGCACAGTGCAAACTCCAAGAGTAAAGATACCCAGCAGTGGTCCTCCCACGACGCCAAATATTGTCAGAGATGCCTGCAGTACGTTGCCCAATAAAGCGGCTCCAAACGCCAAGAGAATGCAGAGGAATCCATAAATGCAGGCAATGATTTTGGTGGGTAGCGTTGACTCCAGATCAATTAGATTGCGCCGGAAAATAGTTTTGTACAGTGGCTTCAAATAATCCTCCAGTGTAACCGCCGACAGTGAGGTGACTGCAGAGGATATTGTCGATAGACTGGCCGAGAAGATGCCCGATACAAAGAGGCCACACAAGCCAGGATATTGACCTTGAATAAATACATTTATTAGTAAAAAATTATATTTAAACTTTTTTTTTTTGAGATAATAAATCTTTACTCACCCATTGTGTCGACGGCAAAAAGCGGCATCAGCTGTTCAGGGCTATTAATGCGCTTGGCAAGCACTGGATCGCAGTCGTGATAGTAATAGAATATAGCTAAGCCGCTGAAGATGGTGCTAAAGCTAAGCAAGCCGAGGATCGGTAAATTCCACCAGAGTGCCGATTGAGCGCTGCTTAAGTTGTGCACACTCAACAGTCGCTGCACCTGCGTTTGATTAACGCCATATAGGGAGAGGTATGTGACCATGCCGCCAATAATGAGTGACCACCATGTATGACGAACTGTTAGATCTGTAGAGAACTCAAAGAACTCAATGCGTCCATGCTCGTTGGCAATTTCCCAGATACCGCCAAGTCCGCCGGCTTTTATTGCCGAAACTGCAATCACAGCGAATATGGCGGCAAACATAAGGAACGATTGAAAGACGTCCGTGATAAGCACTGCTTTAAGGCCTCCTAGTGTTGAGTAGAAAGTGCAAACTAGACCTAAGACCAATATAGCGGTACCTTTCTGAATGCCGGTGACGGCTTCCAGAGCTAAGGCGGGTGCATAGAGAGCAATGCCCATGTATAGAACCATTTGCAATGTGAATGCTATCGAAGCGGCAAGACGTGTCGCATACCCAAAACGTCGCTCCAGATACTCATAAACGCTGGTCGTGCGCATCCGATAGAAGACCGGCAGGAAGATGTAGGCAGCGATCGGAGTGCTCAGTATATACGATATGTTAATTACACCGAAGAGTGTACCAAACTGATACGATTCACTGGATACACCCATTAGCGTAATGGCGGACATGAAACTAGCCATTAAACTGAAGGATACAGGAAACGTTGTCATGCTCTGGTCGGCCATGAGATACTCCTTTGTAGTTTTTTGCTGGCCGCCCGTGTACCGATAGTAAATGCCAATCATTGCTGAGATTATCAAAATGCTCGCCAGCACCAGTGCATCCCACAAGTCGAAAGTTCCAACCGTCATTTTAATGTTCTCTACTTTCTGTTGACTACGCGGTGAAGTGATTTCAATTGATTTTTCAAAGAGACACGTTTGTTGTTATGGCGTATTGACCTTTCTCGCAGTCAATGCTTCTTACAAATTATGCGCAAAGTTCACACATCACATACAGACATAACAAAAATAACACGCGATTACAAACAAATTATAAAATACGACGCGCACGAAAGCAGCTGCGACCGCAATGCTTGCCCGTTGAATAACAACTGATGTTCGAACAACTGTTGGTGTTGCCACCTGTTGACGAAATTGCCACTTTTGATTTATTCTTACGCCATGTATGGAGCTTTCGAGCTTAAGAATCAAAACAAAATATACATATATATGTATGTATATATTATATGCATGTACTAGAGATGGGCACGGGCCTCTTGTTTAGGCCTGGACCGGCCCAACACAGTTCATTTTAAAAACGCCCGGGCCGGCACGAAAACTTTAAATAAAAATTTTAATATGTTATGTAATTTTGTATAATTGTAATAAAAAAGACAGTACATAATTAACAACTTATAATGCATTTTATTCCAGCTTCTTTTGTTTGCTTAATTTAGGATTGATTTAATAAGATTAAGTTTACAAATTCTTATACAAATATATTAATTTGTTAAGATTTTCGCTCTTCAACCTAGTCCTTTTTTCATTTAGAATCTGACCAGATGCAGAAAAAAGTTGCGACAACGCAGAGCTTGCCGGAATATTTAAAATCGTTCTATTTTTCCGGTAACTCTTATTTATCGATAAAATATCGACTGCTAAGATGATTTGCAACAGTGCGATTATTAATCGATGCATATTAAATTTATGGCTTAAGCTGGGCACACTTTTAACAAGTTCAACGCACATATATTTTGTGTGGTCGTGCCTGCCGGGGTTTTTAGCTCAGGCACGGGTCCGCACGAAAAAAGCCCGAAAATGATTTTTATGAGTCAGTTGAAATGTCCTTCCAGGCATTTTATACTTCAATAATGGTTTCATCTCTTGTCAATCAGCTGATCGCTTATGTTTTACATACGACCTTACATTTTTAATAATATTAAAATCTGGACTTTGGGGTGGTCAATCCAGCGTTTCCACTCAAACTTCTAACAAAAACTATTTGATTAATTTGCTTGTGTGACGTGGTGCGTTATCCTGTTGGAGTATGAATGCTTCCCCGATCAATTTATCGCCAGAAGGAAATGCGAAATTATTCAAGGTTTCTAAATACTTTTGTTGGTTCATGGATCCCTCGATAGGCACCAAATCTCCTACCCCATTAAACGATACGCTACCCTAAAACATAACACTTCCGCCACCATGACTTACTTTTTGGCGAACGGGGATACATTTCTTGCCAGTATTTGCATCCATTTGTACAAAAGAAAATTACGCCAAAATGCAGACGGCTTATTTACATACTTTTTAGCGAAGGCCAGCTTCTCAATTTTATTTTTTGGGCTGATGAAAGGAATATTTCTTGCAAAATAAGTATTGAAATTATGTTGTTTCAACCGCCTGCGTATTGTCCTTTCACTAATTGAAACATTTTTATCCTTATTTCATTCCAAAGCAACAATTTTTGGCGATTTTTATGAATCCTTTTTGATTTGTCGCAAAATCAAATGGTCCTCGCTTTCGGTTGTCTTACGATATCCGCCTGATCGATGCAAATTATTGATGTTTTTGTATTTTTTTAGACATAGTAGTTTTTGATGTCTCAACACGGAACAATTCCAGGTGCGCAGAAATTTCAGGAGGAATGTAGTATAGCAAGAGCAGAGAGAAGGAAGAGAGGAGCACTGAGAAAGACAAACGATGTGCACATAGTGAGAGAGGGCAAACGAAGGCAGCCTCGCTTGTTTTGTTGGGTGCAGCACAACAAATTACACCAGGCGAACAGAGAAAACAACAGACAGGCAGTACTAAGTGAACTGACGAAAGAGAGAGGAAGTGAGAGAGGACGAGCGCAGAGAGGGCGCAGGTGTCACGTGTCAAACTCGATCAAAGCAAAGACAGTGAACTGTACTGATTGGTTGAAACAAAGAGAGCAGAATTGCGCGTCTTCTAATCCACTCTCCTTGCGCTCTCATTGATTTACTTACTCTCAATTATTTTTCGCCTGCTGCTGTTGCTGTTCGCCTGGTGTAAATTGACTTCGCAACGAAAATCTTTGCAAAATCTCAAGCAGCCCAGCAAAACATACTTTTAGGCTTTTTTAATAATTATTTGCTGCATACATATGTACGATGGGAAATGGAAAAGGAATTCCACTCAAATAGTTGTTCAACAGACAAATTTGTGTTTCGCAGGTACTTTTTAATGAAACGATGTCGTTAAGCTTTTTGATTAAAATTGTTACCTTGGCGCACGGCATGCCAAAGCGTTATTGAAATGTCTCAGCTGTTAAAAAATTAAAAAATAAAAAAAAAGTAGAAGAGTCCGAGACTTAATTCTTTCACCTAAATATATCATAAATATAGCCCCACCTGTAAAAAAAATTTTAAAAAATTCCGTGATGAGGGCACATATTCAACCTTTACCAAATTGTATACCTCCACTAGACATGTTTACTTGTTTAATTGTAGTAATTTAGTACTATTTTCAAATTTTTGATTCTCAAAAATTAAATCGATGCATCCTATGTATGTACACATATGCATATGCACATGCTTTGAAATTATTCCCAACAGATGGCGCTCGCACTTCGCACACGCCCTCCTCTCTTGTTAGCTGACACAAGCACTTGGTTTTATGCTCATACTTTCTTAAATAACTTCTGTGTTTATTGTCCGATCGGATTACAATTTGAAGAATACGTAGATATTTTATTAAGATTAGCATATGCTTAAGTCAGATAGTTGTATATTTTATATAGCGCTTACAAATTGAGTTCAAAAATTAAATTATTAATTTGGGGGGCGGTGGGCGTGGCACATAACATTTTAAAAAAAGTTAATCAGCTTATAGTACACAGAAGTCCTCCTGCCAAATTTGGTAACTCTAGCTTTCATAATAGCTGAGATCTGTGCGTTCCCACAGACATTATCAATGGTCGAGGGGTAAAGAAACCAAAATCTGCAAGGGTATAAAACCTTCGGCATGCAAAAGAAAGAAAATATTTGCTTGACAAACACTGTATATGGGATGAAGCGAACATTGCGTTTTATAACTTTTAATTGTCTTGATAATCTTGTTTATTGTTGACATAGTAGGGGTCGCCAAAGGATGATTGCAGAAAGCGGTGTCTCAAGTCATTTTACCCCGACATATGAAAAGAATCTTTTTTATTGAAATTATTTTTCCATATGTCCAATTAGTCACATTGAAAGATTACGCTGAATATGCGTTCGCTGGCAGTTTTATATACTTTATAAGCGTAACACAAAATGGATTTTTGTTGTATTTATCTAATTGGTACTTGATGGGGATATACCGACGAACACTCAAATACATATAGTACATATACATACATAAGTAAGTGACTATACCCTTGTAGAGGGTACATTCATTTCGACCAGAAGTCTGAGAATTGGGAAACGTGCAGTTTGTGATTGTTAATAATAAACTGGATTTGTTTATTTATTTATATATTTTTTGCTTTATTTAGCAAATATCAAGAAATTGTAGAAAGAAGATATTATATCTTTTGCAAAATAATAGTAGAGTAAGGCTAATCGACTATATGAAAACTAAAAATATTTAAGGTTTACGTTAAATACAAACGTGAAATATTTGTCAAAAAATATATAAATAAAAATATATTTTAAAAATATTTGTAAATGTAAATAGTTATGGTAAAGATAAGAAAGGTTTCGTGAAAGGTTCGTCATAAGTCATAAGAGTATACAATTTTCGGCATGTCGACTATTTTGGTGTTTTTGAAAGCGGACAGGTTTGACCCTCGATAAGATAAAAGTTACTTTAATGGATTACGAAAAGTCCGCCAGTTCTTCGTGTTTGGGTTATCATTTCACAATATCATGAAACAAATTTAATCTGATCAGGACAACTAGAAATCGTATACACAATGTGAATTGCATACACATATGTAAATCTAGTAGCGATCTGATGCTAGTCATACATTGAAAAACAGTAGACTTTAAAGATTTTGTGGTCATTTGCATTTGCCAAGCAGCGAGCAACATGTTGCTAGCTTTGCTGAAAATGTGTGTAAGAATGTAAGCCGCGAGCTCAAGGCAACAAAAGCGACCACAAAGAGCAGAGCAAAAGCCATCTGCCCCACCAAACAACAGCGACAAGGAGGGGCTGCTGCGCGCCTCATACGCACACGGTGTGTTATCTCACACCCACACGGAACACACACACACAGCAATAGCACTCTGTTGTTTCGCTGTGGCGCGTCACCCGTTCTGCTAGGTATAAAAGCAAAAGCAACCAAAGGACTTGCGCTCATTCACTTCGGTTAAGTTGAGTGCTAACGTTCTTCTCAACAACAACAACACATTCGACAAGAGGCTACCTGTGGCAGCAGGTGAAAAGACAGTGTAGTGCAGTGCAGTTTCAATCTAAACTTAAGCAAATGTGAGTATTTTCATCTATTCAAATACTGCTTTTTTAAAGGAAATTTAGCTAAAGGAAGTTTTAATTTGTTGAATATTTTCCACAAATGATTCGAAGAAAGTGAAATGAATATTGTAAAATGCTTCATACTAAAATTTGTTTTAATTTGCACTTGAAGTTCTCTCGTAAACTCAATAAGAAAACAAATTTTGAATAAATGCACAAGATTTCAAATTGGAAAGAGAAATTGAAAGTAAATTTGTGCATCGCTGCGATACGATTTCTCAAGATTCTCGTGACTTCTCATCTTTGAAATGTGGTTTTTAAATTATTTCCGAGTTATAATGAGTGCACAATCAGCTAAATGTAAATAAACTAGTTATAAATCGTTATATACTGATTACCATATCTTCAACTGTTCTTAGGCCATGCAGAAAAACAGACTCAAATCCTTAAATGAATTTATCAACTCGATTTGTAAGCGACATACATATAACAGATATACAATGATTTTTTGATTTTAAAATACATTGTATTAAGCTGACTAAAATATCTATCTCTCATCCAAATTTCTGATTGGACAATAAACATAGTAGTTATTAAAGAAAGTATGGGAGGCTGGCGAATGTGATCTTCTTTTGATCTGTTATGGTCTAACAGTTAAGCACTCTTTATGGCATTTCAACATACATACATAGGTCGAAGGATTTCCCACTGTCGACTACGCTCGAATGTTGTTTCTGTCTACACTTTACATTATATCCTTACCAAGGGTATATAAGTTATATACCGCCCTATAATCACATCGATATTAATATCAAATGATATGAGCTCAAATATTATTTCTGTTTCCAATTTAAAACAAGATCGTCATTGTCTTCAAAAAATCGATCCAATAATTTACAAAAAATGGTAAAAAAAACTATCAATCTTTTTAGCGAAGAATCAAATTGCTTGAGACTTAGAAAATTATGTAGTTTCCCAAAAAACATTTGTCAAATATAATATATATTTGAATTCTTAAAATGAATACACCTGATAAAAATGCATACATACCTATAGTTGGATATAAATATGATATATTGTTTATACATATAAAAAGCTATCAAAGAAATAATTTCGAATTTCTTATAAAATTTCTATGACACTAGATCTAGATCATATAGTTTACAACAATAACATAATCTTCCATGAAATTTTAACTGATTATACATAGCGTAAAGAACTCTCCAATCCTTTGAATAAAAGAGAACCCGGTTTGGTTTTTAAGAGATATGGAGATCGGGCAAACCTTTCAATTTGCCATTCACACTGATTTATATATTCACTTTCGATATCCTTTTAATCATCGTTAAATCCCTCTCTTTGATCGCTAACTGTCAAGCACACAACGCGTGCCGGTCCGTAACATTTTAAACCTTTTAAATTTAATCTGAATAAAACTTAAGCACCAAATACAATCCATTGCATTTGATTCTATAAAGCGTCTATCAAAACTCTTATTCACCACAGAGGGATCTACGAGTATATCTCTTTAGACAACTTCAGTTTCCACTAGTCAAATGGTGCATTCGTTGAACTATCACCTCGTCTTTTACAAGGCACTGGATGCAGATTCTTTAATAAAAGACAACGAAACCCCCATGCTCAGGGAATTTAAAGCTTTGCTGTGGTGTAGAATTGAACATACAGTGAGTCAAGTAACTCTTTACACATATGTACATGTTAATGTTAAGTGTTTCTTGACATATTGTTTGCAAATGGATAACGTAGTTTCAGTCATTTAGGAAGATTTGGAATAAGGTCCGGCTGCCTTACATATTATCTATAATTATATAAAATGTAAGTAAGTGCATTATATTTGTCAAAAGGGCAGTCAACGAAGATTTAAGCTTAATCTTCCACAACCGTTGTAAAGATTAAATACTAGAATCAATGGCTTTCACAGTCAATGTTTACTTCATCCATTAATACAGGTCTAGTCAGTCGATTAGTATATATTATTTGCGTATAGAACATATATATATAACGTATATTTAGGCAACACTTAAACTCTCATTACAATAAATGACGATGTTTGCTTAGCGTAAGCAAACCTAATTGTGTTTCTACAAGCTGAAGTTATGCACATTTAATCAATTTCTATCCACCTACTTAAACTAACTTTTCGCGCAGAGTGCCTCGGGTCTAATCAGCAGCGACGGACTTGGATGTCTAATGAATGAATATTAAGTACTTTGTAGAACAAACGTATCTAAACAATATGACTAAATGAGTGTTGAGTGCTGAGTGAAAGGCTGCTGCCAATAAAGCAGGCATAAAACTTTTTACCAGACAATAGATTAAAGTCATGTTTCTTTCAATCAATATTTATGAATGCTAGCGAACCGAGCCAACAGCCTGTGGGCAGGGACATCTTGTCTCTGTTTTGCTACACGGTGCCAACTTGCGCACAATTTTGCACTTTCCCGATAATAGTTTTTCTAACTATTTTGCGTAAAATATAAAACGTATCCGATGAGCAACGCTGGCGGACCGAATTTTCGAAGGACGTCATTGCCGCGAGTCAGCGAAGTCATGCAAATGGTGGGAGTGGCAAACAGGATTGTTGTCCGTAGAGCATTGCTGCTTCTTAAACACAGTATTGGGTTTCACGGGTATCTATTATGACAGTGTCATATCATTTCTGTGTTATTTCTCTTCTAACGTTGACTGTCAACGGCTCAGGCAAATATGGAATTATTTTTCCAATATCTGGACATTTGATTTTGTTTCTCAATACAAAACAGAAATGTGCGATTGCAACGCACTGCGACAGAATCAACTTGTGAAGTCCTGTGCTCATCGCAAGCCAAATCCCATCAAGCTAAATACACAAATCAAATGCCGCTCATATTTACACAGGCACAAAGCATATCTATGCATATATCCAAGAGCAAAACATTTATTGTAAACTATTTTACTGTTCATAGCACAATGTATTGAGCTTTTGGAACGTATAACAGACGAAAAGAGATGCAGTCATTCATTCGAATGATATTTATACTTGGTATATGCATATTTCACGGGTATAACTGAAGCTATGGAAGAACAAGGTTTTCTTGCAGAATTTATATTTACAAAGAACACAACTTCTTAATCATCGTGACCAGGTTGATTGAAGTAACGCTGTTATCTACATATATCCCTATATTGTAGCCTAGACTAGAAGCTTGGTGTATACAATAGCTTGGATTTCTTGTTCCATTTTTGCAGTAGCAAGGGCCCATGCACACGCCTCGCTAGGGGCCTGATACCAAGGTTGGTAAACTTGTATGATAATAAACATCCATAATCTGTTTTATTTATATCAAATAATCAGTTTGTCTTCAGTAGTTAAAGTTGTTATACAACTGCTATCACAAATATATATGGGAACAATCGGTTAAAATATATATTATCAACTTGAAGGATAAAATAGTTTGATTATTCTAACGTTTAAGGAAAGCTTTTCGTTTAATAGTCAAATGTTTGAGGTTGGTCCCAATTGTGAATCGATCTGCCATAATAGATTGTTGCAGCCACATCACACATGAAATGGGAGAATTATATTTGAATCAGTCTCTTTCTACAAACGGACTTCAAAGTCGGCTAACTGAGTTCCTCGATGAGCTGACCTGGGGAACAATCAGGTTGATGCACCCTCCAAAACAGGAGGTAGGCGCAAAATATCTAAAGACAAAGATGCTGAGACTACGGTGTGGCAAGCGGGCTTGTGTGTTGGTGTATGTTTAACTGTGTTAGTATACATATGTATCTCACTGTGACACGTTGAGCTCGACAAACACAAACAAATAAATTTTAATAGACGTCGCTAGGTGACAAACACCGCATTAACCAGCACTAAATTGTAATTAGGGAATATTTGGTAATTTGGTAATTGCCGAGAAGGCGTACGTCGAAAAAGATTCATTTGTGCCGCTGGCTAGGGATAAATCCCTCTGCGTTTAACGGAGCAAAGCGAGGCAGCCCGGACATCCGAGCCGTCCAGCGGAATCTTCTATCTGTCAAGTCTGTCTCAAGTCAAAAGTCAAGAGTTGCTTTAGACCTTTAAAGTCAAGTAAGGTTGGTGGGATTTGTGGGACGGGCTTATCAAACTGCGTCAATTACAGACGGCAATTTGTGATTTGGGGTTTGTCGTCATATAGTTTATATTTACCGTGGGCACACGTGTTGCTGGGACAGTGGCATTTAATTGCAGGTAATCATAAATTTGCTGGCCTTTTTACGCTTCAGCTTCTCGTATGATCGTGGCAAAGCGAATGTTTTTTAAATCGCAATTTATGGTTTTCGGCTCGTCCGCATGTATCGTAAATACTGTTATTACGCATACGCCCACAAGGCTTACCTTGCTACTCTTGCTGCTATCATATCCAGCATAAAGGCAACTTTTCGTTTGATTGCCTTAACAATCGTTTAACAAGGGGGTGGCACAGCCCCAGCCCCCAGCCAGCGAAAGAACACGTACGAAATTTGATTTAAATTTGACCCGATTTGTGTGTCAGCAAGAAAACAGATGGCCAATCAGAACCTTTCACCTCACCTGCTGTTCTAACTATGTAGGTGTATCGAGCTTCGTATCTCGCTGGTCAACAGGGGCAAGGGGCAAGGGCATTGACTTAATTAAGGGACTACAACTGAGTTTGGCTTGTTGAAAAGGGTAAGCAAGAAGTGGCACATAATTTTGATAGAATTTTAAAGGAACAAACAACAAGACGGCAAAGACTGGCCATTCTCATGCCAGCATTCGCGATTATGGATATTTCCTTTTTAATATTTGATTTAAAATTCAAGTCCATGGCTGCACCTTTGCATAGATTTTGGTGGCTTTAAACGTATCCAGACGAAGGGGATTATTGTATGAGTATTTTTTAAATACTTATCTGTGTTTCTAAATCTGCAGCTGTACTGATATAATTATAATAATAAATTGATTTGCATCTGTATTTAATGCATTGATACAAATTAAACATATAAAATTGCAAAACTTATGTATTCTTTATTAATTCTTTCGTCTGGCGCTTTCTCGAGAGAGTGATCGCACTTCCTTGATCGTGCACGCTCGATTGCAATATATCGAGTGCCCGTTTCTTATCGATTGTTACAGTGTTGGCTTATAATCAGCTTATATTATATTTAAACTAGCGCAGATATTGGTATTTAAATACTGCCACAATAATTAGACTGCGGAATTTTTGGTGGCATGCAGAAGACTTCACACGCTATTGTACGCTCATCAAATAGAGCAAATCACCCCTTTTTAACAAGGTGCAATAGAATGCCAAAATGTTTTTTGTTATTTATTTACACATACATAGATGAATGTATGTAGATAGTTTTCTTAACTTAATCGGGTCAGTATGAATATGAGCTACACCAGCCAAACAATGTTGCACGCCACATACACTTCCCATGAGAAACGAGCTAACGCCACCGCTGACACTGACGCGAAAATCCACTTTGAGGGGTAATCCCTGGCGCAGCCGTTGATGTAATTACGACTCATTACTCGGCTTCATGCATATTTGAAGTAAGCGCACTTCCTAAATGCACAGGGACGTAGGAAATGGGGGAAAAGTGCAGAATGACCACATGAAAAGTCTTTGAAACCATAAACCATTGACTTGACTCGAATTGGAGCTAACATACATACCTACATCAATGTCCAGTGACAAGTAAAGCAAGCATTGGTCGGCAGTACTAAACGACACCCCTGCACTTAATATTATCTAATTATAAAATTTGAAAAACATGTTGAAAGAACTTTCAATTGGGATGAATATATGTATAAAGTATTAAATATATTATTTTCCTATTACATATATTAGTACAAAGTGAGTATGCCTTTTTTGACTATTTCACAGGGTATATTTAAAGCGACACTGGGTTGCACGCAAAAAAAGTCGTCCCAAAAGTGCTCACAGTTCCAGGAAGAGGAAGAGGTTTAGTGGCAAGGTTTTTATACCAAAGTTTTAGGTTAGCAGGGTGTGGCAACGCCCTGCTGTGCCCACACTGGTCCCTAACTTGTTGACAAAAAATATATTAAATAAACCACGAAGTGTGCCCTCAAAAACTGGACAAAAGGTGCAAAGAGCCAGCAGCAGCTGAGCTAACGTGTCTAGTCGGCTCGGCATTTGATCCACTCTGCACACAGTTGTCTGTAATTAATGTGTTTCAAGCCATCCCGATGAAAGAAAGTACGCTTATATTTATTCAGTTAGCGGTTACTAAATTTTCAAACCTACCTATATATCCGCATTAAAATGACCTTACCTCATACATGCATACATAACAATAGCTATAGTCGAGCCTATTCAACAGTAATAATTCCTTCGGCTTGTGAAACTCCTACAAAGAATTCTCTTTATATGCTCTTCGACCATTGGAAATGGTCAAAAATAGGTGTACTAACTTTGTGCAAATGTACATACATATGTAACAAGCAGAAGGAGGCGAAGAAGAAACTGCAAGGGTATTAAACCCTTGTGGAAGGTTCCTTCTGGTTTGTCTCTATTTGGGTCAAACAAAAATAAAATAGCGCAGTTTTTTGAATGCACTTATTATATTTGAAAAGTAATTGATTGCTCAGAAAGATACATATACAGAATGTTGAATTACAACCATGCAGAGGGCGCAGAAGTCTTGCCACCGTTGCTACTAAGCCAGGGTGCAATGCCAAGGGTCTCTAGGCCCGTGACATGATTCGTTCCCGCCGTTATAGGGGACAAAGCAGCATCCTTGATGATGGTCAGGTGATGTGCTGCGCCTGCGTTGCCATTTCGCGTGTACTGTCCAAACTTGGCCGCCTCGTACTCAGTCTTTTGGATTTCGGCCGCAGCTGCGTGTGCCGACCGTTGCAAGGCTGAAGCTGCCTCAGCCTCCCGAGCTGCTGCAATGCGCTGTTGATAGGCCACTGCTGCCTTGGATGCAGCAAGTCGCTGTTGGGCCAGCACAACCGCCGACGCTGCCGAGGCGGCCTCGGAACGTTGGATGGCTGCTGCTGCCTCAGACTTTTGCGTAAGGATTGCCGCATGCGTCTCCTTCTCCATTGCGATGCGTTGCTGATTCAAGACATTCTCCTTAGCCGCTTGCATTTGTTGTTGTGCGATAAGCACATTGGCCGACGCCTGCTTTGCTGCCGAGATGGCGTTAGCTACTTCGTTCGGCGACGGAGCGCTCTTCAGCGGACTGTGTCCTCCCGCCCAGCCGCCACTGCTGCCGCCCAAACTTGGCCAACCACCTCCAGCAGCTGCAGCATTCCAAGCGCCAGTTAATCCCACCTGAGCAGTGCTTGTCGAGGCCCAGGGAATAGATGTTTCTCCTATACTGCGTTTGGGCAATGGCTTCTCGTTGCCAGCCAAAGTGACGCTGGCAAAAAATGCCAGCAGTATTAGCTGCATCATTATTTTGGGTTTGTTGCTGTGTGCGAAGTGCATTCTGCTTGGTTCAAATACTCGGCTGGCTCTGACTCTAACTAAAGTCTGCTGCTGAAGACTTCACTATTTATAGCCTATTTCTGTAGAAGAGCTCAGAGTGATGCTGCCATAATCACTCACGTAGGCGTTTGAGGTAACTACTTGGCCTCTTTCTCTGAGCCAATTCATTTCATAACCGCATCGCAAGTGGCTTGTTATACCCTTCGTCTATTGAAAATGGGCTTTAATATTAACAGGAAATGAAAGGTCTTTCATCTACCAAATGGTAATCGAACTCTAATCAAATTGGCTACTTTCTTAATCGGTAATACTATTCTGTCCACAATTGCGGTAGTAATTGTTTTAAATAAGTAAAATAAACATTTGTTCATACATTTATCCCATATATGTAAGGGCAGTAGACAGGTATTATCTTCTTATTATTACCATTATTACCATACATGTGTTTGGCTTTATGGGGATTCAACAAAATACATTCACTTACACAAAGTCAGTTTGCCTTTGTGCTGCATTGTTATAAAAAAATAAAATTTAATTACAACGCGAGAGCTGCGCAATTTACGTGACCAAAAGGTAGATGTCCGCGGAAAGTAGGGGAGTCTGACAGCCAGCAAAACAACAACACAAATTGTGCAGGCCAGGCTGCCGAACATTTCGCGCCGCCCTTGCAACGAATCGTAATTACCATTAATGCACGTCGTCGCCCTGCCGGACATACTCAAATTTTACTCTTACTCATATTAATGAATACAAATTGAATAAGACAAGCTGGGCGAGGTCAGCACTATGTACTCGAAACTCAGAG
Organism: Zaprionus davidi; assembly: GCA_018903715.1. Classification (NCBI taxonomy): domain Eukaryota; kingdom Metazoa; phylum Arthropoda; class Insecta; order Diptera; family Drosophilidae; genus Zaprionus; species Zaprionus davidi. The sequence goes on along the minus strand of JAEIGL010000004.1, from coordinate 12,502,785 downwards.
CCTTTGCACAGTGGTATGGATGAGCAATGTTAACAGCTACGAAGGTTATCCAACTGAAGCATTTTATTCAATAGTTCAATTGAATATATTTGTTTTATTTTACACCCAATACCATCTCGTATTATAGTGTATATATTTATATATATATTTAATAAATTTAATTTAGTAAAGAATTATGGGTTTGATTACAGAGCTGAAAACTGCAGCCCAGCATGTCAGAGTCGACAACCTTGCGGACGCAGCCTCGCAAGTCCTACTTATGCCTCTTCTTGCTCACCATCTGCGCATTTCTAGCCCAAGGGGTGTTCACCGCAGCAGCGGATACGCCATACGATGAAAACGAGCTCCACAAGGATACTGGTGGGTAATCGATACAACAAATATACACCCCCACACGATCATAATCAATTTACAATTTACAAATTCTCTTGAAATTCTAGAGCTTCATACATTATTTAAGCGGCCCGCGTTTTTCGTTGGAAGTCGCTATGGACGGTCCAGTGGTAACGCTGCTAGTGGCAGCGGCTCTGCCAACTCTGGAGTAGGTACATCCAAAACGCGCCGCCTTATCATTGTACCTCGAAATGATCGTTTCTTCTTGGGCTCCCGTTATGGCAAGCGAAGTGATGAATACCTATCTCCCTACGAGCAGAGCAGCCTAGGATTGGGTATGAATAAGGCATCGGTTCAAGATGCAGATCGGTCCATGGATACCGCAGAGAACACAGAGCAGGAAACCGGCAGAGCAAGGACAACCACCATGTCCTGCGTCTTCACAGGCATTAGCAACTTCTATCGCTGTAACAACGTGCACACGTAAGTTTTTAATCTTGGCAAATAACTCAAAAGTTATGTTCTGTTTACTTACTATAGAAAGGACCTCAAAGGTATTGTCAGCCAGGGCGAAGGGCTGGTATTGGACACCACAAAACTAACTTCCGAAGACACTGACTCCAACTAAGATGCAAGTTGTATGCTTGTTATCTACTCTCACATCCTATGTTTCAAAATGAAAGTGGTATTAAAATTTTTAACGGGGCTGGAAAAGTTTTAATAACCAACAAACAAATTGTAAATACCTTATATTACTGTATTCGAATCAATCTCTGTATGAAAAGACACTGGCTTGAAACATTGTTACTACAATATAATTACACAATTATCTGGAAGACATATTATACAAATGTTTGTTTAAATCGATAGCCGTGTGCTAAATTAAAACAGATCCGTTTTCTTTAGCACAATCAACATAGTTTATTTACAATTATTATATCGAAGAAAGATTGCCCCGGCATGCCGACAATTGTTTACCCTTGCAGTTGCTTAAAATATTCAATAAATATTCACAGATCTTTACAGCACATCTACGATGTAGTGTACTTTACTAGTGTACTTGACACGAAAGCTACAGGCAAGTGTGCTCGACAGTGTTATACCCGCTACCCACTTGACATAAACAGTTTTTTTCAATGCATAAATAGGTATTTTGTGTTGCATGCTTTACAGGGATCACTCTGCCAATGGACAGCTTACTTATGCCAACCCTTTTTATGGATGCTGATACAATGTACACTCATTGTTTATTTGTTCAGCTTTCTACAATTAGGATAGCATAACATATGTACATACCTGCCAGTAATGAAATGCAGGCTAACACAATTGTTTATGTACCCAGTGATGCATAAGCCCAGGCATACGCATACGCATACAAACATGTATGTGTCTATTTATGTATGCACAGGCAAATTCCTTAAGAAAATTGAATTACCACTGAGAGGTAAGGAGTAATGAGGAGGGAAAGGCCAAAGCACTTACTTGCTCAATGCTTTCTTAGAGAGCAAATGGAAAAATTATGTCCGCGGTGTACAAAGTTTCGTTAGCTTGTATTGATTTTAATTGATGGAAACAGAGAGAGTCTCGGCTTAAATTTAGTGGCGAAGTGTACCTGCTAATTGCATTAGCGTGCATAGGCAGCATCGACATCCGGATACGCCACAAGGCGCACTCAGTCCACCGACTGCTTCCATGCTCTACCCGCATCACAACTTTCTGGCAATCAAAACATGGCAGCGCGGGGATTCTCTTTCATCAAACAGCTTCTCATAGCGCACTTCCAGCGACAGTTGTTCTCCTTCAGCAACTTCCCTAAGGTAGCACAGACGGTCGTAGAGCACCAGGTTCTCGCAGAGCTCCTTTGTGAAAAGCGATAAAACAGTCACAGTTAAAGTTGAGAGTAATGAAATTTGAAATGTGTGTTTGGGCAAACAAAGAAATTACCTGCATGGTCGCTTGTAAACAGCGCAATGCCTCAGCTATACGAAACCCACACTCCTTGGGGTACCTTTGACAGATTTGATTGAAACGAGTCTCATGTATGGGTCGCCAGTCGACGGCTTGTTTAGTATGTATAGAATAAAGCTGGTACATTTGTTGGAATTCGCCAAATGTTTGACTAACTAGGCACTTCGCAGGTATCGCGTGTCCCGCGTTTCGCTTTACCGTTACTTTCTCATCGGCATCACATAGATCTGTGGCCAAAGCCCGATAGAACATTTGAGCCCCATGCTCAGTGTGTGTGCCAGAATCTGCTTGCCATCGCGACTTTGTCTCCTGACAGGCTAATCGCATGAAAGGTCTATTAAAACAGCTGTATACTTCCGAAGGATCAGATCTAGCATGCATTGCTTTTCGCAGCGAAGTACTCAAGGGAAAGTTTACAAAGGCAGTTAGGGAATCACCTTGCAACGCTAGCTTGTGATAGCAACAAGGCATGATGTGCAGACACCCCACTTGAGGCATTCTCAAGAATAACTGCATTGCACTGACACTTAAATCGGCACATGCGTGCAATCCAATAATTGTTAGTTTAGTCTCTCCTGTCAAACCATTCTTCTGCGCCAACTCAGAGACGTAGCTCTCGATGCGTGCACGGGCCTCTGAGTCTGCGGTGACAAATTCTTGCTTGTAGCTAATGGATTTCAAGGATGTCTCCGACGATATCCGTTTCCGTGCCGCATGCACCCGTTTGTTGTCTGCCTCTAGGCCTAGTATTAAATAACTATGCTTAAGTTTAATCAGTGACTCGCTAAGGTAGCCCAGCCCTGAGCCCAAGTCTATTAGGATGTCTGAGTCGGGGCAGTGATTATTAATATTGACCGAAAGTTGTTCAATTTCGTACAGTTTTTTTGGACATATCTTGCGGTTATGCTTGCTACAAGATTTGCTCCGTTTTTCCAGTACTCTGCTAGGCAAGCTTGGAGTTGGTAGCGTTAGCAGATGAACCATTTGTTGACGAAATTGATGAACGCTTTCTGGACAAGCAGCTAAAGGTTCATGCACGAATGGAAATACATTAAGATCGTCATTTGCTACTGCTAGAAAGAAATCCTTAAAGTCCTGAGGCATAGAGTCCAGCGATTTTAAGCAAGAAGTATTGGCTTCACGGTAAACCCAGGAGTAAGTACACAAAAATCTCACGGCATCCACAAAATAGTCATCGTCTGTGGCGAAGGTCGCAGGAAGGGACATCGCTGCAACAAATAGAGAGTAAAACTGCCTGTTTAAGAGTGTATGTTTTTTATAATATTATAATTCAAGAAGGTATATTTAGCACAGAAGAGCACATGATGGTGGTATAAATATTTTCAAATCTAGATTGATGTAGTAGATGCTTTTTGAAAGACTTTAATTGTTCTTTTGTAACAAGTATTTTGAGTGGAGAACAACAAATAAATATTTCATAGTTTGCAGAAACAGAACGAACGAACAGAACAAATGTGCGTATAAAATATATACAGTTTTATTTATGATACTATACACTACACTTAAGTTATGATTTTCCATTTCAAGTTAGTTTCCTGTTCTAATTTGTTGTTTGCTGGACCTAAAATGCATTTGCCAAAGTGTTTTGGTTCCTCCTTAAAGTACTTATCGATTACAGTGCGGAGTTCATCAACTGTGACTGAGAGCACGCGGGAACGGTACTTCACAAACATCTCTTGGGAAACCTCGTAGAGGAAATAGTCAATGCCAATGTTTCCCGGTGCAATAGGCGAGTCTAGCTGCTGCAGGACACCAAGCTTGGCTTCGAAGAGTGTTTGTTGATCTAGTTTTTTGCTTTCTGATTTCAACCATTCATATGTTTTATCAAAAGCATCCAATGTCTTCGTTGAGTGTGGATCACGATAGCTGAAGAAACTAAATAGACCATCAGAACCGATTTTAGCACCCGCTCCATAGGCTCCATTCTGTTCGCGTACCACGGGCAACAGATACTTTGCAGACACAAACTTGGCCAGTACGCGCAATACAGGATGGTCCTCATGCAAATAGGGTACTGCGAAGAATGTTTTAGCACAATAGTTGACTGGTATGTTCATAACATAATGGTTGAAACTTGGCTTCAACAAATGTAGCTCGCTTTCGCTTCTCACTTCCTTTTGCGAAGGTAATTTCTCTAGAAAACGATTGTAATGCTCTAAAGCTGTGGATTGGTAAGCACCTGAGCTGTTGATAGCACTACGAAGGTTGCTCTTGCAAAATACCTTAGACCCAATACTCTTTAAGACGTCGCGAATTTCTTCAGTGCTATTGTTTTGAACATACTTTTTCATCAAATCAATGTGATCAACTCCGGACAACAGGGACTTTAGTTTGGCAGCATCAGTAACTAGCGCAGCAGAGCTAAGCATTGCGTACAAGTGTCCAGAGCTGGCGATTCCCACTGATATATTAGAAATGTAGTTCTCAATAAGCATATTCAGACGGTCAGTATCTTCCAGTTTGAAGTTTAGCAGCAACTCCTCGCCAAGCTCGAACATGGATGAAACGTTCTTGTCCAGGGCATGTGTAGTCATCATTAGCCCCAAGCGATACGTCTTGGCATCCCTTACATTCTCAACGAAATTAAGCTTGAACTCAAACCCAGCAGTTTTGGAAAGAACTAGCTTGTCGAACTCTCGGTAGTCATGATTCTTCGTGCCCATATCGTTGATCACATTGCAGAATAGTGGCACGAGCATAACTTCACCTTCAGTTAGTCCAGAAATGTTGAATAGGCACTTTAAATATGTGATTTCGTTAGTGGGCACCTTGCACAACTGTGTGGGTACATTTTGAATGACTTTCTTTTCGATCTTCGGCAATTTTGGTGGCTCCTTAACATCGCTTACTGATAGACAGGGCAAAATGTCTGCATTCTCTTTTGCTTTTTGAGCTGCTTCCAGTTTGATTCCATTTTGATATATTGTTTCTAATTTTTTGCTGTCGAGCGCGTCTACTTTCTGTTTTAGCATTTCAGCCTCAGCTTGCTTAAAATTATCCTCATATAATTCGTCGGGTGACATTGTTAATGTTAGTTTATGTTTGTTATTTATAAAGTAATGCTCAATCTTTTGTTGAAAATAGTTTTTGTTCTCTCTTAGCCTGCATCTCAGTGTCGCAATCATCTCTGACACTCTCAAATTACCCACAACATCGCCGTCATGATTCCACAGCGAAGTCGAGTTAAATAACAGGGCATTTCCAAAATGAGGACTCTGATGCTTGAGGGACAACTCCAAATTATGCAGCACACTTTCAATATGCTGCGCCTCAAAACCTTCTTTGATTGAACAGAACACCGTCTTGTCAAAGAGTTCATGGAACTTTTTAAAGTCTTCAACCTTCAAATCCTGTAAGCCCACAACAAAATAGGTATCCTTACAATCTGCCGAATATCCGGTACTTTGATTGTAGCCACCAGAGAAATTTGGTTCAATTAAACTCTTGTAGAAATTGGAGTTTGGGCCTCTTATCAATACTTCGGAAAGTACGTTTAATTCAAAGCTCTCCTGTATATCTGTTATGTCACACATCATCAGGGCAACAGCAATTTGATTCTGTCGGTCGAAGCTAGCCCCCATGCTGTCCAATCTGCTGGGAATATGCACGTTCCGTGGCTGCAACCATTTCGTCTGCGGTGGTATACGACTGTACGAATTGTCTATACACTCGTGATGGGAAAGGTATTCCTTATCGACAAATTCAAGTGTTTTTGTCAGGTCAAAGGAACCGTAGCAATAGATCCGCGCGTTGCTCGGGTGGTAGTATTTACGGTGGAACTCTACTAAATCCGTGTGTGTTAATTTCGGAATCTCCAATGGATTTCCACCTGATACGTGGCCATATGTGTGATTGGGAAGTACGTTGTTCAGCAGTTTTTGAGTGAACACTTGGGATTTCTCAGAGAAGGCTCCTTTCATTTCATTATAGACGACGCCTTTGATAATAAGCTCAGACTCCCGATTATGTAATTCCTTGTGCTCTAGGCGCCAACCTTCCTGCAGGAAATCCAGATGCGATAGATTTGGTCTGAAATATAATTTGTGATAATTAAATATTCTCAATCGATTTACATACATTGCGGTACACACCTAAACACAGCGTCTAAATATATTTTCTGCAGATTTCTGAAGTCTACCTCATTCATAGTTGAGAATGGGTAGAGTGTGTAATCTGGTCCCGTCATGGCATTCATAAAAGTTGCAACAGATCGATTCAGCATTTTAAAGAAGGGATCACGAACAGGAAAGTTCTTTGAGCCGCATAAAGCGAGATGCTCCAGTATGTGAGGCAAGCCGGTAGAATCAAATGGTGTAGTGCGAAAATTGATTGAGAATACATTATTGGTATCTTTACGGTCGATATACCAGAATTCAGTGCCAGTGCCCTTATGTCGGAGGGTATACGAGGTTAACTCAAAATCGGGTATGTACTCGACACGCTCGCACAGGAAGCCATGATATACTTTTCCTTCACTGTATTTGTTTTTACGTTCGGCGATTACATTAGGCAAATCCTCTTCCAGGAGCGCTGCGCTTGGCTTTGGCTTCGCATCATTGAGGGCCTCCTCAATTGGAATCGACTTGAAACTGTGCCTTGCGTATTGACTGGGCAGTAGGCCAACCTTGCGAGGCACCGCCCTTAGCCATTGTAAACGTGTTAGCATTTCTATGTTTGCGGGTCTATAAATGATAAGCACACCATACAAATTGCGAGTGTTATCCAGAACAAGTTATCGGTCAATATATGTATAAATAAAATGAACCAACATAAAACACGAGTTTGAGTTACGTTACATCAGCCGGCATTCATATGTACATGTATGATTGTATGTATGTTTGCTTAAAATTCTCTGTGAGCAATGTTTAATAAATAAACAAATTTCCTCCAGAATGAAACTGATTCTAATTCAGTTTACGAATACATTTTACACAGAAATTATAATAATAAGACCAACAGAACACTCACTAGTTATCCAGATGTTATAATACACATGCACCCGTCTCTGAATCGAATACAGTTGTATGTATTTATGTATGTTGATAATATTTATATCGATGTATGTTATTTTATTTCATATCGATATTCCGATAAACATTTGCCGATGAATATTATCAACACATGCTTCATTTGTATTTTGAGTGTGTTATCAACGATTGCCACAATTCTTATTCTATTAAATTCAAAGGATTTTAAACAGTTAATTTTTTTTACATCCGTTAAATATAAATTTATTCTTCCTTTGTTTACAAGGCCATTTCAGTAAAGAATGCATGTCATATTTTAAACTCAAGAATGGGAAAGGCATAAATCTTCAACGACTTTTAAATCCTATTATAACATGTTACAGCTACAGTCGAGCATACTCGACTGCTAATACCCGCTACCCATGTGCGTACTAAAAAACTTTTTTCTGAATGTATACATACGCATAGATCCTTACTTAGCTCCAATCGCCTAACCAAGAGTAGAGTTCAGTAAAAATAGTTGAGTTAAATACCCAAGTGCGCGAGATTTTATTTTTTTTTTTAAATTTTTAGCCTGCGGATCTCAAAGATTGTTTAATGCATTTCCTGGATATTGTCGGCGGCTCGACATCAACAAATTTTAATAAAGCTATTAGTGTTCAATTCCTAAGAAACACTTTGAATTTGCACTTTGTGATGCCTTAACTGAGATGTAAACTATATTACTTACATTATCTTATATTACAAACATTATCTTCCTTTGCCAATCGTAGAACCATAAGCAATAACCAATTCAATGGGAGAATAGTGTAGACAGCGTCGACCCCGTAAAATTACCCATAACTAGTTACTTACCACAAACTCATTTGCGCATAAGAAGCATCGGCCGTGTATTGCATGGACCACTTGATTATACAATCATTGAACAAACATTCATAAAATTTTATAACATTGTATGTTAACAACAATGTTATAATAACTCTAATCGCCGGACATATGTAAACCTTTTAGAAAAATTTTAATTTCTGACTGATTGTTCCTATGTAAACTATTGCATATAAGTGTATTTAGATTTCTATATAACTTTAATAGCAATGAAAAGTTGACTTAAAAAACTGGCATCCATATAAAAGCCCTCATTTCCACAGATTATCCATATGGTAGCAAAAATACTACAAAATTGAAAGAAAACGTTCGTCTTAAAACAAACGACAAGCCAAACCTGTTTAATCTAAATCTATATATGTGGCTCAAATATGTACATAGAACAGATATAGTTGAGATATAGCACCATGTGTGATTATCATATATTACAAAATTAACAACGAGACACAGTGGAAACACATTGCATTGAACAGTTTGGAATTCGACTAAAAATATTAAAAAAGGTAATTAGATCGGATTTTGCTGTTTTTTAGAAATCATTTTAGCTTCTATCTGTGGTCCCAAAATAAACTTGCCGTAATGCTTTGGTTGCTCTTTAAAGTACCTATCGATTATTATCTGGAGGTCATCGATAGTTACGGCAAGAACGCGCGAGCGATACGTTAAATACATCTCTTGGGAGTACCGAAGCACCAAGTTATTAATCCCAATATCTCCAGGTGCTTCTGGCCAGTCCACCAACTGTAGAACTCCCAACTTTGCCTCAAGCAGTTTTTGTTCATCCAATTTGTGTCTTTCGGCTTTAAGCCAATCATATGTTTTATCAAAAACGCGTAATGTCTTCGCAGAGTGTGGATCCCGATAGCTGTAGAAATTGAAAAGGCCGTCAAATCCGATTCTTGCACCCGAGCCGTAAGCTCCGTTCTGTTCGCGTACTATAGGCAAAAGATAATTTGCAGATAGAATCTTAGCTAGTACACGCAATACCGGATGGTCCTCATGCATATAGGGTACTGCAAAAAAGGTTTTTGCGCAATAGTAAAGCGATGTATTCATCGCATAGTGCTGCGTTCCTGGCGTCAGCAAGTTTAAAGTGTTGTCTGTATTTACTGCATCGTGGGTTGGCAAGTTTTTAATAAAGCTGCTGTAGTTCTCCAAGCCATCAGAGAGAAAAGAGGGTGAACTATTAATGGCACTACGCATGTTGGTACTACTAAATACTTTAGATCCAATGTTCTTTAATCGATCCCGAATATCTAAAGTAGTATTTTGTTGAACATACTCTTTCATGAAGTCTATACGATCCATTCCGGAGAAGAGAGACTTCAATTTGGCAGCATTAGTTATCAACGCAGAAGAGCTTCGCATCGCGTATAAATCTCCAGAACATGCAATTCCTACTGATATCTTAGAAATGTAATTATCAATAAGCATTCTAAGACGATCAGTATCTTCCAGTTTGAAATTAAGAAGTAACTCCTCGCATATTGAAAACATATCGGGAACGTATTTGTTCAGTGCATACGTCGTCATCATCAGTCCCAGGTAATACGATTGAGAATCGTTTATACTTTCGGCTACCTTGGTTTCAAAAGCAAATCCTGCTGTCTTTGAATGCACCAATTTGTCAAACTGTCGGAAGTCATGATTATTAGTTCCCATTTCGTTTATTATGTCGCAAAATAGAGGAGCCAACATCAATTCATCTTCCGTTAAGCCCGACATATTAAAGATGCATTTTAAATAGGTTATATCACTGTTGTGGAGCTTACAGATCTGCGTCGGTACCTTTTCGATAGTGAGTTCTTCGACTTGCGGTATATCTAATGGTTCTTGTACATCTACTAAAGATAAACATGGCAGATTGTCTATATTCTCTATGTTCTTTTGCAGCGCCTCCAGCTTAATGCTTTCCTGATAAAGCGTCTCCAATTTGTCATTGTTACATTTGCTTATTTTATCTAGAAGTAGCATCTTTTCGGTCAGCTTCAATGTATTCTCATATGATTCATCAGGTGACATTGTTATAGTCAGCTTGTGAGTATTGTCTGCAAAATATTTAACAAATTTCTGCTGAAGGTAGTCCTTATTTTCATGAATTCTGCACTTTAACTTAGCAATCATATCGGAAATTTGCAGATTAGCAATAATATCGCCTTCATGGTTCCAAAGCGGAGTCGATTGGAACAAGAATGTGTTTCCGAAATTCGGTCTTGATTTCTTGTGGAACAACTCTAACCGGTGTAAAGTGTTTTCGATATTTTCGGGTTCAAAACCATCACGAATGATATCCTGTATAGTTTGTTCGAAAGTCTCAGTAAACATATTGAAATCTTCCGATTTAATATCCTGCAATCCTACAACAAAATAAGTATCTCTACATTCTGCACTAAACCCAGTGTTCTTGTTGTAGCCACCGGAAAAGTTAGATGCAATTAAATTCTTGTACAAACTCGAATTGGGCCCTTGAGTCAACAATTTTGACAAGACATTCAGTTCGAATACCTCCTGTACATCGGTCCTATCGCACAATAGCAAGGCAATTGAAATTTGATGCTGCTTATTTGATGGGCCACGATTGTTATTGGGCCTGCACGAGATGTGTGCTCTACGCGGTTGCAACCAACGTTTGCAAGGTGGAATACGGCTGTGCGAGCTGTCTTTGAAATTGCAGTTAAGCAAATATTCCTTATTGATAAACGAAAGTGTCGGCATTATATCAAAGGAACCGTAGGAGAAAATGCGCGCATTACTTGGATGGTAATAGTTGCGATGAAAGGCAATCACATCCTCATAATTCAGCTTAGGTATATCTAATGGATCTCCACCAGCAACATACTTATATATGTAATCAGGCATTAAGTTCGAATAGATGTGTCTTCGCATTAACTGAACATTCTCAGAAAATATCCCCTTCATTTCGTTATAGACGACTCCTTTAAACATTAGCTCTGAATTCGGATTGCGCAAGTCCTTGTGCTCGAGTCTCCATCCTTCCTGAATAAAGTCAAAGTACAGTAAACTGGGCCTGAAGGGTTTTTTTATTGTAGAAACTGGTGCTTAAAAAATGAGGAAACTCTGTAGATTACTTACCTAAAGACAGCATCCAAGTATATACTCTGCATGTTTCGAAAATCCTTCTCATTTCTAGATGAAAATGGATATATTGTATAATCGGCTCCGGTCATGGCATTAATACTAGTCGCAACTGATCGATTGAGCATTTTAAAAAATGGATCCCGGATAGAATATTTCTTTGATCCACACAAAGAAAGGTGTTCCAATACGTGCGCTATTCCCGTGGAATTTGGTGGCGGAGTTCGAAAGTTGATGGAAAATACATTATGGTTATCTTTGGTATCCAAGTGCCAGAACTCTGTTCCTGTTTCCACATGTCGAAGTGTATAGGACATTAAATTAAAATCGGGAATATATGCAGTCCTTTCGCAGTGAAACCCGTCATATACCTCGCCTTCTTTACATTTATAGTTTCGTTCTTCCATTACATATGGGATTTCCATCTTCGACATTTCCTTTCCTTTATTTGCAACATGTTTCCCTCTATATATTTTCGCACTTCGTATGTTGAAGTTACCCCACCTTACTCTCTGAAGCGGGGAACGCGCCTCCCTTAGGCGTTTTAGAATCTGCATGTTAATAAATACCTAATAAAAAAGCTCTGTTTGCCATAAAATTTTTAATTGATCAGAAGTTAAATTTAAATTTGAATTTGAATTTATCTGTATTACAAAAACAATAAATAAATTTCAATCAGCTGACTGATTTCTCCTACTAGACTTTATAATAACAATAACAAGCACGAAAGCGATAGTCGAGTGTGGTCGACTGTGATATACCCACTATACACCTGACCAAAAACGTTTCTTCAATATATATTTTTTTTATTATTGAAGCGATGAATCCATACAACTCAAACAGCGTAATTAAACAAATAAATAATAGAACCGAACATCACGCTTATCGCGGGATGACTTAATACTATATTTCATACTCTATTAGTCTAAATTTAAAGTAACTTGGAAATTTTCCCGTGAGTAATCAGAAAGAGTTCAAATATTTAGTTGATATTTTTACAAGAACAGAAAACGTTGCATTTATAAAAATAAAGAGGCGCATTTTACAATAAAGTATAAATAATAAGCAAATAAAGCATAATAGTTATTAATAGTGTTTTGACATAACATGGACTGCTTTACTATATATACCTTTATAATGTATGAACAGACACGTTTCAGATTAATTATGTTTGATTACATTACATTCTTGATCGCATCACTTTAGATATCCAATCCAACAGCTTAATATTGCAGTCATATATTTCACAGTTGCCAGTCTGAGTGTCTGTCTTTTCAGCAAGAATAAAATCCTGTTCATCCACAGAAGCCGTATTGAGCGTTTTAGACGGGCTGATAAAAAATATATCGTATATACATAAATAATATTATTAAATAGATAATATTATTAGGACTGACCTGGCAGTCCTTCTGTACAGTATTGTAGCCTAGAAATGAATTTATTCATGCAAATGTCTAATGTTTGCAATTTAGTCACTCATACAAGGCGCTTGATAATCAGGTTCTAATACTTACTGAATTTTAGAACAACTTACCTAAGTATTATGTGCAGAAGTTCATGAACGACACTAAAGTGCTTGGAGAATTGAATCGTATTTGCCTCGCAAATGGCTTGGAGTAGACACTCTTTGCCATTATATCCGTATCTGGGCATCCAAAAATATAGAAATCTGTTCCTCCTTGCGTACTCAAAAGTCAGACTCACCTGTCTAGCATATGTTCTATGTAAGCATAGATTTTCCAACGCAAATCAGTGGGCTGCCTTTGCAGCTGGCGTAGTTCTGTTAAGGGGCTACTGCCATCTAATGCATTCTGTGTATTCTTGTACTCTGGCCAATACGGATTTTGTCGATATACGGAGGCATTATATGGCAAAAAGAATTCCGCTTTTAGCACGTGGCCAATGGTTAGCGATTCAAAAGATAGGTCAGCTGGAATGCCGATTCCTGCTATAAACTGGTAAATGATGCTTGTTTATAAAATACTCAGAGCTGCACACGATTGTCAAAGGCACATTTACCTGATGTCTCGTAGGAGCTTGTCGTGGGAAGATTAAAAAGCGTCTTAATCGAGAACGTTGTTCAGTAAGCTGTGCGTAGAATACAATGCACAGATAAAGCAGAAAAATGAACCACATACTGTGGGACATATTGATTGACTAAACTCATCTGTGGAAAGTTATGTCTGCATCTTCTGGGTGGCCCAAGCAATTAACAATCTGTTGTTAGAATCCATTTCTGGTTCTATTCTAACATGCATTTGCCAACTCACTTATACCATGCATAACATTCATTTAATTTGCGCTTTTATGTAGATAAAGAGGCTATTCACCAATTTCTTTATTAAAAGTTCATATACACAAATGAAAACTTTATTATACCCTGTACAAATTCAGATATCTATGCATATGATATGTATGTATAAAGTGAGAAATGTGATGATATTTTGAACTTGAAAAGCCCTTACATACTCGTGTGTACAGATAGTCAAGTAACTCTTTACTCAAATGGACATGTTAATGTAATGTACATACATATGTGTAAAGAGTTACTTGACAGACTGTAAGTATATCTGGTATTATTTCATGGGTATATGATTTTGGGAAAAATTTGTGCAAAACAACTCCTTTAAATCAAAGGTCGGCAGCAATCGTTAAACACTTTCAAGTTATGTTTGTATTTGTAGCAACAGACACGAAGTTTGTCAACTGATTCATTTTGTTGTATATTTATTTCTGTGGCGAAAAGCTTACCGAAGATATCTGAAAACGTAACGAACCTTTAACAGTCATACGTATGCCGGCAGAGCTCTTGTCTTTTTACTCAGATACTGCGCAGACACTAGCATGAACATGTAGTAGCACTTCACGGCATATTCCAAAACTTTAAGTGTCAAATGCAGCGGTCCCTTGTTTATTTTTGACATAAACATTCATGACCTCTTGAGCAGGCGACATGGGTCATCATGGGTCCAAGGCTATTAATACAATACTTATACTAGATTAAGAATTGTACCAAGCAGTGTGTTACTATACAAACACCTAACACTCTAAGATCATTTGAAATAAACTCTTTAAAGTGTAGAGTACGTGAAGTGTTTTCTTATACAGATACAACGTTCTGACTAGACCAATACTTAGCTGACTATAGAATCTACCTATCCTTCAAATTAAAAGTTCCAATCGGCGTGCTGCACCGCCGAAGACTTTGGCTTTTGAATTTGTTATTTATAAACACGTCGAACTGGGCCGACTTCAACGTTCGTGTTTTCTTATAGTATATAGTTTTTAGTTAATTTGACATATTTGATTAAGAAAAGATTCGTAAAATATGCAAAAGGGTTTGTATTTATTGGCATTATTGGTAATATAATTTTAAGAATAGATCATAAGTTTTACAGAAAGTGTAAAAAATTATATGATAGGAGTTGGATTCTCTTAACGACCTCGTGTAATGCAATTTTACAATCAGTGCGCAAAAGGCTGGGAATACTTACAATACTTGGGGCAGTCGATGTAAGCGTAGTTACACAATACACAATTAAATTAAATAGGTACATAAAATTAAAAAGTACTAAGGAATACCTAAAATGAAATTTACATCAGATTAAATGATTTCAAAAGCTGCCGCGCCTAATGAGTTAAGGACTAATTTACGTAAGTGGACACGGTTAATTGTCTTAGTATTTTACTTGTGCTTGTGAAATTCCTCCATACAGAGTTTGCAACTCCACGAACCTTCGGGTGGGGTAACCAGTGGCGGAGAGAGACAATACATATGATAGCCGCGATCGCAATCATCGCAGAATAGCAACTGGTCATCGTTGTCGGAGGTGCCACAAATAGAACAATATTTACATTCAATGCACTGCCAGCGGTAGCGCTTTACAGATATTATCATGTTTGGCGTAAACTGCAGACATGACGGATGACCAGAACGACCACAATCCGAACAAGACACCAGTTCTTCGGGCATATTTGTTTTTTTGTTCTCACGTTGATCGCCCAAACAAAAATCGCAATAGGGCGATGGTTGTGCCACTTCGCGTTCAGTCCGTAACTTGTTCTTTTTTGGACTTGCCAACGGAGTAGATGGTGACGTGTTTACTGTTGTAAATATTGCTGGGGTAGCAGCCGATGTTGTAGACATACCCATGCTAGCTATGGTGGCCAGTGGAATTGAATCGTTTGAAGCGCCAGCATCGTTCAAAGAACTTTTCTCGTACGACGGCGGAAGACTTGTCGTTAATACCAGAGCTGGCTGTGAGGTTTCGTCGATAATGGGAATTGGCGATGCTGAGTTCGAGTGCGTTGCATATAGTCCACTAGCTGCAGCTGCGGCCGCAGTGCTTGCAGCATGTGCAACTGCTGCGGCAGCCGCTGCTGCTGCAGCCGATGTGTTAGCATTGTTGCTAGTACCACCACGTCTTCTTCGATCTGCTGTGTCCCCATCAGTTGCATTGCGACGTCTATTACCTGAAACGGAAAAACTTGTATAATCAAATAAAACTACTAAAGAATAAAGAGTTGAACATACCACCTCCTTTCCGTCCCCGTTTTGGGGTGCCGTCCACAGTTGCATTCGAACGCCGAGGTCGGGATCCGCGTTTGCGTTTTCCTCGGTTGCTATACGATTCATCGAAATCATTGTCAGAGTCAAAATCATCTTCATAATCATCCGCATGATGATAGTGGGACGTGTCCATATCCTCATGAAACCAATCTTTTTCGGCATTTGCATGTGAGTCCTTGCTATCATTGTCTCCTGAGGCGCCCATTGAGTTTCCGTCAGTGGCAGCGATGGCTACAAAGTCAAACAAGTATAATTTATCAATGGGAAGAAGTAAATACGTGCATACGTATGTGCTGTAGTGTGTTCATGTGCTCACACAGCCACACATATCAGCCCCAATGAATGTTTAAGCCTTTTAAATGGGGTGGTTCCTTACTGCGTATACACATGTAAGGAATGCAGTCTAATAAAGCCGCAGATGCTTAGCAAATCTTTGTTGTTGTTGTCAATTCACAGTGTAGCAAGAACATTATGTTTTGGCTAAGGAATCTATGTAATGTATATGTCTAAAGTCTTTATTTTCAATTTATATGCAGTGCATGGCAATAATAAATAAC
This sequence comes from Zaprionus davidi, assembly GCA_018903715.1. Taxonomy (NCBI): domain Eukaryota; kingdom Metazoa; phylum Arthropoda; class Insecta; order Diptera; family Drosophilidae; genus Zaprionus; species Zaprionus davidi. Next base: position 12,486,388 of record JAEIGL010000004.1, on the reverse strand, counting down.
ATAATATTACCAGCTCTAATTTCTATAAGTTAAGAAAAGATAATTATGTGATCTGAAATTCAAATGAATTTTCATTTTGAATAGAATACAACTTTAGCAGATGTATAAATATAATAATATAATCGATACACATATTTATTTAAAATATGCACATGTTAAACCACTGTGCGGCGAGGTGGTGGCACTTATGGGGCTGAAGCTGAACAAAGAAGTAGCAATTGTAAGTTTTATTGATTTTACAACGCCGTATGTTATTGCACATAGTTAATCATAAATATATATGAAATAAGCATATATAATTATTAATTTTATTCATGATATATTTGTTTAAATATACCCAATTGTGTATGTAAATCTATTTAAGCCATACCTGCGCTCTCTGCTTGATGATGATCACGTGCACCGACCACTCCTGCACCAGAGGTTGGCACATGATGATGCTGATGTTGATGCTGATGCTGGTGGGTTAGGTGGTGTTCTCGGTATTGGTAGGTGCGGTAGCTGTGATGTGGATTAAGCAAGTACTGTCGCTTTGGCTTGCGCCAGCGAGCTGATGGATACGTATAAATTTGGCCATGCCGAAAGCCGGGCATTCGCTGCTTTCGTTTCATAAAGAGCGCGCAATGAGTCTGTGCAACGCCTGTCTGAGGGTCAAGGAACGGCATGCGAAGACGCCGCTCGATGCAGAGCCGCGTGTTAAAGTTTTCGCTGTTCTCAAGTATTTCCTTGTATGCGGTGTCATTTAAGAAGTTCTGAATCTTTTCAAAGTTTCCAATGTTTACCACCGCGATTTCGGAAGCCATATTGTTACCCTCGTTGCTAGCGTCGGCTTCTGCAGCAATGGCAGTTGCATTGACATCAACAGAGTAGTATCAACACTTCACTCGGTGTTTGTTTATAAACAACAGCCCAGTAAATGCGATTATAACACTCAATGATTGAATTTCTAATTATCTTTCTGCAACTTGATCAGATTTATATACCAAAAACGCATTTTTCTTCGTTTGCTTTCGCAAACGAGTTTTTGTGCCACAAAACAAGAAATTGACAGACTTCAGGGTTGTCGCATACACAAACACTTTCGGAAAACCTTCTGGCAACACTAATGGTCATGAAAACGTAAACGGTCACACTGGCAGGGCGTGTTTATGTCTTTTGACACAACATTTGTTCATTAGTTAAATTTTTATTTTGTTCGACTTGTGTTTGTTTATTAAATTAATTTTATTCAAAATACTAATTAAAAATACGAAATTCGAAAAACAGCCATGGGCGCGTCGAACCGCAGCACACGAGTTGCCCTGGGAATATCTGCGTTCTCGTTAATTCTCTTCGTCATCGCATTTGCAACGCCCTATTGGCTTGTTACTGATGGCCGACTCCAAAATCCACGCTTCACAAATCTGGGACTTTGGGAAGTGTGTTTTAACAATTTCCAGGACATTCACCGGTTCTATGACACTAGATTCACTGGCTGCTTGTGGGTATTCGAAGAGGAATACTACATCATCCATGACTTTTTACTGCCAGGCTTCTATATAGCGGTCCAGCTATTCGCCACATTGTGCTTCGTTATGTGCCTGCTTGCCCTGCCACTCACCTTGGGCTTCTTGCGGACATCCCGAGATGACGATCGCTATGTAGTGCTGCTGCTCACGATTGGCACCTGCCAGGTACTGGGATCGATCTTCGGCTTCATCGCAGTGGTCATCTTTGGAGCCAAAGGCGACTCTCGTGATTGGATGCCTGGCTGGCAGAACAATGATATGGGCTGGTCATTTGCCTTTGCCGTTGTGGGTGCTGTAATGTTGTTGCCAGCGGGCATTCTATATATGGTTGAAGCACGCCGCGAGAGATACAAGCGCCTTAATGAAATAAGCAACCGCGAAGTGAGCGAGTATGGCGATGACTACTATCAAAACCAGGCAGCGGTGGTATCACCCTCAACATCCGCAGCGCCGCCTCAGTCTTACTTTGCCCCTGAACCGAGCCGTCCTCGCCGCCCGCAACCAGGACGTCAGCAGCCAGCAGCCATAGCTCATGGAAGCATCCAAACAGACATATAAACACATGTCGCGTAGCAGAGTGGGGCCTTAATATTGTAATACTTTCGTCCATTGAATCTTTTTTATATCTGTTGAAAATATGTAGAATGCCGTCCTTAGCTTAAGTCAACATTTAACTCGAATCGAATATTTTTGAACACTCCATATTATACAATCATTGCAACATTTATTTTTATACCTACAAAGTATTTTAATAAAACGAATCTTTGCACAAAATATTTACTTTTAGATTATTTTAAAATCAAATAAAATGATTGTGCTGAGAGCCAAAAGTTTTCTTATTCAAAGTAAAGCAGACAATACTTTAAAGGTCAATAAAGTTGTCCTCTATATACAAATATCATCAGGTCATATTCTTTTTGGCCTTAGTTAAATGCATTTATACATGACATATATAAATATATACAGTTCGATCAGAAGGCAGCATAGCCAAATGGATTTAGACACATAATAAGTTGATTGTAGGAATATGCAGAGTTAACCTCTTGCAACATACAGAGACACCAAGTTGAAGGGTTCCTCTTTAGCAAGAGCGCTTAAGGTTTATTTTCTTATACTAGAGGGAGATACCCATAATAATTAGATATACAATTGGCTGTTTTGGCACCTAGCTGACTATTCTGTGACCTCCAAATAGGAAATTTGATTAGACCATTGAGACTGAAGTTGTTCAAGAACACAATTCTCATTGCAGCGCCGCCAGGCAGATTCGTCTGAGTCTTGTGAATGTTTTAGCATAATAATTTGTGAATTTGATTTTGTTAGGTATGGAATACAAAACTAAGGTTCTTTACTGTCGCCTGCAGCTCTGTTAACAGTTTAGATCAGGTCAAGCCGAATCTGCAGGTGTTTTTTTTATCCAATGCTGTTGGACATCTTCATTTGAGCTCCGCTCCAGCACAAGGAATAACTCCCGCTGTTGACCATCTTGAGATAACTGCTCTCGTAAGAACTGAAGCGTGTCAGCTTCGTTGCCGATCAGTTCGGGCTGCCGCAGTTTCGAGTCCAGGTTGTAGTAGTACTCTCCAATGCGACGAACGGCTATCCAGTGACGCCTTCTAAGCGGCAGTGTAATAATGCCAATTTTGTAGTCAGAGGGTATGTTGAGAATGAAGCCAACAATTGCATCTAGATCAATGATCGAAGGGTCCCTGTGTGGTATTCAAAAGTATGGTCATGGAATCTTTCTGTACTCAGGTTGTACTTACTTTCTCTTGTCAAACCAGACTGCTTCGCAATTTCTTTTTTGCAAAGCAGTCATAATTACATTGATATCATAATTGCCAAGCCCAAGCACTGAACGATGTGGATTAATCCAAACATTGGGACTTAAGTTACAGCATATATCATCCAGCTCTGCTTTTGTGTAGGACTGATCACCTTGGAATAGATTATTGAGTGCATGTAGGGCACATAGTTGCCTCATTTGTTTTTCATGGTAAACAGATGACTTGGGCATGGTAGCAGGCATCTCGGCCTTTTGATAAGTATATTTTTAAATGTTATATGGTTTTTTAATAAATACTGTTTTAAAACCAGAACTTAAACTTTGTTTTGTTGACAATTTAGCGTGCATTTACACACAAACATATATATGTATGTATGTATATGCTCTCGTGAGTAAAAGAATTTGTGCTCACACACGTATCGACCTGTTTGACAAGCCTAAAATTTATGAAATGAATAAAAGAAAATCTAACCATTTGAAAATTAAAAGATTAAAATATAGAAATTTAAAAAAGAAATTAAGCATCTCCTTATTTGTTTCAACCCACTTATTGTTAACACATTTGATCTATTTCTGCAGATGAGTTCAGTATTTTTTTTAAGAAAATCAACTATTTATCGAATTTTATCGAAAATAATTATAGTGTATTGGGATAGGCAACACTTGGTCACACTTAACTCACCACGAACTGTCACATGATTTTCACCTGACATTTGCTAGCTTCTGCGAAAAAAATCTGTCGACGATAATTCCAAATATATAGGAAGAAATTTTCAATCTCGTCGAACGGAAGCGTGTATCGAAGCTAGCAAAATGAAAATCTGTGGACCTAAATGCTCGCTCTGCGGCCTGATTATCTCCGTTTGGGGTATAGTGCAGTTGGTAAGTTATATTGTCAGCTGAGGCTGGTTTGTTTTGTGGTGTCATAGGAGGCGGAGTCACAAGACCACCCTTCATAAATTCATATAATAACAAGTAAAACATACTTTAATATTTTTTTTTTAATTTAGGTGTTGATGGGATTGTTCTTCTACATACATAGTGTGGCTTTGATCGAGGACTTGCCACTTGAGGAGGAATACAAAACCTTGGATGAGTTTTATACAGCTGCGAATAATGCATACAACCAGGTTGGTTTGAATATTAACATCATCTTAGTTCACGTTAGTTATTTTGTGTATGTTATAATACGCGCAAGGGATAAGTAGTTATTTAACTGGTCTGCGTTCTTATTGTACCTTTCGAACATTGAAAATGGTCATATAGGGTATACTAACCGTGGCAGACCCAATAAGGTATGCATACGATCGATAGAACTGTGTCTGTATGTGTATACAGATCTACACAAACACATAAGAGTACACTCTGCTAACGAGTTCATATAAAATAGCTTTGCATAAACTCATAGAAGCAATGCCTCCTTTGATAGAAAAAACAATGCGCAGATATATGTAGTTTATTTCAAATTTTGGATGTTGGATAGATAAGCACTATATGAACCTAATCTATACATTTTTGTATACTTACACACTTCTAATCTAATTTCCAATACTATTTTCAGAATGCCTACAACTGCTGGATCGCGGCATGCATCTACGTGCTTACCCTCCTGCTCTCTGCGCAGCAGTTCTACATGAATAGCAGAGTAACTGCCAACTAAAAATGTGCTTCATCTTCATCCTTTTAGTACATACAAATATTGCTTGTCTTCAGTTGAATGTAAATCCATAGAAGAGACAAAATTAATAACACGTGCATTCACTGAAGGTTGCACCAAACCACAATTAGTATTGCAATGTTTTATTTAAAGTTGAAAATTGTTTACTTACTGTATAATATCCACCAAGTTTTGTTGCTAAAGTTTAAAAGAAATGAAATATGATAATAGTTAAGTAAAGCCCTGATGTATATTGTATGCATATCTATGTATGTACACAATACAATTGTTTGTTCATAATAATTACATTCCTTTGTTATATGTTATTTTTATTTCTGCTTATTTAATTGACGAGGACAAGCGCCACATAACTCAACAATCCAGTTAAATCATTTCTTAGTTGGATTAGTATTTCTATTATGCATTCATTTGTGTATCAATGTTTAGCATTACATGGTGTAGATATCTTAATGGTTTATCTGGGATAATATGCTTGTCAATACGAATCAGATATTTGTTGTAATTGATCAAAACCACAAATAAATGTAATTTGAGTTCAAGGCTTTTTCTGTGTTTACCAAATGCGAATACCAAATAGAGTTATTGATTCGTTCGTAAAGAAAGATGTAGTAAATTTGGCTGTAATATTTTGAAAAATATCGAAAACTGGCCGATAGGTAATGTACGATGCAGCTAGCTCCGACCTATTTACAGCTTTCAGCAATAAGAAACATGTGCACCAAGTTTCATCCAGATAACTAAAATAAGAGACAAGTTGGCGTTACAACAGACAGGCGACGGAAGTGACTCATTTCAATCAAACTATGGTACATTTTACAATAATAAGAAACTAACTGGATTACCTAAAACGTTGTTTATGATAAGTTGCAATTTTTTCTGATTTTTCTTTCAAGAATGTAATGGGTATCATCACTGTGAACGGTCAACATAACAGATGAAAATTCTTTTTGTTTATTCAACATACATAGTTCTCTTTAAGGCTGTTACACTGATTTGTTATAGCGACCCTCCAGTTTTTCGATATCATTACTACGATTTTGCTTTAAAATAGACCGTAGTTATGGCGATCTACTCTTCATTCGACGAAATTTTGCTGCCTAGCGAGAATTCTTTTGTGAACCGAGAAGATTAAATAGTCGCTGGGGGCCTGATCTGAAGAATACGGCGAATCCGGAAGCAATTCAAAGCCCAATATATGGATTTTTGTCATCGTTTTCACCGACCTGTTGCACGGTGCGTTGTCTTGGTGAATCAATAGAGTGTTGCACAAGTGAGTGACCCAATGAAGAGTGAAATTTAGCTTACGTTCTAAAATTGCTAAAGTCCATTGTGTTTCTATATACGTATATGGTTACTGTATAACCTTGCCTGTTACTGATTAGTCGTCCTTTTCCGAAAAAGAATATTCTTCTTCATATAAAGTCCTTCATTTCCGCAGATAATTATGGACATTTATATTTTCTCTGTAAGGGTATAATTATTAATTAAGACTTGGCTACTTCAAATGTCGTAGTTTAATAAGTGCGCAAATAAATGGAATGTTAATAAACGTATTACTAATTTTGATATAAATATACATAAGTTTTATTTTTATGAATATATAACGAACATAACAATATACTTTTTAATTATAATACATAAATACGATTTACAAACTGAAAATAATTTATAAATATATGTATATAACTCAATCTTTATATAATATATTAATACAATTTTAAGTATTATTCGAATCGTAGCTATATATTGTAACAGTCCCTAAAATATTCAGGATCATATCGTGTTCTTTAATACGTTTATTCTCGTAGTTGTCCATATGCATGTATTTTATGTACTGTATACTTCACATTATTCTTTGATATACATATGTACAAATACATACATACATAATGCTTTACATACAATATACGTATGGCAAATCTGCCAGATGGTATGCTACGGACTAGAAACTAGCAATTATGTATTAATTGTTAGCTTTATTTTGTATTTCTTGTTGTACAGTAATATTTAAGAAGACTATTATTCAAATTTCCATTTCTTGAACTCGAATCTCGAAATAATTCGGTGTCACAAGTTAGATTCGGTAAATAGGAGACATTAATAAATATGGTATGGTAGATTTCGAATAATTTAGGCATTGAGGGGAACAGTTTTATTGAGGTTTGAAAAATGCAAGGAAATAGGTTTAAAAATCTCATTTTAAAGGCTCCTTTTAAATTAGTCAGATGTCTATATCTGATTATCTTAAAGCAGTTACAGCCATTCATTTGAAATTCATTCGCTCTTGATTGCAGATCGATGATCGCGATGATTTTCGATTGACTGATTCCAAATACGCTCCCGGTGTCCAACCTTCAGAATTGGTGTCTGTTAAAAAATAATAAAATAATTTATATTAAAGTAAAGCTAAGTAAATTACTGATACATATGAAAGGTATTATATTGTACAATACATATATAAGTCTATGATATTTAAATTTAACAGTTACCTAAGACACGCACATACCACCAGCCGGCACATCCCACTTTCAATAGCTCGATAACTTCACCTTCTCGCATCGAAACTTCAGAATGTCCCACAGCCGTATAATCAGCCAGGGCAACGAATTTACTGCCCTGAATCGAAATTTATACAATTAGTTAATGATTGTTAGCAAAGATTTGTTGTTAGTGCTTTGCGCTGTTTAGAATTGTGTATATAGTTAGTTTTAGGGCATTCGAAATTTGTCTTAGCATTGTCTTTACATCTGTGCTTTGTTGGAAACAATTTACTTTCTTGTTTCATAGTTATTGTTTTTTAGTTTCCAAAGCACTCGAAATGAAATCATTATTTATAATAATAGATATGTTAGTACAATATATCCAAAATTACCATAAATGAAAAAATTAAAAGAAAGCAGAAAGCCAACTTCGGCTTGCCGGAAGTTTTATTTTGTATCTTTTGCAGTATTATTCCTATGCTGATTATCTATTTGATAATGTATGCATTAAATACATTTTCTGGAAATCATTAATTCCGACTGATAGTTACTTTGAATGCTATAAGATATTTTAGTTTGATTTTGATGAAATTATGAAAACATAAATTATTTCTAATAAGATATAATTATACTTGTATTGAGCTCTTTTTCATTTATCAGCAATATGATATAGCGGTTCGATTTTAACAAAATATTATATATAACAAATCTTAAAAAACAACACTAATCGACTTTTAAGTTTACTACAAGTTATACGATGAATGGGCCCGATCCGACTTACTCCGACTTAGTTAAGAGTTATTTGCGTTGCAATACAAAGACAATACGGATGGCTACTTAGCAAATATTCAAATAATAACATATTGTAAATCTATTATTAATTAAAACAAACGTTTAGGTTTTACAAAAGTTAAATGTTAGATAAAGTTGCCTGGAATATAGCTTCAAGCAACCTTACAATAAAATCGTGCATACTAAATAATCTCGTACCCAGAAATTTTGGATTCTATTCTTATTTTACGGATGTCAGTCTTCAGTGGTCAACGGATACATAGAACTTTGAGTTCGATTTTGGAGTCATAGAGGAGGACGCACTGTCGGCATTATATGACGCCCACTGTGCCAGTAGATTCATAAAGCGCTGGCGATCAGGACGCATCAATAAATGCATGGTGCATGAAGACGACGGTGCGGTTCATGTTCATGCAGTAACAAATAATTTGTGCATGTTTTTTGGGTGTAAGTTTTCATAAAAAGAAAGTACATTTCATTAAAATTATGCATAAATAATAAGAAATAAATTGTAAGAAATTGAAATGTTTGGAGTACCCTAACCAACTGTAAATAATTTTATTGTTTATAGAATTATATGCCATTGACTTGAACGTAATACCTACAATACATTTTCAAAAAAGTTTTTCAGAACTACCTTATTTGGAACTACCACAACCTTTATTTTAAATATGCTTTCAACTGTTATTTACCGGCGTGCTAGTATCCTCGTTCAATGAGATTTCATCCTCGCTGTTTGAGTAATCAGAGCTCCATCCGCATGCCTCCTGGTGCTCCCTATCACGATCAACGGCACTGCTGGAAGCAGCTGCTGCGGGACCATTTTCTTCACTGCTGCAGTTCGAGTTGCGGTTAGAAGACTCCGAGGAAGCATCACAGCTGATTGTTCGACTGGCTGTGCTAAGTATAATGTTTGGCGTATCCCAGGATGTTGTCTGTTTAAGGCCTCGATGATTTAGGCCATACTGCTTTATTTTCTCCCCTTTCAATTCCTCAAGCTGGTTGAGTAGAACTCGCTTGATCTCAGCCACCCATTTGTTTTTGACGTCCAGTGTTGGGGCTTGAAGTGTGTGCACTTCCTGACGACCCTGCAGCCAAACCTCGAATCGTTTAGTATCACCCCGAACTGACTCCGTTAGGCCAATCTGGGACATCTGTGCAAAAAGAAGAAGAAGGTTTCAAAAGCTGCACTATATCGATTTTTTAGATATTTGACCCACCTTGACATGGTGTTTGAACTGGTAGGTGCTTTTATTGTGACCTGTCTTTGAGGTTTGCTTGCAGAAGAGCAAGGATTTCTGGTATAGAAATATGTGACGCTGCTGGGGCTTAATGCGCAGTCGGATATCCTTCTTTGACTCGGTCCACACTTGAAAAGAATCTTGAAGTAATAGTTCTCCCTGCTGGCCCAGATCAGTCTGTAAAGAAAGGAGTAAAAACGTAAATTTAACTCCTTAAAGTTGTCTGTCTGTAAATACTTACGGGGAATCCTGTTATAGCTACTTGATGCATGGAATCATTCACACACTTTAGAACTATAAGCATGCAATCGAGAGCCTTCTGCAGCTCCTTGGTGCAACTGCCGCTGTCACTAAAGCGCAGCAGGTCCTTTAGAAGCAACTGGTACTTGGTAATCCGTTGAACTGGCTTTAGCAAGTACGCAGCCAGGGGAAGTTTGTGACCCAATTTCTTTTGGCATTCTTGTAGGAAGAGATGTGTGTCAACGAGCGTCTCCCGCAGTCTCTCAGATCTCGGTATATTTTGACAATAGAACGAGTACAACCGGTAGAAGGTGTCACGCTAAAAAGTTAAACATTTTATAGGTAATACTTTGACTGGTTGGACATTGTCACTGTTCCCACTTACCCTTTGAACAAAGCAGAGTGCAACAAGTTCTGTCGTTGAAATGCAGTTCTCCAAGTCCTTAAGAAATATTTCGTTATGAAAGGTAAATAGTTCGTGCAGGTTACCGAATAATATCTCTTCTTTTCCCTGAAGACTTGCAGGCACAAGGTGCATCAGTTCGTCTGACTGCATGCGATCAAAGTAACCCTGAAACACACAAATGATGGAGAGAGAGAGAACTATTTAACAGGTTTTAATAACAAGGCGTATGTTTTAGTTACTTTTTCCCTATTTAAGTACGAGCTAACATTACTGCTTATGAACTGTCCAAATTTCTCAGCCACATACTGTTCGACGCTGGAAAATCCTTGAGCCACAACAAAGTCCTTGATAATCTGCTCATACTTGGCCAACTTGAACTTGCCGTTTTTGAATTTCGGCAATTCATTCGAATCAACTGGCAACATTTTTGTATTTTCTTCAAAAAACTGATTGCAGAAGCCAACAATATCAAGATATGAACTATTCCAATTATTGGTTGCATTATAAAAAGCCTCAGCCTCAGTCACAGGTTGATTTGGTGACCTACTCCTTTCCTTAAGATTTGGTAAGGCATCAAGATTATTCACCCAGCTAGACCGACATGATCTGCACATGTAGGTGTCAAGTGCAGGCATCAGCTTGGGTGCTTTAAGTGATTTTGGGGTCGACAATGACTTGGCATTATTTAGGGAACCCAACGAGCTTTGAGCCCGCGCGACAGATGACGAGACAGACATGAAGCTCTTGGGCTCACTGTCTTCCAGATATGCTAGAATGTCTACGTAGTTTTTGCGCTGCAGATATTCCTTAAACTCGGTGTCGTTTTCGATCTCTGAATAGCTATTCGATTCAAGGTAATCCTTGACCAAGCGATACTCCAGGGATTCGTCGCAGCTGGACAATTCGATAAGTTCCTTGAATATTGTGCGCCGTTGGTTCTTCAAACGTTGTAGACTGTTGTTCATTTCGGGCTCTGCTGCCAGCTCTGGTTCCTGGTCACTGATAGAGGACTCCTTCTCCTCGCACTCCTTCAGTGTATTAATTATTTTGATGGTCGACTTTCCATTCAGCACATTGTGCGTGGCAAAGTTGCACAAGTTTGTGCCAAAAATGTAGCTGTCGCCAAGTTTAGCGCCATCAAAACGAGGTCGAAAATCTGCTGGGCGGTAGCTTATGCCGCCACAGGATGTATCCGATTCAAAGAGAGAGCCTTGAAACGAGAGCGGAGACTCGCGAGGCTCTTCAGGCAGATTGAATCGCCTGATTAGCGAATCGCCGAACTTTAAATTGAATCGACCGACAATATTACACGCCGTACTCTGCACCCGTCGCAGTTGAAATGAGCTCGGCACTCCCGATATCTTTGGTTTTGATGCTTTGTGCAGATCGTAGCCACCGTATCGCATATTTAATCCGTCAGCTATATAGTTGAGTCGCGCAATAAAATGATCTGCAAATCGACAATCTTCCGTCCGTTCTCGATGTTGCAGTACCGCTGCTCACAAGAGTTGATCACTTAATGCCAGCTCGCTTAGAATGAGCTGCAATTCATGTGTGTGGTTCTTAAAAGTTCGATGCGCTGTTACTCTTGGCCTAATGAATTTAATGCACTAATTGTATTCGGGGGCATTCAAGCATAGATTGAGCTTCCACATAAACCAGTTACTTTTTCAAAACTCTATTGGTTTCAGTTCGCTGGACATTGGTCAACTCCACAGACTTTAGTTCTACGGCTCCATAGTCGTAGACAGTCTTGTTCCTTGCTGTGAGAAGAGTATCTTACTGTGACTGTGATTTTCTTCTAGTGTTCATACTCATTATACCCTTCAGCCATTGAAAATGGTCAAAAAGGGGATTACTAATTTGTATATGTATGTAAACAATGGAGATGATGGCAGCGTGATGGTACGGGTGGCAACGCTGCATGCGCCTATCGATAGAACCAGAGTTGCGGTAATAAAGAATAATCGAACAGTCAGTTTAAAAGGGAGTTCAAGTCGAGAAATTGAACGAGAGAGTCATTGATAAAGTTGTCGTTGGAAGATAAGTTGTAAAGTGCAGAAAAGTCGGTTTGCTTTTTAAAAATAAAGACGTCGATCGGTCAAGTCGGACTTTCGTTAGTCATGTTGCAAGAACATAGTTAAAGTAGAGTGAATAAACTTATTAATTGTACTATCTAATATACTATTAACTAATATATCAATAAATATTACATGTACACTATTTAATTAGGAGAAGGAATCGTGGCAGACCCCACAAGACATATATATTCTTGTTTAGGAACACTTGCCGAGTAAATAGAAATATGTTCGTCTGTTTGTGTGGCCGTCTGACAGATGTAAGCTATTGTAAAAGAGAGACCCCAAATGAATACGATGTACAAGTATTTTATTCCGTTGCCCCGCAATCGATTTGTTAGCGACGTATAAAATATACAACTTTCTGATTTTGACATATATTTACTTAGCTGATTTAAATATCGACCTCTTCTTCAAATTTCAATACGCCAATAAACACACCTTAGTCCACTTCAACTTAGATTAGCGCTTACCTTAAGGATTGAACTCATTTCGTTCACATATATGCGTTCAGTCTCCAGCAGCTCAGATAACACGTGACCTCGCTTGAGCCTTCTCGCCTCAGCGTCCTGCAATTGTAAATTTATTTGGCTGTAGTTAAATTATAAAGCAATGTATAAAACACTGTTAAACGTAATTAAATAATTCTTAAGGCGTCGAAAAAAAAGAAAGTTATAATCGAGCGCACTTCGGAAAGAAGGTTACAATTACCTCTCCAACTACATTAACTGTCAACAACAACTTATTGTTTGCGTATATCACAGAGTTGTATTTGCAAGAATCGATGCCAAACAACTAAATGGCTTGTGGCTGCCGTAACGACACTTACAGTATATATAATTTAAAATTTAATAGCTTTTTTCATGTATTCATTGACAGCCATAATAACTCCAATCACTAGGCATAATTAATTCTTTTATAAGAATCTTTATTTTGAACTTATTGTCGATTTGGAAGCTATAGGATATAGTTGACAGATGTTTATGGAATGCAAAAAGTATACGTTGATTACCGATTGAAACTGATAAGTTAAGCTATTTCAAATATTCCGACTTGGATGAAATTTTGTTTGCATACAATTACAATTATGCATTTGTAGATTCATCAGTGGTAGATCTGTAATATAACTTGCATGTAAGTTCTATTATATATCGAGGTATTAATGTGTATGTTTGTATATATGCAGACATAAAATCTGGCCTTTTAGCCTTAGACAGATGAAATATTTGAATTTTTTTTTTATTATAAATAAGAACCTTGCCGATTTCAGTATCTATCAGAGCTGACCACATAAAATTTTGTCATGAGGGTTTCTGTATTTGTACCATTGGCATATCATTTTTGTTTTGAACTATGAATATACAATAGTTTATGGCGTTCGCAGATGTGTCCATTTACATAAATATTCCGTTTGATAATTACTAATACTCTACAAAGTGGGTTATAATACCCTTCTGTATGTACAATATATAAAATGTATTTTTTACTTACCTGTTGATTTTGCGTGTGTAGATTTGTGTCTGGGCACGAGCTGGTGTCGCCATTTAAAGAGACGCCCGAGTCAATGACACCGTCCATAGATCTGGGTCGAAACTCATGTGGTCCAGTCTGCAAGAGAATATAGCAGTGGTTATCAACAGTTCGGATATTCATATCAATACATCTCATAGGTATTTATTGGCACATTATGTCGCTTCTTCTTTTGAACTCAGTCGCGCTTAGCGCGTTTCTAAAGGGAACTCTCAACAATGACGGCTTCAAAACTACTAACTGATGGAAGACCCAACGGTTGGCACACATATTTTCTCGCATGCGGAGCACCAACGAGTCGAGGTTTTTTTTGACAAATTTTCGTGTTACAGCGCAGCCAGAGCAAAAGCAAGAGCTGAAACTTTTCTAACTAGACAACATTTATTTAAATGTGAGAAACGGTTCTTTTTGTAGACAACTTGATGATCGGTTGCTCTTGCCACTTTCGTTTCGGGGTGCTGATGGCGTCGCGGCTTAGTAATGCTGCACACCGAATGATTCGTTTAACTTTCTATGCTACTTCGCTTTTATAACATACAAAAACAAGAGCTACTAGCAATTTTGTAGTAGCTAACTAGCTCGTGTTCTGGATCCAAGGTCTACACATCTTAAGCAGTCGGGGTGTTTGGTAAGTGTAGCTGGCGCTGTGTTGTGTAATTACTAAGGAGTATCAACATAACACTTAATTTACTACTTTAGACTTTGCGCTTTCTAAACTGACAACTTCATTAGCCAAGTTAGTTACTTACAGTCTGTTTCTTCTTATAATTGCGACTTCCTTCCCACTAGAATTAACTTGATTAAAGCTTTAGGCTAGCCTCACTCTTAGATACACTTTGTTCTTTACTTGTTTAATAGTTCTCCAGAGAACTTATAGGTTTGAAAGGTGCAACTTGCTATAGGTTACTACTTGCTTAGCAGTACACCAATCTGTAGCCCAAGGTCTCGTTCATTTCTCATTCGACACGTCTTTAATATGCAAAGTCATTTGATATAGTGTACGTTTTACGCATTTTCAATGCATAATGAGAGTATATGCAAGTCAACCAAGTTAAATTAGTTCACTGTTTTTATAATTAGTAACAATTTTGTTGAGACTTTCGACTGATCCACTGAGGAGGTAAAGGAAGTTGATTAAAGTTGGTGACAATAACTCTGTTTCGCCTAGTTACCTAATTATGACATTCACTTTTTTAATTAGACAAGTTTGGAAAGCTGCTGAAGGTCAAAGAGTTGCCCACTTGCAAACAAGGCATATCCCACAACTTGGTATTCTGCTTGACTGAAATCGGGGTCAATAAACATAAACAGAGAAATTCATATGAGAGCAGGCCAAATGTACCGTTAGCACATCAAGTTTGGAGTCTCGAAAAACAACTTTTAACTACCGCGAGAAGTGATAAGCACAACCAACGAACCATTTCAGAACGCATTCATTGCTCTTGTTTTCTTAATTCTTCAATACTGCCCAAATTCCGAGTAGCCAACAATAAAACACAAACCCTCTCGGATTGATTTTGGTACTTTGCCCACGGACAATGGGGAAAGTGAAAGTTATTAGCGGTACATGTGTATAAGACAGAGCAGAGCCCAAGACGATTTTTGAGACCACTGGCGAAGAGACGAAGACTGAGAGCTCTCAGCGCCATTTTTCAGCACATCTTCATAACACAACCCTAATGATAAACATGTTATAAGTATTTTAATGCGCAAAAACAAATAAAAGTAGCACGAAAATTCTACTAACGAAAACATAATGTTTCTTTTTATGGGGGTCAACAAGCGAACATTAGAGTTGCTATTTTTCAAATTTATTTTTTGTCACATAATCCCGAAAGCTTTCAGTTATTAGAGTCGTCAACAAATGCGTTGGAAAAAACAAAAAAACAAGTAACAAATTTTAACTTTAACATGTCGAATAGCTAATACTCTAACTATTCTAATCATATAATATATACCAGACTGATTGTTACCAATTGTCACGGAACGGATAAGTTGGCTATCGATAGTTAGTTAAGTAATCTGACACCGATAGAAGACACTTTGATTTAGTATTTTATTGTATGCATTTTTATTGTTGTAGTAATTGGTCACACAGACTAAAAATTAAGCTATCCTTATCGCGTCAGATCAGTTCGTCTGGCGATATCCAAAAGTGAGGGAAGAGCAACTTCGGTATGTAGACTTGGGACTAGATTTAACGTTAAAGTCTTGTAATTCCTTGCAAAATATATTATTTCCCCATAGAATAAAACATCATTATTCAGCCCTTAATTAGTTCGATGTATTTGTATTTTAATGTCTGGTTAAAATTGATATACTCTCTGGCAGGGTATAGAAATGCAAAACATCTTCGTAATTTGTTATGAAACCACAAAATGAAAACCAGCAGACAAATCAAATACTGAAGTGTTTTTTCTTTTGTTGATACATTCCTGCTCTTGTGTTTATTAATGAATTGCCGCTTCCTGGCGCACGCTAACGTACTCCACGCTACCTTCACCTTTAATTAGCTCCATCGACGCAGCTCGTGATGCTTCACATTCGCGACTTTCGTTACATAATGAAGTGTTCCTGTACACACATACACATACACACATAATTACATATGCTACGGTAGTTATGAGAGCGATTCAGCCGAAACCGTCTAAAAATAACAATCAAATTTTGCTCAGCCTCAATTATTACCTTGATTTGGGTTGAGCTTGAATGCTTCCAGTCATTGGAGTATGTCGTGTATACACGGTCGCATTTTGAAGAGGTGCAGCTCTATTTCCTGGTGCGGATTAAGGTTTTTTGGAGTCAATCGTAACTTTCTTAAGAAATTAAAGCAGCTAGCAATTCAGACATGTGATAAAATGATTTTATAACTAGCTAACTTCTGTCCAAATTAATATAAGCTCTGAAAGGGTTTACCAATGCAATAATGCAATGTTGAAACATGACAAAAACCAATATTTCAAAAACATTCGTGTCTAAAATATGTTCTTTTTATTATTGAAAATCGAATCGAAAACCCGGGATAACAATGTATAAAATATATACATTTTGCGGTTATATGTCGATTAAATTAAAAAGGACAGATTTCCGGACGGTAAGATTTAGAGATATAGACGAAATTAATAAAGGACAGATCAGTGCGAAGAAATGGCTTTTTGTAACTTCATAACGGGGCAAGTTTTGGCAGAAGATTAAGAGAAAAGGTGTTTTTGGAAAAGACGTTTGGTTTAAGCGCCTCTCAGATCGGCAGATTGCCCCACTATGCAGAATTCCTCGTACCATATTCGATGGATTTCGCTTTCATAAGGGCAGATGGAGAGACTTGGTTAGTCCGACTTAGCTGCCCAAAAATATGTCTACTCTGTGGAGCCTTCAACACCTTCTTCTAGTACTTTGAAGTCTCCAAAAGCTCCTTCTGGCTGTTACATATATTTGTACACAGCTAGTGCCATTTTAAGTGTTCAAAAGATATAAGAATCCCTCAAATTTAGTAACTATATTTATAAATCGTGAAAAGTGCGTTTCAGAAGTAATTCGAAAGCGCAGTCAGGTTTGTGGTGCCTACCTTTCTCAGTAATTTATTGTTACGTAGTGGAACTTTGCTGGGGCGTGCCTGGATACCTTCCAATTCAACGCGGAATTTGCCCTCGTAGTATGAGCAATCATCCTCATCGCAGCTGGAAACACTACAACAACAATTGGCACCGAGTTCAGCTTCAACCTCGTAGCAGGCGTTATTCCAGAACACACCGCCAATTGTGTGACAGCAATCGTTGGAAGCACAGTTGATGCTCGAGCCTCGCTGATTGCCAGAGCACAAGCAACAATCCTGCTCTGAATCACACAGAGAGGTATTATCTCGACTGGATTCACCGCAGCCAGAGGATGACATTGAATTCCTTGATGATAGCTCCACTGGACACAATGATTTAGACTGTTCGTGAGTGCCTGCGGAACCTCTGCTGCCGTCGCTGCAGACAAATATCTTAACACTATTACTGCTGTGGCTTATGGGCCGAGGGGTGAGCATTAGAGAGTCCGTTTCCATGTAGTCATCGCAGGGATCTATGCACGACTCCTGCACCCAGTTGTCATCAATACTAATCGTTATTGTTGACGTCATAGGCTCAGAGCGTTGATTAAGTTTATTCAATTTCTTCTCCCTTTCTATATTGCACAGCTTTGCCTGGACGGCTGCGGCCGTGAGAAGCTCATTGGTCGTTGCTTTGATAAGATTCTTCTTGGCAAAGTTTTGTACATCGTTGGGATCCGCCTGTTTGGGGTTAGGTTTGTCTGGCATTTTTGATTCCAGATTATCGACACAATCGAGGCACTTTTCATCTCGCTGCTGCATGTTGTTCTGCTTTGTCTGCTGCTCCTTGGTGTCATTTGAGGATGAAACGCCTGAGTCCGAGCAACATTCCATGGAGGACCTCTTCATGCGCTCTTCCCGCACCATTGTGCTCTTTGGAGTCGGAGTATGTTTTTGGTTTTTATAACTCGCATTGCCCTTAGTGTCTTGGAGTGTCGAGTCCCGAGTTCTCTCTGCTGTTAACTGATTGACAATTTGCAGAGTTTGACGCTTCTTTCGTATGTGGACACGCTCCAACTTCGCCTTATGCTGCAGACGTGGTGATTGGTGATCTTCAGCCAGTTCTGGCTGCCTATTGGCATTACTATTGCCGCCTCCTGGTTGCTGGAACATCCATCGGGGCGCTTCACTATGGCTTTGCAGTACCACCTCTTGCTGGAACAGTTGCTGAACTCTACGTTTCAGCTGCAAATTTGTTTCATTATAGGGGCCTGTATCAGTGCGTGGCGCAACTGGCTTTGGTATACGCGACCTTGGAGACATGCGATTAGGTGTACTTGCCACTTGCTGCGGCTGGCGAAGACATGCAACACATTCTATGCTGGATTCCTTGTTTGAGGACGATGGTAGTTCGCAGTGTGAGTTTTCTATGCGCGCAATGCGATCGGCTCGCGACTTAATGCCGCTGGCATTGGCTGGACGGACATTGCGGTAATTCCAACTTTGTGATTTCTCGCAGTCTGGTGTCACAGTACTTGCCTCGGTGACGTCCGAGTTGGAATCGGAGCACGAGCAAGCTGACTGGGAGCAACAGCAGTCCGAGTCGACTGTCGTCGTTTTCTGCGGTTGCTTCGATAGCAATAGCCAGGATTCAACCGTTGGCGGTGGTATGGGCGGCAGTGGCTTCCGTGCACTGTTCGGCGAGAGGGTGCTGGCTATCCGAACTGGCCGTGCTGCTTGTGTTGGTGCCTGACGGCGATATCCAATGAAGCGCGCCGGATTGTTCAGATGCGGTGTTGCGGGAGGTTCATTCGACTTGCGCATCATGGCCTGCTTGCACTGATGCACATAATTCACTTTGAGTAACTCCATTGGCAGCAATTCACTATTGGACATGCGTGAGTCTATTGTGCTATCCAGGCTGGATGATTCGTTAGCCGATAACTTGCGGTTCATCGGCAGAGATTGTGGTACCTTGCCTATTGGCATTTTCGCTCAATACCTTTCAACAGATTAAAGTTGCTCAACATGAACACAAGCTAAATTGCAACACCTTCAAACTACTCTTATTTATGCACATTTCACAATTAACATTTTACAGTCACATTTCACAGACACAGTCACATTTCACAGTCACAGTCCCAGTCCCACTGACATTGTGCAGACTCTATTCTGATGCTAATGTCGATGGTCCAGTTGCGAGGTCGGCTTTTGTTCCGGCTCTTTTCATCCCGTTTTTATGCAGCGATTAACACGATCCACACATACGTAGCCAGTGGCCCGGTCGCACTTTGTGTACACCTTCGTATATACACGTATATTCAAAAAAGACTTCGCGACGCGTCTTGACTTGTGTGCGTTTCACAGCTGCTTTCTCGACCACGACAATGCGTGTTGCCGTTGCGAACGGTTCGAAAGATCGTCTCAAACTGTCGCTTCGCCGTCTTGAATCGTCGTCTGCAACCCATTTGGCCGGCTTCATTTGATTGCAACATGTTGCAAGAGGTTGTAAGCTTTGCCGCAGAGGTTGTAAGCGCAGGTATGAAAAAAGCAGCTTTGACTTCAGTGCAATTAGTATAATATTCTGTTTATATCTGTGTGTGTGTTCACTTGCCAAGTTCATGGACTTTAACTGTATTTACCATATTGCCAATATAAGACAAAATAATAACAGTTAAATCTTAAGAAAAGTACAAATATCACTCGAATATTACCATAAATAGATTACAGCATGGTAGTGTTGAATTGGCACTCAGGCTTTTTATCAATGCGCGAAATGCGCCGGAATGATTTAGAACAGACTGATATATGGTATAGGTTCTATATAATTTAATGATCGAAAGGAAGGTCTTTTGTACGAAAAACTGTATTATTGTGAAGATACTATACAGATTTCTAAAGGGAAATATATTCTATAACTTAACTTAAAACATTGAAATTCGGAATCGATTGAAATTAAAATATCAATGTGCTAACTAGTTTATTCTTCACTTTGTATAACTGGCATAAAAACTATCGATCAATATTTTTGATGTGGGCTGCAAGGTTATCGTTATCGAATTTCGCCATGTCGACGAAATAATCGAAATCTCTTACAGAGCAAGTAATTATCAGAGTATTGTACTCCTAGATTATTGGCGAAGATTGAATGAAAGCGGTGCGTCATTTGTGTATTTACTTTAATATTAAAGACAAAGACGGTAAATGTATGGCTTTCTAGCGGCGGCGATAAAATTGTAATCTCATCTGCGCAGCTTCACATACACACACTTTAATGGCATTACATTTTGTTCGCTCAAACTTATTTGTTATGAGACAATGTTTCTGGCTGTCTGCGTTTTGTTTTGTTTAATTTAATGAATGAAGAGCCCAACGTTGTTGTTGTTGTTGTCGTACTTATAAGGTGCGTTTCACTTTCAATTGAACCAACCGATTTTCCATGTGTTTCTGTCTCTTTGCTTGCTACTGTTGGTTATATTTGGATCCCAACCGACAACTTCGACTGAGGCGTAATCCTTTTGCGGCTTTTCAGTTTCCGTTTCACGTAATTTCACAGTAAAACGCTTTCATTGCCGATGACGCCCAAAATACGAGTAATGCTTTTGCAAGTGTGCGTATGTCATGAACTATTACATGCTCTAAGCCAAAACACGAATATACAAAGTTAGTTGTCACTCCGCAGTTATGTGGAAATCATATAAGTTAATGTTTATAAGAAGCCATGACGTCGATGTGGATGACACGTTTCAGTTACCTTTATGGAGATCTGGCAACCCCCTCAATTTGCCAGTCATACACTTATTTAAATATTCACTTTTAATTAATTTGTTAAATTATCGATATCCTTTTAATCATCGTATAGTTATATTATAAAAACATATAAATTAAGTTTGCAAATTAGTAACATTTCAATTAGATAATACTACATACATTTCTTATGATTCTCATTTAAAATATATATATATATACTTATACTTAAGGGGGTCGTGCCTTACAACCGTTTGACCAGAATTCGGTTACTTATGACACTCTCTTCATTCTCTTTTGGGTATAGCAAAATCTTTCAATCAGAAAACTGGGACAACTTTTGTTTTGTTAAATCATTGTTGTCGCTTTAGAAATTCGAAGAATAACATGTTCAAAATACTCTAGTACTTAACAACGTATAAAGGTGCAATAAGCTTGCCTTCATTCTATACGTGTATGCTATATAGAAAAACCTTACATACATAGTAATTCTGCAAAAGGTAGTTCAGTCAATAAAGAGAGAGAGAATAAAGAGTCTAGAATTGAGGCAATACGCACATCAAATTATTAAGGTTTCAGAAGAATCGCTTAAGTTTTGACTGTATATAATGCAAACAAAGAATGATACACTAATGTGTTAAAGTAACTTTGGCAAGGAAAAAAGTAACTTATGCTACAGTCGTTCCGACTTGTAAACAACGTGTAGGAATAAGAAGCATGTGTACCAAGTTTCATCGTCATAGCATTCAAACTGAGAGGACAGGGCTGGTTCGATTTCTCTGTTGATGCTGATTCAGAATATATTTAATGCATATGCTCAGATATGTGTGCTCAGGTGCGTTGCAAGCTACTGGCCAAAATTAATATACCCTCTGTTGCATATGAATGTCGATTATTGAGAACAGTAGTATATTGTCTGCTCTTCCCATATAATACTTACATTTGCACTGCTATTTCGGCCATTCTCAGTAGTCGCAGGTACCATAATAAGATCTCTTTTTAGTTTTAAGTTTTATCTTATGTTCGAATACGAATCAACAAAAATATAAAACTGCAATTTTTGTACGGTCAAGTAAAACTAAAATCTGATTTGGTGGCCTAACGAACATAAAACAATCGGAAGAATTGCTTTTAAATTGTAGAAAGTTGAAGAGAGTAATCCCAGCAACGCTTGAGATACAAAATGGGCTTTACCCTCGTTTTCCCCGATAATGTACTTAAAGTTTTGAATGTACCTATGTATGTGTGTGTCTGTATGCTTGGTATTACAGCATTTAATTTCTCATTTTAAATCAATTAAAATTTCTGTTTCTTTTCGACGGCTTTCAAACTTTCTTCTTCGTGTTTTGTTTCATATTAATTTCCGTTTTGTCCGCACAAATACTTTAGTTTCGCTTGAAACCTGAAAACATTACAATTATGTAAGTTGTTGTATTAATTGAAATACCATTGTAAAGAACATCTCCAAAAGGTTGGGCTTCTTTCATCGAAACGAGCCAAAGGTATAAGGAATTGTAAGGAATTATTTATAAGAGGGTATAAAAATTTATTACCAAATATACACACATGTTTCAATTTTAGTATAAAATGTGAAACAATAATTCAAATTACTTGTCTGCTGGATAGTTCATTGCCTGGTACCCAATTGAATGCCATTTAGATAATCATATTTGTAATTTCCTATTTCCTATTTGTGTTTACTTTTTATTTAACTGAAAATTTAGAAATTGTCGTTGGTCAGTGAGTGAAAATCGAGCTGGTAATTGCTTAACTTGCCACAATAGAACAAACAGATTACGAATGAGTTTCGTATGCGCATAATTGCCCAAAGGTAAGTTCGTCCCAGACTAGTTAGGACTTCTTTAATGGAAACAGTAAACTCTGAACCAGTGACGCGAATAGTTCGCCCATCAAAATGTTAGTCGATAACAGTTGGTCATTGATTTTGAACATTATAAGTGAGTCCGTTTGATCAGTTCTTCCAAAACTAATATACAAAGGCAAAAGTTCTTTCAGTTGAAAGATATCTACATGTTAGCACGATTTGTGTACTTTGGCATGATGACTTTGATTTCCAGCCGCAGTTTGGCACAACTTGGAATTATTCTAGCTTTGTGGGAATCAATATTGGAACTCTATCTGCCAGCTTCAAGCACAATGTAGTTGACGTAGACTCCCGTGCGGAACAACTAAAGCAAAACGATTTAATCT
The DNA here is from genome assembly GCA_018903715.1 of Zaprionus davidi. NCBI lineage: Eukaryota > Metazoa > Arthropoda > Insecta > Diptera > Drosophilidae > Zaprionus > Zaprionus davidi. The sequence goes on along the minus strand of JAEIGL010000004.1, from coordinate 12,463,159 downwards.
TTGACGATCTGTTGCTAAAGCTTACAATATCTATCGAGACATCGCACTGCGAAGTATGACATACATCTTGTAATGGAGCCTACAGAATACTCTACTGTACCATTCCACTCCTACTTCACAGAATTTCCTTGTATTTGGTGATGAAATTTGCCCATTTGTGGCCTCCTTCACGCAGGCTTCTATGTACTCTATTTGGCGCTCGCTGCACAACAAATTTGTATTTTTATATGTGGCACAGAAGCTGCCAATGTTATGTTTTCAGGATTATTTCTTTCAGGGTAAGAGAACAGAGAATACTTAATAGAGTGCATAATATATACCTTATGAAACTGTTTGATTAAGATTTATAATATTTATAAAGCTCCTTTAGTTTACTCAAATATACAATTTATTGAGAGATTCAGAAAATCGAAATCAGAATACAGGTTTCACAACAAATGTGTTATACAATTCATCAGAAACTTCTTTCTCCCTTTTAGATCAACCTAAGTATTGTAATATACTTAATACTTAATAGAGTGCATATTATATACCTTTTGAAAGCGCATAACATTTGATTAAGATTTATAATATAAACTCCTTAAGTTTACTCAAATCTGTAGTATTGAGAGCATCAGAAAATCGACTTGCTCTGGAAATTAATAGATTCTTTTACTTTGAGTTATTTCATAAACACAGGTTTAATAAATAATATGTTATACAATTCTTCAGAAATTGCTTTCTCTCTTTCAGATCAACCTAATATACTTTTTGTGGAAAGAAGCTATGCAAATTCAACTACGTTTGAGCTTAAGACCAATAAATATGTCGGCCCCAGGGAAGAAGAACCGGCACAGCTTCAGCTTATAGATCGTTACAATGCTTTCGAAGATCAGTTTCAATTTAAGAGACTCCTCTTTCCTGATAAATTGAACAATCTACAAGGACGCGAAGTAGTTATTGCCGGATTTGACTACAGGCCCTATACGGTCATCAAATATGTAATAATTTCATTAATATTAAGTACCAGTTCAGCAATCTTTTCTTCTACAGGGAATTTCAAGTAATGCCCGCGACGTTGGAGTACCCTCACAGTCAGAGTTAGCAAATGTTTATATTGATGGAACTGAGACACAAGTCGTGCTCAACTTCTGCGAGCAGTTTAACTGTACTGTAAAGATTGACTCATGTATGTAGTCCAAATGTATTTTAAATAAATTACCTCTACCTCATTCCATTTACATAGCTGATGCAGACGATTGGGGGACAATATATCCGAATATAACGGGCGACGGAGCCATGGGCATGATCCTGCAGCATAAAGTGGACATTTGCATAGGTGCAATGTACTCCTGGTATGACGATTACACATATCTGGACATGTCGATGTATCTGGTTCGGTCTGGCATCACCTGTCTGGTGCCAGCACCACATCGCCTTGCCAGCTGGTACTTGCCACTACAGCCCTTCCAGGGCACTCTGTGGGCTGCCGTTCTGGTCTGCTTGGGCATCGAAACTTTGAGTCTGGTGCTGGCATACAGGAGTGAGCAGAAGCTATATTGCACCACAGAGCCTCATAGCTGGTGGGGCAGTATGAAGTTTGCACTGGTCACCACCTTCAAGCTGTTCATATCGCAATCTGGCAACAGTAATGTGCGCTCTGTCACAGTGCGTGTGCTGCTCTTCGCGTGTTTCCTCAATGACATTATCATCACGAGCATTTATGGAGGCGGCTTGGCCAGCATATTGACCATTCCCAGTTTGGGGGAGGCAGCCGATACGCTACAGCGCATGGGATCCCATAAGTTGCAATGGGCGGCTAACTCAGAGGCGTGGGTATCGGCGATTCGTGGATCCGATGATGTAAGTCAAAGACAAGTACAGAGATTTACACAGTTAAACTAACTTTAACTCTCCCTTAGCCCTTGTTCCATGAACTGCTCAATAACTTTCACATCTATAGCGATAATAAGTTGTTTGAATTGGCACAGCTAGGAAAAATGGGATTCACCGTGGAGCGTCTGCCTTTTGGTACCTTGTTGCTAAGCCCATACCCAGCCCCTACTCAGCTTAACTTCATATGCTTCTTCTATTCCTACAGGGCACTTTGCTATTGGTGATTACCTGACAGGCTCGGTGTTAAATCAAATGGTTATAATGCAGGAGGATCTCTATTACCAGTACACGGTAGCTTTTGTGCCCCGTCTGTGGCCGCTGCTGGAGCGCTTCAATGATTTAGTTTATCGCTGGCACTCCTCAGGGTTCGACAAGTACTGGGAGTATCGCGTGGTGAACGACAACCTCAACATTCAGATACAGCAGCAGCTCGAAAGCACCATGACGGGCAATGGTCAAGAGGACATTGGCATTGGGCCCGTCACACTGGGCATGTCGAACTTTGCGGGCATCTTACTGGTCTGGATGTTGGGCGTCATTGTGGCCCTTATAACCTTCGTTGCCGAATTACTGGCATCCAAGTTTAAGTGGCGCTGGCATTAACTTTAACATGCCTTAACATTCTCTGTAGTATTTACAAAACTTTATCAGATTCTTGGTACAATTATTGACAAACATTTTTACACAATATATTGCAGCATAAGCGGAGTTAGCTTAACATTTCTACATGCCTGTATTATTGTATATGGCATATCATAAAAAGACACTACAGATCTAAGACAATGTCAAGTACCGCAACGAAATGTCAGACACTTTTTTATGGCAGTTTCACTGCGTGATGCGCATGATACAAAGAGCTGATGCCGACGACCCCCGTTGGCTTCGCGTCATGCGGAAGTTGCGTGAAAGTTCTCGCATTGTTGAAAGCAATCCCACAGATTCATATCATATTTCACATACATACATATGTAAACAAATGTTACTTTGGCAGTGATAAAAAGCACTGAAATAAATCGATTAATTGGCAATCGCATCGATAAGATATTCTGTTCAATTCTGTCGAACAATAACAACGCATCAGAAAGCAGTGCCTTTAAGTTTATATTAAACCTTAATAATCTACAATATAACCCTTCACACATATTACACTTAATATGACATCAGATAATATTGCTTTAGGAGAATGATGACCACAGTTTCGGATAAGACACAGACAGTGTTTTGAATGTGCGAGTGAAATTCTTGACTGCATAGACGTGCACGATCAGCAAACAGAGTGCAAAAGCCACAAAGCTTTTCCTCGGGGTTTTACTTGTTCGGCATGATCTTGTGTGATTGACATGCACAACATGTTGAAGTCTCTGAAAGATTTTAAATCGGCTTTTGATTTGATTTAACTATCAGTGAAAGTTTACGAGTGCTCAGAGCTCTCAGCAAAGCAAATTGTTAACAGATAATGAAATGACTTTCATAAAGCACATAGGTAATTCCAACGTGCCAAACAGCAAAACGTATGGTCTTTTTTTTAGTGTGAAAATAATAAAAATAGATCTTCTTTGTTTTGTTGCTGTTGTCGATTTTATCTAATGGCAGTTACCTAGCTCTATCTGCAGTGCTTCGTACTTAGCGAGATAGATATTTGCAATTTTTATTTTAATAGGAAAATTGTTGGAATACTTAGCTACTTTTTAATTTTTGGATAGGCTTAAAGGGTATACAAAGTTTGTGCAAATGTATGCAACCAACTGAAGATGACGTGGCAGAACTCATAAAATATATTGTTAAGTTTTACTCTATTATTTAATTTTAATTAATGGTTAAGTCTTATCACTATTGTGACTAAATTTAACACAAAATTTACATTGCTGGACATTAAACGAGAAACACGCTTACGTACAGTGCGAACTGAAGAATGAATCCAGAAAAGTCAAGGAAATGAACCTGGTCCATTGATACTGAATATATATAATATATGTCATATATGAGTATTTTTATCCAACTCGAGCTTATTATTTTGCTTAGAACTCGCATTGAAGTTTATTATCTAACCAAAAAAGTACTGTCAAAACAACAGAATGACCTCTAGCCATGTACAAAACATATAACATATACATAAAAAATACATATTTTATATCCAAATCTGGCAGGAAGGTTACTACACTCTGTGAATTAAACAGATAGTACAGTCTATATGTTAGAGACATGTGTTTTGTATCGCATTGATGTGTGTGTCGAAAGTGTTGGTTAAGATTGAGTTGCCTAGGGTTAAACCTACATATGATACCATACATGTAAATATGTATGCTGCATGTAACATATGTACGCATGTACATGTCAGGTGACGACAGTGGGGAAAAGAGAGTTGCCACCATATTTGAAGAAGTTATGTTTTAAATACTGCGGCTTTTGATTAGGTTTGTTTTTGTTATTGTATCTTCAGCTGCACTCACTAAACCTGACGCGTGTTGCGTTGCCCATGCTAAATGAGGCAGGCACAATGAAAATACATATTTCACTTGGTTCAAGACTTGCGGGACGGTGCGCCGCCGCGACAGCGACACATTCAATTGACGTCGAATCATAATTTTTTAATATGGCGCATGCTCACTTACGAATGAAAGTGAAAGAGCGCATAGCTTATGCACGGGCCTAATAAAATGACGATTAGTTATTTAATTATGAAAAAAGCTGCGATTGCGACAATCCCAGACAGAGGCAGTCAAATAATACAGACAATCAACAAACAGAGGGATTGCAAAAGGGGAGACAGAGCGCATGGAGTCGCATCGAACACCGTTTTGGAACAACTAACATACCCACAATGTATGGCGACAAACACTTACACACACTGATGAATTGATTATATTTGATTAAACAATTAGTTTCTGCTGCACGTTGAGACTTTCGATTGTCTCGCCGACAGACAGACTGTGTTTGCCGTTGGTCCAGGAGAAATCTTTGCAATCTTGCAGATAAGAAATGCATTACAAATGCTAAGTTCGACTTGGCAACGTTGCAAATGAGTTTCTTACACAAATGCAGCAGAGACACTTAGTTGCAAGAACGAGTCGCAAAACCAGTGCAATTACCCATAAAGTATTTCTGCAAGTGCAAACAAAAAAGGCTAAAAAAAAGAGACAATGGCACTACGCAAGGCATCAATCATAAACATATGTGGCTGCTGTAGAACTGAGTTACTGCGACAAAAGAAGAGGCTTTAGCCTACAAGTATTCACAGCAAGAAATGTGACAAATTGCAACGACAACAACTTTGATTTTCTTACACTCATGGGCCGTAAACCAATACCATGCGTACGTTAAATAAAGTTTCTCTTTAAATTATTGTTATACCCTGCGAACATTGGTAACAAATGGCATACCATATTTATGCAAATATGTATACCTAATAAATTAATAAATATTACAAGTATATATTCCAAATGATTTAAAATATCTATCTTTAAACATGGTACGGAAATAGAAGTAAAGTATACATTTATTTTAAATGAAAACACTTTGTTAATGGATAAACGTAAATGTTTCTGGGGTTTCAGTCATTAGCGGAAGCCTAATGGTAAATGGGGCATATTCAGTATAATAATCATTCACTCTTTGCACCAATTTGGATAGGAGAAAAGGCACAAAAGATAATTATGAAAGTTTGTGGTCAAGCAATCCACTTTTGACAGAGAGCAGACGATTCTTTCTCAGCGCAGTTTGCCCTGAGCTATGGTTCGCTACTGGCTTTACTTGAACGGTAATCTAGCCAGCAAAAGTGAAACTTGTGGCTGGGAATTGTCTTATCACAGCAAGTCAACCAGCAGGTCTGCCTTTGTATTTGGGTTTGGGTGCAACTTGTGCCTCTCAGCTGGCAGCTTCAATCTCTTGGCCAGATAAAAGGGCAACGTGTGAATTTTGCACAATGAACTTGAAATATGTTTTGAAGAGACCCGAAGGAAAATTGTAAAGCAACCACAAAAGGCAGCATCATGCGCCGCGGCGGTGTCATTGTGTAATTGGGGATCTTTTACTTTTCACGCGCTTTGAAAATGCAAATGCCTTCGCATTGAATACACTCCGAGTCCAAAGTCGAATTGTTTTACCTTTACATGTCTTTAATTGACATGCAGTCACAAACAAAGAGTATACATTGGGAAAGAATTAGCTACAATATGCCCAATTCCAGGGATTTGGGTTCATTTCAGACTCACCTTGTTTTGCTTGCGTCGTAACAAATGAGGTGCCCCGCCCGGAGGCTGTAAGGGCACGGCTGGCTCCGGAGTGACCTCTTGCACAGGTCGCGGAGGTTTGAGGGCCAGTTTTTTTAGACTCGCGATACGCTTGTCGCACATCAAAGACACGTCGTCAATGCGTTGAAGTACCTGCAACAAATGCAATAGAAATGATTTAGTTCCAAAGGCAAGCTAATGAAAACTCGCCACTCAGTATCCAACAACAATAATAGTTAAAACAAAAAACAATAAGAGAAAGCTACAGTCAAATGTGATATACCCGCAACCATATGACTAAACTTCTGGCTAAAATTAATATGCCCTCTGTAAGGGTATACATTAGTAAATGTTCATGGATGAGTCGTCGCCGTTAACAAATATATAACGAATTCTGTATAATTATATATAACTATTATAAGACGAATTGGAGGCAATCAAACCCAAATCCTGCAAGGGTATAAAATCAAACAGTCAAATAGAAATAAACTCAATCAAGTGTTTCGTTCCACACGATAACCCCTCATGTATATTGTTGATAAGATCAGACTTAAATACTTTGATTTAGTGAGTAAATAATCATCTAATTAAAGTTTTCTTTCGACACTGTCAATGTAATGCAAGTAACCTCTTGAGTAGATACATATACGATACACACAAACACGCCTATGTGGGAGAATAAAGCGTTATTCGCACGCGATTTCTCTGTGATTTCTTGAGTGAAAAACTAAGTTTAAGCCAGGGAAAAAAGAAAAGTGTGTGGAAAACAAAAGTAAAGTCTGCCAAGCTGAGTTGAGGTGCCGCAGGTGTCATGTCACAATGGCAATAATTGAATTTGTGCTACAATCAAGTAGGCACACTTGTCAGTTAGACTATTTTTATACCCTTACAGAGAGTATATTCATTTGGGCCAGAAGTTTGTTTATATTTTGATTTAGCATTAACAGAGAAGTGGGTCTAGACATGTGTATCTTTTCGTCTACTGCGACGTAAACTTGTCTGCTAGTTTGTAATACAATTTTTAAATAATGGGAGAAATACAATATATTCCATGAATAATTTGTCCCTTCACAGGAACAATCTAAATATAACAAAGATTGTCAAACAAAATATCCCAAACATGACGTTAACATAGTTCATCAATCGTTAATTTTGGTTCTTTGCATGGATATCCAGCTATAACGAACACCCTGCAAGCATTTTCAAAAATGCAAATTTATTTCTTATCCTGTTGTTATATTAATATAACCTAAAACCTCGAAGAATTGTATTTAGTTATACACCTTGTATTTATTAGTTAACCTCGGACCTATAAAAAAACGAACTAATTTTGGAACATGTTGCACAATACTCTTAAGTTTCATATCCAACGTATTTATGTTACAACAGTTTAAGTACAATTATCATTGGTAACATAGACAAGATTTGTGTGTATAATCGGAAGGATTGCCAATGCACACGTGAGGTTCGTGAATTTTCTTAATTTGGGGGCATCAGTCGCCAACCGGCAATTATATAATAAGTGCATCTAGAAAACAACTGGCTTTTGCCAATGTCATGGCATTTGACATTTTGCATAATGGCCCCGCTGCCTGCAACTTTCACTTTATTTCCACCAGGTTCGGCATTATGTGCTAATCATAGGTGCATCTTCAGCGTGTTTCGGCGTGGGTCGGCGAAAGGCTGTCGCCAGGCTGCGAAGGGGCCGCAGGTTTTCCTGTGACCAGTTTGGTTAGTTTTGGTTAAAAATCCATGCAACAAGCGCTTTAAATCAAATAATAAATTGCAGCTGACGATGCGCTAACAAAGACCAAGAGTATTTTGCAATCTGTTAAATTGTTATTTATTCGGCCTGTGCTTACATAAATATTTGTTAACTTTGTCAGAGTTGTCGAGTGCGGCTTAGTTTATTTATTCCACAGGTGTAGAGTATTTTAAAGAATTAAAATTGTTTCAAAATATATAGAAATTATTTGTACTCCTAAACTGTTTATTATTTGAATTGACATGTGAAGTAGCTAAACTAACAGGACCAGTTGGTATTTTTCAAGATATTGCGCAACTCTGGCCACGACCCGTTGTCGCAACTTCCATTGACCTTTGCAGGAGTGTCTCTACTGCACATGTTGCCACTAGCGGTGAATGAACTGAGTGCATAAGTCTCGTAGATTGAAACGTTATGACATTATGTTAGATACATTAGTAAAGCCGGTATTTGGACTTCCTTTATATCTCATGTATATGTCGGAATCTGATGGTCCGACTCAATCATCTTAACCGCCTGTGCCTCTCAGTTCGTAGCCTTGCGTTTCCTCGACGACATTTGGACTGTCTTCCTTCAGCTTCAATTTTTGACTGACTCGAATTTCTCAATTATGCTACATATCGACACAATATAAGCACGCATCCTCTTAACGCCATTTAGTAATTACGCAGTGATTGCAATTATTGCATTATCCATTCTGTTACGCACTATATTTGTCTCGCTCTAACGCATTATTGTGGATCGTGTGCAAGAGAAGGCACAAGTAGGAAGTAAATGGATGAGAATGACAGATATAAATAATCTTTCTATGTTTTGTTACTCATTCGTTATTAGTGATGACACACATTGCAAGATAATCATTTATGATGGTGATAGTACATACCTATCCTAAAAAGTAATATACCCTTTTTTGACTTCTTTTAATGGTTGTAGGGTATGATAGTGCATAGATTGTGTTATCGAACAACACTTCGTAGATCGAACTATGTCGTAATGTATCTTCAGTTTTGCAATCATCATATTGAGTAAGTAAACTAATTGCCATAAGAGTGATAAACATTTTTAGATCGCAAGGATATCCAGTTCGTAAACTGGTCAAACTGGCAAAGACTGGAATGAAAGCGGTCCAGTGTGTATGACTGAACTGTGTCAGAATCATTACGAATACACACTCGCACTTACACACATACAGACACACAAACTCTTTGGCAATCCAGAAAAATGTAAATGCTAAGAATATACCCGCAGCGAGTAAACAGGTTTTAGCTGACCAATTTCGACCATGCCCACGACAACTTTTTACAGATTCGTAAAAAAAAAGAATTTCCTATGAAAATAGGTCAAAATGTAACTATTCAAACCTGGATAGCATATCAAGATAATAACAAATTTCTGGCTCAAGAGTTTTATAAGACAAATCGTTATGAATATGTGGAAGAGTAAAAAAGCTGCTCGTCTTAACATACTTTCACACAGATGAATGGCACAGACATACAAGTCTTATATCAAACAAGACTATCAAACATGTTGGATGCTGCAAATGATGTTGGAACTCGAGAAGTGTTTGATATTGTGAGATTCAGCTGCATTTTGACAATTTGTTCGCCTTTAGTTAGTTATATATTATATATAAATATGTATATATACATATTTATATAGATTTGTTCTTTTTTTAATATTTTCAGAGCACTTCTGAGTAGTAAGAATCGTTGTTCATCGATACACAATTAACCATATTATGAACAACTTAACAAATGGAAACTTGTGGCTTATTATGAACTATTTTACTTCCTGTGCAAAGTCAATGTCGTAAACCGGTTAATAGATAGCATTAAAGGCCGTAATTGTACATTATACCTGCAACTCATTGAAAGAATTCTGCATTAGAATTGCAGTCGCTGTTATCTAACTGTACACGTATCACATAGATAAACTGCAGATGACGACAGTGCTGCAACAGTAAGAACCAGTCTTGAATTATATCAAGCCTACATAGACAGCAAAGCAAAACAATTTCTAGCGCCAGTTCTCAATGTAGTCAATCATCTGTGGCATGTACAGGGAAGCTACAGACATATATACACAGCACCATACATATACATGTACATACGAATGGGTCAACAGCCTGTGTATTGAGTATTGACAGCACATTATGATACTCGTACATTCATTAAATAAGCAACTTTAAAGGTAGCAATATAATATAACAAAAAATTGCATTTGACAGCTAATCATTCTGTGCAGATTAACAGTTTGTAGTGAAATTGATGTATTTATTAATGTATTATTAATAAACATACTGAAAGGGACTTTAAATTTACTCAAGCAATTATATTTGTCAAACTGCCGACAATATCCTTGATGTAAAGCGATACATAGTTAATATTGTCTATTGAATCGATGTTTCCAAAACATATGAAAACAAGTCAAATTTTCAAATATTTTTCAATGTTATACCATTTTAGAATAGACAGAATGGCGAATAAAAACATTGATGCTGTACAGAACATACAATTATGTTTTAAATAAATATAATAGAAATGCTCACCTGAGATACAAGCGCTTTGGTTTCTGGAGTTGTGCTTTCTAAAAAGATTTTCTTGAATTCACTAGGACTAGATAGCTTAAAGTCTGAAGCAGATGCAATAAAAGCCTGAATTTCATGGAGACTCTGTTCAGCCAATTCAGCTGAAACAGAACATTTCTCTATACGCTGAGAGGCCAGCAGCTCCACACCATTGGCACACCATTGATTAGCCTGAATGTTAATAGGAATAAGTAGTTAGTGATATCAAAAATAAACAATAATATCATTTATAATAGCCGCACCTTTTCTACTCTCTCCATGAGCTCGCTGTTCTTGGCCAGTATTTCAAGACGCTTAGTCAGGCGTAAGTTGATTATTTCGCAAACACGCTGCAGTTCATCGCACTTTGGCTGAACAATCTCCCAGGGGTACACACCACGCGAACCGATCAGCTGCTGGCCTGCATGCACAACCTCTTCGGCGTGATCCACGTCTACTCTAATTAAATCACGGAATTGCTCCGTTTCCTGTATAAGTGTGCAGACCCGTTCTACGCTCTCGCCAATCTCAGTCATGTCAGCCACAGTCTTCAGATGTACATCAAATATGTTCTGCAAATATTGTGAGTGTAAGTATATATAATATTCTTTCAAATGATTCATCATTCAACTGACCTGTAACTCACGAAAGTCCTGCTCGAACATACGCAGATGCAGACACTGTTCCAAGCGGTTGCGGTGGGTGCGCCAGAACTCGTCGAAGCGCCTTTCTGTTTCCTCCAGTTGCACAAGCAGTCTACGATAATCGCGACAATCGTCATAATGTTGGGGTTGCTTAAACTTATATTGTTGGTGATAAATAATTTTTTGGCGATGTATTTGCTGCCCTGCACCGGCTCTGCACATTGATATTTTGTTCGTTATCATTCATTCATTTTTGTGTTGTTTAAAGATTTCATTAAGGATTTTATATTTGAAAATGTATTTGCAACATTGATGTATTACAACAGACAGGCCACGTCGGGGGAGATAAGAGACAAAAGACGACAAGCGCTTTATGAGTGAGATGAGCTACAAAATATACAAGTTGTGTGTCTGTGTCTGTTCAAAGTGCTTGTGCTTCGTTGAAAATTGTATTCGACAATATATGTATATACAGAAGATTGCAATGTGTACCATAACTAAAAAATAAAGGTCATCTTCGGCATTCCGAAAGTCGTATATCCTTGCAATTGTAGGAAATCATAAGTCATCATTCTTTATTCATTTTATTAATTATATTTCTACGCTATAGTCTCTTGTCTATTTACTTTAAGTATCAATCATTCGTGAAAGGTTTGTATGAAAGTTGTTCTTTTATAATTACAAAATAATTATATTATTTATGGTAATAGGGGATTTTATCCAACACATATTTCAGACGATGCTTTGTATTTTATACAAGTTGTCTAATTTTAATGAAATGTGAGTTTTGTTGCGATATTTTAATCTTAAGTAATCGGTTTGATATATAAATCCAATCCACCTCTGTTTGAATCACATGAATAAGTCTTTATAGCGAAACGAGAACAAGACAACTTTGAAACGTAGGCTTGCTTGCGTCACAATAAATGGACACACGGACGAACTCGCTAACTTAAATTCCCTGTTAACGAGGAACAAGAATATAAATGCATATATATACACATTATATACAGTTTTCGAGTATGTTTCATTCTCTTCGACATGATTATGATTTACTGCAAGGATACTGAATACAAATTGCTTTTGTTAACTAAATTTCAATAAATATTGGTTAGAAGTATCAACTACATGCAATGCATTCTATACATATGTTATGTTTTATTTTAGATATGTAACATAAGATACGTATATATATGCATAATTAGTAATAGAATAAAAGAAATGAACTACTGCTAGATTTTGTTCCTAGTTCAAAGTTCACGGAAAACAAAGAATTATATAGTACCAAGAAGGAAGTATCAATTTCTACAATCAAGCACGCACAACAGTAAGATTTTCCTTGCCTATATTTCAAAACCCTTACTAGCACACTATTATTTCTCATTACCAAAGTATTTGTCGTTTATTTTTTCGCACTCCCGTATTTAAAGTGTAGGGGTACCTTTGGTTTTGGACAAGTTTCTCCTTGGTATATCTAACAAATAAAGCTATAGTAGCTACGATATTAACGAACACATGAATAATGTTATGAAATTCAGTACTATATCTTTCTTTTTTTTGTTATATTTCATATTCTTATTTCTTTTAAATAATGTTTCTCTTTGTAACACGACACGTAGTTGCTCGTTACGAAAAGAATTACCGAATGAACATGGTCTGCTCGGATTGCCTTTAATAATTAAACATTCTCAAAGAGAAAACTATAACACATTATGTGGTTATATTATTGTAAAAATATTTAAACCCTATTGAAAATATACAAATGACAGAATATGTAGCAGATTGTTTATTTCTAAACATTTATTTTAAATAAATGATAACACAATACCAGTGCAGAGTTAAAAAAAACCGAATAGATTTCAAGTTAGTAAAGAATTTAATGTAATATGAAAACTTTGTTTTCTATTAAGGTAAGTAACAAAACAACGTGAAAAACCCTTGCAGTGTCAATCAAATGTGATTCTTAAATTTCGAATAATCTAACATATAATAAATATATTATATATATAGTTCGAAAAGTTTGGAAACAAATGTATGCATTTATTAAATGCAGAATGGACATTATCATCTGCAAGGGTATTAAGTTTAAAGAGAATACTATAACAGGGCAGTTCAAGAGCACCAAATTGATATACTTTTGTGTACTACCTTTCAATTGCACTAACATTGCCGGTGCGTTCGGAAAATTCTTTAAGTTCCTCGTTAGATTTGATCTTGTCCAGCAGAGTCTCACCATGTCTAGCAGCAGCTAAGATTTCTTCCTAAAAATAAAGAAAAAAAAAACAAGTTAACATGAAGCTTTAGAGTTTTTATAAAAATAATTACCTTTAGTCGGGCATAATCGACACCCTGGTCTTCTAATAGCTTTCTAGTAGCCTCTACTGAGTTAGGAAACTCCGTGTCGTGTATGGCTTGAATAAACACATCTAATTCGGCAGAGACTTGATGCGTCAAGCTGGAAAACTTCTCAAGTGACTGCGAATTGAAGTTAAGTTAGTTACTTTTCAGTTTTTATGCTTTGCTTCTTAACCTACAATTCTCTGTTGTATCCATTCGTGATGTGAATAAATGAGTGAACCACCCATATCGGGGGTCAACTGACTAGTATCAATAAACTCATGTAGATCAGACAAAGCTGAGCACACAATAAGCCTAAAGCGGTATTCGTCTTTGGAAGAAAACTTTGAACTCACTTCAGAGATAGCTTTCTGAAAGAGTCCCGATGGCCGTAGGACATAAACCACATGAATGATACCGGGAAAGTAAATCTGAAAGCAATAATATAATCACATGATTAATATATGTTTGGTTTTAAGTAGTAATTATTATTATACCGATATCCGCTGTAGCGCTGTCTTCACTGAAGTCCATCTGTCCTTACGGCGATCAATTATTAAATGGAAGCCGAGATCAGCATCTTGGAGGCTACAAAAGTAAAAATATGCACATGGAGTCAGACAGATAATTGCTTCACTTCACTTACGAGGGCACTGAGCTAAGGTACAAAATAAGTTTTTGGTAGTCGGACTCTTCAATAGCATTGAAATTATTGTTGTCTGGAAAGATGATCAGTGGACAACCTTCCTGGGAACGACCGCCAGTAATAATGGCATGTTGTGGATGCAATAAATCGGCTACATCAGCTATGTTGAGCACACCCTCTCCACTCATGGCAGCTGCCGCCTGTGCTGGACTTATGTGCTGCAATAGTGAATTAATCTGTTCCGAGGGTCTTTGTGAGTTCAGCGCTTCTGCAGCATATGCCACACCCTGTGAATTCACAGAAGTGCTGGAGTTGCTGCTGATAGTCGACGTGGTATGCTGAAGAAGTCCTGCGGGGCGGTTGGAGTGTGCAGGAGAATTGCTGAGTGATTGAAATATCGCTGTTTGTATTGAAGCGCCACTACTAACAGAGATCTGCGAATCAATCATTTGATGGTTAATAACTTGCTGCTGCTGATGCCGTTGCTGTATCTGAGTTGCACGCATCACAATTGACTGAGATTCGACCAGCGCATTTTCCACGTCATTGTCTGCTGTCAAAAGAAAACGGGAAGAATTATTAAAAACGCATCATTTAAATTGTTTTAGTTTGGTTTAGAACTTAATTTTTAGCACACACACTTGCTTACTAATAAACAAATAATATTCAGAGGAAATTCCCTTAAGTTCTAACGTTTTTTTCAGTTAATTCTAAAACAAAACGCATGCATTCAATACTTCTAGCTACGGTTAGCTAAAAATTACCGAATTTGTGGAAAAATACTGTTCAATAAACATGTAACATAATGAAAAGGTCACGGAGGTCACTACCCACTTTTATATCGAAATATTTTCTTAAAGTTCTTCCTTATTATTGGCTTTAATCCCTCCAATTCCTTTCATTTAATACTCCTTATAAGTGCTCTATCAAATTTAAGTTTGGGTTAGGTTTTTTATCTTGCACCCATTTCCTAGGCATATATGAGACATGTTTGTTGTCAATTTACTGCATGAACCCCCGGTTTAACGTCAATTCTTTTTCGGCATATGATAGAATCTAGTTCTCCAGTATGTCAACGAAGACTGGAGCACACATTTGTTCCTATATCCAGAATAACGGACCAACTACAAAAATGGTAAAGCATCCCCATAGAATTACATTCTACACCACAAAGCTTTGCAGTGTTTATGGTGGGCTTAGGATCGGAATTAGTAGTTGGACGTATTACTGATAGTTTTCCATTCATCATATATATAAATATATTGATAGGATTACATACATACATACATTACATTACATACATACATATGTGTATATATGTAATTCTATCAGACTATAAAAATATAAATTAATAAAGTCAACAATTTTCGTGAATTTTTTCAGCGCTGTTCGCAACCTCTTCAACAAATAAACATTAAGGTACTCGTAGATTAATGAATGAAATGCCAATGTAGACAATACGTACAAATAAAACACTGCCAAGGTAATCTTTCAAGATCTGCATTTTCAGCAGTTATGAATGAAAATGGTTGTACTGAGAATATACAATTATAGTGCCCTACATATAATATGTATTGAATGATCATCAATTAATGGGCCGATCATTTTAATAGCAGCTATAAGTTATAAAAGCTATTGGTTTTTCTAAGTCAGCTATATGATTCATTTGCCTGATCCGTCTGTTTCGCACTTATGTATGTATAAAGATTCATGAAGAATGACCATATACAATAGTTTACCAAACAATCAAATTGCAATTGACATTTCCACAGAAACTTTATAAGGTCGAAGGTGTACCTATTACCTGTTAGATAGATACACTCTCGCTTGATAAAGTGTTATAATACCTTTCTACCCTATGGGCACCGGATATAATAATGACAATGGAACTAAATTGTTCTTATCACAATTATCCAGCTCGTACACGTACCATCGGCAATACTAGATAGGTTTCCCATTACGAGTCACAATGTATGTATGATAACAAGATAAGTTTCCATATGCTTTGTGTGTTTTTATTATTATTATTATTTACACTGATTACGGCACACTCAGTGCAAACATTTCATATTTGCTTCGTCAGTTTTGTTCCTTATATCGTATGTATGTATTAATAAGCTTTCATGTTTTCACAGACACAAAACACCTGCTAGAAATATATGTATATATTCCAAATGAATATCGGCTTTAAATACACACACGCATATTTCGCGCTGCAGTTCGAAATTATATTTATGCGTCTCTCTTTTTATCTGGAACAGAACTTTAGTTCAGTGACTGAAACGCCGCGTACGATATGAACGCGGCAGTACTCGACGGGAATCTGTGAAAATGATTCCACACTCACATAGTCATCAACAGCTGCTTTATGGTAAGAGCGAGTTATACTTAGTAAGTGAGAGAGTGTGAGAGAGAAAGAGCAAGAACATTCGTTTGAGAGAAGCATTACAGTGATAGCACTTTGATCTAATTGCCATGGAAGTGAATATCCCATCGCTAGAATACGTTTTAAAGTAGGAACGATGCAGAAAGAGCGGCAATAACATACATACGAGTACTATAGTCAAGTAACTCTTAACTCAAATGTACATGTTAATGTTATATACATACATACCATATGTGAAAAGTGTTTCTTGACATACTTATTCAAGCAAAAACAGATTCTTCTGATCCAGTTGGAGTTTTCTGTACCACAAGTGTTTACAAAATGTTCACAACCAATTGTACCATTTGTTCAATGAAGTACCACTCATAGGTATCCCCAAAATAAAACAGCCTTTCATTTACAGTAGAATATTTTTAGAGTATCCAATCTATATGGTTATTCGGTATAGCATAAGGACTACACATTAATAATATACCTATTACTCGTAATATGCATCACGTGTATAGGAAGCTATATAATTGCCGGTAAACTGAGAGTTACGTCCACACATATTTATTATACATATGCATGTATAATACTTATCTATGTATGTATATTAAAGTATATACACATAAATAGTTAATTGAATATAAATAAACATGTGGGACTTATACCCACATACAAGTATTGTCTCATTTCCGAATTAACATATACATATACAAATTAAAATAGTTGTTTATGTGGTAAACAAAATCAATAAAGAAATTGTGTAAATTTACAGCTTGTACAAAACATCACTACACTTTTCCATGGTTTGATTATATACATACATACATACATACATACATATGTATGTACATAGGTAAGTCCCACAGAGAACTTATTCACAATTAGTTGTTGCAAAATAGTTACAGCTAGAGACCCGCTGCATTTTCTTTTTATTTTTACTTGTTATATTGTGGGATAAATAAAGCACCGGCTATTCACCGCATGACGAATTCAACACACATACATTTTATTTGTATATTGTATGCAAGTATGTACTTATGTGTGCACACATACAAACATATGTTTGTATTTACATTTACTTGTGTTCAATGATTTCTAGAATCAGAATATCGTTATGAAACACTTTTTAACACACTCATATCTTCCAACAATCAAAAGATTGACTTTTTTAGCACGTATATAATTAAATACATATTGTTACACCTGTCTTTGCAAACAATAATACATAGATAAGGGTGTACATAGCTACCGAGACTTTCAATATGCACCGGATATATTTACATTGTAGAAGAAATTTAGAGACTGACAATAACATACATATGTACGTGATAATAACATTAACAGCCCCATAACATATTAATAACAGTGATCGATATACAAATAATATTTATACAAGTGCTAAAAAATGTTGTTAAACGTTCTTATCTTAACAAATGTAATAGAATTGTCTATCTATATAAAAAATAAGCCGATGCTGGCAAATAGTTACAGATTACTTTTAATTTATAGCTGTAGGTAGATTACTAGTTCCACTTGGTTCAAAAACTATCGACTCTTTTATAACATAGCATAACAGATAACACTGTTAAAGTCAGAACTATTATCAACATTATTGCATTTATGCAAGATAAATGGAAAAGGAATCTGTAACTTAAATTTATTATATAGAGCGATCAAAGACACTTATGCTGTTGGCACCTTATTGCTAAAGGCCAAAAATACTTTAGTAACTTATCTATTACTCAATTTAAATGTACATCTTTGTACATTGGAATTAACGGATATGTTTAAATTTATGTTGCTATACATTGTAGACAGTGCAAATCCCCTTTGACCATGTTTATCACTCATGCAGGCCCATAGCCAGACAGAATGCAGGGTGTGCGTTGCACAAGGAAACATGTCTGCCAAGGGCCTCCTTCTACCAAAAAAAAAAAGAAGAAATATGTACATATGCATGTATGTATGAACTTTGTGGGGTCGGCCACTCATCCTTATGCTTACAGAATAAATACCCTTATACTCTATGGGTAATAACGATTGAATGGATTGTTATTATTATCAAAAACTATTAATGATTTTACGAATATAAAATCGAGAGAAACATCAATTTAATTACATATAAAGTTTCTTCATTTTGTGAAATGTTTTATAAACGAAATACATGCTATATTGAAATGCTTTTATGATACACCTAATATATGTACAAATATAACACATGATATCTATGAAATTATGCTAACATAACATAACTTCACAAAGTTTGTCTAAAGAGTACATTTACTTTATACACATACATATGTTTTTTACCATTTCCGAAAGTCTATTAGATGTTACAAAATGGTTAAAAAAGTGATAGTTTCGCTAGTAAGGGCAGAAAGGAACAACTAATGCCAGGGTCGTTGCTTCTTATGGAAAATCAATATCTCGTATTTTTATACTGTGTGGCAGAAGACTCACCCGACAATGCAGAAATGTCCAGGCAACTGGATCGACTCTTGGCCCTTTGAAGCAGACGCTGCAGTGGCTGCTGTCGCTGTGGACTACCCGATTGTCCATTGCTGATATCGGACCCACTGCCCCACTCGGCATCGATGGCCTTGGAAGCACTACGTTTAAAATGCTCCAGAAAATGATCAATTTGCTTTTCTATAGAGCTGGACGGTGAGTTATCCATTTCACTTGCACATTACTTTGTGTTTAACACACAATTTATACATATGAATAAATTTGAATATTTTATGAAAACAACACTTTTTGTACACAAATATTACATTTGTTTGTGAATTATACTGATTTTGTGGTAAATTAGATTTTAAAATGGATAAAATACATTTATGCACATGGAGGACACTTAGAAGCACACGAAAAATGAACAAATGAATGGTTATTTTATTTATAAGGAAGCGACTATGTTTTCCTATCTCTACAAAGTTTTTAGTTGTTGTTTTTTCAGATAAGTTTGTGAATGAATGAAAAATAATCTGAAATTTTCTCGCAAATGACTCAACCGTAACCGTCCTTCCGTGTTGCTCTATGGTAACTGAGGGCGCAGCAGAAGCTGCCTTTGCCAGAGAAGTAAAATGTACATATGAGTAGCAATAACTCTCAATGACGACATAAGGACTGAGAGAGCCGGCATGTGAATACGTATGTATCTACAGTTGGTCTTCCTCTCTGTTTTGTTCACAATGATGTTTTAAGAGATTTTGTACGCACGTGTTGTTTCCAAAAACAGTTCCTGACATGCGCAATTCTAACACAAATTTGAACAAAGAAATATTCAACAGCTGTTCCTCGTGATTAAATGAATGGGAATGTCGAATATATTCATTTAACAGATTCAAAGACCTACACAAACAAATGTCCAATGTATGATGATGCATTTTTCAAATATTATTCTCAGAATAATCAAAAGACTGTGTGCATGTATCTTTTCCAAAAATTGATAATATATAAAGCACAATATCTCTTAAATTAACAAAACAACCCTAACATTTAAAGCAAGTTACCGTAAGCGAAAACTTTGCGGGTAGTGAAGTCAATAAGCTAACTGAGAACTTATAAAGAATCATGTTAAGGTGAATCACAACAAGTTCGATATATTTTTAAGTGAACCAATCGATAAGTTATTAAATAAACCAATCAGAACTGCGTGGTTCGATAAAATGGCTCAGCTCAACTGAACTAGCCCGAAACAGCTCTACAATCAATCCATAAACAAAAAATTTGTGTATATAAAACTTAAAGCGAAAACGGTGGATAACAATAACAGATTTGAATGCGATTATTTGTACATTTAACAGTTTTGACTCGAAAGTTTTACTAGACTATGGAATATTAGGGATTAGAGTTTCATGTAAGGTGTTCTGTGTGACACATTTGTAATACTTACACACTAGGTACATAGGCATATGAAGATATACATACGTACATGTAAGTATCAGAGACGCATATGCATGTACATACATACATGCAAGAACATATGTGTGTATGATGTAAATACACTTGCCAATGTGTGTCTGTGTATTTGAACTTATGCATGTAAATAATTAAAGTTCAACTCTCAATTATTGTTATTGGGCACTTATTTTAAAGTACATGTGTTTTAAAAACGTATTTCAATTGTTTAGTTGCAAAAGAAATCCAAAAACGCATTTAATCAATGTTTTCCAACGGGCTGCCGTGCAACCTGTCATTTCCGAGCTGCCTAAGTGTCCCAAAAGATGGTAACGAGGAGCTCTTGCCATCCAATATGGGGACAAGGGAACCTGTTATTCTCAACGTATACGATATGGTGAGTGCAATAATTGTAAAACAAACTTGAGAGATTGATTGATTAAGAAGTTCGGTTTTCAGTATTGGATTAATGAATATACCACTTCAATTGGACTTGGCGTGTTTCACTCCGGCGTAGAAGCATTTGGCACCGAATTTGCGTATGGTGGACACCCGTTTCCCTTTACTGGCGTCTTTGAAATAACTCCACGTGACCACGATGAGCTCGGCGAACAATTTCAGTTTCGACAAAGCATACAAATTGGCTGTACCGACTTTACATATGAAGAAGTACGGCGCCTTGTTGAAGAATTGGGCAATCAATTTCGTGGAGATCGCTACCATCTTATGAACAATAACTGTAACCACTTTTCGGGATCTTTGACGCAGGTATTTCCGCCGAATAATCAATTGATGAATTAATTTTGATCTCTAATTATCCCCACAGATACTGTGCGGCCAAGAAATACCCAGCTGGGTGAACCGTCTTGCACATTTTAGCTCTTGTGTGCCATTTTTACAAAGATGTTTACCAAAGTGAGTAGATAGAAAATGCAATATGTTCAATTTTAATTGAAATCTCAATCAATTTTTTTAGAGAGTGGCTGACACCGAATGCCTTGCAGCAAAGTATAACTACAATCCAAGAGCGGGAAGACTCGGACCATAGTCCTCTTTGAGATATTACCTGATTGAAAAAGAAATTGTAACTTGCAAAGTCCCAAGCGAGCGAAACTCATCCCTGCTGTCTAAAGACCAACAATATTGTTAAGTTAAATTTTGTAGAAAGGTGCCGGATAGCCAGCCGACACTCATTTCATGAATGCCAACAAAAATCATCCGATAAAATGCAAAATAATGTTAATAGGTTTATATTAGGTTACATTCAAAGTAACTTGATTATTGGCTATTGTAATTTGACTATTCAGAATTAAGGTATTATTAAGTGTCCGATAAGTGCGGCTAGAAAGTATGATCTATATACACTTTCTGCATAATCATTTATAAAGTTTTCAACTCAAAATAAACATCGAAAAAATTATTTTTAGGTAACTGCAACTGCAAAAACGTATTAGGTAACAAGCAAAACATATTATAGTTAACGATATCGAAGTTGTCATTAATTCAAAAGATCATTTGTATAATTTATTGTCCTGCAATGTGAAGAGCCAGCCGCATGTCTAGAAAAACACCAAATCGATCTGTTATCAATAAATATATATGTACTTGACATTCTGATATTTACAAATATGTTAATACTATTATACGGTAATTACAATTTTTTAAAGAAAATATATTTTAATTCAATAATAACACTATACGTCATTATTATTAATATTATAATAGTTGTAAAAATAAGACAGAATACGCTAAGTAAATACATATATAAATATTTTCAGATAAATGCCAAGTGCCAAACAAATGCTTCGAATTGGTCGATTTAATTTCTGAAAATTCGCCAATCATGGTAAATTTGGTAAACCGTAACTTAAACAGGATTACCATACATATACAATTATGATAAATACATTGTGAGAACTATTTACAAGTTGGTAGCTACAAATAATGCAGATTTATATTTAATACACTCAATACGTCTTTTCTTCATTGAATTCCAGCGCAATAATAGCATTTAAATAACATTTAAACTAAACTTGAAACATTGTTGTAAAGACCAATCGATTGCACTTCATCGCCTTCAATATCTACATCATTGTTCAGTACATCAGGGGGCAGCTGGCTGCGAAAGGGTCTGGGCATCGCTATCATTTGCTGTGCATTGTGAGCCAAATTTCCATTTGCCAACATGGCAGAGCGACTCAGATATTCATCTTGAACATTCATATGATCATGTGTCTGTATATGCAGAGATCTGGAGCCGTTTCCAAATTGCTGCCTTGGAAAAGCTCGAAGCAATCCTGCATTTCCTGCCACACCAGAGTAAGTGGGTTGGGCTCGTTGCAATATTCTGGCTCTATTGGGAAGATCGTGAAAGTATGCATCCTTTGGTACTTGTCTTTCAGCTACACTGTAGATTTGGGAGCTTGTCAGATGTGGGACAGCATGTTGTGAGCTTAATTGAGGAACACTGTCACGATAGGCTTTAAAGGGAACTGTGCTCAAGGGGGGATCTGTGCTCAAGCTGATTTCAGGCATAGGGTTAGAGTTAGAGTCAATTTTACCCTGCAGCTGTGCCACCATATCCTTGACCTGACCAGTATTGGGTTTCTTGAGATATTTGATCTCACTGTTTTTAATTTCAACCTTGCCATGAGCGTCAATACAGCTTGGCCTTCTTCTCGGGACCGCGTCTAGATGTGAGGATACGTCGGAATGCGGTATACCAATGGGATTTGTGTAGAACATATCTGTATCAGTGGAAACATTATCATTCAAGCATAATGGCTGGCGTTTAATCAGATTTAACATAGAGTTGTGCGTGTGATGATGCGCATGGAAAACGGCATCTGTGCTACAGGATGGAGATGGAGACTCTTGCGCCTGCGCCTTGTACTGTAATTTATCTTCACATAATTTATCTGCGTTCTCATTGAGAGCCACTTCATCCTTATGCGAATCCACAAAGGATGTGTCTTTACGAAGTGCCTTTATCACCGTGTTCAGCATACTCTCACCCCTATCAACACAATGGTAATACTTTTGGTTATCTGGCGGTGTAGTTTCGAACTCCCAACTGTTTGAGTTCTGTGAGGGATTTGAAGTCTCACTAGAATTCGGGTAGCGTCTCTGCACAGTCGTATACTCGTCATAATTTGGGCTATTGCCACTCTCTTTGTTACCCAGCAGGCTGCATTGATTTTCGGGACTGTACATTGATTGATCTCTTTTCTCTGGCGAAAGAGAGCAAAGCTGCAGTTTATTCTGCTGATCATTGTCCCTCTCCATGATCAAAGATGTTTTCTCCAACAAATCTCCCAGTCTTTCGGATACTTTAAGAAAGTCCAGTTTAAGATCATCCAGCTTGGACTGCTTGAGATCCTCTGCAGCATCAGTCGGCAGGGCAGTATTGCAATTTTCAGGTAAACCCGTGCTTGAATTTGAATGGGTATCTGCATTTGAGGCGCTCTCTTCATCATTGTCTTTAGAGTGAGGATGGTACACGACTGTGACAACATTTTGATTATCATTTTCTAGAAGTTCGACGCTTCTGGCGTTGGGTAAATTTATATTTCCCTCGAAATTGCTTTTAAGTAGGTCCAAGCTTCGGCATCGAGATAAGGTACGCTCTACTCGCTGAGTTTTGGCTTGATTGTCACACGTAGATCGAAGAGGTTCACCACGGCGCAGGTATTCATTCAGATAGTGCCGCTTACTCTCACAACGAATGCGATCTTCAATCATAGTTCGAGTGAGTTGTTCGATTTGGTCGTTTGTCTTTATTGCCAATGCCTGCACCTTGTGCCCCAGTCGTTCCTTTGTCTTGTGCACATACTTCTTTAAACTTTTTCGATTACAATTCAGTTTGTTCTCCATGTGACGGAAGAATGGGCCGCAATAACAAGTGTTCCCCACACTGACTGGGCCCTTGTGTATGTGGCCGGCAAGATCAAGAAAATATTGTTCGCCTGTTTTCAACGGCTCTTTGGGTAGCGTCTCCAGCTTGGGCGATGGAAACGAGCGCGGATCAGGGAAATAATGACAGCCATAAGGAGACCAATTGATCGACTTATCAACAGTGTCTTTATCTTTCTCCAGCCCTGTCTCCGATTTGTCATTCTCCTTTGGTTTCTCTCTGCGGTTACGTATTCGTTTCGGAGTACTCAAAATCTCGTTGATCTCCCTGTAGTTCTTTCGGACAGCAATGCTCTGAGGAGTTTCGCCCTGTGCATTCTTCACATTCAAACGCGCATCAGCCTCAAGCAAAATGCGCGTCAGCTTTCTACGGCCCATCGCACAGGTGATGTGCAGCGCAGTGTCTCCATTGAGGTTCGTCTTGTTGGGATCACACAGTGCCGATAGCAGAATGCGAGTAACTCCAGCGTGGCCGTACCGGCAGGCAGTATGCAGCGCAGTATCACCATACTAAGAAGAGAATTTCAAATAAAATGCTCGTATGACATAAAATAAAGTTAACATTTGCATGCACAATACGGTTTACAGGGAATAAGAGTGTTGTAGAACTGACTGTGATCCCATAGAGTATATATGTATGATCTGCAACAGTATGCATCAAGTTGATCTACTATATTTATGCATTTCCCCAGGTCTTTATAAACGGACAGGCAGACAATCTAAATTTAGTAGACAACAGAAACTAATCGACAGACAAGATATAAAAATTACTATATTATTATTCGATTGGGGGATCAGTACTTCGAACTATAAGTACTATTTTACCCCTGCTAAGCTTAACAGAAACTAATAGACAGACAAAAGTACTTGGAACTATAAGTTCTTTTACCTTTGCTAAGCTTAAAGCTCTTTTATCACTTGTTTTTCTTGTGTGAACTGTGTGATCTTATCTCTTTGATTTTAAGAAGATTCATTTCTAGTGCTGCAGATTTTATACGAGCAAACGCCGAACATACTGGGAGTATGTATTCTATCCCTCATTCGCAGAATCCGTATTCCACACTACTATCCTAAGTTTGCTAACGAAGACCCATTGACCATCAATGACGGATAAGGGGATGTAGAGGCAAATAAGTAAATTCAGGATGCCGAAAGATACTTATCTTTTTGGTTTAAAATACATCTTGGAACGAACCTTGTTTTGTACGTCCGGATCCACGCCTGCCATTAACAGTTCTCTAGAACTTTGATTGTGTCCATTCTGAGCAGCCAAATGAAGTGCAGAGAGTCCTTCGTTGTTTATGATATTCAGTGTGTTACTGTGAAGGGCTTCAATGGTATTGGCCACCCGCTCCTTGAGTCTGCTCTTCTGTTTCTGCTGTGGCTTGGAGGGGGGCGGGGCACAGATCAACTTGACGCAGCGACTAAATCCACGGCTTGCTGCCTCGTGCAGCGGTGTGTTGCCCTGGTTAGACTCCTTGGCCATGCGGTCCACATTGCTAAAGAGAAGAATCTGCACGCGGCTGTCGTCTCCCGCTGCAACTGCTTCGTGCAGTGCCGTCCAGTTTCTGGATTCATTCTGAATTCGTGTTTATTTACAGTCAATATAGTGTATTAACGACCAGTTTTGTTTTCATGTTGTACATACCCCGCAAATAGCATTCGGCAAGGCTTCCTGTTTCAGAATGCGATCCATACTGCATTGTCTAAAAGATACGCTTTTCATTTACATATATCATCATTAGGCGTGTTAAACTAATATTAGGGGATTACTAAGTAACTTTGTATTCCATGGACGTATTCACCCACTGTATGTACATGCATACATACATATGTACACATACATACACATATACTTTTGTACACACACTATGCACTAGTAAGCAATTACATTAATGTTGAATTATTCAAATAATACATCACTAACGAACTCAAAGCAAAACAATTGATGAATCTCTTGTTGGAATGTTCCAAATTAATCAAGTGCAAAGATTTCAGCTGCAATGTTTTCATTCAATAAAAATTAGCATAAGAAAATATGAATTATTATAGTTGCAGCGGAATTATAGACTTTTTATTTTAAATTAAAACTGAACGTTAGTTTTAAACGGTATATCACAAATTTGACCGATATTACACAAATTTTGCTGTTTTTAATTGATCCACGAGCTCAAGATATCAATTTGTGTGGTATTTTGCTTACATTTGCAAACACCCAGAGTTAATTTCGCTTAAGCCAGGCCTGAAGGAAAATAGAAGAGAAAACTAAAGCGTACTGTAAAATTGGCAACAGGTTTTGTCCATGGTTGCCGCCTATCCGACTTATCGCGCAACTATCGCCAGTGCCTTTGTTATCGATAGCAGTACTGTCACAGCACTAAACAATTTGTGTTTGTCATCTCATCATAGAGGTTTATATCAACTTCAACAAAAAACCATCGTGTGCGGCAAATATTAAATATGGCTTTAGCTGAAATTTGTAAAATTTCTAAGGCCCCGTATATGCGGCCTGCTGCCTGGACTTCAAGTGAAGTTGAAGACGAACTTAATGCATACGCCAGCAATATTGCAAATCCTTACACATTGGCAGCACCTCCATTCGAAAATGTAAGTTTATGAAAAAGTAATCTGAATAATTAAATAATGTTAAACTAATTTCTATGCATCTGCAGCCACTGGATAATTTGAAGAAAATTCAAGCCATTGGTGACAAGACCGGCGTGAAAATAAACTTTGATCACGGCACAACTACTCTGGGCTTTAAGTACCAGGGCGGCGTCATCTTGGCCGTGGACTCGCGTGCTACGGGAGGCCAATACATTGGTTCGCAGTCAATGAAGAAAATAGTTGAGATCAATCAGTTTTTGCTAGGCACACTTGCCGGAGGTGCTGCCGATTGCGTCTATTGGGATCGTGTCCTATCCAAGGAATGCCGCCTGCACGAACTGCGAAACAAGGAGCGCATTTCCGTGGCTGCTGCCAGTAAGATCATGGCCAATATCGCCCATGAATACAAAGGCATGGGGCTGAGCATGGGAATGATGTTGGCGGGCTACGACAAGCGTGGTCCCGGACTGTACTACGTGGATTCAGAGGGCTCTCGCACTCCCGGCAATGTATTCTCGGTTGGCAGCGGTTCCATTTATGCCTTTGGTGTTCTCGACTCCGGCTACCATTGGGACCTGACTGATACTGATGCACAGGAATTGGGTCGTCGCGCCATTTATCACGCCACCTTCAGAGATGCCTACTCGGGTGGTATAGTTCGTGTTTACCACATGACTCCCAATGGCTGGATAAAAATATCAGAAACGGATTGCATGGAGCTTCACTATAAGTACACAGAGAAAAAAGCTGCAAACTAATGTACAATGAAAATTTATAATTGAGAGAAGATAATGTGGAGTTGGTCTAATAAAGCGTAGAATTCGTAACCCATAGAGAATTCGTTTTAATATGCTCTGGTGTAGCAGCTTATGGTTATGGGAACTGTAAATAAATCAGAGATTTATCTGTGGATGTTGTTACAATAATTGTATAATAAAGTGGTCCATGCAATACGAATTCCTTGAGCATTGTTGACCAAGTTTGCGAATACCAATCATCAACCAGTGCAATTCTTTCCAAGGCACAACCACAAAGAAAGTAGTACACCAAAAAATAAAACTATCTAGGCGAGGACAACAGAAGTCGTCTTTAAATTGTCAATAAAAGAGCACATTGATATTATAAGAAATTAATTTATTTTTTGTTTAATAAAGGAGAACTAAATGAATTCGACATCTTCAATTTTAAGTCGTCTCCTGCTTTGACTGCACATCATTTACTTTCTCATCATTTTTCTGCCTATTTATATATTCCAAAGTTTCTTGATGTCGCACTTCTGCTCGCTTTTGCTTGAAGGTCCGCTTGGTATTTGTTTTGGGTCTCTCGGTACGCCTGCTCTGTTGCTGCAGTAGCTCCTTGCCGACATTAAAGTCCGCTGGAACATGCAGCTGTCGGATCATGCGATTGCGTACCATGAGGTAATCGAACGGATAATACTGACCGTTCCGATCTATGAAGACAGCGTGAGTCAACTCACAATTCATATGCCCGTCTGCGCTGCTCATAATGCCCGCCACGGAAGTCTCATTCCGCAGATCCAAAAGCACGGCGCGACCCTGCAGCAGGACTGGCAAGCAGTTCAGGGTGTTTGAAATCAGATATTTTTCACGAGCTGTATATCTCTGCATTGTAATATATTTTATTTTTATTTATTCCTGCATATTATTATTCTTATATTGTTTCAATTAAGCCGGTGTTGTTTACTGTATATGAGTAAATAAACGAAAAACACTGAGAAGAGTATTTTATACCAACATTCTCATTTTAGTATTTTCTTAGCATATTTTCGTATTTTAGATAAAGACACAGTATTTTATTATGTTTCGATGTACTACATCATATGTTAACTGCGCATTTACCGTAACAAACTTTGAATGACAATTTAGCTATGTATTTTCCCTCTGCGTAATAAATTATTTAATACGGGCTAGCCAAGAAGATGGAAATTAAGCACTTTATACTGCATTAAAACAATAGAAAATGAATGTGCGTTTCACTATTCTAGCCTTTTTTTTGGATACCCACATTTTCTGGCCATTCCTAGCTTTCTTCAAAGGCTAGTTACATATATCAAACATTTGATAAATGGCCATTCCAAAACACCTTTGATACATTTCATTTAATTTTATTTGATTTGTATGTTAGGTACACAACTTACAATTAATTACTATATAAGTAAAAACTTAAAATATATTTTCGCTTATAATTATGTCTAAATGGCAGTTCCGCGCTCCAAGTTTTGCTTAATTTCAGCCGTGTGCTCGCCGTAGAAACGATCCAATTTCTTGTTGAACTTTGAGTTACGTTCATTGATGAAGTCCACATCAGCATCATCGTTGTAGATTCGTCGTCGGGAGTACTTCTTCCTACGGTCGATTTGCTGTTCCAAGTCTTTAACCATATTGTTTATTGCATCTGGTGTGTCCTTTGTTTTCATATGAAGTGTTGTGTTTGGACCGCCGTAGAATGCGTCACCTAATTCAGCCTTTTGTCTTTCATATTTATTCATATCGCGAGCGGGCATGCTCTTCACAAGTCGGTTGTATTGTCTAGCTGTTTGCGCTTCGTAGGTGGAAAAACCCAGATCGGGATTGTCTTTGCGTTTCTTCTTTTTCTCTATACGCTCCGCGTCGACGGCAGACACTTCCAGCAATTTGAGGCGTTCGTAATCCTTGCCATTAGATTGCGCTTCAGCACGTGCCTTGTCGTCCGCCAGTAACCATTCAGCCTGACGCTTGCGAGCCTCCCAATTACTAGGTAGTTTCTTACGTGCGTCTTCTGCAACAACCTCCTGATGATTTTGTGTTCGTGCTTCCTGCCGTTGTTTGTGAAGTAGTAACAAACGCTCTTTGCGTTCAGCCAACTTTTCAGATGCAGATTTTGGTGCTTCCATTACAAAGCAACGTATTTACTATTATTTGTATTATTTATTTTATGATTATTTGTAATTTTTATGTTATCTTCTTCTTGAAGCCAAATTCTTTTAACTCAAAGCAAGTTGGCAGCACTGCGCAAATCAGCTGTATCATAAAATACCAAAATGGTATTTTATATGCCATACAAAAACTTAATTACAAAATCTTTTCTTATCAATGTTGTTAATAAATACACATATATTTAAATAAAAAAACTTTTAAAATGGTAAGAACGACAACACTCCATTTTTACTGTATTAACAAAAAAATTATCCAAGTATTATATATTATTATAATTTTGGTATTTACCAGGTGATTTACAATTAGATATAGATTCGATATATCGCGTGATTTGATCGAGTTTAAAATTCATGGAATGTGATACGGCGTACATAAATAAATGAAACTAATAACTATAAACTATTTGTAAAAACAACGCAAAGGTGCAAATTTAAATTACTGTACATTTTTGTTTTCAAATATGGAACATGTCTACATATTCTATGCATGCATTTAAAATTATCAACAACAAATTTTTGGACTAATCCCAATAATATCGATATTATCGATTAACTAAACTATCGAAATCGGAAAACCTCGATGGGATCAGCTATCGATGGTTATACAGCTCTAATTTGCGCCACACTATTTAACACGTGCATTGTATTTGTTTACATCTAAGCTAAACATCTGAATTACAATTAAATCCTTATTCATAAGCTGAAATTATGAAGTTTTCTTACAAAGTAAGTGTATATTAAAGGAATTTTCATTATAGTATAATTTATTTATTGTTCTGCTTGCAGTTTTCAAATTTGTTGGGTACAATATACCGCAATGGAAACTTGGTCTTTACACCCGATGGGAATTCTGTTATCAGTCCTGTGGGCAATCGAATAACCATATACGATTTGAAAAAGTGAGCATATATATTTTCCATTATTACCTACCAATAGCTAACAGTTTATGTTATTTTTTGCTAGCAACAAGTCGCGCACATTGTCTCTGGAGTCTCGCTACAACTATACAAATATTACACTGTCTCCAGATGGCAGTCTCCTGATAGCTGTTAACGAGCAAGGCGATGCCCATTTGATAAGCATGGTATCCTGTACAGTGATACACCGCCATAAGTTTCAAACTGGTGTACAGTGTGTAAGCTTCAGTCCAGACGGCAGCTATTTTGCTGTGGCAAGGGAAAATCTGGTACTGATATTCTGTTCTCCGGGTGAAATTACTGGCGAGTATAATCCATTTGTGCTGAAAAGAAGTTTCCTAGGTGGCTATGACGACGTAACATGGTTGGATTGGTCCACTGATTCCAAGCTGCTTGCCATGGGTTGTCGCGATAGCTCAACTAAAATTTGCTCAGTTAATTTCTTGGAAAACTTTCGGACTTACAATTTGAGCGGACATACCGATGCAATAGTGTCCTGCTTCTTTGAAGCAAACAGCTTGGACTTGAACACAGTGAGCCGAAATGGTCAACTCTGCTTGTGGGAGTGTAGCATGGAACCCTCAGAGCTGACAATTGCTAATGAAACGAATCCCCGGCCACCACAAGCCAAGCGCAAGGCTCCGACCGGAAAGGAAGAAGGTAATGAGTCGGAAGATGATTTCGAGAATGGCAACGAAATGGAAAATGGCAAAGAGAATCTCGTTGCTGATGACGTGAACGAAATAAAAGATGAAGTGGTCAGAAAGACACATCCGTTCTCTTATAAGAAACTAAGCCGACATTACTTGGCCACAGAGGCGCGCAAGGAGAAGCGCGATGCCCTCTTAACTGCAGCCAACTATAACCGGCAGACGAAGGTGTTGGTTGTGGCATTCAGCACAGGCGCTTTCTATTTGTACGAGCTACCCGACGTCAATATGATACATTCACTGAGTATCTCCGACTATCCTATATCGGCGGCTATCTTTAACAATACTGGCGACTGGGTGGCACTGGCTTCGCGTGAGATTGGACAACTTCTAGTGTGGGAGTGGCAGAGCGAACAGTACATTATGAAGCAACAGGGACACAGCAGCGAAATGACTTGCATCGCGTATTCCCCAGACGGACAATACATTGCCACTGGCGGGGAGGATTCAAAGGTGAAGCTGTGGAACACTCAGAGCAGCTTCTGCTTTGTCACATTCAATGAACACACCAGTGGCGTGACCGCTTTGCAGTTCAGTCGCAACAAGAAGTTTCTTGTTAGCTGTTCCCTCGATGGTACAGTACGAGCCTTTGATATCATAAGGTAAGCATTATCTGCTGTATACACTGTGTACAGTTTTTATCACAACTTTCTCTTTGCAGGTATCGTAATTTCAGAACATTTACTTCTCCTACGCCGACGCAGTTTTCATGTGTGGCCATTGACTACTCCGGCGAGCTAGTTGTGGCCGGAGGTCAGGATATATTTGACCTATTTTTGTGGTCCATTAAGACGGGAAAACTGCTGGAGGTTATTAGCGGGCATGAGGGTCCTATTTCTTCGGTGGCCTTTTCGCCAGTCTCAACATCCTCGACATTGGTATCCGGCTCTTGGGACAAGACTATCAAGATTTGGAACTGTCTTGAAAGCAACAGTGAGCATGAGTCTATCGATGCGCTGGCCGATGTGACCAGTGTAGCATTTAGTCCCAGTGGAGAAGAGGTATACAAATTATTATGCTGAAAATGTGTATATGATTGGACTCATCCATATCGATTTCAGGTTGCTGTCACTACACTTGCTTGCAACATTCTAGTCTTTGACATTAAGTCTGCAACACAAGTGATCACAATCGAAGGGCGTGAAGACCTTGGAGGCGGACGCCTAGAGACTGACGTCGTAACTGCCAAGACAAATTCGCAATCCAAGTAAGTTATATATGTATATTGAATATATGATATTAATTTTAAATTGTTTCCAAGTTATTTCTCTACAATAGAGTATTCCGCAGACGGGGAATGTATTCTTGCAGCAGGAAAGTCGCCCAACATCTGTATATATCATGTTAGAGAGGCTATTTTGCTCAAAAAGTTCCAAATAACACAAAACTACAGTTTGGATGGTCTCAATGTATGTACTTTGAATATGTCTCTTCGCATGTATAAGAAATCAAATAATATTTACAGGAGTTCATCAGTCGCAAGCATCTGAGTGAGTTCGGCAACATGGCTTTAGTGGAACAGCGCGAAGAACTTGAAGGCGGCAATGTTGCAATACGGTTGCCAGGAGTGCGCAAAGGAGATATGTCCTCGCGACGTTTTCAGCCAGAAGTAAGAGTCTTCTCTGTTCGCTTCTCACCCACTGGACAAGCATTTGCTGCCGCAGGCACAGAGGGCCTATGCATATATGCGTTAGACAAGGGTAAGTAAGCTAATAGAGAAACTATTTAAGTTAACAAACTAATCTGAAAGTTAAATGGCTTTCTTAGGTGTCGTTTTCGATCCGTTTGACTTGTCGTTGGAAGTTACTCCTAAAGCGGCCCATGAGGCATTGAAGAATATGGAGTTCACAAAAGCATTGGTCATGTCTCTCAAACTAAACGAACCCAATTTGGTGACCTTGGTATTGGAGCGCGTGCCGTATAGTGACAGTAAGTACTTGCAAATTGTAATGCAGACAAAGTTTGCCATGCAGCTCGACCTTACAATTGGAGTCAGTCTTTCTTGCAACCTTCGCTCTTATAATCGATAGTTACCCTACCCTACAGTGCTCCTTGTGTGTCCAAAAATAGCTGGGAGTTAAATTCACCCTAACTTGCAAGGAACGTAATTATTACTCAACTTCATTCGATCGAATTTGCAAATTTGTTTGCATTTCTTGTTGTTAATAAACAGTTTCAAGGTTCTTGCTGTGTACTTAACAACCCCTTTACTCTAAACATCATAGAATGGTAGCACGTGCCTGCATATATCGAAGTACATTTACCATTTCTTTTTATAGTTGAACTGATTTGTGGGGATCTGTCGCCCGACTTTGCCCAACGTTTGCTGCAACACCTCGCCCGCCTGCTGCAGTCGTCGTCACACATTGAATTCTATCTTCAGTGGTGTTGCTGCCTGTTAACTGCTCATGGCTATCACGACGGCGTCTTCCAACACACAGCATTGCTGTCTTTACACGAAAGCATATCGCACAAGTACGAAATGCTCAACAAAATGTAAGTGATAATTTGACTGCAAAGGATTGCAATTTCATTTAACAATACGTTGAATTTACAGATGTGACTACAATAAGTACACCTTAAGAGTGCTACTGGACAAGGCAGACCGTCAAAATGAGCAATCTTGTGGTAAAGCTAGAGATCGAGAGAGTGATGATAGTGATGATGATATGCTGCTCATTAGGAGTGATGAGAACAAAAAGGTAGACTTTAGTGATGAAAACGAAGAGAACACCGACGACGATTCTGAGGAGAACGATGAATTATAGTGCAAATAACAAGTTTTGTTGGTCCCACAGAATATAAAATGTATAGAAAAAGACTTTTGTTGTTTAAATCAGTGGGAAATGGAACTGAAATTTGTTTTTTGCCCAATCAACTCGATCAAGGTTTGGTTTAAAATCAATCAGCATTATTTATTTGTACATGAATAGTTGAGTAGTTTAATTGTTAGCTTTAAAGTAACGGTTTTAGAGCGTATGTTAGTAATTAGTTAAGAATCACGGTATAAAAGCCTTGCGAAATAAAGAGCTTAACCGATGGAAATTTATGTACACACATTTTGTAGCTACAGTAAATAAATGTCTAGGTGTATTATATACTTAAATATGCATTGTTTCATATTTACACATTATGTTTCTGTTATACAAAATATAGTATCGTCACATCCTTAAAATGTATACAAAGTATTTGCTAGCTTTGAGTGTATGCATTTAAAACTACAGGTAGATATATATAATATATAAGCCACAGCTCTAAAGTTCGCGTCGTTGTTATTTGTCTCAATTGTGTGTAAAAGTTCCTAAACTGCATTTTATTATCTATTTACAATTCAAATATTTCTAGGTTTTGTTCCTTAGAGGGTTGTACACTTTATTATCTTCTTAAAGCACCAATTTATTTTATTCTGGCTGCTTTGCTCAAGCTTAAATATTATTAAAAAACTGCTTATGAATATCAAGACATATCCCTAATGAGGAAATTATATGATATGTGCCCTTTCAAGTAATTGATCTTAACACAGTGCTCCAAACTAAACTTACAAAAGTCTGTGTATGCCACGGTAGATAAATAATCTGTTTGTGGTCGACATTAGCTGTAAGTCGCATTCAATACATTTATCTGGAGTAAGTAAAGGAATTTCGATTGCAAATATGATCAAAGTTGAAGTTGAACTGAACTGGCAACTGGAAAACTAGGTCATTTCCGATAATTAACATTCTATTTATAGGTAATATTAAGTGTAGAACGCAAGCTAGTGGTTTTTTAAATGTGTTTGTCATATCTTGCAACAGATAATACAGAAAGTTTGTGGATATCGCCAGCTTACTATGACATCTGCAGTACTTAGTAGGGTACCTCTTCAAAGTTGCCCCGTCAGTGCCATATACCTTATCTCTGATGTTACTTTTAGCATGTAAAACTCACATAATTCCAATGGAAATATTGTTTAAGTGAGAAACCGCAACTTAGTAATCCTAGTTACGTTTATGGTAACAAAAAAGAAGGTAACTGTAGACTCCCTATTTGTAGTGTACTAGCCTGTGTGATAGATATAGTCGTAGTAATTGTATAGCTTGCATACATATAGGTATTGCATAGGTATTGCCGTGTCCCATTGTATCGAATTGCTGTTTCATTTTGGGTTTTGTCCCCTTCGATTTTTAACGGAGTCCAGAATTATGGCTTCTGGAACTCCCCAAATCCTAGGATGACTTCATCAATAGTATGGGCCAGTACAGAAGGACAAACACGAAGAACAAAATCGGAAATACTGCACGAGAGACTTTGTCTATCTCACGCCACATGATCTTCTCTACGCCCGTATCCGTATCCGTCCATGCGACAGACAATAAACTTTGTCGCCGTGCCGGTTTCGGCGGTCCCCCGTTGCCCTGTAAAGAAGTCTGTGCCAAGATTGGTACAGGAGAAGAGCAATCAATAGGATTCTTGTGTGCAACATGCTTGTAAACATTATATATAACTTTTATAAACCATTCTCCAATTGACAATATCTTTGCGAGACAGAGGAAAACTTCTTCTCTCCTGCACGTGTATCGATATTTGTGGTTGCAATATTCGCAACTGTGCCAAGGCGACTTACCTGGCCCGGCGTGGTCGGGGTTTGTGTGGCCTTTCGTGACCGAACGGCGCCACCCTCCCAGCTCGCCACAGTTGCACATTGACCTTTCTCCATATTGCTTATGCGCTGTGCACCAAAGAGACGAGCGGGGTGAGCAGGGGAACAGGCATGCAATGATAAAGAATGTTTTTATTTATTAAAGCGGAACACAGACTGACTGCTTACCATGGGCAGTACCTTTGGTATTCGGTTTACCTGGTACTGGTACTGCACGTCCAACACTTTGACAACCACAAATTCGGCCAAGGCGGCGAATACGGAAACCATGCATCCGGCCATCCATAGGTCAAGCGCCTGCATCATGCAAGATTGAAGAAGAAACAAATACAAAAAGCGTTAGTGATTCTTCACGGCGTTCAGTTGGGCAGCTGGGGGGTATTTGCCTTCACATACGCCACGGGTGGTATGTCCGCTCGCAATCCCGTAAACATTGTCACCAGAGTAAGCATACAGGTGACCAGCAGTGTCACGCGACCCGGAATGGCGTCCAGGCCGAGCCAAAAGCTGAACCACGACAGCATAACGACCAGCGATGAAGGAGCGAACGTCTGTATCAAATGATGTCCGATCTGTCGCTCAAATCGAAAGTAAACCGTGAGGCGAGAGAAGTTGCCCACCTTCTCGGGCATGTAGCCATCGCTCTCCTCGAGCTCCAGTGGTTGCCCGAGATTATACTGCAGTAGTTTCAGTTCCGGATTGAGCGTCACGCCGGAATCTGACCATCGCAGTTTCACCTTCTGGTTGTTAGACGAGACTTTGTGGAGTAGGTAATAATAAATATACATTCAATTCAACTGCCGAAATGTCCATGCATACTTACAGCTCTCAATATAAATAGGACACACTTGGATATCCATGGGGTAGAGTTGAAACTCCATTTGGCAGGCAATTATAGCGTGCATGCGTGCCGCATAACGCACCGTTTTGTTCTTATAGAGCGTCACCGAAGTGAACTTGTGCGTCAAGGTAGCTATTTCTACAACGAGAAGACATCGGAAAAAATCGTTGCAGAGATGCGGAACAAAGTGTCTTCGATTAGAACTATAGAATTGGTATTGGCACTCATTGTCTGATTGTACGCGAGTGCAGGTGCCTTGGGTGGTTGTGAGTGCATCCTGAAGTTGCTTGAGCGAATGACTTGGATGGGCTGATCAAGTGCACTAATCATCTGGACAATATTTGTGGCAAGTGGACATAATAATATGCGCATTTATTTCTGTATTGTCTCTTATTGTATGTATCTTATTCCCAATATAAATTCTTATTTGTTTGCACAAAACACAGATAATGAAACTTTCATCTATAACATTGCAAAAACATCTAGACGGAGATTAGAAACGTAATTTGGCAAATCAATGCATTGATCATTAAATCAAATTTCCCATAATAATGTACTTCCACTACTATTAAAGGAACTGAAAGATATAATCAACGGCACTAGTGTGCTAAATCCTTTACCGTAAACTATATATAATGGTAATCATTATTCTCATAACGTAAGTGTATTCAAAAGTATGTAAACAATTAAGGAAAATGTATGCAACGCACAGCAGGAGACATCAGTGACCCACTACATTACCTACTCTCCGGGTACAAGGAGTGTCCTTTTTAGATCCTAAAACTTTTCAAATTTGTTGATTGTACATCACTTTCAGATACATTTTTAAGTTGAAGTATAAGTCGCTTAGCTGGCTTGATTACTTTGAACGCTGCTTCAATGTAGCTTACTTAGAAATGCAACTAACGGAAATATCGTATATATTATATTTATATTACATAGAAAATCCCATAATGATATTTCATAGAAAATTTATTTCATATTCAGAATGATGCAGTTATCTTAGCAATGTAGCTAAGTATCGAGACAGCAAATCAAATTGTACTGTATTTACATATCTTCTGGTAATATGTATGGAACTCCCAAAAGCAACTAATTAATAAAAAACTAAAACTAATAAAAAAAATATCTAGATCTAGTTTCTTTTAGTTTTTGGCTACTGCCCAACACCCATAAACGCCCAAATGGTTTTTGAAAATTACTTTTGTTGATCATAGAAGTTATATAAGAAATAGTTTTAAGAATGTATTGATGTCGCAGCCGCTCCCTGCAAAGTATGCAACACAAAATAGGCCAACATTTTTATATTTTTATATAGTATTTAAAAATTCATTTGTTCAGGTGAAGTAGCAGGTATATCCCAGTGGAGCACACTCGATTGTAGCTTTCGTGCTTGTTTAACTCAGCTTTTAAGGACCAATTAAAGTTATACAGTATACCGCATATACATTTTCCATTTCATTTAAATCGTGTGACTACCATTCCCTTAATAAGTTAAGATACGTTTAGTTTTCCTTTATAGAAAACAAATCGAAATTGTTA
This sequence comes from Zaprionus davidi, assembly GCA_018903715.1. Taxonomy (NCBI): domain Eukaryota; kingdom Metazoa; phylum Arthropoda; class Insecta; order Diptera; family Drosophilidae; genus Zaprionus; species Zaprionus davidi. The sequence goes on along the minus strand of JAEIGL010000004.1, from coordinate 12,424,720 downwards.
ACTAACATTGGCACATCGCGGCACAAAAAAATCAGTAGACGATACAATCTGGTCGAGATCGTATCAGCTCAATACCACAACGGATTTTCAACAATTTCAGGTGTCGAATGCGGGTAGACGCCAGTAGGAGGTAGGAGGTATCCAAGGTTTGCCCTTGGAATGCCTAGGCGCGAAGTCCTTGGGAGCTCTGACATTGAAAACGGTTTGGTCAGCGTGCGATTAATGACATGCCCACGCAATCGTCATTCTGTTTGGCATTAGCGCCCATTTCCGAATCGCTTTTTAAACCCGTTGGTGACTTTCAAACTGCACGCGAGCTCAGATAATTGAAGTGAGTACCAACTTTGTTGAAAGAATAAAATATGCAGGTAATGGGAACTGATTGAGCGGCGATGAGGTAGATAATGCCTTAATATGGAAAACAATTTCGATGATTGATGAATTACTAAACAGACTTTTTTATTTTTCTTACAGCCGTATACTGTTGTACCCATGGAGATCTGGCAACCCTCTCAATTTGCCAATCACACTTATTTAAATATACACTTTCAATAGATATTATTCTGTTTAATTTACCGATATTTTTTTCATCATCGTTAAATCCTTCTCTTTCGATCGCTAACTGTCAAGCACACAACACGTGCCGCTCCGTAGTTTTTTAAACCTTTTACATTTAATCAAAATAAATCTTGAGCATCAAACAGCATCCATTGCATTTGATTCCATAAAGCGTCCAAAACTCTTGTTCACCACATACCCATGATAAAATTAATATTTCTTTTTACCATACGCAAAAGGAAACAACTTCGAATACTGAATTTCAAATCAGACAACGATAAAATCCACTGACAAAATGAAACTTCATTTGATTTAGGATTTACAAGTTTACATGTGTATATGAGATATGTATGTAAACAAATGATGTAGAAATGGAAGACTATAACAATAATATACTATATGTATGTACTGAACTCATTGTTTGTTTGTTGGTTTAAAATTCAATATGGAATGGGTAACTTGATTGAAGAGATACATATGGAAAGAATTATATAACCTTGCAGAGTACAAAATCACTTAATGAATTATTTAAAACCAATATAGTGTTGATAATAAAAATACCAGGTGTTGTAATTTGTAGTTAATCGATTGTTGCATGAAGAAGTTCGTTAAGGTTGTTAGAGAAATTGCAAGGGTATTTAATGTTCGGCATTGCCGAAAATACTTGCAGTTGCAATGAATGATACTGTTTATGAACTATTTACTATAGATTTTTACTATATTGTCAACACAAAACACATTCGAGAGTTTGTTGTTAGTATACTTAAAGTTTTGTCTAGATGAAAGTTTTTAGATTCTCTTTCATCCTTATTGCGTAGCAGAGAAGTTGAGGGAACATATGGACTTCCAAATCCTAGTTGAAGTTTGCATTGTTAATCATTTTTTGTTTTAAGAAATATCGAAAACAATGAAAATCAAAATTTAAAAAAAAAAAAAAATATATTATTATATACAAATTAGATATATTAATATAGATAAGCAGATCAAAACTGAAATGCGCTACAGAGACTAATAGGTGCTTTAGGACTAGGGGCAGGTTGTTGAAAATACTAAGAAACTGTGAATGTTTTGGCAAGGTACCTAATGCCCAAACGTCATGCACTCACACTAACGAACTAACACAATTGTCTAGTCATATGTCGGTCCTCTTGGAGGACGGAATAGGAATACTTATTGCTACAACATTGCAAATACTAACCGGCAATTTTCGAATTAAGAAAGTAGGGATCCGGTTGCCAGAGGTTGTCGAAGAACTCAGGAAGTAGAGTGACATAGTCGTCGCCCTCCTCGAATATGTCGTCTGCTATTTCCAGTCGAGATTCCATCCAGCGCTGATGTATAAACATGTCCACTCTGTAAATCAAAATGTATCGACTGTCTGCATTATGATGTTCCTCGAGATCAGAGAGTAGAGTGGCTGCTTTATACTCACCTAAAGTCCATATCCTCTACATTGATTGAGTTAATATCTACTACAAATATGCTAAAGTCTACTATCACTGGGGACCCCTTCTTTGAGGGCGGTCGCATTTCTGAAAATAAAAAGAGTTTGAGCGAACAAAAAAAGGTTTTATAAATGTCAGAACTGTTGTTGATGATAGATATATTAAAGAAGTGTTAAGTGCCTTAACGATATGCAAAGTTACATTATCGGGCGAGGAATTCCGCCTAACGATTTCGTGCGCTACTTTGGTTACGTGTTTCAGTCAAGTCAATCCCTCGTTTAAAGTGTGTATATGTATACATGTACTATATAGTCTGGTAGCCTATACAGACCAACAATTCGGCACTTTAGCCACATTTCAAGTTCATGGACAAACTGTAGGCCTGAGGCGTGTTATACAATAGTGGAAATCGATAAAAATTAGGGGGTTGCTTCACCTTAATTACGCAAAATATAGAGACGAGGCGTGCTACGCTAAACCAAGAAAAATTCTAATCAGCTTTAAATTCTACGAATTGAATACACTCTTATAAATATCTTAAGGGGAGGATCTTTAAGGTTTTGCCGTAAATCATAAAAATTAAAAAAATATTTTAATACACTGAATAGACATAAATAAGTTTGAGGGCTAAATTTGACACATAGGAAAAAGTATTAGTTTCAGGAATACAAAAACATCTGTGTAGGGGTCCAAAAATACAAGACATTAACCTCTTTTAGTGATCGATTTGTAATTAAATTACTTACAATTTTTGAAAAGTAAGGGGTACCATATGGACATGGTAAACACTTAAATTAAGGGTATTTCTTCGATATTTTCCACAATTTCCATCACAAACACTTTTCGGAGGACTTTCTACACTACTTTTAACTAGCTTTATCAATTAAAGTCAAAATATCAAAATTCAAAATTTTTAAAGTGACCAACATTTTTTTGATAATTTAAAAATTATGAATACATTACTTTAATTTTGGTCGTGACGTTGCCCTAGCATTTAGAATGAAGCAAATTGGAGAGGTAAATTAGAGAATATTATTGTATAAGTGTCGGAAAACTTGGTCCGAGATCACCACGTTGTTCAACATGTATGAATTTGCAAACGTGTTGGTGGTTTATCCAACAATGTAAATTTAGTGCGAAATTTAGACACAATATCCGCTTCAGTGGGTCGATTAAACTGACCATAAAATAGAAGAAGCGCTTTCTTAAGAGAGCACGCATTTTGATAATAAAATTCTATAATTTGCAAGCGTTGTTCGTTTGTAAGACGATTCATGCCTAAATTATAGACCAAACTGAAGATTTTTGACGTTGATACAAAACACGAAACGTGCGCCAGCTGTTTAAACCAGTGTTGCCAAAAAGATAATAGCTAAAAAATCAACCTTTATATGAAAAAAATTAGGTCTGATATTTATTGAAATTCAAATGTATTGCTTCTTCAGAACTTAAAGTCAAATGAAGCAAGTGGCAAGCTGAAAACCACGTGGTTGTCTTCAACTTCTAAGTATTGATAACACAATTAAAATACTAATCAGATACCAACAAATAAACAAATTATACCTTATAGTCGAAAATTATTTTACTATATTTCGTAAACTATTGAAAGCAATATTTGCATTGAAGGTACATATTAAATGTTAAGGCTTCTGAATTGTTACATTTTTTTATATGTTATTTAACTTATTTATTTTTATTATTATCCTAACGCGACAAGTTATTAAAGCAAGTTAATTAGAACAGCGCACCGTTTTTATTAGAGCATAAAAATAAATCAAAATGGCACAGATAACACAACGCAACTTCCGACTTATCTCGATGTGCGGCTCAGTTTTTCTTTTCTCACTTTGATCGACCGCAGTTCTTGCCGCCCTGTTGACGTCAAGAGCCGACAGAGCATGATTGTGTAAGCTTATATGTATGCAGAAACAGACGTGCATACATACATTTGGAAATACACACACACACACACACATATGTACATAAGTAGTAATTACCGAAGGTAAGCGAATAGTCACCAGCTGAAGCCAGAAAGCGGCTCTGCGGTGGGGATAAAGGCCCCGAAATTGGCTGCGTCACGATAAACGGCGCACGCAATGCTCCAACAATGGCAATAAAAGAATCCAAAGAAAAAATCCGTGCAATTAAAACAGAACGATAGAAAAGGTGCGCAACATTGCGCTATTGAGTCACCAGGCTTACGTACTCCTTGCACTCACAACATATAGCAGACGACTGGGTCTGACACGGATACGGATACGGAATATTAGGAAATATCAATAGCAGCAGGTCGGAAGAAATGCAGTCGAGGCTCATTCGCGTACACAGAACTCTAGAATACACTTACCCTTGACATAATTAGGCGGAAGAACCACTCGCGGCTTCGTTGTGTAGTTGTAGTTCATGTGGGCGTCCGTGGCCTCACTAGTCCTGAAAGTGGCCAAAAAACACAAAACGGATATATATATTATATACAATATGTAAGCAGTAAGCAGTAACGATTTTGCGCACATCTACATACATATCATATAACATATGTAGACAGATGTGAAGGAAAGATTATCCTTTTTTATGCCAATAAAAGAAAATATTCAGTTTTGATGTATCGGGGAAGGTTGAAAAAATTCCAATCATGGCCATAATTGATTGTCTGTTACTTAAATGATTAAAATCATGACATATTTGTGGTGAACAAGAGTTTTGGTAGATTCTTTATGGAATCAAATTCAATGGATGCTGTTTGATGCTTAAGATTTATTCTAATTAAAGGTTTAAAAAGTTACGGAGCAGCACGTGTTGTGTGCTTGACAGCTAGCGATCGAAAGAGAATGATTTAACGATGATTAAAAGGATAGCGATAAATTAAACAGATGCTTATCTATTGAAACTGAATATTTAAATAAGTGATTGGCAAATTGAGGGTTACCAGATCTTCTTATACTATGAAAACTAAGAATTATACCTAATCGGGTAGGAATTCGGTAATCATTTATTGCTTGGCAAACTTATACACCCTCTGCAAAGGGTGTAATAATACATAGGATCGTGCATGTGCATGCATGTCATTGAATGACGCCTTTGGACAGGGGCCAATGTAAACTTTGTCAATTTAAGTCTCAACTACAAATTAACTCACTTCGTGTTGGGGTCTGTCTCTGGCAATGTACTGCAAGTGCAATCATGTATATTTACATACATATATTCGTGCATTCATACCTGTATTCGTAGTATGCATAATTCATTTCTGCTTTTCGCTATTTGCCTTTTTCTAGGCTGCCTTAAAGTTGAGTTATATTCGTGCTGGAACCCCATTTACTGTGATTCAACTGACCTTGCTTGGATTTGTCAAATGGCTTGCCAATACTCGGAAATAGCATGTAAAGGTTAAACTCCAGTCGCAACAAATGCCGCATATGCAATTTCGAAAAGTGACGTTTAATGATTTCCATCCTAATGAAAGAACATACAAACACTGACAGTCCGTGCAGGTACGGTACCAACTAGGAGGCAGCTAATTGCACATATGTATGTAGTTGATATTGTCAAGGTATCCAGAAAAGTAAATTAGCAAGGGGTTTCTTTAGAATTATGAGTTTAATCCAAGCTCAAGCTACAACAAACCGTTCCATAAAGATTCTTCAGTAGTTTTGCAATGACAATATAAATTAAAAACTAGTAAGAAAGCTACCGTCGAGCGCACCCTGTCCACCTGACTAAACTGATTTATTCAATATATATAAAATTTCTTTTGCGTATTTGAATTGCATACTTTCAGGAAGCGGCTTCAAAATCGGTACATTTAAATTAATTCTTATATAACTTTTTTTTGAATTATGCGATCGGAACCGAATTTTAAGAAATCATTTGGGGTTGGTAGTTGTTGCGTTTTTTTTTAAAGAATAAGAAGTCTTATAGCTGTTAAGAAACATATGCTATGTACATAACTCTAAGATTAAACATAGAATTAGCATACGAAACCCCGGTTAAGACGTTCATGCATATGTAAGTCAACTACTGCAAGGGTAAACAACCTTTTCTCCAGTTTATACTACTTTGTACAAATGGATGTTGTGTATGTAGGCAAAAGCAGGCGTAGGGCAGCCCATAAAGTATATATAATATATTATCGCTCAGCCTCACTAGCCAAGTCGATTGAGTCATGCTCATCTGTCCGTTTGTTTAAACGTCCAGATCTCAGCTATTATAAGAACTAAAGAATTTGGAATGAAGGTCCCCGTATACTGTATGCAGATCAAGTTTATTTTAAATTCTGGATGTTAAGCCCCCGCACCCACTTAAATTAATTATATGTAAATTCGATTTGTCTGCAACGTATAAAATATACAATTTTCGGACTTCTGACTTATACGTAGCTCGTGGAAATATGTACACCTCCTCAAAAATTCAATTCAATCGGACATTAAACACAGAAGTTATTCAAGAATGTGTAAGCATAATATTTAAGGGTGTAAGAAGTATGACAATATTCTATTTCATATAGTAGACTCTATTAAAGGTTACGGTATCAATACAGTTAAATACTTTTTACGACGACTTAGGTCAGTAGCCTTAGCAGTCACAAAAATTAAGTGTTATTATGCACCGCAAATTATTTCTTCTTTTTAAGATTTATGTAAATTTTAATGTAATTTTAATTTTAATACAATACTATGCTAATAAGAAAACTTCAAAAGATCTTCTAAAATCAAATGTACAATAAACTTACCACATCCATATGAATGTCAATCCAAGGAATATGAATGCGTTAGTGTTGTATTTGTCCAGCATGATGTTGACGATGAACAGAAAAGGAAACCGAAACTCAAATCATCTCACTTTACATCGACGTGGGAATTTCATAATTCGCTTTATGAAATCTGTAAAACGATATCGAAATCCAATTTGAAATTTAATTCAAATACGTTGATGGGAATTTGTACTTTAAGGACACGACGCGCGACTTATCCCGGCACTTATCGTATGCGGAAACAGAAGTATTAGCTTGTCAGTTAATTACGCTCTGTGTGCCTGTCGGGATGGATGGATTGACTCGACTCGGTACCAGTTCAACTCGTGTTCTAATATCGAATAAATAAACCTCGTCTACACGGCTACGCGGCTTTGCGGATACACGTCTTTTGAGGCATGCCGAATGTGTGGAGACACTGAGACTGCCCCTCGAGCACAACATTTATCTCTTGATTCCCGTTGTCGGATATGCACATACACAGATACACATATACACACATACATACGTACAATATGTTCGTAGATTGCGCTGGGCTTGCTCGTGCGATTATCGGTCCATCTCACTGTGTGGGAAGCAGGCGCATGCGACATTTTCGTGGCCGTAAAATGATAGTTTCTATACCTTCCCGTAGATAGCTTCTCTGATACGAAAGCTCTTCTCGCACTGGCTGGCTGGCGGGGGGCGGTCAGGGAGTGTAATCGTCGTGTAATTGCAGCACACTTTGCGCGGACCGCAGTCAATGTAAGACAATTGAATTGCGTGCTGATTTCACTTAAGCGTGCGCGCTTTAAATATTATCATTTCGATTTGGACTGTGCGCAAAGTGAGAAGGTTATGCGGATTCTCCATCTAATCTTGCAAACCAACGATCAAACGCCAAGAAAGAACTGTGCAAAGAGTCGTCTTCCCTGAACTCTGGTATTCTCTGTACACGAATCAACGTTGTTATCGTATCTCGGGGTATTGGAACATCATTGCAATCGCATCTTGAGGTATTCGACTATATTTCTTAAGGGAAGTCAATTAGGGCTATGCTTCAGCTGCCTAGTTGAAAGGGGGAACTACTGGATGAGCTTACAACAATATCAGTTCAAATCGGTTATATGGGGCTCTAATTTATGCAACGTGGCACTGACGCCGACATTGACTTTGGCACTGACAATGACAATGCGAATGCGATGGGCAGGAGATGCTGCTGCGGGGAGTGTCAACTTGCGTTGCTCAAATTAAAAATTCCGTTTCAATGAGAAGACCGCAAGATGAAGCATATCCGGCTAGACCAAGTAGAGGCATTTAAGTCTGACACACACTTTAGTAGTAGACGCAGGGAACACACACACACTACTGCAGGCATTACATACAGATGTACAAGTGTATGCGTGTTTGTGTATTAGAAACCTGCATGAATACATTAATTTTTACACGACAGTAACATACAAACGTTTACTGCCCGCGAAAATACTGTGCTAATGAGTAAACTAGCTGTCAAAATAGAAGACATTCATACATTGAAAACTGTACCCCATACTTTTAAGAAGTGGTTCATTTGCCATTTTGAATACATTCATGCCGTTTACTAATATACATGTGTGTATATATAATAAATATTTTATTCTGATTAGGATCAGTTTTGCAAACTTAGATTTAATTGTTTGGATTGTGGCGGCAGCGCTAACCAACACAGATTTATTATCGATAGGCACGATCTATCTCTCTTCTCTGATTAGCCAATGGAGTCAAATAAAAATTAAATTCAATTATTTGAAGTTGAATAAATACACATAGTATGGCAAATGTGATACGATTGATTGCCACTTTCATTTTCACTTGCAAAGCATAAATATTGCACAAATAGAAGAAAACCAGAATCTTGTCACAAATAAAAAACATATGGTTCATATAAATTATTTCATGTACGCACGTCAAGTTTCACTTAACTATGAGTCGAGCAATCCATTTGTATTAATTATGCCAAGTCGTAATAAAAGACAAGCACTAATTAATTCTTTTATGATTATAAATTTAGTTTTAACGAGTCAAATAATTGTTTTTAATGTCGCTTCCACTTTTGTTTTTAGAGTTTTTGATTTCGTCGCTTTTTTGTAACGGTCAAACACGGGTTCCCGCTCATTTTATCGAGTTATCGATGCAATAAGTAACGGTTATTCCAATGATAAACAGTTTATACAGTTACAACAAATTGTAGATGAACAAATATTATATGTCATATATAATATAGTATATTTAAATATTTTCTATTGACCCAATGCGGCCCAATCGATGGGCCATTTAGGGCTCTTGAGCTCATTGCCCATCAGACAGGGTCGACCGACCGCAAGTCGATGACAACAGCAACAACAGTTAATAATTTGTACTTTGCACCATGAATCGGACACTGTAATGTTGTGGCAATTACCGCGTTGGCGACCGACGCGCGTTCGAATCCTTTCGGCTTCAATCATGAACTGAACAGCGCTGAAAATGCGCGAATTTCTTTGCTGCTTTCTTGCCACTTTAATGGAACCCTATGGCACCACCAACAACAACAACGAAAGCAACGCTGGCGCTGACGCTGGCGGCCATTGCCGATGGAATTGGAGGCAGCGGGAAGGGCCCTGTCGTGGTTGCGGTGGGGGGAATGACAACTGTGACGGTTTCCATTTACAAGAAGTTGTGAATATCGTGCTGGGGAAGCGTGCGAGCTCGAGCTTGGTTCCAAATTGGTGTTAGGTTCCGTTAGGCGCCATGGAAATGTGGCCATGTGGACATTTAATCATTGGCAATAGTAAGTAGTCGTTTACGTATTTAGTGGAACAGAAGCCACCAATTAGTTAATATTATGGAACAATTTCCATAATTCTAATCTGTTCTTTAGTAATTACTTATTCCAATGCAAGTATGTGACATTTTCACGAAGCATACTGCACAACATAACCACTGTAAAAAAAACATTATTTTAAGTTTATATTTATTACACTACTTTGTGCATCCGTTAGCGGCGGTCAGATAGAGAAGGAGGACTCTAAGCGAGATGATCCTTTTCTTTTATCGTATCGATTATTGTGCAGCAGGTTAGAGATGATCTTTTTCTACATTTTATTGTATCGTTAAAATTCGCTTTGAACGCATATGACCGAATTAATAACAGAGTAGGCCAACCCAGCGAAATGTCCTTTCGTTGACTGTAGTTCGTACTCGGTTTTTCCAAAGAGCTTCATGCAGTTTGACTTGAAATTTCCACAACATAGGCAAGTGCCGAACAAGTGCGACGTATAAAATGAAAACAAATGCGGAACAATCTGACATACGCCAATACACACATACATTTGTGTCTTCATGCATGTGTATGGGGGAATATGTAATGAGTGTAAAGCTAGTTGGTTCTAGCCCACAATATTTTGGTGTAAATGCGGTGTGAAGGGGGCTTTCCAGTGCCCACCTATAAAGTTGTAGGCTAACTAGTTGGAAATCCTTCGTGCTTGTCTACGTGTCTCATGGGAAAGCCTATATGGTTTTCTAAAACCTTAATTATAACACAATAATGTACATATGTATGTATATGCATGTATTATTATTATGTACATGTACGTATTCATTAATTAACTAACTAATTATATCATTATACAATGTAAACACCGTTGCTTTATCAAACTGTTAAACATTGTTTAACATTAATATATAATATGTATCCTTCTGTTCGTTGCAAACCTCTGGCCAAGAGTCTAATCTCTGCAGATGTACAAAAGAATTGTTTAAGTGATTACATAAATGAAAAACTGAGTATTTGGATTGTTAAGATTGTTATCGATATAAGACAGGATCAGTTTAATACAAATATTGTCTTGCAGTTTCCGATCAGTTCAAATTGATTATTATTAGGTGGACGACCGAACGTTACTGACTATGCAGGCCAAATCTTTGCCTAAAACAAAAACCAGTTAGTTTTCCAGCAGGGATTTTATCTTTTGTTGGCTTCCTAAGTGGCCGTCACACAGTCAACTGTCACCTAGTTAAGATGCTTCTATCTTCGGGTACTCAGTGTAGACTCTGCAAAGAGGCCGAAGAAACTACCAAGCACATTTACTGCGACAGTCCAGCGTTGGTAAGGATGAGGAGGACACATACGTACGTGGATATTGCAGCTACTGTGCAGGTTGTTAAGTCCTCGACGAAGGATCTGCCGTTTCATAAGGAAAGCAGAACAGATTTTGTCAGGCTCCTTAGTACCGCTACTTTATCCCTTGTGGAAGACTCCCTCTACTTATAACAAGCTGATCAAATTCAGTGACAGCATCTCAATACGAACTTTTTCAATGCGCCTGCATTCCGCTGAATACTGAAGAGTTTCCACCGGTAACAATTGCAGCTTATTAGGAAGTCATTCTCCTATGGGTTGGATATAAGTATTTATTTACACACATATTCTGCATAATATGTATATGTATATGTTAACATATTTATAAAACTATCGCTGTTAAGAGAAAACTCATTTTGACACTAAAACTAAACTTTAATCGGGCGGATGCCTAAACAATGGTGGATCCCTGCTGGTTGCTACGCTGGTTGATTTTCACATGTGTCTGCCGCTTCTTCTCATCCTTGAAGGCCTCTGTGTTTGCCTTCTTTTCAATGCGGCGCTCACTGCGATAATCCTTAAGCAAACGTTTACGCTCTTTCTTCTCTTCGGGAGTTTCGTCCTTCGGCCTTATGGAGAGAACACTGAGTGTAGATATCACCGACTTGGCGCACAGAGACTTTGGACCAACTGCATTTGGTGAATCATCGGCTAAGTTGGCGAGAGCTTTGGCAGTTAGTTGTCCATCTGCGCCGCCACGAAGTACATTGGCAGGCAGACCAGTTTTGGGGTCGATTTGAATAGGTGCCGCCTGTCTTCTCGATCGCGGCTCATCAATAAGTTTAGGATGATTATAGATATTCGAGTAGGTGGACAGTATTGACTCACAGTCCCATTTCTTCTCCTTGGCATCTTCCACTTCGTAGTCAACTAGCTCCTCGGTGGGGTCTTGTTCACCATCCACAACGTTAGAGTACTTTTTAACGCGTTCGCGGTCCCATTCTTTATCGTATTCCAAGTCATCGGTTTTCTTTTTAAACTCTTTAAAACACTGCATGACCACAGGGTGCTTTTGGTGCCAGGCTCCTTCAATATCCTCTAGCGCAAGATCCCCAAGCTCCGGATCGTCATAGCTTGCATAGAACTGCTCAAAACGATCATCTAGCAATGACAGCTGCTCATTTCGCCGGATTACACTGGAAGACATTGAGTACTCGGTAAATCGAGACTTGGTTTCCTCGTCCTCGAAACGACTTTTTCGCATAAGTGGAGCAAGACGATCCATAAGCTCGTCAGCATTTTCATCATCATTTAAATTATCCGAGTCGAAGTCCATATCATTTTCACCGTCCTCGTCTTGCCAGTCTTCCTCGTCGTCGTCGTCCTCACCATCCCCGTCCATTGCTTGTATAACAAAATCGTCATCCAATTCTTCGTTGTCCTCAAAATCACTATCAAGAGCTGCCACAACGTCTGGGTCCCAATCTGGACGGGGTCCGGGCTGCGGTGCTGCCTTATTCAACATGCCCTCAGACTCTTCGAATTCGCTAGCAAATACAGAGCTGGGTAGCACGAGCAGGTTGCGAGGCTTGGTCTCATCTCCTTTTGTGTTTTTAACTTGATTCGGGTTTTCCATGTACTCCCAAACAACATCGTTTTCCCGTTTCTTCAGATGCTGCATGTAGTCGTAATCGTCATCATAGTGGATGCCAAACCTTTTCAGCTCTTCTTTACGTTTTGCAGGATCAGCCGTTTCATTTTGCGGCTTTGACGGAGCCTGTCTAGCACTTGCCTCCAAAAGCACACGCTGTGGTGCAGTCTCATCAGTTACCAACGGATCGTGCTGGCTACGATGTACCAAGTGAAAAGTCACGGCTTTTTTGCGATCAATATACGGTTTTTTTCCCTTTACCTACAAATGAAATACATCTTACATATATAATAGTTAATAATAAAGCAATAATATTACCATCTTGTTTGTTTTTGCTACTCGAATTTGATTTTTAAATCTTTGTATTGCTGGTTTAATATTGCGTTCCAAAACACATGTGCAATAGTGGTGAGCAACAGAGTGTATATTATATCGATATACTGAAATTATATTATATCGAATGTAGCTATCGCAATTATATCGATGTTTTGGAAATTGGCAAACTGCTGCGTTGACAAGGCAAAATATATAATAAATTTTAAAATATGTACTGAAGATTTTAAAAGTTCCATTCTCAATTAAATTTTATGTAAAAATTGTTTTTGTTTAAATTTATAATTACATCGATTGCAATAATAGGCGAACAATTTGGTTTCGTTCATCTCTAGCTCAAATGGCCTGCATCCCTGGGAAAAACTAAACATAATTGTTGTTTTTGGATCCTTACCTAAATTAATGAAAATGGAGGAAAATGGGACGGCGTCGGCAGTCTCAACAGATATTGCAAATGGTATATCCAGTTTTCTGATAAGTAATTACGTAATAACGCAATTCTCATTATATATTTAGATGATGATGACGTATCGCACCAGCACAAATTACAAGAGCTCCAGACGGAGATGCGCAAAATGCAAAATGAGTTCAATACACAACGTGCAAAAATGAAAGACCTGTTTATGCAGAAGGAGGCCGAGCGCAAGCAGCTGCAGGATGAATTAGACGAGCTAAAAACTCACCTTATGGTGGCTGACATGAAGTCTGAAAACGAGATGCTGCTAAAGGATCAGAAAGCTCAAGAAGAGATATCGTCGCTACAGCAACTGGTGCAAGATACTATCGAGGAATCTGCAACATACAAGGCGGAACTGGAGCGCGTTAAACTGGAGCAATTGCGGCAACAACAGCAGCAACTGCAGCAAATGCAGCAGATGCAGCAGCCACCAGAAACATCAGGCGGTTTGGCACCACATGTGCTTAATCAAGTGAAAAAAACATTGGGCTCGGTAAGAAAGCTGGGCAGCGATTCCTTGAACAACAGCTTTCAGCAAGAGAATACGGACAACAATGCGCGAGGAGCAGCCAAGAACAATGCCAAGCAATATGTGAGTACAAATTACAAATTGCAGTAAATATATAATATAATAAATTTGCTGAATTTACCCAAAACAGGCTGTGGAGGATGCCGAGATGATGCACTCAATAGTTGAGCAACTTCAGGAAGAAATGAAGGCTCTCAAGGAAAAGTTGCGAGTGGCGGACGAACAGTTGCAGGCAAAATCTGTCACAGTAACGCATCCGGAGATGAGCTCAACAATAACTGAAGAGAATTCCATGCACAAGTCCACGTCCACTGATTTGATTGTAGCTACTTGCAGTTTCTGCAGCTCAACCGAGGAGCGTTCAACAGAGCTAAGCGGGGTAGTAAGTCAACAGCAAAAGCAACTGGATGCGATACAGAAGCAACTTGCTGAGGCGCGACAACAGTTGGGCAAGGAAGCAGCACTACGAAATGACCTGGAGAATCAGTGGCAAACAAAGCGTGAGGCACACAAGAACGAAGTACAAAACCTGCGTGAGCAAGTCAAGACCAATGTGCAGCAACTACTGGACATGCAACAAAAGTTTCTTGAGACCAAAGAGGAGGTGATGCGACAGTTGCAGCATGTCACAGATGATCGCGAACGGGTCAATCAGCAGCTGGAGACGCTACAGGCTGATAATGATTTTCTGTCCGGCTGCTTTTTGGCCACATCTGAAGAAATCGAGAATCAATACATAAACCTTCCAAACACTGTTGTCGAGCTACAGGAGTTGATACTGCGCCAGCAGAATGAGCTGATACAGGCACGGGTTAGTAGCGAATACGAGAAACAGAAGTGCGTCACCTCGCTAGATGAAATACAAATATTGCGGGCTCAGCTCGAAGAAAGCAACAATGAGCGACGTGCCTTCAAACATAAAATGCAGTCGGACATTAAGTCATTACAGTAAGTGATTAACTAGGCAACAACTAAATAATTATTACTTAAATTCCATTTACATTTCCCACAGGGATCGCGTCACGGAAAATCTAGTGGCGGTGGAATCGCATGAAACATCAAAAAGACTTTTGGAGCGAAAAGAAGCTGAGCTGAACAAACAGTTATCCGAGTGTCGAGTTGAGATAATCGAACTACAAGATACCAATGTAAGTGATCGAAGTAAGTAATACGTTTTTGGATAACTTAAAGCGATGTTGGTTCACAGGAAAAACAGTCGAAGACGAACTCAGACTATAAGGCGAAAATAAAAACACTTCAGGAAGAGTTGTCCACAATGGAAACAGTGCAAAAAGATTTTGTCAAATTATCTCAAACACTTCAGGTAGTTTTGTGTGTAAATTACAAAAATACTTTATTTATTTTCATTATAATCATACAATTTGAATTAGTTTAAAGCTTTACTACATGGGTTTCCTCTTTTTGTAGATGTCCTTGGAGGAGCTGCGTCACGCCGACACTGAGGTGCGCTGGCAGGACGATGATGACGTTAACAACTGCCCCGCGTGCAATGCCTATTTCACGGTGATGGTACGCAAAATCCATTGTCGCCATTGCGGACACATATACTGCGATAAATGTCTAACTAAAACGGTGCCATCGGGTCCACGGAAGCGTGTCGCCCGGGTTTGTGATATCTGTCACACATTGCTCACGCCAAACACGGCTCCCTACTTTAGTCATGAGCCGCAGCAGTCAAACTAGTCGCTCTTCTCTGCACTGGCGGTACGTCACTTTTACAACGACGGAAAATATTATATATTTATTATGTTTTCTATGTGTAGTGTGTACTAGGTATATTTACTGCTATTTTTTAATTCGTTTTCTACTATCATTGGATTTTCCTTTCGGGACATACATTGTTTTTTTGTCACACTCAATCGAGTCATATCCAAGAGAGTGCTAAAATTGTTTTAATGCAATAGTATTTGTAATTCAGTCCTCTAGATTTACTATACATTTCTATGTAGGTAAGATTCCATTATTGAATTTATGGCAAGCAAAGCAAACCTAAATTATAAATAAAGCATATATGTACATCCGACGCTTGTGCTTCGTCTCACTCTACTTGAACCAATTTCGCCTGCAAGTTAACGAGATTTAGTAATAATTGTAAATGTAAATATTTATATTATAAATGTATATGTGTATGTATTCATATTCTACTCAAGAAAACAGGATCATTCATGCAACATATATTTGTGTTTTATTGAAAAACCAGAGCAAACAATTTGGCAATCTTTGTTAACAATTAACAACAAGAATAATATATGAAGTTCTCGTTTGACACATTTTGTTATCATCGTTGTCTTTATGGGTTTGCGAGGATACGTACTTACGGGTGCATGCACACTCTAAATGATGTACATGTCTACTAAATATTTGTGTGTGTAATTTATGCATAATATTAAATATAACAACAAATTGGGCATGCCCGTTAAATTCAGTATGTATAATAACTAACTCACTTCACTTTACACTAACAATAAGTCAACTGTGTATAGAAATCTAATACTGCAATCTTCGCATTCAACAAAGCAAAAACTGAAAAGGCTTTCAACGTAATTAGAATTTGGAAAACAAAACACGAACGACGAACAACCAGTGGATGGGGGGAATCACATATTCACATGGGGCAATTACAGTTGGCACAGTCAGTTTTAGTTTTCTGAAATGAGAAGAAATAAAAATGTCATTATAATTAGCTACTCTGACAAGCGCGCAGGTACAACAGGTTTTGTATTGACGATCTATCCAATACTCCGTTACTAACCTCACCATATAAATCGGCCGGCAAGGGCACTCACAAACGCCACAGCTGTCACGCCTAGCACGGTGATAATTCGACTTCGAGGAGCTATATAAATTAGAAATCACATTTGTAAAGCATGCACTAAAAATTGTTTACAACTCTAGGCAACTAACAATTAATTAAACATTAACATTCATAGTATATTGGAAATATTTATGAGCATTCAATTTTAGATGAAATCAAGAAAATAAGTATTGCAGATACATATTTTGAATGAGCAATGTGAATATAAATATTTGACTGATTTAATAATGATAAAAAGTTGTACTTTTGACACTTACGTAAAAGGTTTTGCGGCGAAGATGTTACAGTTTGAAAACTGGACAGAACAGATACAGATACAGATGCGAGGCGAGACGAGACGAAGGCAATGAAAGCGAGATATACTTAGAGACATTGTGTGGCGAGATAGTAGGAGTGTATTGGGATCTAGCCATCGTTTTGAGATCTCTCCCAGTGTCATCCCAGTGCTTGCTGAGTGCAGAGATGCTGTGTTTTGCGTAGTTAGTCAACTGGAGTTATCCTTAGATTGTGCTAGTTGAAGGCCTCGTTGCTTGGTTCCGATGCAGAGAGAGAGAGTTATAGACATAGACAGAGCGACAGTAAGAGAGGAAAGAGAGCTTAGCCTATTGATGGGTTTCAATGGTACACGCTTCTTATGGTTTCGTTCTCCGTTCTTCTTATAATTAATACGTTTATCATCTAATTGAGCTTCTTTTGGAGCTACGGCTTAGTCTAAGTATGGTTGTAGTGGTAAGGTATGGTGAATGCGTTTGTGTTTGTCTAAGGGCAGACCAAGTCACCAACAAGTGAAGCAACAGAAGAAGAGACTATACTGATGCTTGGACAATGCTCTGTGATTCTGTGATGATAGAGTGTTGTTGCAGTTTCATTCTTGAGATGCCAATTAGAGTAGCTGTTCTACTGCTCGTCTTCACCTGCAGCGTTCGTGTTGCTCAGCGATATCTGGTTTCCATACTTCGCCAGCCACTCAATAATCACACCGTTGCTCCAGCCAAATCCTTTCTGCACGCCGTATTCACCTCCGCCTCCGTGTCCGCCAAAGTTCTCCGCGTCGTACTGCATTGAAGAGTAACAGTAAAGATTGTTTATATTCGAAATAATCATAATTCATTCGCCACAACTTACCTTCTCAAACATGGCAAGCGTCTCCCGATATGCTTCAAAGTTAGACTTGACCCATCGATAGCCCCAGCGCTTGGACAGCTCCTTGGCTTCAGGTGTGCCCAGATTGTCAAGACCCTCGACTAGAATGTACTGCATGGGCGCCCACACATTGGGGAAGTCCCACTGCTCGCCCGTAGGATACAGTGTATTCGGTACGCCGCCAGGGAATTTGTCAAGTTTATTGTTCTCGATGTAGCTTAGAACGGATTCGGATATTTTGGCCGAGTCGGAAATGTTGTATGCCTTGACCCACAATGGCGACAAATTGGTGGGCACAAAGTAGTCACGTGGCTTCTCATTGATCAAATCATAGTCCAGCCAGCATCCGGCTTCCTCGTTCCATAAGACAGCCTGAATTGCCTGCGAATTATAGAAATGGGATTTAAAAATAAGTTTCCCCAATAATTATAATGATTGCGTACCTCATTAATCTTTTGGGCCTTGGTCTCGTACTCTGTCATCTTCTCAACGTTGCCGGCCTTGGAGTGAAACTCGGCAATCATTTTAGCGTTCCAGTATAAAATGGCATTCAGTTCAACGGGCACAATGGAGCGCGTCTTGGCGTCTGTGAGGTTGCCAATGTTTGTGCCATTCTCATTGATAAACCAACGGGAGCTAAAGTCCATGCCAGACTCGGCAGCAGATTTCAGTTCACTATAGTGATCCTCTTTCGCCTCTGGGGTGAGGAAGTTCTCGGATGTTTCCACATCCTCGCTGTACGATTCGGGACGAGGTCCCGTTGACGAGTCTCTGTATATGGCCAAGTTGTGGCCCTTGGCTTGCACAGTGTGATTGTTGATGAAATACTCAAATTCATGCTCGAGAATCTCCAGCGCGTTGATGGCAAACAGATCGTCCTTGGTAAAGTCTACATAGGCCTTCACCATTGCCGTCAGTAGTGGCGGCTGTGAACGACCCCAGTAGTATACTCGACCGCCGTTCGGTATAAATCCAATGCGCTGAACGATGGACAAGAAGTTCTCAATCATGCCACGTGCGGTGTCCCTCATTTCACTGTACAAAAGACCACGGATAATCCAGTACGAGTCCCAGTAGTAGAACTCAATAAAGCGGCCGCCAGGAACGATAACAGGATTGGGTACAGGTATGATCGAGTAGTAGTTGGGGTTCTTGTGAACGTCTTCTTTCATTTTACGGCCCAGTTCTTTCCAGATGTTGTTCAGGTCCACACCCCATTGCTTAAGGTCTGGATCGCGGATGAGATCAATGAAACTAGGATGTTCATTCCAATCAGTTGGCGTCCACACATCCAACTCGGTGCCCTTCTCTCCAAAGTGATCCTACAAACATTGTAAACATATTTTAGAAATTGTCTCCAAATTACATTCTCGTAACACACATTGACAAACTCATGAATTTCATCCCGACTAGGAGTGTTATTCTTCGCCGCCATAAAAGCATCAAAGTCCTCTAAGGTTTTCTCGGGCGCAACCTTTAGTTTCATGTCCACAAAAGTCTTGGAGTCCGGAAACAGCTTAGCCATTTGTATGGTGTGCAGTAGGCGTCCATAGCAGTAGATTTGGCTATAAGAAAGAAGCAGAGTTTAATAATTTGTATACTCCACATCTATTAAGAATATGTTCAGCTTGTGAAAGTGTATAAAACAGGCAGAAAAAGTTAAATATATATAAAGATATATACATAAATTCACGATCAGTAATGGTCGAATTTGTTGCAGTATGACCCCCAAGGCCTTGCTTATTTGACTTTGTTGATTCTTGATTCGGAAACTGTACTTATATACAGTGATAACGCTAGTGACATACTGTTAGTTTATAAGGTAGAAGCGTATTATAACTTAGTGTCAACTGAAAGTGTATGCAGGCAGAAGCAGGCGTGACAGACCCCACAAACTATATATATATATATATTCATAATATGCATCAACAGTCGAATCGATATAGGCATAGTCCGTCTGTCTGTCCGTAATAAACATCTAGATCACAGTGACTAAGTAAGCTAGGACTACGAAAAATGTATGAAAATAATGTTTGAATGTCTGCAGACAGATTAGGTTTATTTTAAAGATTGCGCACCCGTTGATCGATAAAAAGCTAATCCAAAGCGCAATTTTAATGTAGGACAGTTCATTTCTTGCAAACACAATAACTAAGAAGATCCAATTGATTACTGAAAATTTAGTTGCAATCGAATTATTAACAGAGAAGTTATTTATGATATAATTTGACTAGTTTGCAAACCGCTCCCTGCAAAGTATGCAACACAAAACAGAAAAAAAACAGAATTTATATATGTACATAATAAAAGTTATATATGTATATCATAAATAAGCTTCCATGCTTGTTATCAGTAAAATCAATGCATTATCGTTTATAAACAGGGTATTATAAGGCAGTAGAAGGTGCGGTTTATTGCCGACTTGATGTGACGTCATTAATTAGTGCACATAAATTTACAATTGCTTTTGCAGTAAATATTTAGTTGGATTGAACTGCTTTGGTGAACTTAATGAACACCTGTTCGATTAGGATCTAGCACAATAAATATTATAGTGTCAGCACGATTTGCACCCTATTGGTAAGTGGTAAAACAATATTAGTTAAATCGAGAGATCGCACGACTGCCAAGAGAAGCCGTCACGTTTGCCGATCCTCAATCACGTTTGGGATTAATACAAGTTTTGAATTATCTTTACGATTGCAATTCAAACGAACCGAGTACGTTTTATGGAATGTTTAAAGTGCGGAATTATTAATCTTTGCTTTTTAAATAAGAGACCGGTTCCGCAAGGAAAGCAAACCAGTTGATAAACACACACACAGATCCGGACTAATTAGTTAAATCTTAAAATTTCGATCACAAATACTCAAGTGCATATATTCAGACATTCACTTCTCTATACACAATGAAATACGCAGGGGATATAGTACATATAAACCTATTGTAACTTCAAATTACAAATGGAGAAATTGTACATATGTATGTACATTCTTTCATTTTTGTATTACTTTTCTTACTCTGCTTTTCAGTGCTGCAATCATAACATACCTCGTTACATTTAATAACTTATCGATAACTATCGTAATTACGATACCACAAGTACCTTGCAAAGTTCACACATCGAGTGCGATTGTCTTAGAACTAGAGCTGCAGAAACATCTATGTTTATCTATGTAACATCGATGTTTCTGCAACTCTACTTAGAACTTACCAAGAGGAGAAGTCATAACTGTCGACATTCTTTACGATTGCATTATCGCTGTCAGCGCTGAATTCGAGCAAGGTCCTTGCGCAGCCCAGTGGCACCAAGGCCAGGCAGCAGCAGAAGATTAGCAAATCAAAACTCTTTGTCTTTGCCATTGCACAGGAACTGTTATACTTGTTATACTGCTACTCAACTGATTGCAGCTCTCTTTTTAATGTTAACCTATTTGTGTGCACGTGAGTGTGTGCAAGTTATTAAGTACCGATATTATCACACAGAGCGCACTGCGATTCGACTTCGAATTTCGCACTCAGCTGTTTCTTTTTTTTTTTTAGGTAGATTCGGAGTCGCGAAGTTTGTGGGTATAAGGTGCGTCGCTCTCAGTCTCAGCTGCAGTTTCCGCCAACGACCCAGACACAACCTGCGCCCTGTCAGTGCAAGAATACTTCTAACTATTTCAGCCGATTTCGTTTTATAAAATAAATGCCCGAACAACAGCGACAGCGACGACGACGACGGCGACAGCGCCGTTATTATTTCCGAGCAAGAGCAACTGATCAGTGATCGGCTGCCGACAAGCGACAAACCGCTACGAGCTCGGCCCCGGAGTGAACACGAGCACGGGGGCAAACACGAGCACGGGCACGGGCACGGGCACGATTAATGTGGGCGTGAGACGGGTGTTCTATTTTTAAATCGACTAACTAGCGATTGTGGCTGCGCTGAAGCCGAACCCGAAGCCGTAACCGGAGTAAGTACTGTATTTAAATTTACCCCTTAGCTGATATACTTTCAACATTGTTTTTCAACTCCTGTGAAACAGTTTCATATGTAGACCAGATTGAAATAGGAACCTTATCACTTGAGCTATTTTGAAGTAGGCCTGAATTTAATTGCATATCTCAAGTAGTTCGAATTAACCTGAATAAACCACTACAAACACTTGGCAATCGGGCTAAAAGGGGCAATTACATTTGCATACATACGTATCTCTCTCGATTTAAGGGCGTTTCTTCAACTGATAATTGATGTAACATAACATGTGCATACAGAGAAGTCATCCAAAGATGTACAGAGAAGTCATGCAAAGATGTACAAATGCAAAATGCACTGATTGCATCCACTTTTCACTTACGAGTATTCATCAGGTTCTTAAATATTCAAGAACATTATAAACTATTTATATTTATATTAAACTATCAATAGCATTATAATTATTTACTTGTAATTGAATTTGAGTCAACTGATTTTGATCTTAATTGAATAAATTGAATACTATATAAATATGTTAAAAGATCGAACTGTATTTATTTAAATATCTGAAACTGAATTTCCTTTTATTTATAAATGTTTAATCAATCCAGTTTAACCCACAGTCTCATTGATACGACTCCCGCATGTGTAACCAGCCAAGAGCCCGCTTTTACATTCCAGAAAAGGGTTCTTGCAAGAACGCTCTGCGGTCAATTGGTAACTCTAACCAGACTTTACTGTGAACACAAATCAGAGCCTGTTCTGCACATACTCGTATACATATGTATGTGACATGCGATATAACGACTCATTTGGCGCTGTTATCATTCAAGCGCCAAATGAGTCGTCATAACAACAAGCTTACATTAAATGAAATGGTTTGGGGATGTAAATTATAAGGTTGCACTGATAAAATGTAAATTATCAGACACCCACAATTCCATATTCAATTTCCATTCGGTGTCAGTATGTAAAATGCCTAACAAAAACTAGGGAATAATAAATACTTTTAATCATGTGTTTTCCTATGTTTTATAGTGTATGGGAAAGAATCCAGTTAGAATGCATTGCAACTATTTTAAGACTGTTTATTTCCCAGTTATTGAGAGAGCCAGAATGGGAAATATTTAAGATTAGTCGGAACCTGCACTTTAGTGTTGTTTTGCAATATAAATCACAGTTAGATGTCTTTAGGTTTTGCTGGAGTATTCGTTAAGCAGTTTAACTGGATAATAGGTTAAAACTGCGTCGCAATACTTTCAGCAATGCCACAACGAGTCTTAATTGAACTGATTTTGTAGTCGCTGAACCCAAAAATAAACCTGCAACGTCATCAAGTCATAATATCTTCAGTGCAGAAGTGGAAGAACTGAAGATGTTACTCTACATTTTGGGGGCCTGATCATTGACCGGAAAATGCACAATGAATGTGGCACGTGGCATGTGTCGAGCTGTTGCCCGTCTCGGGTTCGAGTGATTTAGCGCGTTAATATTCACAGCCTGGCAGTGTGTTTAGTATATTCATTTTTCGTGTGCATATTTAGCTGAACTGGCAAATGATGTATTGTTTGGATCTAGAATGTGCCGCAGCGCACTTATCCCAGACTCAAGCGATGATATAACCCACGAGCGTATCGCTGCGACCGTCTGCGGCGCTCTCACTCAATTGTGTGGCATCTGGAAACAAAGCCACAAAAGGCAACCGTTGTGCAATCTGATCGCAGCTGTAGCTGGCAGGGAGAAGGAAGAGAGTGCACTGAGTCTCTGCCACCTGTTGGTCCGCTGTGACGACAGCAGAGCGGAATCAAACGTTTAATTGAAGTTTAATCTATTCCCCTTTGACTAGAAGCACGTCACTAACATATTCTATGTATCTCAGCACAAGTCCGTAGTGTGGAATCATGATATCATTAGCGAAACATTGTTGTATCTATTATTTAACTAAACATGACGCAGACAACTCTCGGGTCGCATATTAAGTGAACCGTTCTCAGAGTTAGATGCCGACAAATGTCAGTGAGAGTGACTATCCCGTTAACTTGGCACTCTGCCACGATTTGATTGTTGAATAAGGAAGGCAGCTGTGCTACAAATTGTTAACTGCAAATATGTTCATGCAAAACAAATGACTTATTGATAAATATGTATAATAATACACCCAAAACTAAGGTCGATTCATTGTTTTCACTGTGGCACTTGCTGTACAAATATTTAAACGGGTGTGATGGACTTTTCAATAATTAATGCCGTACAAATGGAACGTGCTGCGCGTTTTAAAGTTGTCATCACAAATAAATATCTTACATATTTATATCTATGCATGTATACATATGCACATGTGTGTATGTATACATATTTGTTCAAAAATCATACAGAAATATAATTTCCGATTCCGCCTGAACGAGGCAAAACTCATAGGCAATTAATTCCGGTTCTTTTTCTCGATAATTCATAAAAAATTCTGTTTGGGTAATAGTTATACCTGTTACTCATAGTGTGGAAGGGTATTATAACATTATGGCAATTGAAAATGTATGTAACAGACAGAAGGAGGCTTGCCAGACCATACATACATATGTATATGTATATTCTTGATCAGCATCAACAGCAAAGTCGATATAGCCATGCCCTTTTGTCTGTCTTCCGTTTGTGTAACAAAGTAGATCTCTGAGACTATTAAAGTAAGCACAACCAAGCACACAATTAAATGTATGGGGGTACTGATTTTTAAGCATCTCCCTGCAAAGTATTCAACAGAAAATACGTTAAAAATATAAGTTAGATATTTATTAAGAAATCATTTTGGTCTGGTAGGTACCAGGTATATCAAAGTCAAGTAGACTCGACTGTAGATTTTATGCTTGTTTAGTTTCAGTAAGAAAAGGAAAGGTAAGCAAAATTCAGAACGTACATTTTCAGACAGAATTTATGATGAATAATTATACCCAACAGAGTATACGTACATACTATTAATGTTTGCCAGAAATTTGCCAGGCGCAGAAGAAGAAGGTCCTATAAAGTATATATGTATATTCTTAATCAGCGTGAATTATCAATTATTCGTTCAACTGCGCATTGGTCGAGTTTGAGAGAGAGTGTGCGGCAAAAATACTGTGAGTTGAGATATAGTTAGACGGTTCAAACAGATGTTTAGATACATATTATACATATATTTTTGTACAGTAACAATAGCCGAGTTGATTTAGCATTGTATACGTACATCTGCTCTCTAAAAGCAGACAGAAATATGTAGCTATCCCCAAAACAACAATTAGTTAATTAATTAAAACGAACGTTTTTATAATTTGGAGTTTGTGCTATGATGCAAAGCAATAAACAGTGAGAGAGAATGAAAGAGAGTGATCAAGCAATAGACAGCAGAAGACTTGAGGAGACTTGAACTGTACACTGAGTAC
Source organism: Zaprionus davidi (assembly GCA_018903715.1). NCBI lineage: Eukaryota > Metazoa > Arthropoda > Insecta > Diptera > Drosophilidae > Zaprionus > Zaprionus davidi. The sequence continues at coordinate 12,399,566 of JAEIGL010000004.1, read as the reverse complement.
TACAAGATATATAAGATTCATTTTCCATTAGCAACTTTACAATTTAGTATGTTAACTAATAAGAAAGTTCAATGACATTGCCATCGAATTGACTGATTGACTGACGTCATTGTTCGGAAGTGACGATTATGAGTTCTTTCTGACTAATAACTAACTATCATTAAATACATAGTTTGCATGCAATAGTCCGCCAAAAGCCGAAAATCAGAAACCTGTTTCAGAAATGGCGCAATAAGCGTGTTTACCTTAATTGAAGCCTATGCAAATAATACTAAATGGTTGTGTTCAAGTTTTGGATTCAAGGACGACAAAGATAATAATACGAATACGATGTTTAAATGGTCAATTGACTTAATAAGCATAAACAAACCGTTCGATATGCTACAAATCTTTATTATTTAATCCTAAACCACATGAATACCTTATGAGAAGTTGCAATTTGGGCTTCCTGTAGCAGAAATCTTGTGTTTATATTAGTATATAGTCGTTTTACCTATACATATGTAGTTGCAGTGCTACAGTTTTGTATGAATGTATTTGCACCATTTTAGTTTTTCTTTATATCAATATTTAGTCGAACTTCTCAATTTTAACATTCTAACTTGTGCACCATGAAAAAGATTCTGTGTAATACTGCATGGTATTTTAAATACTCCAAATATCACAGTTTTCCTATATACAGCCTTATTAGAGCGAAGTCACTTAACCGGTTAAGTCAATGCAGCTTAGACTTGTTAAAAAGTGCCGGTTTCTTATTGAGTTGATTGTTCCAAAAGTTATTCTTTCCGATTGCCTTGAACTGCGCATTATGATTCTTGTTATACTTGGCCGAGCCCCCAAGGAAAGAGAGTAGACTTGCGACCAGGGCCGTACCTATAGTCTCTGGCGCCCCTTTGCAAGACTTCTTGGGCCTCTGGTTTAGTTACTCTCCCTTAATAAAAAAATAAAGATCTAAGCTGAATGTATTTATTTCTACTAAAGAAATTATTTTGTCAAAATATATAAACCTTACGTTGGTATTAGTTTAGGGCCCTATTAGTTGGGGGCCCTTATGGATATCCTGCACCCAGCTAGCTACGTGCCTGAATAGTGACTAAATTGATAGTTAACAATTGCGCGATAAGAGTGTAAAGTTTCGGAAAATTTCTGAAGTATCTGGTTTTGTTTACTTGACATCGGAACTTAATCATTGTGTGTGTTCAAAGAGGGCCATAAAATAATAAACTTATTCACTTGGTGGAGTGCGTAGGCATTGAGCATTCAAGCAAAGTGTGGCTGGAACTTGAGTTAATCCCTTTGTCTTATCTTTGAAAAGGCAATGACGCCAATCACAGTCGATTTCAACTCAATATTAACTGCAATTCAATGACAATTTTCGCAAAAAGGCCTTTCTGCTGACTTCAAGAGTATTGTCAACATTCAGACACTGCAAACTTCCACTTGCATTTCTGACTAACGAATAAAGAATTTTGTATGTTCTGTCAATAATTTCTGATTTTTGTAGATGTACTTTTTATACTCGCTACTCAAAGGGTATAAGAACTTTGTGCCAACACTGTTACAGGCAGTCTAAGATGGGAAAGACCAATCAAACTGTGTATATATTATTAAACATCATCAACAGTAGAGTCGATATAGCTTTTTCAGTATGTATATCCGTATGGATGCTTATACCCATCAGTGAATTTAATAGCGTTCTCTAGCGTTCAGACAGTCCCTGTATTGAATGTAATATATGTGTACCTATTAATCTGGCCAAGACTGTCTTAAATGTAATAAATGTGCACCTATAAATCTGGCCAAGACTGTCTGCATGTTATAATTCTAACAACAATGTCATTTATTAACAAAAGTGAGATCAATAAACCCCCCTACAAATCAGGGCGATAAACGTGTGTATATTGTACATATACTTTGCACGCCACTGTAGTACACATACTAATGTGTGAGACTGTAAACAGTGCTCTACACAGACGCAGCAAGAGTACCAATGATATTGTTGTCTGCCCGAGTAACAGTAAAACAAAACAACAAACCAAATTGAACAACAAAAACAAAATAAAATAGTTAATTGTCTTGCACATTTTGTGTCTGGTCGGGGGTTTGGGCTCGCAACGAGCTTTATGTTAATGGAAATTATTAAATTATAATATTTCATGAGCTATGCGAATCTTTCCACATTATAATCGTGTGTTTTTTTTTTGCCTTGTGTTTCTCGCTTGCGGTTTCGCAGTTTTATTGTTTGAATAATTTTCGCGTAAATTGTTGCTGATTGATTGTGTACAAGTGAAGGTACAGGTACAGATACAGGTGTTTATTAGTATGTAATGCTCATTACTTTGCCAATACCAAAGCAATTTTCATACGTTTTATTCCCACGTCAGCGTCAGCTGCGCGTCGCGTGCCTTTTTTTGCTGTTTCTGTTTTAATTAGCTTTTTTTCCTAATCAAAACTTGCGAATCGCGACGTCGTGGTGTAGCCTCTTTGAGGGCCCTCGTCTTACTATCTGCAGCCAGGCATTAGTAGTGACTTTTGAGTAAAAGATTCGCAGTATGTAATCGCAGCTTCACTGCCACGCAACTTCTGCCTGGACCCTCGCGCTCGTTCGCGACAACCTCGAGATCATATTACACAGTTTCCTTATATCGAAAGTGTCACAATATACTAAAGTACGACTGTGATTTAGTATTTGCGAGTTGTACAACAGTTCTATTGGTTCTAGTACGCCTCACAATTTAATTGGTGCCACACTCGAATTATGACTGTATTTAGGGGCCAATAAAGTTAACAGCACGACAAACACACATAGATTTATACTACATATCATACATATACGTATGTATAGCAGGACAAACTGTTCATTGTCGCTAAACGAACATAAACATTATCGCGGAACACAAGACGAGGTTTTGTAAATCATTAGATTCGACAACTAGATTATTGAATGAGAGAGAACTGAATGGAATACAATATAATACTTTAAAGCCCGCTGCTCGAGATAAGTCGCCAAGGCAATGCCCTGTGAACAGATTCCAAATAGATTCACTTCCTTCTTTGAAAACTTGGAAACGGCAAAAAGAAGAACGAATATATTGAAAAAGAATATTTCACAATTTTCTCAGGTTTGGCAACAATTTCAAATTGAAAATGGAAAACCGCTTGTTTCTTCACTAACAGTTTCCCAAGACACGATCCCAATTGTCTCCCGGATGACAGCATTAGGAAGCAGTTTGGTCTAGCTTGCATTTCAGTGCAATCCCAAGACACGAACCCATTTTTATCAGGACCAAAAACTATTGAGACTGAATTAAATACAAGAATTGTTAAGAAAATTCCGGGATATGTGCAGAATTGTACTCTGTTGCGTACTCTGGTTATGTTCTGCTCAAGGTTAGCTGTTGTTTTATTGCCGGATACCCCTGCTCACTAATCAGCTGGAATGAGCTTTATCTGAATTAAACGGCATGCACTTCATACTGGAAATGTTTATTGCATCGACACCAAATGAGATTAGATAATGACTAGGCCAGAATTTAGCACTAACCTGAAACTTGAGCTCTGGCAATAACACTTTCCATGTATTCGCACTGCGTAGTCAGCTCTGCGCCAGACCAAAGCAAAGTCAGTTCTCTTGAGCAGGAAGAGGATGCTAGGCAAACGCATCAGGGCGTAGCGATGTGATTGAAAATGGGCTAATTATTGACTGGAATTGAGTGGCAGCTGATGGCAGCAACTCACTAAACTGATAACACAAATCTCAATTCAAGAGAAACAAACAAATATTTGTTTTGTTATTGTTCATGCTGTCATAGACTGCGCGTAGTTTGCTGGCTGAGTTTTGTTCAAGTCACTAGATTCAATAGTTCATCTACGTATCAAGATCGTGCGAGAACAAGCAATTAGGCGCGAAATACTTAAGACAGCAAATGCCAGCTGATCGACTGATCGGCTGATTAGATTCATACAACCTGTTGCGCTTGTCAGCATTCTTATTACGTATACGTAGCGGACACACCGCCCCAGCATCAGCCAATCAGCGAGCAGCGCAGAGTCTGGAAAACCAACTAAGTCTGTGCCAGAGCAGCTCGTGACTATCGTGCCGGCGCACACCTGCTAGCTGTTGCTGTCGTGCCCCAAGCTTGCCTAGCTGTCTTTTCGTACACAAGATGATCAAAATAGGGCATACTAACATTGTGATGGGTTTGTAACAGGCAGAAGGAGGCTGCGCCTTGACAATCACTTCATTTTTGTTTTAGAATCGATAATTAATTAAGTATTTTAATTCATTACAAGAAATTATGGGGCTTAGGGTATCTTAACGTCGAGCACGTGCAATTGTTACTTTACTTATTCTATTTATTCATTTCCACGTATTGATTTGCATAGTTATCTATTGAGTGTTGGTATTACCGGGCACTAGTTAGACATAAATACGAATCGTTTCTACAAACTAGAGTGAAGTTAAGATCCCCTATTATATCTTAAATAATAAGATGCATGGATAGTGTCGTAAATCTCAGTGAGAGATTGAAACTAACTGTGCAAATATTGAATGACAGCAAACTGTGCACGTAGGTCCTTATATAAATCATATCGGATATATTATTGAGGGCATGTTAGTCGTATTCAATATATTTACAGTTCTTACAGTAAACCTTTGGGTTATTAAACTAATTGTCTGTTGTGTTTTATTTACAATTTTGTCATGGTTACGTATACGTAGGGTCTGTAAAAATAACAGAGTTTCTAGAGTTTCTAGCGTTCTTTTAAGGATCATAATGCAAAAGGAAGGCTTCATGTGGAGGGATTTCAAATACAGAGAACTTCAGATGTTTCAGGGTAAGTGGCTGTTTATGGGTAATAGACTTTGGCCAAGACACCATCCCATTTGTGTCTCGGATCACTCGCGTTTTATACCCTTCGTCGAATGTAGGATTATGTACCGTTTAAATTCAAATATTTTATTTAAAATATATACATACATGTATATACTAATTTATCATAAATTTTCTATTAAAATTAGTTCTTCAGTTCTCTATTTAACAAAAGTTGTTGTTAATAAACATATCAATTCAAATCAATTTCACCTCGATTTCAAACTGCACAGAGTTATATCATACACCTTTTTGTAAGAGTACATTATTATTTTCATCCAAAAGTATGCAACGATTCTTGCCAGCGAAGTAAATATGTTACAAAATTCATTTTTTGCACCGCCCACTGCTCCCTGGCACCAGAGTATTTTCTTCATAAAAATATATAAAAATCCGTATGAAGATGCTAAGTCTTTGCACCCTCTCCAGGGCAGAAACTTTCTTTGAAAACTTGGAAACTGCAAAATGAAAACCAAACGCAAATATGTCACCATATTCTCTGGTTTGGCAGCAATTTCAAATTGAAAATGTAAAAAACTCGCTAACAGTATTCGTTTCCCAAGACACGATCCTAATTGTGTCCCAGGTGACAGAATTAGGTAAGCAGTAAACTGCCTGGTCTAGCTTGCATTGCAATCCCAAGACACGAACCCATTTCTATCATGACCAAACACATGTATCAGCAACATGTTGCCGGGTAAGTGTACGTTTATGGCCAAGGCACCATCCCATTTGTGTGCCGGATGTGTCTCGGATCACTCGCGTTTTATTTTTAAACCCTTCGACCATTGTAAATGTCATTTTATTTTTATTAATTTTTTAAATTTTTAGTGCAATTCAAAAAATATTTGTTTTATTTATATATTTTAATACGTTAACATATTTAATGAATAATAAAAAAACAAAATAAGATTGAATTAATTTACTTTGATAATACATACAGTTAGTCAAGAAACTCTTTACACATAGGTACATGTTAATGTTATGTACATCTGTGTAAAGGGTTTCTTGACTAACTGTATCTTACGCGATTCAAAGTGTAATTACGAACGTGCACTGACTTTTGAACCCCACTGTAAATGTTAGATAATTCTGAATTCGATAGGAAATTGCAATAAGAACTAAACAACTTTCATTGTGTTCAAATCGATAGATAGTGAAATGAATATGAACAGATTCTGCATTAGTATTATATTCCTGCTCAATCTCCTTAATATGTTTGGGTTAGGTTAAGCGATAAATTCTAATGTACAGAGGAATTCGAAAATGTCACCTTGTGCGCTCTACGAATTCTCTAAAATTTCGATTCAGACTCAAGAAACCCAAAATAAATAACTAAATAAAGACAAGCCAAAAATGGGCCATCTGTGGATCAAACTTACCAACAGGACACCTGGCCAACAGCTGAACTGTTTTCAACATCTGAAAACATCTAAAATGGCTCAGTCAATTGTTGGCAAGTGTATAAATCGTATTATTTCTGTTGAGGTTCATTGGCACGAGAATAAGTGGGGAAAATAATTGATTCTTTATAACAAATACTATGTACAAATGTGCTTAAGAAATGCACATAACAAATATATATTTACTTAAGGTTTTGTAATTTACATTTGTAAATTAAATGTGTTTTTAAAGGGGTTATACTTAATATAATTTATATGCATAAATAAACTATTTGTGTTAATGAAACATTCTCTAATTGTACAAATTGTATTTATTTTATTATATCCATTAAGATAGGAGACTTTACCTTAATAACTATCAGTTTTTCCCACAACAAAAACTCATTTCTTATCGCATCTACAATATTATGAGATTAAGATGCGCCTATCTAGTTAGTCTCATAAACATTCCGTAAGGAGAATCCTTTTACTTTCTAAAACACATAACAAGCATACGACTACAGATGCTCATAAAGAATATACATACAGTGAGTCTAGTAACTTACATTAACATGTTCATTTGAGTAAAGAGTTACTTTATTATCTGTATGTACATGTTAATGTTATGTACATATATGTTTCTTAACATACTGTTATACTTTGTTGGGTCTGCCAGGCATACTTCATCCTATTTCGGTTACCACAAAGGTATAATACCCTTTAACCCTGTGATTATCTTTAACTTTTGCAATTAAAGCAAGTTCAAGAAATATGTAAACTCATTTCGGAACGATGATATAGCATTACGATACATTATAAACAAACTTTTCATATTTATGTATTTATATTCTTCATAAGTAGCAATTTTCACTGGTATTTTATTACTATAGTAATAATGTACAGACAATCGCACTTAAATTATTTATAAGCTGCATTTAAACAAAACCGAAAAGAATGTGCAATCAATTTTCAGGAATTCTATTCATATTGCACTTCTATATACGTGTATGTTATGTTATGTGGTCAAGCTGGCACCTAATCATAATTGCTCATCATATAAATTCTACTTAAAAATACGATCATAAATTTTTAACATACAGAGATTTTTGTTCGGTCTAAAACTACCAAATTTTAAATCTTGACCGGGTATATACCTACACAAACAGTCAGTAAACCGTGAACTCAACTGTGGTTTTCTTCCTTATTATTATATTATTCAATAGTCAAAGGGTATGGGTATTATTATTACTGTACGTTGTAGGTTGTAAGTAAGTTTGTAAAGTCGGCTTATCGAATGAAAGACACAATCCTAACATATACAATATTTTATAAGTGCAGGGAACTACACTATAAAGATTACAGTTCCCGCACAACCTGTTGAGTTTTTGCTATAACGTGCACTTTCAGTGCACTGATATATCAAAGGTTAAGTCGGCCAAAGCCATAACAAAGAGAAAAAATAACTTAAATAGCAGAAAAGAGCGTCAAGGTCGCTATAAATAAAATGCTTAGTTGGCTCGGACTGAAGCACGTGTCAAAATGCTTAATTATTTGTTGTTGCACCCAGTCACGATAAAGATTTGTGATGTAAATTCGGTACAGTTGATGAAAAGCTATTCGCTAATAGAATCTCATCGTCTGGAAATACTTTTGCAATGTAAAAAAAATAATAATAATAAAAAGCAGCACTATCAAAAGTAAATTTTGCCACGATAACGGTCATGGTCCAATGAGGGTATAACATACGATTTGAGACGATATTCGACAACTTGTGGAATACAGGTCTGTAGCTCTTATACTTGCCGAATACGTCACGTTTATACAGTCATTCGAGTGACTGTTTACCCTAATCTAAAATAGTTTGTATGTATATATTTGTTTTCCTTACATACGCACTTTGAATGGCTTGCCAGGCCTCTTTTTGCTTGTAGCATAATGTAATACATATACACATTCACGATATACTTGTATTATAATATTATACATTTTTGCACGCATGAACGTATACAAGTATAAACATACGTTGTATATAAATATGTACGTTTGTATGTTCATAAGTATTAATAGTAAATGCGTATGTATGTATATATTCTGCGTACGTACATATGTATAGATTTAGTAGCTAAGTTTGCAAAAACATGCCGTATAAATAACTGTATATATGTAAACAAGTCTGTAAAGCTTTTAGGGGTTGAAAAGTGAAAGCACCTCCTGACTAGCAGACAATTTGTCGTCTGATTTTTCGAAATCGTCAATTATGCAATTCTCTAGCCACAAATTGCAATGAAGTGCAGCGAAAAACAACAACTTACCCGTTGGCATTCATCTTGTGTGGGTCCTAGTTCGCGTCCTTTTGTTGTCGTGGATCCTATGTAAAGTATGTGGAACGTATGTAACACAGCTCAACGCCACGCGGCCTTTTTATCGAAGAGAGTGAGTGGAGTCTGTCTGAAGTCTTTTATTGATTTTCTGTTTCTGTCACCCGCGTTATACGAGATGTGGCTACTGCCAAGAGTTGTTTCGGTTGTGTTCTAGGCAACCTTTTTTTATCACTTAACACGGGTTGTTTGTTTTTATCGCAAAACAAATTTTTTATGCAATTTCTCGCTTTTTTCAGAGGGAGCGCGTGCGACCTGCGGGCGAAGCGCTGCAAAACGGACTGTAATGACGATCGCGAAGTTCGCCTCATGTAAATAAATAGTTGTTGTGCCTCTCTCGTGTTGGCCGCTCTTGCGCACACGGCCATAGAAACACATATTTAAACAGTGCTGCCGATTCCGCTTTTTTCCCGTCAAATTTGGCGTTGTTGAAGGAAAACAGCAGGAATTGCGGAAAACGGAAATTTGGTTTTTGAAATGAACTAGTTCTTTTTCGAATTTTATTTTGAACACCAACTTTTTTGAACGAAATTTCTCAAAATTAAAATTTGTATTTTACTAAAAATTGCCAAAGTCGCTAATAGAGAACAGCAATTAGAACTTAAATGAACGTATTATTATTATTTGTTATGGGGAAGGTATATTGCGAACTAGTCAGATATTTTGAGGAATCGCTAGAGCACTTTACTTACTATTCATAGATTACTATGATGTGATCTTAGTCTACAATGGTCTATAAGTAACCCTGTGAGCATTCTCACTGCGTGTTAAGTATCAGACATAATTATTTTTAATTCATTTGTTCTAAAAATTAATGCAGTTTCATTAATGCTTTGGCTTTTTTTGCTTACTGGAATTCCGTTTAAAACAGCTTTTTTCGTAATTAAAAGTTGGCAGCACTGTATTCACGTATATGCATACATACACATGTGTATATACATATATTATATTTGTAGATATCCAAACAAGCGAACGTACACACATAAGCATGTCAAAGCTTGCATGCGTCGGGGAGCCACCAGCTGTTATCGAGTTCGAGAGAGAAAAGTGGCAAACTGAGAAAAAGAGAGAGAATGGAAGAGTTGACGCGTTAGCTGTTTCCGATAAAAGCAAGCAAGACCATTCAGCTCTGCCTCGACTAAAATATACCTCTGCTAATTTCAAACTCATTAAGAAAATGCAATATATAAATACATCTCTACATTATATGAATATTTATGTATGCGGATACATCATTATATATACATATACATGCACGTGCAGCAGGAAAGCATTCTTATACTTTAAGAGAGCTCTTTTTGTGCAAAATCTATAGTCCATCTAGTACAAGACTTACCACAACACAAGACTACCACAACTTACCATCTGTCTCTTAGATAAGAGAGGAAATCAAAAGAGCGCCGCTTTTCGTGTCGCGTCACACGCGACCAACTTTGCAGTCAGCAGACCTGCACTCATTGCCCCGCGCACCACTTCCCAATCAATCAGTAGACGAGAGTGGGGCCCCTGTCAGTGATGCAATTTGCAGCAGCCTTTGAAATTTGGCATGTTGACGGCAAAGAGCCGCCAAGTTCTTCCAAACAAAATGTTTAGCTATACGACAATTTGGTTAGACACCATAACGCCATAGACAGGTGCCTATGTATGTATGAAGGTGTGTATGTACATATGTATTTGCGAGTGGTTCACATTTGGGTTGGCTCGATTTCAAGGTGCCCTTGCTAACTGTTGGGGCTAGCGGGCCCGTACACACGTCTGCTGAATGCGAACCGGTTCTAAAATATAAAAACTGGTGTTTTATTTGCACAATAAGGGAACATTTTCAGATTCCGAATGATAAAACAAGTTACATTACATTCAGCTTACATACCAAAGTGAAAAGCCAATGACCTTCACATTTGACCTTTCCTTAGAGACCGAGTCAATATATGTACAAGGTTCGTATCATTTACTAAAAACATAAAATATTCTATGTATATGGTACATTAACTGAACTAACATAAATTAACAACTCTCTATTTTGTATATAATCAATTGTTAAATATTAAACATATTTAACATAAACAATAAACCGTCAATTTCTGTCATACCCTTAGAGTTTTAGATTTCGAATATCCCAGCAGGATGGACAGATAGATATGGCTAGATTTCGCAGGTGATGCTGAATATAAAGGGTGATTTTTTAAGAGGTGTAGGAAACATTTAAAAAAACAAAGACAAGATTTAGAGAAATGCATGAAAAATCACCCTTTATACTATATGGGGTCGGAGATGACTCCTAAGGTGCTCTGCAAATTACAGCAAGGGTATCAAAATTAACATGGTCATGAAACGAATATTTCAAAAATCTTGATAAAAATTGTTATATAAAAATAAATGTCATGTTTTTGTCCTTTTTACAGTCGTCTATCTGTTTTTTCGATTTCTTAGTCTTCATCTAAATTCTTTTTATCATACAGACATACATATGTACATATAATTTTATAACCTAACATAATACATAACCTCATTCATCGTTTGTAATGTGCATTACGAGTATATGCTGTTAAATTTGCATGAGATCAATAAAATATAATATTTTGATGCAATAAAAGTCAGTCCACTCAGAAAAATCACTCGGAAAATTTCAAGCGTCATTTTAATTCAGAACAGTTCGTTTTGAACAGCCAAATGATTTCTGTATATTTGATTCTGATCAGATAATTAAGATAGAAGTTATTTAAGAAATTCTAAAAGTCTACTGATTTCGGTATACAACACAATCGAAGAAATCGTTTTGGTCAAGTGTGTAGCGGGTATATCACAGTCGAAAACACTCGAATGTAGCTTTATATAAATTTTAACCCAACATTACATATACATTCAAACATAATGTGATCGGACTATATTCTGCCTTTCGTTTATCTTGTTGCTTGCACTATTATTCTCAATTGAGAACTTAATAATAACGAGATTATTGCACATACCAATTCTGTAACTAGTCAGATCACGAAAGATCACGGGCTTGGTGATGCGGCGAAGAGACGGATGAAAGCACATTGAGTGCGATCGTCAACATGGCGTGGCATTAAAAGTGCGAATTTGAGGAGGAAGTCTTAATTAAATCGTTTAAATTTAGTTAAAACAATGCCCGTTCCCTCCCAACGGAATGTTGTCATAGGGTTCTAGATTTGTGTGCTCTATGCTTAAAAAAACAGAAACAATTCTAGTTGGCTGCAGGTTATTCAATTAAAAAATAACTGAATACTAAGTAAACTGCCAGAGACAACTGCAATAAAAGGTAATGAATTTGTTTACGCTCTGGATAACTATCAATCAGTTTCAGTCGGCTGCAATACTTGTCTGAATACGTTTTAATGCATCCCAAATAAAGGGGCTTGTCGTCTATAGATGCAAATATAAGAGCGTCTCAAAGCATGCGGCTTAAGCCTGTCTCTAATTGTGAAGATTTTATCTCTTTCAAGAAAACCAGGTAACATTATGAGAAAAAAAGATTATAAAACTAGTAGGAAATGTGCAGTCGAGCGCGACCGAATGTGATACACTCTTTACTCATTTGACCAAAATGATTTCTTGAAAAAAATATAACTTATATTTTCAGGAAGCAACTTTGAAATCAGTGTATTTTCATTATTTCTTAAATAACAACCAATTTTCAAGAACTCATTTGAGGGTTGTTAGTTGTTGTGTTTACCAAAAATGAACTGTCTAGAATTTAAATTACGAAGTGGGCGTAGCCAAAATCTAATGTAAATTTGATCTGCGTGCATTATTAACACATATTGATAGCAAATTTGGTAACTTTAGCTATTAAAGTCTCTGAAATCTAGGCTTTCATATGGATGGACATTATACTTATATGTATAATATATGTATAAACATTTAGAATACGTACGTAAACAAGTACATACGTGTGGATTAGATTACTATTTTTATGGTTTATTTTCATAAAACCTTATGTTCTTTATGTGCGATCGGATTGCAACTTAGAAGGAAGTTTTTTTAGTAAGGTGCGCTCGTAGTATGAAAAAGTATTAATTTCGCCCATCGAAAAACTCTATTAGCTGATATCGACCAACGGATAAGTTACCATTTTAAGAAATTCTCTGTAATCTTGTTGTGGTCAGTACCAACTCAGATTTGTAACGGAAAATCTTGTTATTTTAACTGTTTTTGAGTCCAGAAGATCAGTGCTCTCTCGTAGTATATGCAAGTAGTTAACTACTTACTGAACATAATTTATATTTTGGTCAGTTTTATATAAGCTAGTGTTTTGTTTGGCTCGGCTATTACAATACGGGATCATGTCGTGACCCTGCACTGAAATTCAAGGTGTTTGCTGCTTAATAGAAATGTCTTAGCGATAAAATAAGCAGTAGCTTGACGGTTTATTTTTAATGTTAACTGTGAAATGCGGCAACCCTAGAATTAATTTATACTTTTTTGTAGACTGTCTACTGCTTGTCTTATTGCTAACGATTTCTGTTAAGCAAGCAGTTCACTGCTTTCACAGTGTACTTCACGTCAAGATCCCATTTGAATTAGCCGAAACACAAACCACTGCAAGAGAAAATAATAAAAAGTAACTGAGTTGGAAACATTGGTCACAGGGGTCACAAACAGGGTGGTGTGCAGTACATGAAATACAAATACACGCAATTAAGTCATATCCTCATTGTTGGAATTCACTTTAATAGTTCTGTGCAGATTTCGATATGTATCTTATGTAGTTTAGTTGTTATTTGAATGAATAATGGGCGCAATGATTAAGCTTTTGAATATGTCAAGCATATTCAAAGCCAAAGCTGCCTTTCATATGACGGCATGATTAGATCACTATTGGTAATGGCGCTATGGCGTCACTTGCTGAGCTGTCTGAAATATATCAACAAGCATAAAACTGATCGCACGTCAGAAAAGGCTGTGAACCTCCAATGCAAATTTTGATCTGAAATGAATGAAATGATTTTTAATGTACATACTTTTATTTTAGCCGGCATGAAGTACCGTATTTAAATGTAAATAAATTAAAGTGTATACTTAATTTATGTTTTATTTACGAACTATGATCAGTCGACTGTTTAAATGTAAAAACAATAATAAACATAATTGTTTGTACCTTTCTTATTACTTTAAATAAGTGTATTAATAAAAAAATTTGTCGCTAAGTTTGTTAATTTTAAGAAAAATATTTTATTTCTATAATGAGACAAATTTGTACAAATTTTTTTATAGCACCTGTGTATCATATTAAATTGTTGGTCTTATGTTCCTTTTTATATTCATTCATTACTAGAAACAAGAAATTAAAACATATAAATTCCATTAAAAATTGTTTATCATTATTCATTTCTACATTAAATGTGCGTTTCTATTAATTTGCTAGTAATTGTATATTCTTGATTAGTCGAGTCGATTAGGCTGTATTCGTCTGTCTGTCCACCTGTGAATATACAAATCAACATTCATAAATGGAACTTACAATTCTAGCAAGCACTGTAATCTGCGCAGACACAACATTCTAACTGTTTCTGCTTTCACCCACATATGTACATGCTAACGAACTCATATATAGTGTGTATGTATGTGTGCTAATTTGCCAGAGTCTCCGACTCCATAACAAACAAGTACAGTCGCACACACGTAAAATTCATGATGATCCCCCCATGGCCCGATCCAACAAACATTCGAGTCGTCAGCATTGTTCTCTGAAAGCTTTAATTCGCGCAGTGCTTCAGAGAGCTTTTTCTCTCCCTCTCTCTCTCGTTCTCTCTAGAGACAGATAGTTTTTACATCGCTGCTAAAGTTCTTATTGTGTCAGTTTGAATCAGAATCTCAATCAGCAAACATCGTCGAGTGCGGAGACCATCGAAATTAGCAACAATGCCAACTGGTGAGTCAGTGCCCTTCTCAACATAGTGACGTGAAATTGTTTATAATAAGTGGAATCACAGTAGAAGGCAAACAATTATTAGAGATTAGTTGAGAGTCGCCTAACAGTTTCTGGCCTGGGATTTTGTCCTGTTCAAGCACGCCGGTTGTCACAGCGGTCCCAATTGCTTTGCATTTTGTTTGTTTCGCTTGGCCGGCTTCCAAAAAATTTCTGGCGTGTGTATTACATCATTTGCGACTGTTATTATACCCTTGTAAAGAGTATATTAGTTTTGTTCACAACTTTGAGGCACACTGGAAAAAAAATCTTGGCATATAGTATACATATTACTTACATATATGCATGTATGTACATATGTTATATCTGTTACATATGGTATTGTCCGTCTGTTGTCTTTCATGCTTTTATAACCTTCAACCATTCAAAGTAATCAAAAAAGGGTTTACTTACATTGTGCAAACATATCTAAAACGCAGAAGAAGGCGTGGCTAACCATACAAACTAATATATATAATAATTTAGGTATATGCGTATGTATTCTGAAGATAACTTTACCACCCCCAAAAAGATTGCTGATGTGAAACCGTAACATAATAGAGAAAAGATGTAAAATCATATTCTTGATAAGCATCACAAGGCGATAAGTCCAGACAGTTGTCTGTCTGGTTGTTTAGATTTAGTTTTCAATTATTATAGAAACACCAAATTTGGCATAAAGGTTTCTGTATATCATATACTCGTACTTCTAAAATGTATCTACTTTTATTCTTTACTTAGCTAGTAAAATTATTTCAAAAATTGCTCACAAGGTAGTCTTCCCAGAATAATTTACGTATGTACAAACATATGTATTTCTGTGTGTACAAACATATGTATTTCTGTATGTACAAACATATATATGTACACATATATTCATATAAATATGCAGTATGTATGTATTATGCACATATGGTATTTTCTTATTCACGTAATTTACTGTTCACGTAATTTAGTTTTAGTTAAGTATTATTTTGGACTGAGCGATAATTTCTTTAGGCCTCATCAATGAGTCACTTGAAGTCGAAATACTTTCTCACCTTTCCTTGAACTTTAGCAGTAATCAATAAGAAGCAAACTGGGCTGATGGTTGACCTCGAAGTGCATTCAAATGATGTCACTCTCCGGCAAAAGCTGATGGAAAATTTGAACAAACATTCAACAAATACATTTACATGTATATATATGTAGCTATTTGCTGGTTTCTATTAAGTATCTATCTACCTATTCACTTGTGTAAATACGTTCGCATTAGACATGCGAAAAGGTTCTCGCGCCTAACCGCGCTGAGAGCAAGCTACACACACACACACCCATGAATGGGTATGAGATACTTTTGACATCATCTCAGCACCAAGCCGGGCTCTCATTTGAGCTGAATAAATCGTGTAGTTTTGTTGTTGCTAGAACATACTGCGAAATGAGCGACGACACAGCCGAAAATGACATCATGCGAATAAAATGCGTCATTTTGCGCATTAAGAGAATAAGAAAACAAAAACATACTTCCCAAGCATACATAAGAATGTGTTCTAAATATATGATAAATTCGTCAATCTGTGCTGCTCAACACTGACCAAACGAACGCTACAGTAGGACATGACCGGCAGTAAGATACCCATCGCACAGTTTATGAAAATCATTACAAATACACTAACAATTACGACAGTTTACTCCCTCAAACAAAATGCAGGCACGCGTACATTTAAGTATAGGAAATGTAGGTACTTAAGCCAGTTAACTATATAGTATTATATCGTATATGCATCGCATACAAATAGAATTGAATTGGTCAAAATCTAAAATACAATTGATCTGCGCGCAGAATTTAAATATTTTTTTAAAGATATTCCTAGCACTATAGCCCGCGAGATCTAGATTTTCATACGGACAGACAGACAGACATACAGACAGGCGGACGGACATGAGTATATCGGCTCGTATGTTGATGCTGAGCAAGAATATATATTTTTGGGGGGTCTGCCATACCTCCTTCTGTCTGTTACGCACTAAGTTATACCAAAGTTATACCTTTCTACTCTCTGACTAAATTATTAATTTGTAAGCGTTGGGCGTGGCACCTAACATTTGAAATAAACTTGATCCGATAAACTTGAATTCTTATAAAAGCTGAGATCTGTGTATTCACACAGACACAAATGGGTTAATCGATTTGGCTAGTGATCCTGATCAAGAATATATATACTCTGTAGAGCCTGACACGCCTTTCTTTGCCTGTTACATTGCCAAAAGTTATAATGTATAATGTATAACTTATATTAACGTCTTATACAAGTCACATATCAATTTAAAAATATAAATCAATGAGTTAAATTTATGTAAATTCCGTTTCAGAAATCAATACACCCGATAAGTTGGAATATCAGTTCCTGCCAGCTAGTGGCGGAGTGTTCACCTTCAAGGTGCGCTCTCCGAAAGACGCCCACTTGGCTCTCAGTCCAGGCCCCCAAGCGGGTACTCCCCTTTATGAGATCTTCTTGGGTGGCTGGGAGAACAGCAAGTCCGTCATTCGTAAGGATGGTCAGAAGCCCGATGTCGTCGAGGTGCCAACACCCGGCATTCTGGATGCTGGCGAGTTCCGCGGTTTCTGGGTGCGTTGGTACGACAATGTCATCACAGTTGGCCGTGAAGGTGATGCCGCTGCCTTCTTGTCCTACGATGCCGGTGAGCTGTTCCCCGTAAACTTTGTGGGCATCTGCACGGGCTGGGGTGCTAGCGGAAACTGGCTGATTGACGGTAAGAGAATTCAAATAATGCATTAATTTAAAATAATTAAAACTCATTAAACATATTCAACAGACGCAGCGCCATCGGCACCCGTCCTGGGTTTCTCTGCTCCCACTGGCAGTGGACCCGGTTGCTGGGTGGCTGCAGCCAACGGCGAAGTGCCGCCCAATGCACTGCAAGGTGGCTTTGACAGCAGCGAGCAGTTGTACATCGCACGTGCTCGTCACGAAGGCGACTTGATTCCCGGCAAGTTGCATCCATCCCACGGCGTAACATACATTGCCTGGGGAGGCGGCGAACACGGCCACAACGAATACGAGGTTCTCTGCGCCGGAGGCGGACAATGGGTCCCCGTCGAGGATGGTAACATTCCCCCCAACGCTGTTCCTGCCGGCGAGACTTCCGAGGGCGAACCCCTCTTCATCGGACGCGCTACACACGATGGCACCATCACAGTCGGTAAAGTGCAGCCATCTCACGGCTGCTGCTACATTCCCTATGGTGGCGAGGAGTTGGCCTACAAGCAGTTCGAGATCTACGTTTCGAACTAAAGCAAGCAGCCTTAATGTATTTAATTGTTGAACTGTGCATCCAAGATGCCCGTCAGATCTGCGCACTGAACATTGAATTGAATTCACCATTTGTTTTGAAGCCCTAATGACACCTCTTCTGCTTTTATATACAATATTTAACATATTGTTGTCAATCTCATTACTTTCGTACTTTTGATGAATCTCAAAAGCTGCAAACAGTTTTAACTTCTTTGCGATTGTACAAACTTTTACTGAAGTGTTATTAAATAAATTTTAAATTTAAGAGTAATTTCAAATACTGCATTTGTTTTAATTGCCCTGCCCTTGTACTACAGTTTAACTCCACCTTTATTGATTCATACTCTGTGTTTTCTTGGATGTTGACTTGAAGAATACAAACCATAGAAGCGAGTTTTGTTTGATAAGTTGAGCACGTGACGCTTTCCTTAGTATCTGGTCTAAAGGCCACTAAGAATTATTATAGGGTAAAGCAACATTAAATAATCTAGCATTTAAAATTCGCTTGAAATTTGATTTTAGTCCATTAACGAAAAGACCAAGTTCTAAAATAAACCTGAACTACCTGGCCGATAAGACATATTATCAGCAAATTTGTTTTTCCCTTCAACCTGGTAAATATACTCTTTATAAAATATACTTAAAAAAAAAAAAATATATTATATCTTTGTTTAAAAAATTGTATTCTGTTTATTTGAAAATGTCAATTTACATACCTATTAATTTGACTATGAGTGTATATACTTTGTTGGGTCGAATATGAGCCCTTCTGCCATTTTTTAGTTGGCATAAAGTTATATTACTACAGCAATTAATTGACATGCATATTCTACATTATTTGTCTCTACCGCTCAATAACTACATCTGCACAAACCTTTTGCACTCATGGGTGCTAGATTTTAAATAGATTAATCTTAAGTGCGATGGTAACACTTCAATTGGTCTTAAAATGAAAACACTTCAACGCACACTGAGGTTGTATAAATATGTCAATCCATGATTTTTATAACGATAATGAGCTCTGAGCTATGTGAAATCTTAGTTGGAATTCATTCACTTTTATAATAGTAAAAAAATGTTTAATGTTTACTCACGTTTCCTAATCTGAGTGATTTAGCAGCTGCCAAACACAAGTGTACCAGGTGTTTCGTATGCATGCCTGTTACAGGCATCTTCAATCATTTAATTGAGTTTTTGATTTAAAGAAAACTAATCTTAACAACGATGGTATAAATTCAATTGGTATTTGCAAACGTAACCAGACGAACGCTACAGACAAAAAGATACCCTTCGCCCAATTTTGGAAGACCTTATGATTCCCAAAAAAAAACGGTAAGCAAAGTCTTCTGCGTAGACAGCAGGCGTGACATCCAAAACTTAAAATAAACAGATTACAGAAACCCTCATTTAGATGTTCAAACAGACTGACAGACAGATTGAGAGACAGACAGACGAACAGAGAGATGCACATAGCTTAATCGACTTGGCTCGTAAACTTGAGCAAGGATATTTGGCAGTCACGATACATCACGCACAAGTTCCGCCAATTGATAACTAAGTCGATGACAGACCAGCTGCAATCCACAACTGTAGAATTAAGTGAAATATATAATCAAAATATCTTTCGTGTTAATTGTTAATTCCACATACATATATATGTATGTACTTTGTGAGTTCTGCGACGCCTCTCCCTGGCAGTTACATTTGTACAAAGTAAGTATACCCTTTTTTGACCATGTTTATTAGTCGAAGGGTATAAAAACACTTATGCTCGCAAAGAGGTCGTATAAATATGTCAATGCATTACTTTTCCAATGATAATGAAAACGAATAAAACGGGGCATGGACGGACTATGAAACATCAATTAGAATTGGTTCGCTTGTTATGATGGGTAATCTTCTAATACTATTCGCGTTTCTTTGTCTTGGACAGTTAATAGCAGGAGAGCGTAAGTGTATCTGGTCTCATGAGTTAAATAATACAAAGTCGAAATAAATACTTATTTCCATTTCAACACAGGTATTGTCAATTGCTACTGGGGAACGTGGGCAAACTACCGTAGCGGCAATGGCAAATTCGACGTGTCCAACATTGATGCAAACCTATGCACACATTTGAGCTATTCGTTCTTTGGCATCGATGACAATGGCAATATCAAGTCGCTGGACACTTGGTTGGACTACGACTTGGGATTCATAAGCAAGGCTGTTGGCCTGAAGAGCCAGAATTGGAACTTGAAAGTCCTGGCTGTTGTTGGAGGCTGGAGTGAAGGCTCCACTAAGTATTCCTCCATGGCTGGTGACTGGAACAAACGCCAAAACTTCATCAACTCCGCTCTCAATCTGATTCGTAACAATGGCTTTGATGGATTGGATCTTGACTGGGAGTACCCCAATCAACGTGGTGGTAAATGGGAAGACCGTTCCAATTTTGTCACACTCCTACGCGAATTAAAGGAAGCGTAAGTTTTGTTACTGCACAGTACTGTTGATCTTTCCGTGACACAATCATTGATTATTTTTATTCAATTATACAGATTTGCTCCTTACGGCTATGAGCTTGGAATCGCAGTCGGCGCTGGAGAGTCTTTCGCCAGCACCTCCTACGAAATCGCCAACATTGCACAGCAAGTGAACTTTATCAACGTCATGACCTATGACTTTGCAATGGCTTCCGATGGCCGGACTGGTTTTAATGCTCCACAATGGGGTGTAGAGAACGCTATTAATTATTGGATTAGCCAAGGTGCTCCCGCTAATAAGCTCGTGCTGGGAATCGGCTTCTATGGCCGTACTTTCCAACTATCAGATGCCTCACAGAACTGGCCAGGAGCTCCTTGCCGTGGTGAGGGTGTCGGCGATGGCGGTTACCTTGGCTATAACGAGATTTGCGTTAACAACTGGCACACAATTTTTGACTACAATAATGCGGCACCATATGCCTTTTCAGGAGATCAATGGGTTAGCTTTGACAATGTTCTTAGTGTGCAGTGGAAAATGGACTTCGCTCTTTCAAAGAACCTGGGTGGAGCCATGGTCTGGTCTCTAGAAACCGATGATTTCCGTGGTCACTGCGGGGAGACATATCCCCTCTTGAAAACAATCAACAGAAAGTTACGTTGGTAAAAAAATTAAAGAAGATAACCTTTAATTTTAGCGAAGAATTTATACACTTGCAGTTTGCGACATATTTTTCATCGATTCTGCCACTTTGTATGACTGTAAATTGATAAAGAACTAAAAATGTAAAAGAAAATTTGTATTTTTGACTAATTATTGCTCTAAAATCTGTAGAATGATAACTTTGTAGGGTCTGCCACGCTTCTTTCTGTCTGTTGCCTTAATTTACACAAAATAATTGAAATACTCCAATTTGGGTAAAAGTAAAGGTACGGCTATATTTATGATGAATTTATACGATGAGGTTAAAGGATTATATCTCGGAAGCTTCTAGTTTTTTTTTAATTGAATTTTTAAAATAATTAAATTTACATGTTAATCGAAGTGATCCTGAATATATATACTTTTCGGCAGTTAAATACATTTGCACAAAGTTAGTATACCCTTGTTTGACCATTTTCAATGGTCGAATAAAAAAATGTTATCGGTTTTGGACATGGGAATCGAGTTTAGAAGGTCGCAATACATTTTAATACATATTTATATTGAATGCGCAAATCAGGATTCTATTTTATTTGGGGGTTATTCAAAGGCTTTTCAGTTTTTTAAGTTAAGTCGGAGTCCAGACGTCATGTTGTCATGGTCCGCATTCGGCGACCTTAAATACAAATGAACATGTACTTGTTGTTGGGCACCTGACTAGTGACAATGTTATATACATGTATAACATTATCCGGCTCGCTTTGACGATGTCTTGACGGTGGTAGACAGCGCAGCTCCTACTGTCATTAACTGTCAAAAACACTTTTATGATGATAACTTATTCAAATCGTTTTAACGATGATTTTAAAGTAATATTTTTGATGCATTCCGCAACATTATCTGCATATATTGCATAATCAGATCATGACAACATTTTTTGGTAGGACTGTTAAATCTTTGTAAGATCTGTGCAGATGAACAGACAAAACCTCAATCTACTCTGCGATCGATTCTGAATAACAATATACACACTTTGTGCGGTCGGAGACGCATCATGCATACATTTTCGGTTGCCATAAAGTATATAAAAACAATATATTGACAGCCTAAAAATGATTACCTTTGCAAAATAAGTATATCTTCATTAAGGGGTATATATAGTAGCATAAAATGCTTCACATATTACGCTGACATAATCACCAAAATAGCTGACAAGACACCAAATATGATGACAAGACATTTCCGTTTCTCGCTTCGAACCGAATTCAATTCTGTACATTTACTCCTTAGCTGACAGTAAGGAAATAAAGAAGTACATTGAATTCGTTAATGTTTTCGATTTTTTTAATATTAACCACAGCTTTGATCTTAGTCTAAACGACGGATCATTTGTTCGACCCAAATTCGCAAATACGTAAGTATATAAATACCAAAGCTTGTTGCGGAATTCGTAGCAATCTGAAGTTCTTAATAGATAAGGTACAATAAACTGCTTGGGTCTGGTAACAATCTTGATCTGATTATTATCATACAATGAACGCAAATTTGACAAACTTATGGCATCATTGCGGAATGGACAGTTTTGACAATATTTATGAATACGCATACGGAAATCAAAATCAGCTTACCAAATCGTGTTCAAAAGGTATAACCCAATTACAAATTTGTATACCCTTCGACCATTGCACATGGTAAAAAAAGCAATACTACCGTTGGCCGAATGGTCTTGTCGAAAGACAAATACTTAACTGGCGCCCGAGCAGTCTGAATTCTGACTACATACCATAACCATAATACTCAACAAAACTTAACTTTACAAAGCAAATAAAGGAAAAAGTCATATTTAAATGAATTACATTGACGATGTTATCGTCTTTAGTAAAGACTATGAAAGTCATTGCACTAACCTTCGTTCGGTCTTCGAGAGCCTGGAAAAGGCAAAACTCCAAGTGAACTTGGAGGAATCGAATTTCTGTCAACCCAGGTTGATATCCTTGGGTATATCGTTAGCCATGACGGTATCAGGGTCGACAAGAAAAAGGTAGAAAATGAGTCTCCCGACAAATCTCAAGGAACTGAAGAGCTTCCTGGACTTAACGTCGTATTATGGGAAGTTCATTCGCGACTATGCCAAAGTGGCAAGGAAGTGCGCTTGCAGCTTCTGGAGAGATATTACTTACCTCAGATGACTAGCACCACTCGCAAGCAAATCGCATCGTGCGTGTGTTGCAAACAAATAGGTAGAATAGCAAGTGAAGGGGCTCTTGTACGACCAAGTGTACTCCCCCATTATTAAATCATGCTAATTGGCGCAGTGTAAATGTAAAATCGTAATACGCGAATAAAACTAAAAAAAATCAAGATCAATAGCAATAGCATCAAATGAACAAATTTAACTGCTCTAAGGGCAGCACCTCAACCAAGCCATAAGACAGATCAGGCAGTGTTTCCTTTAATGGAAATATACAGGATATAAGCGAATTCATAAAATGAATTGAGTTTATCCTGCAGCTATACCCAACCACTGAAGTCTACGACTAAGGAGCGGAATTTTGTTTACAATTTAGCATTGACCCCATTGACGTTACATACTTTCAACAATCGTTGAGTAATTCCCTTGTGGAACAAACCATCACATGACTCAAAAACACCAGGACTCAAGGGAATCATACACATAACTGAAGCGCCATCTGTCGAAAATAGATTGGAAGCATGTTCATATGGATATGTGTATGAATTTAACTAGTTAAACTACACCAGAACATAGGTCGAAGGGTAATCTCACTGTCGCGTGCCGCTCGACTGTTGCTCTTGTTAAAATATATTTAATTTGGTCATGAGTGTATATACTTTGTGGAGTCGGAGATACTCCCTTCTGCCATTTTCGGTTGGAGTCTGTGATAAGTAAAGAAATTAATTGAAATGTTTATTGTATGGTACATTGTTTGTCTCTACTGCTTGTTCACAAAATCTGCACGAATCTCTTGCATTCCTGGGTGCTATATTCAAAATACAATAGATTAATCTTAAGTACGGTGGTAAAACTTCAGTTGTTCTTAAAATAAAAACATTTTAACGCACAATGAGGTTGTATAAATATATCAATCCATCATTTTTTAGTGATAATGCGCTAAGAGCTTATTGTGAAATCATAGTTAGAATTCATTCACTTTTATTATAGTAAAAAAATGTGATATGATTTTGCGTCCCATTGTCTAAGAGCAGCTGCCCACCGCGCATCTTTATTCAATCATTTAATTAGGGTTTTGATTTCAAATAAAATAATCTTAACAACAATTCACTACAAAAGTAACCAGACGAACGCAATAGTCGGGAACGTCCGCCATTAAAATACCCTTCCCCCAATTTCGGAAGGCCTTATTATTTCAAATAAAAAATGGAAATTAATTCTTCTTCAAAATATAAAATACACAGATTACAGAAACCCTCATCTAGATGTTCAAACAGACGGACAGACAGATGGAGAGACAGACAGACGTACAGACAGATGGATATAGTTTAATCGACTTGGCTCGTGATTTTGTGCAAGAATATATACGACTATACATAGTACTTTGTATGGTCTGCCAAGACTCTTTCTGCCAGTTACATACATTTGCATAAAGCAAGTATACTCGTTTATGACAATTTTTATTGCTCGAAGGGTATAAAAACACTTCGGCTCGCAAAGAGGTCGTATAAATATGTCAATCCATTAGTTTTCCAATGATAATGAAAACGAATAAAACGGGCCATGAACGCAGTATGAAACATCAGTTAGAATTCGTTCGCTTGTTATGATGGGTAAACTTCTAATACTATTCGCGTTTCTTTGTCTTGGACAGTTAATAGCAGGCGAGCGTAAGTGTCTATGTTCCCATGTGTTAAGTAAATCAAAATCGAAGTAAATATTTATTACCATTTCAACACAGGTATTGTCAATTGCTACTGGGGAACGTGGGCAAACTACCGTAGCGGCAATGGCAAATTCGACGTGTCCAACATTGATGCAAACCTATGCACACATTTGAGCTATTCGTTCTTTGGCATCGATGACAATGGCAATATCAAGTCGCTGGACACTTGGCTGGACTACGACTTGGGATTCATAAGCAAGGCTGTTGGCCTGAAGAGCCAGAATTGGAACTTGAAAGTCCTTGCTGTTGTTGGAGGCTGGAGTGAAGGCTCCACTAAGTATTCCTCCATGGCTGGTGACTGGAACAAACGCCAAAACTTCATCAACTCCGCTCTCAATCTGATTCGTAACAATGGCTTTGATGGATTGGATCTTGACTGGGAGTACCCCAATCAACGTGGTGGCAAATGGGAAGACCGTTCCAATTTTGTCACACTGCTACGCGAAATTAAAGAAGCGTAAGTGTTACCACTGCACTGCACTGTTTATCTTTCCGTGACACAATCATTGATTATTTTGATTCAAATTTACAGATTCGCTCCTTACGGCTATGAGCTTGGAATTGCAGTTGGAGCTGGAGAGTCCATCGCCAGCAGCTCCTACGAAATCGCCAACATTGCACAGCAAGTAAACTTTATCAACGTCATGACCTATGACTTCGCAATGGCTTCCGATGGCCAGACTGGATTTAATGCTCCACAATGGGCTATAGAGAACTCTATCAATTATTGGATTAACCAAGGTGCTCCCGCTAATAAGCTTGTGCTGGGAATCGGCACCTATGGACGTACTTTCCAACTATCGGACGCCTCACAAAACTGGCCAGGAGCTCCGTGCCGTGGTGTTGGTGGTGCTGGTTCATACACCGGCGAGGGCGGTTACCTTGGCTATAACGAGATTTGCCTTAACAACTGGCACACAGTGTTTGACTACAATAATGCGGCACCATATGCCTATTCTGGAGATCAGTGGGTTAGCTTTGACAATGTTCTCAGTGTGCAGTGGAAAATGGACTTCGCTCTTTCAAAGAACCTAGCTGGAGCCATGATCTGGTCTCTGGAAACTGATGACTACCGTGGACAGTGCGGCGAGTCGTATCCCCTCTTGAAAACAATCAACAGAAAGTTACGTTGGTAAAGAAGAACCTAAACTTTAACTTTCCGATGGTTTTATACACTTGCAGATTATGACATATTTTTCACGATTCTTCCACTTTGTATGACTGTTGGATGAATAAATAAAAATGTTAAAAAAAATCATTGTTTTGCCTATTTTTCCTATGAAATTTGTAAGATACCATTCGTCCTATTTTTAAAAACTGTTAATTGTTTTCTCACTCCCACAAAAACTAAAGCCTACCATGCGCTGTTCGCAATAACTTTGTTAATTCACCGTTTGAAACAAACAAGCATTTAGTGATAGTTATTATTAAATAAACTTGCGATAAGGCACATTTTTACCGAATTTGTCAGTCTTAGCTCTGATAGTCTACGAGATCTGTATCTGTCTGATGGACAGACAGAAGGATATGGCTCAATCTACCTGCGCGAAATGGGTAATTTGGCAGAAATTCATTCATAACTTTTTCTTAAATGTAGTGGAAATAAATGTTATTTACTTATTTTTTATTCATCTTTATAAAAAAATAAATTTTAAGATTTTTTTATCAATAATTTTCATAAGGTCAAGACAAATTAATAATTTGCATACTTTTACATACGCGTTTTTGCAAAGTTTGATGTTAATTAGATGACTGAATGATTTAATAAAAAATGCACATGAAACTTAGTTGCCCCCGAAGAGCATGTTAAAGAAAACGTACATTCTAAATACATACTTTGTATAGTCTAGTCTGGTCATGTCCTAAAACTAATTATCGTTATAGAATTAGTATACCCTTTTCTACGTATAGTTAAGGGGTATATAAATACCCACGCTTGTTCCGGAATTTGTAGCAATCTTTAGCTCTTAATAGATAAGGTACAATAAACTGCTTGTGACCAATAACAATTTCGATCTGATTATTATCGTTCAATGAACAAAATTCAATTTCTGTTAACTAAACTAAATATGGCATCATTGCCGAAAGGACAGACAATATTTATGAATACGTACTGAATACGTAATCAGAATCAGCTTATCAAATGGTGTTATAAAGTTATTTTTTAAGCCTGTCATTTCCTCTAAATTATAATTCTTAAGCATTATGCATTAATTGATCACTTTACATTTTTTATTAACAATTACCAATTACATTTTATAAATTTACAAATGGATGGGTGGGAGAACATAACAATCAAGCAATTTAATGCACCAATGAAAACATACTCTGACCCCAGAAAGTACTTCATATCTTGATCTGATTCTTTTAAAAAAACTTTATCAACACTTCACAACAACAAACAACACTCCAAAAATGCTTAACTCCTTAATTTATGCTTTTCAACTAACTTTTTAGTAATCTTAATTATTTGGTAGATGCTATATATCAGGGCTTTGTTTTTTATACCCTTCGACCATAGAAAATGGTCAAAAAAAGGTATACTAACTTTTTGCAATTGTATGTAACAGGCAGAAGATGGTTTGGCGATCCTATAACGTATAAGGTATTCTTGCTAAGGATCACTAGCCGAGTGGATGGAGCCATGTCCGTCTGTCTGTCCGGATGTCTGTCTGGCCAGATGAACACACAGATCTCAGCTATTATAAAAGCTAGAGACACCAAATTTAGAATGAAGGTTTCTATATCCTGCGCAGATTAAGTTTATTTCAAATGTTAGGTGACTTTTTAATTTCCAGATATACTAGGCTGATTGTAATATCTACATATCCTCAAAGTTTCAATCCGATCGGACAAGAACCACAGAAGTTATTTAAGATAGTATGAGCATAACATCAAATTATTGTATCAGTTAACAAGGGAGGCAGGCGAGCGCGAGCGCCATCTGTCGAGAATAATTTCAAAATATGTAATGTACAGGTATTAATTTAAAAAATTAGACTACACTGGAACATAGGTCGAAGGGTATCCCACAGTCGCGTATCGCTCGACTGTTGCTGTCTTTTTTGTTTGCATTATCTAAAAAATTGTTCGTGGGTACAAAAGCGTATCAGATTTTTTATGATTAACTGATAAGCTGTAAGATTATCAAGTTTCTGCAATGTATTAGTGCAATGTCGACCTATATAAGCTTCGACCAATCCCATTAGATCCATTGAATAACAATGAAGTTACTCGCGTGTGTGGTATTGGCAATTTTTTGTCTGAGTCAGCTGGTCTCAAGCGACAGTAAATTGAATAAAGTATCAATTTCCTGGTATCGTCTTAATACATTTGTCTTTTACAGAGATTCTCAACTGTTATTGGGGAACATGGGCTAATTACCGTACCGGAAACGGAAAGTTTGAGCCTTCAAACATCGACCCTTCATTGTGTACTCATATCAGCTACACCTTCTTTGGCATTAGAGATTCAGGCGAGTTTATATCGTTGGATACATGGCTTGATTTGGACGATGGACTGGGTGAGTATTAAGTTCATTAAATGTATATCGGTATACTCAAACTTTACGTTAAAGGTTTCATAAGTAAGACTATTGCCCTGAAGCAAAACAATCCTAAGCTAAAAATCTTGGCTGTGGTTGGCGGATGGAATGAGGGTTCCACAAAATACTCAGCAATGGCGGCTGACCCAGCTAAGCGCGCCACCTTTATTTCTTCAACCTTGTCATTTATTCGACAATACGGATTTGATGGACTTGACTTGGATTGGGAATACCCTGGGCAACGCGGTGGAGCTCCAGAAGATCGTGTGAATTTCGTAACTCTTCTGCGCGAAATTAAACAAGCGTAAGTTAATTTGTAAATTGTTAAAAACATAAAACCTATTTCACGTTTTTTTTTTAAGATTTGACCCTTACGGATTGGAATTGGGCATTGCAGTCGGCGCTTCTGAAGCATCTGCTTTAATTTCTTATGATATTCCAGCAATTTCCGAACAGCTAACGTTCATTAACGTAATGACATATGATTTCCATATGGCATTCGATGGCTATTTGGGTTTCAATGCTCCTTTGCCAGAAGTAGAAGCGTCTATTGATTATTGGATACGACAAGGTGAGCAATAAAATTGAAATTGTTATTAAATAAGAATAAGTCAACATTTGAATTGGCAAAGTTTGTATACTATTGCAGCTGTATGGAACAAGTATTCAATGAACTTTAATATGGCAATTATTTACAATTATTTCTTGCCAGGCTATCAAACCTTCGGCAAGCCAATACTTTTAAATAATAAACTTTCTGCTAGGATATAGAAATATTTAGTCAGTCAGACAATAAATTGTTTGCTTGCTTGTTGTAGGTGCACCTCCTGAGAAACTCATCCTTGGTATTGGATTTTACGGTCATAGCTACCAGATGGCGGACAGCTCTCAGAACTGGCCTGGAGCAGCTTGCATAGGAGGAGGAAGTGCTGGTATTTATACTGGACAAAGCGGCTTTTTGGGCTACCACGAAATTTGTCAAAACAACTGGCAAACCGTGTTCGACGACGAGAGTAAGTCCCCGTACGCCTTTAAAGATGACCAATGGATTGGCTACGACAATGTAGAAAGTATTGAAATCAAGATGAAACTGGTGGAGTCGCGCAATTTGGGTGGCGCTATGACGTGGTCTATCGAAACGGATGACTTCCGCGGAGTCTGTGGAGAATCCTACCCTCTACTTAAGGCCATGAACAGAGCTATGGGCAATAATGTAGGTGGCGGAGGCGGCGGCGGTGGATCTGGTGGAGGCGGAGAAGTCACTGCTGCTCCTACCCCAGGTCCTACTTCAGGAGGTGGTAATGGTGGCTCCAACGAGGATTGTTCAGTTGATGGCTACTTTCTCCACAGCAGCGACTGCAATAGGTACTATCAGTGTGTGAACGGCATTCGTTATGACTTTAAATGCAACGATGGACTATATTTCGATGTTAACTCCAAAATTTGCAATTGGACTTCGGAAGTCGATTGCCCCTATTAATCAAAAACATGAATCAATAAAGAAAGTCTAACTCAATGAAAGAAATAAATGTCAGATAACTTCACTAACCGCACGTCACCAGCGCCTCGACTTAATTGTCTCGGTCTGCGCACCAACATTCCGTCTGGTGTTCTGATGCGGCTGCTCTTGATGCTTGTGCTGATGCGCTGATGGTTCTATTCTATTCTATTTCTCTTCTATTCTATTCTTGCTCTATTCTCTAAGGCAGTTCCGACTAACCCTTGCTAGAAAACGCAACTTAGTTCACCAAACTATATATGTATATCTCTTCATTGCGATTTAACAATTTAACAATTTAAAGCTTGGTACTTACATCTGTCAGCACTTTGGGCATGCGCGACCGATACCACATTTATGTACGTATATGACACATACCCTATACATAAGTAATTCATACATATATGTATACAAGATATACATAGATATATATGTGCCTTGGCAGTTTTAGACTTTAAGCTTTAACAGGCAGTATTAACAAAAAGGATCTTGGATATTTGAATATTAATTATTTTGAAGGAGAACTTATTAAAATCCGCACATTAATGAACAAGAGCCTAATGGTTACCCTTGGACAATGGCACAAAATCATTCTCCCACTCGAATGATAAACATTCCCATATTCTCGAAGATCAAGTCTATACAATAACAAATAAGTTTCCCAGGCCAAATACGCTCACTACGAACAAGCGAAATTGTCTCAGGAGAATGCTATTACTCCTCCGATTTTCCAGAAAACGTTTCTTTGCGAGAATTAACTAATAAAACTGATACACATTTCTTACAAGAAATATTTACAAACTTTAATCCACAATTAAGATCCCTGTGCGCTGCTTAATAATATATACAATCTTCAGAATCACTTGAATCTCTCCTTCTCAGAATAAAGATCAGTCACTTAGATACATGACAGAAATAATAAACATTTGGGCCAAACAATTGCAAAGTGAAGACCATTCGAACCCCAGTGTAAATAAGATGACGCAGCCAGAAAATATAAACATATTAGCGGGATAATCCGTAGATAGCGTTCAGCATATGTTTCCTTATGTACTTAAGTTTTACAATACTTTTGCATTAAATAAAAGGAAGTTGCTTTTTCCACAGACAATTAATTATTTGATTGGTTCGAACTATAGGGCTGGTCAATTTGTATGGATATAGAAACGTTCCTTTTAAATCAGTTATAAATAGTTGGCAACCTTACCGATTATGTATTATTTAAATGTTATATACTGGTAGGACATCGATCGAAATAATTGCACATACGTATGTATGTATATTCTTCAAATATATAACTTTAATATTATGAATAAATTTGAATTTGCCGATAACAACCAGAAAAGAGATGGCGCGCGAGGTCACACGCACACGGTGTACTTTAAAGCTTTAACTTTAAACTTTAAAATAATAACAAAATACATCAATTTTATATTTATCGCACCCTCATTAGGAATAAGGGGTATTTGTTTCGTTTATAAGTAAAATCGCGGATATTTTACATCGCGAATTAACCCTTTATCCACACAATAAACATAGATTACTATTGGAAGACAAAACATAAACTAAATACAAATTTGAGGTTCCAGAATTTCACAGCACTATTTCAAATTTTTCAAACTATCGATAACACATATAACATATAAATATTCAAGAAAAGTACTCAGTAAAGAGTGTTATCGATACTTTGTAAAGTAACATTGCAAACCTACTTATGTTAGCAATATCTCTGTTAATAATTTCCGATTATTATATACATTTATAAAAATTGGATATTAACTAATTTATATTATAACTGGTAATTTTACTTTAAATGATGAAACTATTTGCCACTAGAACCGAAATGAATAATGTTTTAGAACCCCAATGTTAACCTCAAAACTGTAATGCTAAAGGCTGTATTTGTGTTATTACCAACGCCGTTGAAAAAAATGCTGGCTTCATTGTACGCGCGAAAGTTGACAACGCTTCAAAATTGAATTGTAAATTACGACATGTAATTTTCACATTTATAAAAAAGCAACTAAAACAAGTATATAAATACAAGTTATAGTATTATGGCATTCTCTTATATATTGATTACTTTCAGATGCAACATCATCATGTCAACCTCATCAAGAGCCTCGCTGTCTTTGGCAGAAAATCAAATTGCAAAATTGACAAATGAAACACCAGAAATTCGAATGCGTGCATTGGAACAAGTAGAGACGCGCTTCATGCGGTGTCTACAACATGATGAAGCCATCAATTTCAAGCCAGTCTTGCTACTTAAACAGCTAATACGTTGGTTTGCCTTCACGCCACCAACAGCCACAGATCGCGTCCTGGCAGTGATGCTTGAGCTGCTCCGTTCCGAATATAGCAAAGCGATTGTGCAGAAGATTCCCCTCAAGCGACTTCAAGCAGAGTTTGAGAAAATACGGAAAATATTGAGTGACACGCAGACCCAAAGAGCCACAGAATTACTTGACGATCTGCAAGCTTTAGTTGCTGTGAAGTATGAAGAAGCTACACAAGAACCCAACAGTCTCAGCTCAGGTTTGCATAGTTACCTAACTAATTAGTTAATGTTGTTTACCTTGTTGTTGCTTTTTGCAGTTGAATCCCAAAGCAGTATATGCGAAATCGAGCAATTCTCGCTTGAGAGCTTCGGTCTCGGACCAGCTGATTATGAGCCAGCCTGGACGCGTCCTAGCCTCGACGATGTGGCTACAATGAAAACAATTGTCGATACACTCACTATAGATAACGAGCAGCAGCTGCAGGAACAACTGATCAATCTGCAAATCAAGTTGTGTGACTATCCAGTTGAGTACTTGCTGCAGACGCCGTACATTGTACTACAGTTGTTGCACGTGCAACAGCAGCAGGCTGGCGAAACTTTGTTGCATATTAACGACACGATACTAACTGTAGTTAAGCTGGTTCAACGTCGCCTAAGCATACGCAGTAAGACCTTCAACTCATCCGGCATTGACTCGCAGAGCACATCACCGCAGCAACTGCGCGTTCCTAGTGTCTTAGCGCTACTGCTAAATGGTTGCTTGGAGCTGCTCGGACCACCGCTACTGGAGCACTGCAACCACAATTGGCACGTTATTGAAATCAGCGTGGAAGTTATCCAAGCATTCGGACAGCTGCGCGCTCCCATACCGGACCATATTGTCCAGCGTTTGAGCCTGATTGTGTCCAAGCTGATTCGCTATTGTAGCAGCTTTGACATAACCAGCGCAAACGAAATGCCAAGGCTCATAACGAAACTGATGATCCCTCGACTAGAGTCGCTGATCTTTAATGAGTTTTTGTTGGATGCCATAACACTGAATGTGTCAATTAACGCAGTAGCTGACACAAAGTCGACTCGAAACTTGCTACAGCCACTTTTCTTGGATAGCGCCTATTTGACTTGTGCACCAATGCAACTCCAAGAGCTAAACCAGCTCTGCAGCTTACTGACAAAGGAAATGGAACCAGAAAGGAAGCAAATTATATATCTTAAGCGTGCCTACAGTTTGGCGATGAGTCAACTGGTAGAGAAAACCAAACTATCGGCGATAGAACTGCTGCAGAGACAGCGACAGTTATGCCTCGTCCTTATCCAACTCGGCAGTGAATGTTTATTGACGCAGCTTTGTCAAGCAATTGTCAAATGCACCTCGTTTTATAGTGCCAAACCAAATCTACGACAAGAGGCGGAGTCACTACTCCATACTCTATTTGACCTGCCCGATGAACGATTGCGCAGGTGCTGTTTGCGTCTGCTGAAACAGCCCGTTGTGGAGCACTTTCACGCATTTATGAACAACACTAATTATCTGGCTGGCTGCAGCAACATTGAACTGGTCAAGGAACACATACTAGGAGTGCCGATGAACACGCATTTGTTGCGGAAGCTGCTATTGCTGGGCTGGCGTCCTGAACAGAGTGCGCAGCAGATGGAGCTGAAGCGTTGGTGCATTGACTACCTTATAATGGTGCTGGGACTTGCCAAGCTGGTACCATGCAAAGATTTCCACGTCATATTCAAGGTGGTACATCCTGTCGTGCCCCTAATTGTTGCCCGTGCTGTCCATGAGCCGCAGCTGCAGAATCTTCTCTGGAAGTTATTCGATCCAGATGCCGAATATCTGGAATGTACTCAAGCCCTGCGTGGCAATATCTGCTATCTGTTTCATCCGAATGAGAAGCAGCGCAGCGATGCAATAGCCAGAATTGCCTACGTCTTGATTTGCCAGGATTACCAGAACAAGTACAGGCCGGTTATGGATAAACTGTCGCTTGACACAGTGGGCCACGAAATATGCATCGTAGAGCCCCCGCTTTGCTACGACAATCTATTTAGCGAGCCCCCACAATCGCCATTTATGCGTAGTCTGCAAGCACTTATACGCCTGCTGCAGACTCCCGATTTGAAGTGGAGTATACGCAAGTCAACACTCGTCCAGCTCAATGTCTTACTGCGCAATTGGAAGGCTTTAGAAGCCTTTAGCTTCTGCGATGGTGCCTTCTATCTTTGCTTGAAGGCACTGCACGATCCTCTAATACGGAATAGGTGTGATGAACCAGACATGACGGATACTCTGCAGCCAGCAGTCAGTATTCTGATGCGTGTGCTCTTTCGCAACGAAAAGTTTCGACAAGAGTTCAAAGACAACTCCGAAATATTGGTCAGCCTTCTGCGTTGTCTTTTCCTTGCTACCCCACGACACCCAGATGTGCACGGAGATTAGTATTTGCATATTTCAGTTACTGTTCCATGATCACATGACAGCTTCAGAAACGTGCCTAAATCTGGATGTTGATCTATCGCCGATGATAGTGCCAGTCACCTACGAGTTGGACAAGAGTATACTATTGACAACAGCTACAGAGGGATTCGCTCTACAAGAAAATATATTGACAACGCACTTTGCTGGCAATAAGACGATTTCTGACCAGCATTGGCGTCTATTTATAACCCAACAAGTTTGTGGTTCGCCTGAGAACATGACTTTGTCTGCAGTGCAAGACTTTGACATCAATGAAACACTGAAGATGAAGCCTGCCGATCTGGGACTTGTCCAAGCGTCCCTTGTCCACGTGCAGCTACATAATCAACTCGATGAAGCAGCCAACTGCAGCAGCCACGAACAACTGCAGCTGATCGTTGCTAGCATTCAGCTATATCTTGCTTCCCTGCGCACTAACGTTCCCCCAGATTCGTGCAGTAGTTTGTGGATTATGATGCACACGTACTTGCGGCTCACACCGGGCAGTGAAGCCGATCAGAAGCTATATGTGTCATTAGTAGAATTATGCCACAGCGCTTTGCGGCATCGTATGCCAGAGGTAATTGATGGTCTAAGCAAGGATCTGGAAACAGATCCACATCATAGTTTTCTTGGCGTTCTGCGTGATCGTCATGTCGCCATAAATCTGCTACACTTGGTTACGCAATGTCTTGTACAACTGTTGTGCTGGCAACGCCAGCAGAGTAGCATCACATGGCATCCCAAAATGTTCATAGAGCTAAGCGCCCTTGCACGTACCCACTTTGATCTACGCAATCTACAACACGTGCGATGCCTTCTAAGCGTACTTCGTTATCTTAGCAAACGCCCCCTACAGTTTGACGACGACAAACTTCAGGTGAGTGAGGACTTGTTATCACTATGTTTCAAATAGTATAGACCCTCTACCTTCGTTTCTTTTACGTCAATTTGCAGACTTTCATTCAACACTTTGTGCATTTGTCGAGCAATCTGCGTACATCTACACAAACTGGCGCTCAATGGCAGCGGGATTGTTTGCTAATTGTCTGCCAACTGAATGCACAGACAAAGCTGCAGCCATCTGTGGGTTGCAAGAATGCCAGTGGCACAAAAGTCATACGCTATCTTCTAGGTCTTTGTGGCCACAGCGATGCTGAGGTACGCGCCTTGGCCTGGGTCTCGTTGTCCAATTTAATTAAGATCAGCGGCACTTGCATAGTGAGCATTTTGGTCGACTTCCATAATTTTGTACCTGGAGGACTGGCTGCGTGTTGCCTCAGCACCATGCTAGACCGGCACGAGCAGATGCTGGTGCGCGAGTTAGCCGGTCGAGTGTTTGAGATCCTAATGCCGCACATTGGACCACCAGCCAGTAGCGAGCTGCTGATGTATCATACATTTCTTAAAGAAGCGTGCACAGCACTCGCTACATTGCAACTGCATCCGGGCATCAAGCAGTCTGGCAACATTGAGGAACCGCGCAGCTCATGCGAACTCATCGGATGCTATGTGAGCATATGCATTCAAATGGTTATAATGCAGCCCACCTGGTGCACTGTACTCTGCAAGCATGCGTTCGTCAATGCCCTCAGCGATATTATAAAGATGCCAACTCCGCCGAAGCGGATATGCCATGCCTATCTGGAGCTGTGCGCTGGACAGATTTGCAAGCTCTATGCGCTTTGCTATAATCACAATTTTGAGTTTCTGCAACGGACCATCTGTCGTGACCCGGTGCTGCTCAAGAGCTTCTTCGCATTAATTAACTGTGTACTGGACCAGAAGGTTGTAGCGGAGAATCAACTTATTCAAATGCTTAAGCTGCTAATGGTCTTCTTTAAGGATCAAAATGCCTATGACTTTCTGTGCGACAAATTCAAAGAGCAACCTGAGCTGCTCTTTGATCTGCTGCTCTACGGCTTAAACCAACTCCTGGTGCAGGGAACAATGCAGCGCCATACGTTAGCGGCGCTATCGTTGTTGCTCATCAAATCACAAGTGGTGAGCGATGAGCAGAATTTGTTGAGAGTATTTGAGACTTACATTGAAGAAACGCGCCCCAGTGATGGGGGCAAGGACAATGAAGGCACTGACACGGACACCGACAGCGATAACAAGGAGAACAATACAAAGGGCTTGAAGAATCAAATGAAAAGATTAGTATTAAAACCCCTGTCGAAGCAGGCACCAAGAGCAACTAACTCAACTCAAGCATTATCCCCAAGGCAATGCAGAAATGCAGCTGTGTTGCTTTACCACAGCCTGGACCAGCTGTTTGAGCTGCACTTTCCTGTTAAGACATACAGCTTCCTGCAAGCCCCGACCAAGAGCCACATGCTCATCTGTGAAGTACTGGGTAATCTTCTCAAGCAATCAACTTGTGTAGTGGACGCTGCGCGTCATTTCAAGCTGCTCGAACGAGTTGTACTTCTATTGGAAACATTCCTCGATGACAGCAATGTTGGCAATGCCACGGTGTATGTGCGACGCGTGGGTGCCCATAAGTCGCGGGACATCATCAACAATTTGCTAGTGTTACTCAATATGCTCATGCACTGGCATAATAATCCACATGCAGTCATCACGGACTCGCCAATGGCCGCTAGACTGGTGCGAATTATTCTTCGCATGTGGCCCTGGCTATCGCACTCAACGATACTCAAGCACATGACGGTACGGCTGACCACAATGCTGACGGAGTATTCCTTTGAGATGTGCAAGCACACCTCACAGGTGCTATCCAGTCAGTCGCACTCCTTGCTGCAGCTGATGGTGCGCGTGGCCGATCACGAGACAACCAAAAAGGAGGCACCCAGCACAAAGTGTAGCATTCCCAAATGTAACTCGGATTCAATTATTGACGCCGCTCTGCGAGTCATTATCAACTGCTGCTCCTGCGCCGCGGGTCGCCTTAGCCTGAGCAAGATGCGTGTGCTCGATATGTTTGACACCATTCTGCCAGCAATCAATAGTAGCGTGCCAAAGGTAAAGCCAGACGTGCTCCTCAGTTGGATTGGATTCTGGGAGGTCTTCTCAAGATATGACCTCGGCCAAAAGATCTGTCACATGCAGGGCCTTCTCAATGCCATACGTCGATCACTTCCACTCAGCAAGCTGCGGCTGCGTTGCCTGCGCATCTTGCGCAATATGTGTTTTTGCAACAATAACCGGATGCAACTCGTCGGTACCACTGAATTCATGGATCTGTTGAGAGACATCGTCTTACAGCCGGTGCAAGGCGGCAGTGGTGGGGATGATACATGTGTCGACTCGTTCGAGGAGCATTATCTAGCCGTCCTGTGCGTGTGGAAACTGTTTGGGTTCACAGCTAAATGTAGGGGAATGCTCAGAGGAACTAAATTGCTTAAGCAATTGTATGTACTATGGGATAAATTACAGGCTACGAAGTCAGAACAAGAGGAACAAAATCAGATGCTGCCTTATACTTGTGAATTCGAATGTATGCTGGAAAACCTCTTTGAGGCCCTGCAGCCTTAACTACATATATATGTACGAGTATATATTGTAAAGGTAAATATAATGTACAGCCGATAAACTTGTTATGGTAATTCTCGAAAGACTTTCAAATTGGTTGTGTACATCTGAAACTATATACTTAACATAACTAACATCCGTTACAAACTAATGTAGTTTCTAATGTTGTTGATTTCTATGTTGCCTGAGTACACATATTTCAATAAAATTACCAAAAAATAAATAAATAAAATGAAACTTGGCATGTATTTATAATAATGAAGAAAACTGTTTATTTTTATTTTTATTAGTTTATTATATATTTACTAAGCGTTTTAAACGACTACTGATTTTACTTCAACTGTGAACTATAGAGGTGCCGAAACATCGTTGCTAACATCACTAACATTCGGCGCCTCTAGTGAACTACTTAAAATTTAAATAAAGAATAATTGTTATAATTTGATATTTGCGTTTAATACAACAAATTTAAAATACATTGTTTTACAATATGAAGGGTCTCTTTAAGTTTGGGTAACAGCTGCAGATGGAGAGCCTAATAATTTTCTGTGGTGCGTACATAGTTGACTCCAGAAGGCATAGATACCTTGTCGAACCCCTTGGGGAACAGCTTGTGAGCTTCCTCATCGGTAACCGTGGGCAGAATCATCACCTTGGTGCCAGGCTATTGATACATTCGAAATGGGGTTTTACCAATATGATCTCAACTGACTTACGTCAACCAAGGAATACTCACGGTCCAGTTAGCAGGCGTGGCAACCACCTTTAATCGATCGGTTAATTGTAAGGAATCAATGGTCCGAAGGATTTCACTGAAAGAGTAGATGGACGTGGTGATGTTTTATGTTTGAAAGCGCCTTTCTTCTTCAGTTTCTAAGTACTCACTCGACATTGCGGCCAGTTGACATGGGATAGAACATAGAGAGACGCACCTTGTGATCGGGACTTATAATGAAAAGAGCTCGAATGGTTTTGGCTACTTCGGGATCCTTTTTTTGCTCCTCGTCCAACATGCCCAGAGTTACGGCTAGATCGCGTGTGGGGTCGGCAATGATGGGATACGGGAATTCGCCGGGAATGTCTAGGCAGTAGGATTTAATGTCATTCACCCAGTCAACGTGCGAGTTAAGGGCGTCCACCGAGTGCGCCAGGCACTTGGCATTGCGCTTGGCAAACTCCGGCTGGTGTACGGCAATGCGGCCCAGTTCCGTGGTGCACACAGGTGTAAAATCGGCAGGATGCGAGAACAGCACGACCCAGCTGCACATATGGACAATAAACGAAAAAGTTCTATCCAGTTTTCAGTAACACCGTAAGTACTCACGAATCGCCCTGCCACTCATGGAAGTTTATGGGACCCTTTGTGGTCTCCGCCTTAAAATTGGGAACAGTCTGGCCTAGACGCATGTTGATAGATTCTCTAGAAATAGTTCTTTATATTTGGCAATTAGCAATTTGTACTCGCTTAAAACACTCTTGTTTACTGTACGAAAACTCTGAAGCGGCGAGCATTTTTATAGGCTCACCTTAGGCTCAGCGGAAGAGAGAGACACAGAGAGCAAGAGAGAGACACAGTTCGAAAGAGTACGATCGGATTACAGTTGTTGGAAGTTGGAATTTAAGTCGCTGCACTTAAAGTGCAACGGGTTTGCAGTATGCATTTGTGTATATACATACATATGTACACGTATACACAAACATATTTATTTATCACTATGTACAAAAATACCACTAAACACATTTTTACTTTGAATTTATTAGTTATAAGCTAAACTTATAACATACGATACATATTTATGTATCAGGTTCTGGTTATTAGCAATCGTAAACAACATGAGACTTATTCCGACAACATACCATATACATACATATTGAGTAAAGAGTTACTTGACTATCTGTATGTACATCTGTATCTGTGTATGTAACGGGGAAAACACACATTTAAAACTTGTTAAACTAAATATACTAGAAAACAGGCTTGGTACACATCATTCACATTAGACACCCTGTATCACTTGTAGGTCAACCAATACGATGCCATCCACCGTTGGTTTTGTGAGTCCGTTTATTATCGGTATGGCATGTTGTTGTCTTAAATGTACGAGGGTCGTTTGATAAGTCCGTGACTTTTTGAATAAAATATATTTTTTTCGTCAAAGAAGCGTTTTATTTCTCAACATAATCTCCTTTTAGCTCTATACATTTAGTCCAGCGTTTTTCCAATTTTTTTATTCCTTCCAAATAATAGGTTTTCTCAAGGCCCTCAAAATAGTCGTTTGTTTCTGTGATGACCTCTTCATTTGACCCGAATCTCTTACCGCCGAGCCATTTCTTCATGTTTGGAAACAAAAAATAGTCACAGGGGGCTAAATCTGGAGAATATGCTGGATGGGGTAGCAGTTCGTAGCCCAATTTATGAAATTTTGCCATGCTGACTACACACGTGTGCACCTCGTGCATTGTCCTGATGGAACAGCACTTTTTTTCGCCAAATGCGGTCGTTTCTGCTTCAAATCAATATCGAATCTGTCCAAAAGCTCTGAATAATATTCGCCGGTGATCGTTTTACCCTTTTCAAGGTAATCGATGTGAATGATACCTTGTGCATCCCAAAAAACTGTGGCCATGACCTTGTTGGCCGACAGACCCACCTTGGCCTTCTTTGGTGCACGTTCACCCGGAGAAACCCACTGTCTTGATTGTTCTTTGGTCTCTGGTGTGGTGTGGTGGATCCATGTTTCGTCTACGGTAACGAAACGGCGCAAAAATTCGTTTGGATTGCGGTTGAACATCGCCAAACACTCCTTTGAAATGGTCACACGGTTGCGCTTATGGTCGTGTGTGAGCAATCGCGGCACCCATCGCGCGGAAAGCTTTTTCATGTCCAAATATTCATGTAAAATGTGATGTACCCGTTCAGTTGAGATGCCTACAGCCTCAGCTACCTCACGCACTTTCATTCTCCGATCATCCAATATCATTCCATGGATTTTGTCGACGATTTCTGGCATGACGACCTCTTTTGGGCGACCTGAACGTTCGGCATCACTTGTACTGGTACGACCACAACGGAACTCAGTAAACCATTTCTTAACCATTGAAATTGATGGTGCAGAGTCCCCATAATATTTATCAAGTCTTTCCTTGGTTTCGGTGATGGATTTTTTACGCAAAAAATAATGCTTAATTAGCACACGAAATTCACTTTTTTCCATTTTCGTTAAAATTCACGAGATCGTCTGCTTTCAATGCCTATAAAACGCAAACCAAAAAACGCAGCTTTCTCAAAATTTTACAGTCAGCTGTTAATCGATAACTGCTGACAGGAGCAGTGTTGTATTTAGAGCAGGTGCGCGGCAAATACAAAAAGTCACGGACTTATCAAACGACCCTCGTATGTAGCTCCAATGGAAAAATACCAGGCAATTTAAAGCGAACACCACCGTGTTTTCTGAATACACTTCTAGAAACCATGAGAACACTCTATTTTTCTTTCAGTTTAGATTTTGTATGTAGTTCGTAGGATCCGTACCACTGCAACCTTCTCCGATGGTAGCTTTTAACTGTCTGATCATTATCATGCTCCTTGCTTTTTTCTGTATTTAACCAAGAGAATAGATAGTACGAAACACACCAATACATGTAGACTATTAACTGCTCTCTTTTTAAGATATTGTACTATACATACATATATTGAATCAACAGGTCAAATGAGAGCAGAGTGTAAGCCGCTCAAAACTCACGACTACATTCAACCAAAGTTGTGCTCTCCGAAACTGAAGTATCTCTGATGACTTTATTTTGCTGAACAAATAAAAGTTCATATTTTTAAAGTACATAATGAATATGTTTTTAAAAAATATAATACAATAGTTTATAGCTAAGCTTAAGTTATTTAGTATAAAAATGGAACTTCTATTTTATTTCCAATGTATGATATCGAAGAAACAGCTGTTTGAAAAAACATAAACAGAGAGATCGGCAATGAGAGAGCCTCGGACTTTGTTACAGTATTGGTGAGTGCCTCAAACACTTACAATTGTGTTGGTGAGTACTATATTGAGACAACCATCGAAAGAGAGCGAACTTTGGCGTGCTTGTATTAGTGAGTTATATGAGAATGTCCAATACTAACGTAGATTTATGCTCACTACTGGAGGTACCTCAGCTGTCAAACGAAAGAGCAATCAGGCAATCAAAGACATTCTGTCAGTCAAGACCTCAGAATTTGCATAGGTTAAATTATTAATATCTGAATAAAATCAAATTATTTTCAGTGCATTTGGTGCATTCAAAAAAGACGCCCTGTAATATTCAAAACTTGTTTTCAGTTCAAAGCAAGAATGTCACTAAGTTTTCAGAATAGTGTTTACGATCAACGTTTATGGCAAATACATATATACACATATGTA
Organism: Zaprionus davidi; assembly: GCA_018903715.1. NCBI lineage: Eukaryota > Metazoa > Arthropoda > Insecta > Diptera > Drosophilidae > Zaprionus > Zaprionus davidi. The sequence continues at coordinate 12,356,985 of JAEIGL010000004.1, read as the reverse complement.
AATGGACCTGGGATGGTGAAGGTTGTTGACAAACAATTCTGCTGTTAGGCAGCTAGTGGAAAAGTACTGAAAATACACGTCACTGCCTCCGTTTGTAAGTTTAGCGCATGATGGGTACGTGCTAATACGGTTAGGATGTTAATAATACTCTTTCACTTGAACCTAGTGAACTTTTCTTATAGGATATTGCCGGGTACAACATTCGTACACATACAATAGCATACAGACACAGAAAACTCTTGCTCTCTCCTCGTCACATCTCTTAAGCTCCCACACAGTGACACAACGCATTGTACAGCTTCAAATAACTAATACAGTCAAATAATTCACTGCTCTCTTTATAGAAAATTGCACTAATACAAACAGACGAAAGTGCGCTCTCTTTAAAAAACTAAGAAATCACACACGCTGTGAAATACCCTCTATGCACCTTAAAACTCTTTTCTAAATAACTACGACTGTAGATCTTGGCTAATATATTATATATAATGGAAATGACAAAGCATTAATATTATATTTTTTCTCTCTCAGTATAGAGAAACACACCTACATAAGTTCACACATATGGGTATCATTAATACCATTCCAGGTATTGACGCTCTCATTGTTTTCAAATTCTCTGTTTATGTCTTTTGGATTGTTAGTGGCTCTCTCATTTTGAACAGCTGTTCCCTCAGCTGTTGCCTCCCAATCCACTAAATGTAAACAATTATCCATATGATTTACAAATATGTTTGCCCGGAATTACTTTAGTTTCCTTTGTATTTTAATCGGATTTCTAGCCAACAAACATAAAAAATAGTTTTACAGATCTCATATTTACACATATTACTTTATTATTTATGAGTTTCTGTGTATAAATATATTTAACAATATAGAACATATGTATGTGCCATAAGTATGTGAGACAATGCTATATCATTCTCCAGCTGGTGTGTGGCTGTTTTTTAACCATTCCATGTGCTATAAAAGCGAGCGTAGCGTACACTTGGCATTCATAGCATACAAAGCGACTCTCAGCACGAATGTATCGTAGTTATTATTCGTATTTAACAAATACTTATTGAATAATTTGTATACCAGAGTTCTAAATGGCATTCGTTTCCCTCTTGGATTTTGAGGATAATGCCTTTGAGAAGCTGGAAAAGAATGCTTTCGACTACTACAAAAGTGGGGCAGGGGAACAGTTTACGCGGGGAGTCAATTCTGAAGCTTTCCAAAGGTGAGTGTCGAGCCGCCGACAATATCTAGGATATGAAAATGATATTTTAGATTCAGTTGTTATATTGAACATACGATTCACTGAAATTAAGTTGTGTAGAAGGAAACATTATGTCTCTTATTTTGAAAAAGTTTGCGGATTCGTCCTCGATGCCTCCGTGATGTCTCGAGGCTGGACACAAGGTGCGAGGTGTTGGGACTGCTTCTGAAGTGGCCTTTGGGCATTGCACCTGTTGCCATGCAAAAGATGGCTCATGCCGATGGAGAAATAGGCAGTGCCCGAGCGGCGGGCTTGGTTGGATCCATATTTATTTTAAGCACTCTCTCAACGACATCAATTGAGGATTTAGCTGAGCACGCACCGGATACTTGCAAATGGTTTCAACTCTATATACACAAAGACCGGTAGGACCTACCTTTAGAGGTGCAGAAAATTCGATGTTTGCTTAGGTTTTTTATATGAAACATCGATGTTTACCTACCATCTATCCTTAAAAAGTACAGCACCAACAATGATTCTTACAGAGCACTCACCGAACAGCTGGTGCGCCGTGCGGAGCAAGCCAACTTCAAGGCTCTGGTGGTAACCATTGATGCTCCTCTGTTTGGCCAACGGCGAGCCGATGTGCGTAATAGATTCAGTTTACCAGGTCACTTAAGGCTTGCCAACTTAGACGGCGAGCGTGCAACGGGTGTTGTGTCTGCCATGGGAGGGTGTGGCCTCAACGAGTACGTCATCAATCAATTCGATCCGAGTATCACCTGGCAGGACATCAAGTGGTTGAAACAACTTACCAGGCTACCCATTGTCGTAAAGGGTGTGCTAACCGCAGAAGATGCTGAGCTTGCTCGGGAGTATGGCTGTACAGGAATTATAGTATCCAACCACGGAGGTCGCCAACTGGACACGACACCAGCCACGATTGAGGCTCTGCCGGAGGTAGTGAATGCCGTGGGCAATGATCTGGTTGTCATGCTAGACGGCGGTATCACGAAAGGCATCGATATATTCAAATCCATAGCTCTGGGCGCTAAAATGGTTTTCATTGGTCGACCTGTCGTCTGGGGCCTCGCGTGCAATGGGCAGCAAGGCGTAGAGCAGTTGCTGGCGATTCTAAAGGAGGACTTTGACATAACTATGGCATTGGCAGGTTGCCAGACATTGGCTGACATCAATTCCTACATGGTTCAGCACAAATCGACTTACTGGAGGTCCTAAGCAGCTCGCAACCCTTCGACTAAACTCGTAATGCAATGTTATACTCGCACATACATTCTGTCAAGTAACTCTTTACACATATGTAAATTAGATTAACATGTGCAAAATTTTTAAAAACATCGATGTTAGCATCGATGTTTCTGCACCTCTAGTGTGCCAAGGTTCACACAGATAGTATCACTTGGCTTCCTTCTGTCTGAAACGCACGTTGCAACAAACACAAAAGACAATAATTTCTCCAAAAAACCATGGTCTAAAATACTTTCTTTCATTACACATTTAAACTTTTTACTTAATTCACAGATTATTATCTACAATTATACACTACGTTTCACGATTTGTCTGTTTATTGTGAGGAATACACGATATTAGACTTGATAACTTAAATGATATGACTAGAGCTACACAAACACTGATTTTGCATGATTGGTTCAATCAGGATTCAAACGTTGGTGGTGATCATCCACAACAGACACCCTGTATCACTTTTAGGTCAACGAAAACCAATGCCATCTACCGTTGGTTTCGTATTTGTGTGAATTATCGGTATGGTGAGTTGTTATCTTGAATGTGTGTTAGTTCCAATGGAAAAATACCAGACTATTTAAAACAAACGCCACCGTGTGTTCTGAATACACTTCTAACAACAATGAGGACACTCTTTAATTCTTTTAGTTTACATTTTGGATGTAGTTCGTAGGATCCGTACCATTGCAGCCTTCTGCGATAGCTTTTAACTGTCTGATCATTATCATGCTCCTTGCTCATTTATGTATTTAACCAAGAGAATACAATGAGATATTTGTGCAATGGTATAGGTAGATAGTACGAAACACACCAATACATGTAGACAACTAACTGCTCTCATTTCAAATCACCAACAGGTCAAATGAGAGCAGAGTGTGAGGCTTTTGTGTGTTGGTAACCGCTCAAAACTCACCACTACATTCAAACAAAGTTCTGCTCTCCGAAATTAAAGTTTCTATTATGACTTAATTTTGTTGAATAACTAAAAGATCTTTTTTTAACATATGTATATAAAATAAAGTATAAAATGTATAGTAAACGGTTCAAATATAATCCTCTATAGTAAAGTTTTTGCAATTTATTTTTCAAATGTTTGATTTCGACGAAACAGCTGTTTAAAAAAACATAAACAGAGAGACCGGCAATGAGAGAGCCTCCGATCTTATTACAGTATTTGTGAGTGTCTAAAACACTTATAATTGTGTTGGTGAGTTTCAAAGTATATTATTGAAAGCACCATCGAAAGAGAGCGCACTTTGGTGTGCTTGTATTAGTGAGTTGTATGAGAACGTACAATACTTATGTACGTAGATTTACGCTCACGACTGGAGGTACCTCGGCTGTCAAACGAAAGAGCAATCAGACAATCAAAGACATTCTGTCAGTCAAGACCTCAGAATATGCATAGGTGATTTTTAAAATTATTTTTATTAGAATAAAAACAACTTATATTCAGTGCAGATTGGTGCATTCAAAAAAGACGCCCTGTATAACCTCTGTTTGTAGTATAATTTCGAAACTTGTTTTCTACACGTGGCCTGTTTCTCTGCCCCGCCACCTTATCTGAGAACTAAATACAGACGTGAGTGTAAAACGGCACTAAATTGTCGGATCAGTGTTTGCGTTCTACGTTTAAGGCATATAAATGGAACTGGGTTTGTCGAGGTTGTTGACAAATTCTGCTGATAGGCAACTAGTGGAAAAGTACCAGAATGTGTTATTGCGTTTCTTTTTTTTTCGTTTTAAATTTACAGAAGTAGAGTCTTAGTGAACATTTATTATAAGGTTAGAAACATTTACATTTGTTTATATGTATATCCACAGAACTTTTGCTCTCTCCTAATACATATGTATGTACATTCACACTCCAAGGCTCTTACTATCTCTTGACATATGTATATGTACATACATGTTAGTGATTGCTTCAGAATCACTAACACTTCTACAAAATGTTCGGCTCTCTTTCGGTAATTCTCTTTGCAAAATGAACTAACACACTCATATGGATGTATGTATATTATGTAGTGTATGTGAGAGAGTAACACGTAGTTTTATTTGTAGTCCACATTCACTAATACTAATAAAAAGCCGGGTGCTCTCACTTTATTAAAATCTCTGTTGATAATATACCCTCACAGAGGGTATATACGCTTCCACAGAATTTTGCAACGTACAGTATGCAGTACATTCGGGTACTTACATACTTTCATACATATGTATGTATTTAATTGTCTTTGAGAACATAAAGCAACGAGATAAACTGACTATGACATATAAAAGTTAATCAATATGTTGTTATGTATACATGTATCCAAGAATTAATTTGATTTGTATTTCACATATAATAGGAATGTATGTTATGTTAATTTGTACATGTCATGTATGTACCTGCATGTACCTGTATGTTAGTACATTTGCACACATGTAAGCACTTAACAACTCATATGCATGCCTACATAACAACATATATAGATAATTACATACGTATGTATTGCATTTACTGCTGTCAGTTTAGCTTTTGCTTAACAGCTGAGTCCCTCTCACTCTCTTTCTTGACTCAAATTAGGAAGAGTGAAAGAGCGCAATATAGTGTACATATGAGCATGCCTTGAATTTTCAAAGAGCAGAACATGACAGGCAATTGCACTTGTTTTTGAGTGAGCTGAGAGCTCTCTGAGGGTATAAATACGATCACGAAATGAATCGCTCATTCAGTCTGCGACGACCGATCGCTCTGTTTATAAAGTCGTATACACATACTTTAATTGAAAATGTGCTCTTCAGGCCCTGCTGCCAGCTCATCCGATGGCGAAGAGAAATATTTTTTTGCCATTGATCGCGGGGGAACTTTTACTGATGTGCTCTGCATTTGCCCGGGAGGGCGGGTGCGCACAATTAAGCTGCTCTCCGAGGACCCAGAGCGCTATAGCGACGCTCCGCGCGAAGGTATTAGGCGTATTCTTAAAGAGGTGAGTTCATAATCTTGGAAAAAAACAAAAACTATGAAAAAATAATCATATGGTGATAACAGGAAACTGGCACCGATCTAACGGCGTCTGGCCTGGTAGATACGTCAAGGATTGGATGGGTACGCATGGGCACGACTGTGGCCACTAATGCATTGCTCGAGCGCAAGGGAGACCCCGTTGTGCTGGTTGTTAACTCTGGATTCCGCGATCTTCTTTATATTGGCAACCAGGCTCGACCAAAGATATTTGATCTGAATATTCGCAAGCCTGCTAATCTCTACCAGACTGTCGTCGAGGTCGACTGTCGAATTGTGCCGCAACAGCTGGAACGCTGTCAATTGAGTAAGTACACGAGAAAGTTTCGATCAACCTGCAGTGTGTAATGAATATCTTGGCAGAGCACCAATGGAAGGTACTAGATGGCGTGGCAGGAAGTAAATATTTGGAAGTACAATCTGTGGACGAACCTTCGGTGCGGGCTTCCCTAGAGGCAGCACGCAAACAAGGCATCAACTCTGTATCCGTGGTGCTGACTCACAGTTACGCTTGTCCAGCCCACGAACTTCGCATCGGGGCCATTGCCAAGGAGCTGGGATTCAGCCATGTTACACTATCCCACCAGGCGATGCCCATGTGTCGAGTTGTGGCTCGTGGCTATACCGCCTGTGCAGAGGCGTACCTTACGCCACATGTGGAACGTTACCTAGCAAGGTTAGTACTTCTGTGTGATTTCAACTAACCCAGTCACTATCTCGCTTGTAAATTACAGCAATGAGAGGGTTCTTTTGGCTCAGTCTGAGACTAGGTTGTATATAAAGATTATGATAATGCGGCGCCCACTCTCGTATACATACATAACACAAGCCAAACAAACGATAGGCATATTAAAAGCTCTCTCCCCCTACAATACCACAAGCATGAACACTTTGTGCAACATCAGTTCAGAATATGCTATATTTTTATAACCTTCGACCATTGAAAATGCTCAAAAAAGGGTATACTAACTTTGTGCAACTGTGTGTAATAAAGTATATATATTATTGCGTAGGATCACTAGCCGAGTCGATTAAGCCATGTCTGTCTGTCTGTCTGTCTGTCTGTCTGTCTGTCTGTCTGTATGAACATACAGATCTCAGCTATTATAAAAGCTAGAGTTACCAAATTCGGCAGGAAGACTCTTGTGTACTACTCGTATACGCTGAGCAAGTTTATTTCAAATGTATTGTGCCACGCACACCGCCCCCGGAAATCAATAATTAAATTTTATTTAATATCCTAAGCTGATTAAAATATCTACATATCCTTCAAATTTCAATTCGATGGGATAATAAACACAGGAGTTGTTCAAGAAAGTATGAGTCAGCTAACTAGGGAGGCAGGCGAGCGGAAAGTGTAAACGCCATCTGTCGAGAATAATTAGAAATCACGTACATATGTATACACGGAACATAGGTGGAATGGTAGCTGGACTGTTGCTCTCGTTTTATTAAGTACAATATTTCTATTTTCCCTTACAGTTTTAAATCCGGTTTCGACAAGGAATTGGAGGGCGTAGATGTGCTTTTCATGCAGTCTGATGGAGGATTAACTAACATGGAGAATTTTCGAGGGGCTCGTGCAGTGCTTTCGGGGCCAGCTGGTGGGGTGGTTGGTTACGCATTGACGGGATCACGAGAAACAGATTTGCCATTAATTGGCTTTGACATGGGAGGGACGTCCACAGACGTCTCTCGCTATGCCGGAACCTACGAGCACGTGATCGAGAGCACGACGGCAGGAGTGACAATTCAAGCACCGCAATTGGATATAAACACTGTAGCCGCTGGCGGCGGATCTCAACTTTTCTTCCGATCAGGGATTTTTGTGGTTGGTCCAGAGTCCGCTGGCTCACATCCGGGTCCCACTTGTTATAAGAAAGGTGGACCTTTGACCGTGACAGATGCCAACCTGATGCTTGGCCGCATTCTGCCAGAGTATTTTCCAAAGATATTTGGTCCTAAAGAAAATGAACCTCTCGACTATGAGCTGACCAGGCAGAGATTTGCGGAGCTGCAGGCTGAAATCAATGCTCATCTAAAGGCTAGTGGAGACTCAAGGGAATTGAGTATAGAGCAAGTTGCCCTGGGCTTTATTCGAGTGGCTAATGAAACCATGTGTCGTCCCATACGAGCGCTGACCCAATCCCGTGGCTTGGACACAGCTAGTCATGTGCTGTCCTGTTTTGGCGGTGCTGGTGGTCAGCACGCCTGTTCAATAGCCCGAAATCTGGGTATTACCAAGGTAAGGCTTCTAATTTCTTATGAATTACATTTTCATTTTCTCATATACTTTGCTCTGCAGGTTCTTGTCCACAAATATGCAGGAGTACTTTCTGCATACGGCATGGCTCTGGCTGACGTGGTAAATGAAGTGCAGGAGCCCAGTGGCGTGGAATTCAGTGAATCCAATGCACAGCTATTGAAAGAACGTCTTGATGCACTGTCGAAACAGTGCCAAACTAAATTGGAGGAACAGGGATTCCGTCGTATCGTGCTACAACCTTTTTTGCATTTGCGTTACGATGGTACAGATGGTGCGCTGATGTGTGCGCCGGGTTCACCACAGCAATCAACAGAATCCCCTCTAATAGCCGCCTACGGCGATTTCAATTCAACATTCTTGGAACGTTATCGCAACGAATTCGGTTTTGTGCTTCAGAACAGACGAATTATCGTGGATGATATACGAATCCGTGGACTTGGTAAAAACGAAACACCACCTGAACTAGAGGTTAATATTGCCTCTGCAATTACGCCAAAGTCCGATGGAAACACCCAAGTGCACTTCGATGAGGGCGAGTTTAGTGCGCCTATCTTTTTGACGAAGAATCTGCTGGCTGGACACCAAATCCCCGGACCAGCTGTGCTCATAGATCAATTGTCTACCATCATCGTGGAGCCGGAATGCCTTGTCCAAGTGACAAATTATGGCGATTTAGTTATGGAGGTAAAAACTGGTGGCAAACAGGGCATCAACGAGCAGCTGGATCCAGTACACTTGAGCATCTTCAGTCACCGTTTTATGAGCATTGCCGAGCAAATGGGCAGGTTGGCATTAACTGTGATATATCAACGAGTATCATCATTTAATTACCTCTCTTCTATAGGGTTCTTCAACGTACTTCTATATCGACCAACATTAAAGAACGACTGGACTTCTCGTGTGCCCTATTTGGACCGGACGGCGGCCTGGTGAGCAATGCTCCTCATATTCCCGTGCATCTGGGCTCCATGCAAGAGACTGTGCAGTACCAGTTGAAAGTGCGAGGAGATACTCTACGCAATGGCGATGTCCTGCTTGCCAATCATCCGGCAGCTGGGGGCTCCCACTTGCCAGACTTCACTGTTATTACACCAGTCTTCCATGAGTGGGTTGAAAAGGTTGACAAGGCAAACATCATTTTTTTACTGCTTCTGTTTTTGATTTCAGGAAACAAGCGAAACCCGTATTCTTTGTAGCCTCGAGAGGTCATCATGCAGACATTGGTGGTATCACGCCGGGCTCCATGCCACCACATTCCACTTCGCTGGCCCAGGAAGGTGCTGCATTCAAGTCATTTCTCATTGTAGACAATGGGCAGTTCCAGGAGAAGGAGATTATTGAACGTCTAACTACTCCAACTGATGCAAAGGGCGCTGTCGGCACGCGCAATCTCAGCGACAATCTCTCGGACCTAAAGGCACAGATCGCAGCTAACCATAAAGGTATTCACCTGGTCTTGGAGCTGATAGACTGCTATGGACTAAATGTTGTCCAAGCCTATATGGGGCACATTCAAAAGAACGCCGAGATAGCCGTACGCGATATGCTGCGCGAGATTGGCAGAGACACCTTGGAGCGTACTGGATCGACTGTGCTAAAGGCTTTAGAATTCATGGACGACGGTTCTCCAATTTCTCTGAAGGTTACTATCGATCCAGAGACGGGCTCGGCTAAGTGCGATTTCACCGGTTCTGGAGAAGAGGTTTGGGGTAACTGCAATGCCCCACGTGCCATAACTATGTCGGCGTTAATTTATTGCCTCCGATGCATGGTTGGTCATGATGTGCCACTTAACCAGGGCTGCCTTGCGCCCATTCAGGTGGTGATTCCTAAAAACTCAATACTGGATCCTTCAGAGGGCGCCGCTGTAGTCGGTGGAAATGTACAAACCTCTCAGCGTATTGTGGATACGGTCTTTAAAGCCTTTCGCACTTGTGCCGCCTCGCAGGGCTGCATGAATAACATTACCATTGGTGATGACCAATGGGGCTACTACGAGACCGTGGCTGGCGGTGCAGGCGCTGGTCCTGGATGGCACGGTGCTGGCGGCGTTCACACGCATATGACCAACACTCGCATTACCGATCCGGAAATTCTGGAATTACGCTACCCAATGATACTAAAGCGTTTCTGTTTGCGTACTGACGGATCCGGGGGACTTGGACGGTTCATTGGCGGTGAGGGAGTCGAGCGTGATTTGCTTTTCCGGAAACCAGTAACATTGTCAGTACTGACTGAAAGACGCGCACTGCAGCCTTACGGTCTGGCAGGCGGTGAGCCCGGTAAAAGTGGACGGAACTTGATTAAGAAGCACGATGGCCGAGTAATTGCCCTTGGCAGTAAGACGTGCATCGATGTGGAAGCAGGCGTAAGTATATTTTAAAAATTAAAAAAACTTTTATTTATTAAATATTCTACAGGACACGTTTGCAATGAAAACTCCTGGTGGCGGAGGATACGGGCACAGTGATGAATCCTCTAATGCCGATTTATCGCCCCCTACTTGTAATAATCCTCGCACACATGTTGAACGGGGTACGCTCTACAATTACAGCCAAGCTCAGGAATCTGTTTAATCAAAGAGTTTTATACCTGTGCAGCTTTTGGCTTCTTCACCGATTATTTCCACACTAATTTTATCAATTAAAATAAATAAGATTGTTCTGTTGTTTGCTTAAAACAAAAACTAACGCTTTTATTTTCGAGTGGTTGGTCATATGAAAGTTGATGGATGTACCATATATGTACATAGTCATATACGGTTTACAACAATAACTTCAATTGTTACTCATACAACTAGAATTAAAATTGGCTGATTTTTAAGAAATTTAGACAACAAATTGACCCCAGTTTAATACAGCCTTGTTGGGTACACCAGGTATCTGCCAGCGCGGACCAAATATTTCTCGTCCAAACAATCTTAGTTTCAGAATACAGATGAGCTACCTAATCCTAATTGATGAAGGCAGCGGCCGTACAAAAGAGGAGTACCCTTTTCTTCAATGCTCAATGCTGCCCAGGAATTACCACGACGAAAATAACAATAGAAAAACCAACCAATATGTTGTTCATTTTCGTAACTAAACTAAACAGATAAAAAATTGTTATCTCATTTCAAATACAAACTGTAAGAGAACACAGTGAGACCGTAGTCATGCATCAAAATAATGATGATTTTTATTTTTAAAACCTGGTCACACTAGTCATTTCTGCTGAGAATTGGTATGGAAAATGCGAACTTATCGAAGGCTATATCTCCTAAAATAAGCCGAAAACAGAAAATTTGTACTAAGTATTTTCGCGTTATTTCATTGAGATCTATGAGTATCAATCATCAGATATTGGTACCTCGGCAATCACGCCAAAAATTGTATCAATCGATTAATTTTCTTGAACTCGATGTATCGATACAATCAACCATATTCTGCATGCCCACAGTTGATCGGAATTTTGTAAACAATGCGCACGTGTTTCAAGTCCAGTAAATAGTTTTTGTCAATTTAGAAAACTAACGACAAAGCAAATAAATAAGTAAATAGGTATTCACATCATGGCAGCAATAACAGCAAAGTCGAAAGACACAAACACTTTTCGGGTATGTTTTTTAAATTTCAATGACTGTTGATTCATTTTTTAATATGACTGTTCAAATCGTATTATAGTTCAAATCGTTTACGGAACGTGTCAATGAAATCGACTTGCGGCATCTGGCGCTATATCACATAGGCCACAAATATGAGCAACTGGAGCATGCGGAGAATGAGACATTCTTCTACCAGACTCTACAGAAATGGAACGTGCTCAATCTGACAGAGGAGTACAGCTACTTCAGCAAACGTTGCCGCAATATAATCACCCTGCCGCAGTTGCTGCATCAAAAAAGACTTTGTTATCGACTTGCTGCTAGAGCGCTTGGCTACGGCAACAAATCTATCCCAGCAACCACTGCTGGAGCTACTGTATGTGCTGGCACGCGATCTTCGAGAGGAATTCTATGTGTATTTTCAACGTGTACTGGACCGGTTAATTTGTCTGTTGAACTCCCAGGACGCCGAACAGTTGGAATGGACGCTGATATGTTTGGCACACCTGTTCAAGACCCTCAAGACTTATCTAAAGCGCAACATTGGCGTTGTCTTCAATGCCATCCTTCCTCTACTGGACGAGCAACATTACGCCGAGCACGTGACAAACTTTGCCGTGGAATGCTTTGCGTACATAGCGCGCGATGTTCGAGACTTTCCACGATTCTTATCTTACGTGCTGAAAACTGTATTGCGTGAACAGGTGGAGAGTGTGCATGGATGTGGACGGCTCCTTTATGAGATTCTGCGTGGAGTCAATGGTCAACTGCACACATGTGCTGGGGAACTCCTGAAGCATGTCTTGCAAGTCCTTGTGAATGTGGATGCTAAGCTTACAAATGCTCAGACTGTGCTACTGTCAGACATTGTGCAGCATTGTTTCGGCCTTCTACTTAACTTCATAAGTGCCGACCAAAGCGGAGTACTTTGGAAGCAACTCTGTGACGCTATCTCCACTAATGACATCGGCGTGACTGCTATAGTGCAAGTCCTCGAGCTGTTTCTCCAGCTCACCAACCACAAAGAAGGTCGATACATTGCGGAACTATCGCTAGTTGTGCCAACGGTTATAAAACTGCTCGATCGGCACATGGTTGTTGGGGCCGAGCAACTGCAATATCTAAGCACGCTAGTGAGCAGCTTATTACTGGCTCGCCACACTCAAATAACTCAACTAGATGCAAGTCTCCTACTGCAGAAAGTGCTTCAAGTTAACAAAGTGTCGCGTCATGTTTACGAGGAGTTTATTCTGCAGATGCTGGACTATAAGCAATTTGAGCTCTTACTCTTGCCTCACGTAGTGGCCTATTATGAGGAGCACCTTGACACGTGTGCACTGGAGCTGTTGACACGCATTGTGCTGCACAAGCGTCCCCTGTCCGTCGATGCATTAAGCCTTTCCAGCTGGCAGGCATACCCTATATACCTGAAACAAACCAAATCGTTGGAGCATGTGCAAAAGACATTGCATCGCATTGTTGTCTCCGAGGAATCTCAACTGAAGTTGTGCGTGTTGCTACCACATCTGCGTGGGATCAATAAGCAACCCCTCGAGAGCAGTCTACAGTCTGCAATAGAAACTCAACTCGGTGCAGCTAATAGCACAGTGCTGCTCTTGCTGTTGCAAACCCACGCACTGTTAAAGTTCGACTTCCCCAAGGAGTTGTCCACGCAGTTGCTACAGTCCCTGCTGCCAGTCGTTGATAGCGACCTGAGAGGATTGGCCTGCCTGCAGCTCATCCTATTAAAGACGAAAAGGAGTGAAGCATCATTGGACATTTTACTCGTCGTATCAAAGTTGCTCAGTCACCCTGTATCACAATATCGTCGTATAGCGGCACATTGCTTGGAATTGGCAGGTACTGCACTGGGCAAGCAGAATCCCTATGTATACTTCTCTGCCGCCTGTGCAATTGAGCCGACAGTGCATAATTACCGCGAGCTGCTGCTGCAGCTGCAACAACTCGAACCGGCGGCTGCTCAGTTTAAGCAATATGCTCAGTTTGCCCACTTCAAAGAGAATGCGGTCAATCTGCTTCTTGGATTGCTATATAATAACTTCAAGTTCATATGGGCGCCGGTGCAGCAACTGCTGGCGGAATATGTAAAGAACATGACCGTCGACGATTTCTGGAAGTTGTTCAAGGCAAAGCTGTCCCAGACAAATGAATACATTGACTACAATTCAGAAGAGACTATTTTAGCACAAGCCCCAGAGTCCAATTTTGAGTCTAGTGCTCTCACAATTCTACTGCCGCTAGACCAGGGACAGATACAGATTACACTACAGCAGGCATTCAACTACCGCCAGCTGCTTTGGCAGTGCATCCCCAAATTGGGCACCATTGCTGAGGTCAAGAATGCTGACTTGGTGCGCTTCTTCCTGCATTTTGTGGAGCATGAGTATCGCTCCCAGTTAGAGCGCAAGGAGAACACATGGAATCTTAACGACACAACAGGTGGGTATTAAATCGAGTATTGAGTATCCGTCGAAGGCTAATAATATGTTTGTTTTCACATTGCAGTCGATGATATTGAAGTGGACGAGGATGACAACAACGAAAGCGCCGAGACAACTCCGCAGATAATGCCGGAAAGTGTGCGAAATGGCAAAGGACGTCAGTTGAAGAAGAAGCGCAATCTTCATGCCAAGTTCATTTTACAAACTCTGCAGCTGAAACTGGCCTGCTTTGTTCATCAGCCAAATCCGAAGGCGATTCACCGAGAATCGGAAATGCGCGAGTTTTATTTGGAGCTATTGGCGGGTGCTAATACAACTCTGCAGCAGTTGGCCCTGGAGTGCTTGGCTGCGTACAGAAAGCCTTCGGCCTTGGTGCAGCAGAAGACACAGTTGTTGGCTCTTATCGATGACAACAAGTTCAAGGACTCGCTCAGCGGATTCGATTTAAACAGTCTGACCAAGGAGCAGCGCACAGAGCTCATTCCCTTCATACTGCGAGTGCTCTATGGTCATCTGACCAAGGGCGGACAACGCCAAATGAGTGCACAGCAGCGCAAGACGCTCATTCTTCGATTCCTTGGTCAACTAGAGGAGCATGAGATACTAAACTTTCTCGACATGGCCTTTGGCCGATTCGCCGAGTACACCAGCCAACCTGTCAGCCTGATATTTGCCCATGTGCAAGCGCAGTTTGCAGCGACGGCTGTAATTGCTGCACGTCAACTTCAAAGGATCGTCAATTTGTTGGAGCTAATGCGAAAGGAATTCGCAGGTCGATTAAGTACAGAGTTTCAAATGTACGTGCTCAAGTTGCTGCTGCTTGCGGGTGGCGTGGCACAGCAAGTGATCAACAGCACAGAAGTTTCTAATACCAAGATGGTAATTGCCTACAAGAACGTTCGCCATGGAGCTCTACAAACTCTAGTCAACTACTTTGGTCAGCTGCTGGACATGTCAGAGCTGTGGCAGGCGGAACAACTACAGGCTATCTGTGATGTTTTTGTCTGGCCTGGCTTGGAGCGTCTGGTTCAGGACTCAATACATAGACCAACCCCGCTACTAAAGCTGCTGCTGCTGTGGGGTGGTGAGCCGCAGTATCTGACCTGCTTGCAACGTGGACCATCAACAGATTCGCCACCCATTATACACCACCTGATGGCGCTACTGCTGAACGCAAAGACTAAGCCGGTGGTGAAACGCGCCTTGCTACAGATGGTCGAGCACGTATTGGAGTGCGTCAATTCGGAGGAGCACGGAGCCAGCGCACTTGCATTAATTCAGCCATATATACCCGATATTCTGCAGCTTTTGCAGGCCAGCTGGCACCATAGAAAGGCCAGTAAGCAGCAGCTAGACAAGCGTGAGCTCAATGTGCTAAGTCTGCTGACGGCGCATGTTGAGAAACCGGAGACTTGCGAGCAGTTGCTCCAGCTGCTTATACCAATCTTTACCAAGCAGGCGGGCAGCTCTGGACCAGAGGCTGTGCTGCAACTCATTACCACGCTGTCGAATCTCAGCCAGCGCGTACCCGCCCCCCACAAGTATGTGCGCCAGCTGTCGCCACTGTTTGAGCAAGTGCAAGTGCTTCCCGCACGCAAACTGCTCTGCGAGATGCTTGCGGACATGGCCAAGCGGCTGCACAAGCTAGTCGACCAGCAGCCGGAAGTCCGGAGAGAGGCAGAGGCAATGCGGGAGTGGGCGCGTCTTGTGCTGCTCTTGAATGCGTGGAACAAGCGTTGGCTGGAACAGCCCGACTATGATAAGCGGCTCCAGGCCTTGACAGAACTAAAACAGTTGCTGGAGAACAAGGCTGCTGTCGTGGATCTGGAGCTGGGACTCTTGGTGACGTACAACTGTTTCTATATGCTGCGTCACGATTCAGATCTGGGTATTCGAGTCAATGTTGGTGAACTGCTTAAGCTTCTGTTGCCGCAACTTACACTGCAGCTGCAGCCCAGCAAGGAGCATCTTCACTGCTGGTTGGAGGAGCATCTTTTTCCGTTATTACAGCGCTGTGTGCGTGCAGAACAGCATGAGCACACTCGCAGTGAATCTATTGGACTGCTGGGCGTGCTAGCCCGCCAGTGCCCTGAGGCCCATGAGATACTGCGCGACTTAGCTCCACTGTCCGATGGCCACGACACGGAGATTGACTTCTTTGAGAACATGCTGCACTTGCAAACACAGCGCCACGGCCGTGCTCTTCAGCGATTGGTGAATATTGCTACAGGTGCCAGCTGGCGTAAGGCACCACCTTGTGCTCGAACGTTGACCCAGTTCCTACTGCCGCTTGCCACACGGTATCTTCTGAGCGAGAAACATACGGGTAAACACACACTGGTGGACGCGGCCATCGAGTCAGTGGGCGTCATGTGTGAGTTGCTTCCTTGGCAGCAATATCACACCGTGTTGCGCCATTACCTACTGCGACTGCGTCAGGCACATGGCCACCAGAAGCAGTGCGTCCGTCTAGTGGTTCGTGTGCTTGATGCGTTTCACTTCGATTTAACTAATGCACATGCAGATCTTTCGGATCTAGCGAAGCTCAAACAGAAGGTAACTGAATTAGAGGCAGAACAGCCTGAACCAGAAACGGAAAATGGCGAACAATTAGAAGTGAAGACTATCAATGATGATAGTGACCTTATCGACTTTGAGGGGGATAAGATAGAAGAGAAGGCGGATGCAGAAATTGAGCCGGAGCAACCCTCGAAGAGCCAATTGCTCTCACAGGTCCTAGCGCCAAACGCGGCCAAGCGAGTGATGACCACCATTACAAGTGTCCTTCTGCCAACCCTCAATCGAGCCATTACTGAGAAGACGAACTACGATGTCAAGCACAAGGTCAACCGTCGTCGCCTGAGCTACGAGCGAGAGGAGGAAGAAATCCAACGCGTACCCATTGCCCTTGCCATGGTGAAGTTGCTGCAGAAACTGCCACAAGAGCTGCTAGACAACACCTTGCCAGGTAGATAGCGCTTCTCAAATACTATTTTCATTTGCGCATTAATCACATTTATCACACATTTTTCATCCCATAGGAATTTTCATGAAGGTCTGCACGTTTCTGCGCTCTCCGCTCAAGTCTGTTCGGATGCTGACGCGTGATATTCTAAAGAAGATCATGCTGACTCTGGGCGGCAGTTGTCTGGGATTGCTGTTGGAGCAGCTGCAATCGCTGCTGACTCGTGGCTTCCAGGTGCATGTGCTGTCGGTGACATTGCATGGAGTACTCGATGCTCTGCGAGGTCAGCTACAACCTGCACACATTGAGAGCTGTCTGCAGAATCTACTGGAGGTGGCACTCAATGACATTTTTGGAGATGTCAACGCAGAGAAGGAGGTCGACAAGATCGTGGCACACACACCCGAGGCAAAGCCCAGTGCCAAGAGCTACTTAACATTGAATATTGCTGCGCGGCACATACGAGATAATTGTCTGCTCGATCTGTTGTTACCTTTCAAAGAGCAATTGGCGCGCACGCATGCGCGCAAGGTGACGCAGAAGATACAGGAGTGTTTTGCCAATATTGTGGCTGGCTTGGTGGAGAATCCGAACATAGCACGAGAGAGTCTACTGATCTTCATCTATGGCACAATGTCGGAGAGCATTACTGACCTTCTGCCAGGCACCCAGAAGCGCCAGCTGACCGATAAGCAGCAGGCGTTAATGCGACGTGCCCGTGCAGACTGTTTGCTGCTGCAACCGGCACCGGGGCGTCGCAGCGTGGCAACAGGCAACAAGCAAGTCAAGTCTAATGCGCAGGCAAATGCACACATTCTCATTGAGTTTGGACTAGAGCTACTGCACTTTGTGCTGAAACGGAAGAAGCTAGAGGAACTGGACTACAAACCGTTTCTTCATCCGTTGCTGCCTCTTTTGAAGGACGCGTTAAGCAGTAATCATGCCAGGACAACTATCTACGCTCTTAAATGCTACACGGCCATATGGCTGGGTGATTACGAGCTGCCAGAGCTGGGCGAGGAACAACTGAGTCCAGTTGTCAATCGCATGTTTGTAATTCTAAAGAACTTCTCCACGTTTGGCGCCACGCGGCAGGAGGAGAATGCACAGTTAGTGCGGGCAAGCTTTAAGGCGGTGGTCGCACTTCTGCGCAAATGCACCGACTACACTCTGAGCGATGAGCAGATCGAGCAGCTGTTGTTGCACATTGAGCAGGAACTGCAGGAAGGCGAATGCAGCAGCCAGACCATGTGCTTTACGCTTCTTAAGGCTTTAGTGGGTCGCAAAGTTGATACTCGTTCTCTGCACGAACTGATGAAGCGCCTTGCGGATCTGTCCGTAATATCTCAGTCGGATCATGTGCGAGATGAGTCGCGTACCATTCTCATTACATATATTATGGAGTACCCGCTGCAGAAGCGTGTTGATCAGCTATTGAAGTTCATGTCCGTCCAACTGGCGTACACACAACCCGCCGGACGACAGTCGGCAATTCAATTTATGCTGGGAATCATCAACAAATTTCCAATTCAACTGCTGTTCAAGAACTCCGAATTTCTCTACCTATCACTGGGTACCCGACTGGTTAACGACGAGGACACCGCTTGCCGCCGTCTCGTGGCTAGCACCTTGGAGGCTCTGCTCGGCAGGCTTAATAAACTGCAGCGTCAACCTCTACTGGACCTCACCATGCTATTCTTCTCCTCATCGCAGTCCAGTGAAAAGCCAGGAGTGCGTGAAATGGCATCGGCGCTGCTCTCCCGCTTCGTGCAGGCAGAGAAATCTGGCTTCAAGGAACGTCTGCCTGTGGTGCTACCCACACTAGTGAATGTATTGACTCTTGGCGATGCCGACGCGGGTGGAAAATTTGTGCGTGCTGTTGGTCGCCAATCTGCACCAGTAAATGAATCCAACCTGTCGCGTAAACGAAGACGTAAGGTAAGCCTAAAGAATAGAATAATAACTTATGTCCAAATAATACCTAAGAACAGCCAAGTTGATGTTTTTGATGTTTATTAAGGACTGATAAGTTGTGCATTCCTTTTGTGATCCTCATATTAACTGGGAATTTATTTTAGCAATCTATTGGATTACCTGCTGAGGACCTACTGCTCGCTGGCAAAGATGCTGAATCCCTCATAGAAGATCAACAGCGTAACTTCGATCACCAGCTGATTCAACTACAATATTGCCTACTTAAGATATTTGAACACTGTGGCGAGTCTTTGGTTGATGACCAGGAGTTGGCGCCGACAGTAGATGAACTGGCCTATGCCAGTATGCGTCTACTTGGGCACGAGCACAACTGGGTGCGCTGCAACGCCGCAAAGATGCTCACTCAGATCTTGGCCCATTACGATTATGTGTATGTCGGCCAACAGTTGGTTGGCATTAAACGGGAGCAAGCAGGTGATGAGAAAGCATTGGAATTCATTTACGCACATCCAGCGCAGGATCTGAAGAGCTTGGTGCTAGATCTGTGTGCACAGGTAACTGCTGGAGAAACGGCACAGGAAATGATTGATGAGCTGGTCAAGCTACTGCTCTATGTTGCGCACATGCTGAGAGATGTGCCCTTCAACCTCAAGCAGGAGCCAGATAATGATAGTAAATCTCAGCCTTCAACTGGTAAAGTCAATCTGCACTGGCTTGTGCGGAACATACGCACGTTGATCAACAAGGAAGTGACCAAGGCACCGCATGACACCAGCATTGTAAGTTGCATTTGTTGCATTCGTGGCTCGGCTCTAAGAGTTAACTTCTTTCTAGCGCACAGCCATGTTCACGCTCATAGAAGGTCTGAGTACATTGCTCAGTGTGGACGTAGTGAGTCTTCTGGCTCCGACTTTGCTGCTGTCACTTGTGCGTGAAATGTCCGAAGAGGATCAGAACGTCGACGCGGAACTGCGCCAGCTGGCGTTGCGTGTGGGCAGCCGCTTGCGCAAGCGCATCGGACCAGAGACCTATGACAAACTGCGCAATGTTGTGCAGTCGAAGCTTATGGTGCGACGAGCTGACCGTCGCAAGGCGATTGCACAGGAGAAAGTCCATGATCCTGTGCGTGCAGCAAAGCGAAAGGCAGGCATGCAAGAGCGAAAGAAGGCAGCCAAGAGGTTAAAAACGGCAGTGGTCCGTGGCAAGGCACCCGACATGAAACAGAAGCTTAAGAAACGGAAGCGCAAGGCTGAACTGGAAGTTTAAGTAGACCCTACTTATATTATGAAAAACTACATTTCATATATGAATGTACATATACTTTAAGAATGACTTATTTTAACCTACATCAAATAGAAATTATTACCCAAACTGTTGCAACAATATTTCGATTATTTTGCATTTGCAGTTACAGTTTTAAATACAAACTATAATGCCTGTATACAATGGGTTTTTATACACTTAGACCCTCAGTCGCCAAAGATTATATACAAGAAAGTTCGCAACAATGAAATATGAGGTATGATGCATTACTAACTATTTAACAATCTTATAAGTTGTACAATTATATTAATTCCATATATTTAGTCTTACAATATTAGGATTGGTTCAATGTAGTTTTGCTAAAACGCCTTCGCAGGTTGTCAAACTGAGCAACACTTTAGCTGCAAAGCCCAAAAAGAGTAGCACCAGCGTTGTTGCTTCCATGATAACGAAATGTGATATGGACGATCCGATTTCCAGCCAGGAGCCGGTATTTCGTACCAGAAACAGAAAGTTCATTCCCATGATGTCGCAGATAATCAGTAGACAGATGAATATTTGCCGCTCGTACAGGCGCAAGTACTCACAGTAAGTGTAGAGCGTTGACAAGTTGAGCACGATGGGCACCATAAGCTTGAGCAGCACAAGGGACATTATTATGAACGGTGCAAAGTGACTGAGGAAACAGCGTGCAATGTTGGGGTCAAAGGAGCTCACTGAGGCAATGTTCCCACTGCCAAAGAGTGAGAAAAATGTATACAGCAGAATAGTAAAGGCAACACGCATCGAATGCTGCACTGACTTTTGTTGATGTTGCATTGGATCTATTCGGACACGTTGCATTTCAAGAGTCATTGTCAGTTCCATTGCCAGCAGTTGTATGAACAGAGACTCGTACGAGGTGCACAGCACAGTGTAGAGTGCGCCCAGATTGTACGAAATCTGCGCAAGGCGTAACTCTAGCTCTGTTTGGCTGTTGAGCTGTATGGAGACGATGGCGTAGACGAGATACAGCCAGCTAAATGTCTTTAAAGGCAGTGGCACGGGCATCTGCTGGCTATGCAGATGGACACAAATTGCCGTGTTCAGTAAGATAAGTGCATTAAACAAGTTTGTGTGCCAGCTATACCTGTGATTCCATAACGCAGCCCGCAGCAGTACGACCACAATCCCGGCCATCAGGAGAATATTGTTTTGATATCCCACGGACGGAGGCAACAGGGGAAAGCAGCTTAACACTATAACCAAGACTGTCCACAGACAAAACTTGGCCGTGTTTACCTTTATGATGCCCCAATTGCTGTAACTGGCAAAGGCAATGAAGCACATTGAAATTAGCCGCCTCTCGAAGAATGTAAAGACCAACAGTTCTGCCAGGGCTATTAGTAATATCATTTGAAACTTGGACATTCTGGCTCGTGAAGTTACAGTTTGCTTGGAGTAAGTTTCGACACCTGCGATGCGGTTGTCTTCACCAATCTGGCGTAATGCAATAAGCCAGACGGGTAGCGGTAGCAACAAATAAAAGCCTACGGCAATAGGTACACGTTGGAGACCAATGAAGCCAATCAACAAAATACAAGCGGATATCACAATTGGTGTAACGGAAGTGCCCCAGTTGTTTACAGACTTCGCTTGCTTGCTTTGGGTTGCATCTTGGATTAGCAGGCGATACAAATAAAATATCCAGCCCAGAAAGGTGGCAGTGGTACAGAGGAGCAGACCGTTGCGGTAGTATCCATGATAGTAATCTATGCCTTCCAGTGCCAAGTGCATAATTGAGCTGCTCTCATTCAATGACTCCTCGTAATCCTTTAACTGAAACCTTTTCGAAGAGTTGGTTATAAATGCATTGATCTTGTCGGTCGTTAGCTTTTGAAAGCTGTTTAAAAACGCAGCGAAGAAGCCGTTCTTGTGCTGCTCCTGCAGATTCGAGTATTGGGCAAGTAGCTGGAGCGCATTGGTGTAAGCTGCTAGTGCCTCGTATTTATTGCCAGCGTCCAAATAGCCCAAGGGCAAGACACCGAAGTTGTTCATCGGAGGAGGAAGGCCAATTAAGGCAGACATTAATGGTGTCAGTTGTGCCTGTTCCAATTCATGTAGAGGCAGTTTGTGGCCCGAATCGTTGGCTACAAACTGTTTACCGGTTGAAATGCTGGACGATACTCCGGCTCCCCAGATCATGAACGGTGTCTCAGTTTCTTGCGGTGCCCCAGCACCATGTGAGCCTGCAAATGTACAATATATTACCGATATCATTATATTTCTTTATGATGTCTACCTGAATCCGTCATGCCGTGATCTGAGGTCAGTAAATAGGCAGTGCGTTTGTCTGGGAAAACCTTTTCAAATAAATTATAAATCTCCCATATTCCGTGTTCCGTATAATTCAGATTCTCCAGGAAAAGAGGCGTGCCCGGCTTGTGCACATGACCAGCTGTATCCAGGCCTAAAAGATGTAGAAAGAATACCAATTTCTCCGCCTTCTGCAGTTCTTCTTGCTTGCGCTTCAGCAGCAAGTGTACTCGTTTGAAGACCCATTCGTCCAGCTTAAAGGTCTTGTGTTGTCCTGAGAAGTCAAGATCATGATTGTAAGCATCGAAATACATTGGACGGCCGCCATCAGAGAGCTTCTCGAATATATGCAGAATGTCGTGGGCACCCCAGGCATATGTGTGGCCACTGCGATTGAATACTGTATCGAATTCAATTGGATTTTCCTTCCATCCGCGTGTTACAGCTGACGGATCTTCATAGAGTCCGGCTATCAAAGCAATGTGTCCGGGACGTGATTCCGTTGGCACACGGGTGCGCGATATTCCAACTACCGCTTTTTCGAGAAATATATTTCTTAAGTGTGGAACATGGTTGCAGTTATCAGCAAAAAATGAATCAGCCCGCAATCCATCGGTGACTATGAGTACCAACCGGCTAGCCGGCGGCTCAGCTTTCAGATCATCCTGTGGTTGCAGTCCTTCTATGACGGGCGATCGAAAGTATATTACAAATATGGAACCCAACAGGAGCACATGCACCAAGAAAGCGTATGCAATCCACATAGCTACAAATAAATAAATAAATACAAATTAACAGCTGTTGATTAAATTGAAAGCGGAATCGACTGACATTGTTATAAACAGTGCTGTAAAATATGCCGATAAAAAAATACTAAATTAGAATACTATTGCCATTGTTACAAACAGTGCAGTAAAATATGCCGACAAAAAAATACTATATAAAAAAAGGTAGTTTTGTCTGCAATTTTACAATACTGAATTTCAAAGAAATGCTTCTCAGCTGGTTGTGGTGCGTTACTCAGCACAGGTTGTTACAAATTGCGTGAAATGCAGCAGCTGAGGCAAATTGTAAACCGGGGACTGGCGAGAATCCGCCACAGTTCCACACAATCACAGATAGATAGCTATGATGTAGTAGTTATTGGTGGCGGGCATGCTGGAACAGAGGCATGTGCAGCTGCTGCTCGAATGGGTGCCCGGACACTCCTGATAACCCACAAGCTGGAGACCATTGGTGAGATGTCCTGCAATCCGTCATTCGGTGGGATAGGTAAGGGGCACTTGATGCGTGAAGTGGATGCGCTGGATGGCGTTTGCGCTCGTTGCTGTGACAATTCGGGTGTCCACTACAAGGTGCTTAACAAACGGCGCGGGCCAGCGGTCTGGGGACCAAGAGCCCAGATTGATCGTCGGTTATATAAGCAGGCCGTGCAAAAGGAGCTGTTCAACACACCAAATCTTCAGATACTAGCATCGGCAGTGGACAACCTGTTGATAGAGCCTGATGAGACAAAGCAGAGCGGGACGCGCTGTGCTGGTGTTCTCCTTGCCAATGGACAGCTGGTTCACAGTCGCTCTGTGGTACTGACTACGGGAACTTTTCTGCGAGCACACATTAACATTGGCCTGGAAGTCCGACCGGCCGGTCGTATTGGAGACGCGCCTGCCAAAGCACTCGGAGATGCACTGAACACACTTGGATTTCGTATGGGTCGTCTGAAGACAGGAACACCTCCGCGTATTGATAGGAGTACCGTGGATTTCAGCCATATGGAGAAGCATGATGGAGACGATCCGCCAACGCCGTTTTCATTTTTAAACCAAAAAGTTTGGTTGCCCGCGTCGGAGCAGATGCCTTGTTATCTGACATACACCACTCCGCGAGTCAATGAAATTGTGCGTGATAATTTGCATGTTAATCGCCATGTTACGGAGGAAGTAACTGGACCACGCTATTGTCCATCGATAGAGTCAAAGGTGTTGCGGTTTGGTGCTAGAACCCACCAAGTGTGGCTTGAACCAGAAGGTTTCGACAGTCCGCTTTGTTATCCTCAAGGCATTTCCTGCACACTTCCGCATGCCCAACAGGTGGAACTAGTGCGTGCCATCAAAGGCCTGGAACGGGCCGAAGTAGTCCAACCCGGCTATGGCGTGGAGTACGATTTTATCGACCCTCGGGAGCTGTATCCCACACTCGAAACAAAACGTGTTTCGGGCCTATTCTTTGCGGGACAGATTAACGGAACCACTGGCTATGAGGAGGCTGCTGCTCAAGGAATCGTAGCAGGAGCGAATGCGGCGGGCAGCTGTGTGCACTCAGATGGACGACAGCTGATCATAAGCCGCACTGAGGGATATATCGGGGTGTTGGTTGATGATCTCACTTCGCTGGGTACAAATGAGCCTTATCGCATGTTCACCAGTAGAGCGGAGTTCCGATTGTCACTGCGGCCCGACAACGCCGATATGCGTCTCACACAAAAAGGTTTTGACTTTGGATTGGTCAGTGCACAAAGATACCAGCACTACCAGCAAACTGAAAATAAACTGAAGTCAGCAATTGATGCACTCAGAGGATTGGAGAAGCACAGCAATTATTGGCGCCAAGCCTTGCAACTACCTCAGTCGAAGGCATCTATAAGAAAATCCGCATTTGATATGCTTGCTGTTCCGGCAGACAACATAACAGTCGATCAACTTATAGACATTTGCCCAGACGAACTAAATTGGTTGCGTGAAGAAGGTCCCATTAATGATAGATTGAAAATAGAGGCCCTCTACTCATTCTTCGTGAACGAGCAGCAGCGCGACGTGGAAGACGTTCGCCGGGAGGAACGGCTCTCGATTCCCGCCGATATTGACTACTTCTCCAAGTCTTTGAGTTTATCCAATGAGGAGCGCCAAAAACTCGCTCTAATCCAGCCCCTAACGATTGCCGCTGCCAGCCGCATTCAAGGGGTAACGCCATCGTCGATTTTGCGAATTATGAAATACGTTAAAAAGTCTGACAACTTAGGGGTGTAGTTCCGTATTTACTATAACACATCTGACCATGGATAACTATTAAAGAAACAAACACTGAAAGTTAAAACGAATTATCTTACTTGAGTGCTAAAATTCATTTACTGTAGATCAGTCCTTTGTAATTATTTTGCCAAAGGTAATTCGTTATTAAACTCCTAAGAGGCTTTATGCAACCATGTAAAATCAATTGTTGTTAAATTATTTCTAAGTTTGGATAACTAAGGTGTGAAAAAGGAAAGAAACATTTCTACATCTATAAAACCAATTTAAAGTCGAATTAAAAGAATTTATTTTTAATTAATAACTAACTCTGTTTTAAAGAGAAAGTCGGAATACTGAATACGTTTTAATTATATTATAATAAATCCTTTGTTCAGTTTAAGGGAAGACACCCCCACTTAGATTAAAAGACGAATTTACAGTTGTGTGAATTTCTTACGTACAGTTTATTTAATAAAATCATAAATGCCTTAAGTAAAGTTGCACAAGATTGTTTTAATGTTTTTTTTGTATGTGTATCCTACGTCGTTTTGCATCCACACACCACGCGTATCTATGTGTTTATGCATTTGTATTTGTTATATTTATTTAGATGTGTGGGCTGTTGCACGCTTTATTGTTATGATCGTTGCTTCAACGGTATCGTACTCTTTGTTTAGCTCGTAACATGGATGATCTCTATTTGGATTTGTTGGTTATCTTAAAACTTATGTTTTACACATTGTATTCTGTTTTACACACACAACGAATATTGAGGAGAAATATGTTTATTTATGTACTTTGTTAAGGTTTGTATTTGAAACTATTATTCCATCTTTACTTGCCTTCGCATACTGTTGTGAATTAAGTTTATATGCGCACCATTGAATATCCGTTACCACTACTATCTGTATGTGAGGACTATCCGAGAAACTTATAAGACTATTAGTAAAAATATATTCACGTTCAGTTTAACTGGTACATTTCCACGTCTTTCTTATCTTCTGTCTTGTGTTTAAACTTTAGAGTGTTGGTTCAATACGAACATAAATTAACGAACCATTGTCATGGAATCGGAATGTTCTCTGAGCTGTAGAGATTTGCATGCACTCGTGTGAATTCCAACTCGATATGATACGACTGTGAGTTCCATGTTAGTTATTAGATATTAATTTGTTTATTAGATTGAGGCTCGTACGCAATAAATTGTTGTTTCTTTTCTTATTACTTCCATTTTGTTTTCTTTTTTCTTTTTATAATATCACAGACTGCTCGAGATTTTTATGCATTAAAGAATTGGGGAATTTTACTGAAGGCAATCTCAAACAAAAGTACGTTTTGACTCTACTTCCAAGAATGACTAAACAGAGAATGAACCAAAATTGTTATTGAAACTACATAAAACCGAATTTATACTTACTCCGTACTGCTTAGTACATTGTATGTATCAATATAAATATCAATCATAATGACAATGGGCTAAGCTTTATTATAAAATTCGGGTATATAATAAGTTCTGTGTCGGTTCATATTAATTAGCTACATGAATTTATTTCGAACGTTCGATGACCCTATAAATCTCGTATAAAAACTGAAACAATAGAAACTCGTGTGTAAAGATCAATAAGATGCTCACATTTCTAACTTTTTAAAAAAATTCGACAATTTCGAAAAATAATTTAAGCCTTTTGCGATTAAGCTAATCCAATCCAGATTATCCCTTTTGATTTGTTTTTGTTTTACCTAAATTTCAGTTCCATTTTACCCACTTTGTATTCGAGTTACCTATGCATTTTGCATGTTTTCGCTTCTTCTTCGTTTTTCGTACTCTCCAAATCACAATTATTATTAATTTAAGAATAAAAGATAGCTATTTAGTATTGAGTTCAAATGTTCATTTACGTTTTCCTTTTCTTTGTATATATAAACTTCTTACGATCTTTTACCTCTAAATGTTATAGCTAGATGCCTCAAATCGAATGGGTTGAGTTCAGAGAAGATTTCCCTTATATGAATGATTGCAAACTACATTTAGATTTCTTCGAATTACATACATATGTTAAGTAGTTTAAGATAATTCCCAAAATTCTTAACGGATTAGTGACTAGCAATCCATTTGAGTATTTCACAATATTTATATCTATACATGATTAGCTTTACATTTTATGCAATTCTAGTTTACTTTTACACCAGTTCAAAATTGTACATTCATTCATATCTATGCCATATTCGGATGAGGGAACGTATATTCAACCTTTGGTAAATTTAAGATTGTAACACCGAGAACAAACAAATATCTGATATCTGCTAGGGAGTTTACATTATAGATACTTTGCTTACTTATCGTATGCATGCTCATAGTTCAGCAATTGCAGTTGTCTAAAGCCGATTGCAAATTCTATATTTATATGTCTGTAAATGTGTGTAGATTCGGTCTTAAAGCTTTAGAAACTCATCCAGCATCCGTTTGCGTTGCTGATGGATCGCCCGCTCCGACAGCAGATACATCCCTATATCGCCGAAGTTTTTCATTAGTTAGTTGTTAGAGTTGGCGAACAGTTGGTGTCATAAGGCAGTTGCCTCCTCAACGCTATTACTACCGCCAAGTATACCGACTGGAGTTTTGTTTTCATCTGAAACATTATAATAGATAGATTAGTAAATTATTGACTAGTGTTAAATATTTGTAAGTTATTATGTCAATGCTGCGATTTAATATAGTTGAGTATGGCAGCTATGATTGTTGGTTTCCAGCAATCCTTTAAACACATTGTAGTTACGTTGGCCAGGCCACACAAATTAAATCCAGTTCAATTAAGGCGAATATATTAAACTGCTGCGTAAAATGAATATAGCCTCATTAGGGGTATACAAATGACTTATTATATTAACAAAAAGAAACAAGAATGAGTCTGAAAAATGCTTGAAATAAAAAGAAATTGAAATGTAAACAAAGTGATTTATTTAGCCAACTATAGAGTTAACTTTTCACAATTAAATAAACGGAAATTATAATAGATTCTAGGTGCGTAATAATAATCATAATAATAATAGCAATTATAATAGGTAATAGATAAACACTGCAAAGTCGTGTGTCTAACTAGGCGATGACGATGATGCATTACGTTACAAATGATTGTATACTTGGTTATAAATAGACATTTGTATTATCGACTAAGTTGAAGGTAGATGTTAACTAGTTCTGGTTCCACGAATTACTTGCTACGCTGCTTCCCCTATTAGGTGGGGATCTACAAAGACACTTTAGTTGCTCTGGTTATCATCTGGATCATCATCTTGAAGCCTCGGCAATGGGCGTGGCACTGGTGGTCACCTCATCAGTAGGCGCAGCAGTCGCCAGGGTCGCGCTGCTGCTGGCGTTGGTGCTGCTGCTGACAACTGGCGGCGAGTTGCTGCCACATGTTGTTGACGTGACTGCACTTCCGGCCGACACACATGCCGCCGTTTCCGATGACACTTTGGTCCGCTCCGGTTCCTCGGTCTGCTCTTCTTTGCAGTACTCTGCTGTAATCTTTGAACTGACTGACACTGAACTGCCTGAATTACCTCGTGTGGCAGCGCTTGACGTTCCGACGGTTGCGGGTGTTGGGTTTGAATTGTTCGTGTTCGTGTTGACGTTGGTATTGCTGCTGTTGTTGTTGTCCGAGTTGGGCGGACTTGCACTGCGGCGCGATGAGTTCTCTGGCGAGCTATCCGGCAGCAGCGTCTTCTCCTGGTTGGGGCCAGCATTCGGCGTGGCCGGCTTCTTGTCCAGCACGACGGGCGGTGTCCCAGTCTGCAGGCCATCATCCTTGACCGTTGTCTGCGCTGTTGCCTCCTTGCTGTCTGTCGGACCGTTGGACTCGATGCCGTTCAGCTCGTGGGCCGCCGAGTTGCTGTTGCTGATACTTGACTGCGCTTGATTGCTCGAGTTTGAATTGGAGCCGGTGAGATCCAGCGTTGCTGGCTCGTGGGTCACAGGCGTAGTTGCGCTCCCGCCGTTTTTCTCCAATAGCGTGGATTGCTGTTGCTGCTGCTGTTGTTGCTGCTGTTGTTGTTGTTGTTGCTGCTGCTGCTGCTGGGCGGCAGCTGCCACAGCGGCAGCAATATGATGGCGCATGGCATGGGGACTGCTGGCTGTGCGGGAGCCTCCTCCATTGGCTGCCGAGCCAAGGGGTGGCGTGATCTTAGGCGAAGTAGGATGGCCAGCGACATTCATGGGCTGCTGATGTGCAGCCACTGGTGTCAAGCCACTGGCAGCAGCCGCCGCTGCATGCATGGCAGCCAGGTGGCCATGGTGGTAGTAGTGGCTCATGGTCGGAATGTGCGTGCTGTGCGTGGGCGTGGAAGTTGTTTGTGCCATGCTGCTGGTTGCCACTGTGAGGTTAAGGCTGCTGTGCGGCGATGATGAAGTGGCTGCCGTGCTGCTTGCAGCGCCAGAGCTGGGACCAGCCGCGGAGGTGGCCACAGTGTGTGGCGGCAGCTGATGCACTGCGTGATGGGGCGACAAGTGCGCATGGCTCAGATTGAGGCTGTGTGGATGTGGACCTAAGCCCAAAGCGGCGGCCGCCGAGAAGCCTGGATGTGTCAGGCCAGCGGCGGCGGGATGCGCAGCAAGCCCCATGGCTGCTTGCTGTAGATGGTGCTGCAGGTTACTGGGCCCATGGCCCGGCAGCGAGGGCATGCCGGGCATGCCCAGATTCAGGCCCATCGGGCTCTGGCGCTGTGCATTCGCGGCCGCTGCGTGGTAGTGCGACATGCCCGCGAGACTGTGCAAGCCTCCGGGCGGACCACGCAGTCCCAGATTGATGTGTGGCATCATTGAGCCGAGCAGGTTGCGGTTGAGCGGCGAGTACAGCTGGTTCGAGTAGTGATGCGTGGCATTCAGCAGTTGCTGACGCTCCCGTTCACGCTCCCGCTCGCGCTCCTCCTCGCGCATTTTACGCTCTCGTGCCTCTTTCTCTTTCTGTTCCTTCTCGCGCAGTTCCTTTTCCCGCTGCTCTCGTTCGCGTTCGCGCTGCTCGCGTTCTCTCTCACGCTGCTCCTTTTCGCGCTGTTCGCGCAGCTCGCGCTCCTTCTCGCGCTGCATTTCGCGCTCGCGCTCCTCCTCGCGTGCCAAGCGTGCCCGGTGCTCCTCCTCCAGCTTGATGCGATCGTGCATGGCCGGCGAGATGCCCAGCGCTGCACTCGGCATCATCGAGTACAAATGCGAGTACGGCGGAGCCATCTGTGGGTACAGCGCGGCCGCATGCGGATGCGTGTGGTGCCCGCTGGCAGCGCGAAAAAGCTGATAGCGAGGGTCCAAGTACAGTTGGTCCGAGTAGGGCAGACCCGCCGCCGGATTCAGAAATGCTGTGTTGAAAACAAAAACAGGCATTAGCACAAGTTGAGCTTATTGAATTCTATTCAAGGGGACTCACCTGCTGGAGGGATGCCGGGCAGTCCGGCGAAGTGCGAGTAGGCTTCCAAGGGGAAGGCACCTGCCGGATGCATGAGCCGCTCATCGGATCTGTACGGCTGGAAGCCGCTTCGAGCCAGCAGCTCTGGCTGCAGCCCCGCTGTCTGCGGCGTGTGACTGAGACGCGCCATCTTCTCTGGCGGCTGTGGCGAAGGCGGGGATCGCTTCTTGTTGACAGCAGCACGATCCTCGACAGTGACGCCGCCGGACGACACTACGCCGCGTCCGGCCACAGAGTTGAGCGGCACAGGTACGGGTCCGGGATTGTTTGGTGGCGGCGCAACTGATGTGGGCACATTGCGCTCTCGCGCCACTGTGGCCGCGTCGTCCTCCTCCTTAATGTCCGCCTGCTTGGCCAGCGTTCGCAAAGCGGCTGCAAACGAGCCGCGCGCACTGGCCGCCGAGGCTGCATTGATAGCGCCAGGCGGTACTCCCACGCCCACGCCCACTCCAGCCAGCTGCTGCTGCACTGCTGCAGCGACTGCCTGCTGGTGTGCTTGATGCTGCTGCTGCTGCTGCTGGGGCGACTGAGCGCCTATGTGGTTGCTGGGCAGGGCGTGGTTCAGCAGTCCGCTGCTCGACGTAGGCGGCGCTGGACTATTTGCAACGGAGGCAGTCGGAACGCTAGCTGAGTTCGGCGGCGTCTGCAGATGATGCGGCACAGGAATATGGGGAGCTGGACTGGTAGCCGGTCTCTTTTGTCCGGCTTTGGGTGGCACTGCAAATAGTTGATTGAAATCAAGTTGATTTTGAATTAGTTCATACTCGAATAGAAGACATAAGGTTAATTATCGATGTAGAATATAATAACAATGAAACAAGTAAGAAACTGTAGCATACTTATAGAGGCACACACACTCAATAACTATAGCATACCAGCAGGGGCAGGCAGCGCAGCAGGGGACACTGAGTTGATACGAATAACTTCGGTGTTTATTGTCCGATCGGATTGAAATTTTGACAAGTGGAAATTTTGGATTTGCGAATGCGCTGGACGTGGCATCAACAATTTGAAATCCACCTGATGTGCGTGTGGTATAAAGAAATCTTTATGCTACATTTGGTGTATTTAGCTTTAATGTCAACTGAGATCTCGCCAGACGAACAAACGCACAATGAATGAGAATGAAATTATATATTATACTTCTTCTGTTTGTTACATTCGCACAAAGTTAGTATACACTTTTTAGATCAATTTCAAAGGGTGATCGTTGGTTTAAAATTGGGCTTGAAATTCGATATGAATCAATTTCTAATCAAACAAACTTGTGCCTTATAATAAGATATATTAATACTAAACTTGATTGTCTTACTTTTAATATTCTCTGATATCTAGGTTATCATACAGACGTATATGGCTATATCGATAAGATTGGTGACGCTGATTAAGAACATACACACTTTATGGGGTCAGACTCTTTGTTTCAGTTACATTTATTTTCGGTTGGCACAAACTTAGAATACCGAAGTATAGCCTATGATTATGCGAATGTCATTTCATGTAATGGGGGAAGAAGAAAGTATGTGTTTGATATATTTAGCCTCATGGTCCACTATCATATGCCATACAATAATTGATATTGTGCGATAATTGATGCATATTGCGCAGCTGCGCTGGAACCCATTGACAACTTGGCAAATGCAGTCAAACTAGCAACAAGAACTGAGGCAGATTGACTAAATTATTGCTCCGATCTTTGGCCAACATTCACTCTGCAGCGCCCAAGTTTAACAAGTGCTTGCCAAGAGAGGGAGAGAGAGAGGCAGAGTGGACTCAGTGTGCTAATAAGTGATTGATGTCAGTCGATAAGCTTGGGGGAGCAGTAGTTTGAAGGTAGCAGGTGACAGTTGGTGTGGTGGAGGAAACGGGGCTCGATGCATTTTCAACAGTCCAAGCACTTCGACGTTTCGAGAAGTGTATGGCAAAGGAATGGAAAGAGGGGGAAAAGGGGGCAATACCAAATGCAAATACGACGGCTTGAAACTTGAATTTCGGACTCAGTCATGGATACGTCACGTCGCGCCGTCGCACTGTACCGCGCCCAGGCCAGGGCAGGCCTCTCTCAATTCATTTTCCAGTGTCCACTGCCCACGTGGTTTGTTCTTTTGAGGGTTTCAGCTCACGGTGCAAATTGCACGCCCAACGAGTTTATCGATTCTTGTTTCTCGTTTCACTCGGGCCAAATTGCTTTCAGATATGACAGCCACGCCCCGTTGCTCCGCCCGTTCCAGGTCAGCAACAGCCCAGCTGCGTACACTGCCAGCATGCCAGCGTAGCATGACGACGACGACGACGACCAGACCATGTAGACGAAAACAATTTACTAGGTTCTTCGTTTGACACGACTTCTATACGTTCGAGGCTTCAGCATCAACATCACCATCAGCATCAAAAACAGCGTCGGCCCGGCTCCGGTGTCCCTTAACATTTTGGCAGTGATGTAGCCATATAAAGCTGTCGGCTTTGGCAATCATCGACTAAAGACTTCAAATTTGTTTAAATAATTGTTTTCTTTTCCCTTTTTCTTTTTTCTTTTCTTACAAGATCAGAGAGTTTTGATTTGTATACCCTCTACCCATATCGTAGAAGAGTGTTTTAACCAACCAAAAATGTATGTAATAGGTAGAAGCAGGCATGGCAGACCCCATATTCATTCAAATCAATCATATTTTGATGTTGACCATAGCCAAGTCGATCTAGCTAAGTCCGTCTGTTCATCTGTTTGTCCGTCTATATGAAAATCTAAGAGACTCTAAGAGCTAGGACTACAAGAAAATCTGTAAAAATGTCTAAATAGTGAACGCAGATCAAGTTTCTTTTAGATTTTGACCCCTTTCCGACTACTTTCGTTAAAAAGCGGAATTTCGATTACAATTTTAATTCACGACATTTCATTTTAGATAAACACAATAACTAATAAACAACGCTGCAATTAATATAGAACATATTTAAAATATAATTTGAAGAGTACAACTAAAATAAAGTATGCAATTTGCAATTGTTGTATGCACATTTTAGTAGAACAAATATATCTATATTAATAATAGGCTTGTACAATTTTAGCACATGAAATATTTAATTACTTTAAAATACTAAAAATTATACTGACTGCCTACACTTCAAAGATATTAAAAGACGAAAAAGAAACAGAAAGAAGAAATGTTGAAAATTATTACAAAATTGAGATGATGCGATAAAGCATTCCTATGATTTTGATAACAGCTGTATGCAGCTGACATAGGTCAGTGGACAATGGTCAATATACTTTTAATCATCGTCGTGTTCCGATTGTTTTCATATTTTGAAACTAGATTTGCCACTCTGGCACGAGCCAAGTTTGTTGATAAAAATGACTAAGCTTTCCACCGTAAGGACGTCTTG
This sequence comes from Zaprionus davidi, assembly GCA_018903715.1. Taxonomy (NCBI): domain Eukaryota; kingdom Metazoa; phylum Arthropoda; class Insecta; order Diptera; family Drosophilidae; genus Zaprionus; species Zaprionus davidi. The sequence goes on along the minus strand of JAEIGL010000004.1, from coordinate 12,322,900 downwards.
CGCATTCAAGAATTTTTATGTGCGTTCCTCGCAAATGCAACTGCCTACGCATCGCTGCCTGGCTGTCCTGAAATGCAGATTCCGTTACCGTAGCTGGTTCCGTTGGTCATCAGCATGCTGGGGTTGGCAGCAGCAGCAGCAGCAACAACAACATGAACAACAGAAACTGCAGTCGCCTAAGCTTCGGGCTGGATTGTTGGGGTGGAACAGGGGGGGAACGATTGAGCAGTGAATAGGAAAATTTCGCATGGATGAAGAGAAGGGGCAGGGGGAAGGGGCAGGAGGAAGGGGCAGGAGGAAGGGGCAGGAGGAAGGGGCAGGGGCAGGGGCAGACTGCAGGGGCATGTGCTGCATGTGTATTTACCGAACTAAACCGAAATAATGCCTGAAACTGCAGCAGCAACTACAAACTCAACCACCACAACAACAGCAGCAGCATAGAAACAGCAGAACCAGCAAGAACAACACTGCAAACAACAACGCAGCAACGCATCGCAGTTCGCTCTCGGCTACAACAATAAAATGCCAACGACTGCAAAAGCAACTGAGTCCCGATTCGTGTCCGTGTCCGTGTCCGTGCTCGGGCTTGCAAACCAAACAAAGGCACCTCCGATGCTCCGATGCCACCATATTTGCCAGTTTGCCTAACTGCGTGTGGGTCGACCTGGGAGAGGGGGAGGGGAAGAGCGAGGGAGGTGTACAGTGTCGCCTGTTGGGACCTCCGAACTGGCCGCCATCTGATGCTGCAACTGCAACTGAGACGGGAACTGCGACTGCGACTGGCACTACGATTGGGACTGGTACTGGGACTGGGACTGGTCGTTGCCAGGGTTGTGTTCTGTGCTCCGTGCTCTGCTCAGCTCGACCATCGTCACTCTTGTTTGCCATCAAATGCCTGTTTGTTTGCATGGGTTTTGTGTACTTCTAACATGGACGCCATTGCTGCGCTCGCGTCTCCCCTTTCAAAACCCCCCCCCCCATCACGCCACCAATGACAGCCTGAACTGCTCTGCTCGGCTTTTTGCCTAGAGCGGCGGCGATTTGCTAGCATCAGCGTTATTTGCCGAATTTAATCAGAACACCAATACCGGAGTGCCCGATCCGCACAAATGCAAAGCGCCGCGATTCTCGACCCTTAAAGGCAGCATCCATAAATATTTTGTCCACTTGCTTTGTCAATCGTACATGAAATTCTTCATTTGCATCAGTTTTGGGGCTTGTTTTAAGTGCATTAAGTACAGAGAACTATTGTAGAACTACAGAACGAATGTAGTTTGCGTGTGATAAGGACAGAGATCCCTTTGGGAATGTCTAGCCTTATACTCATATTGCATACGAACTAAAACCTCTGATTATTTAACATTTCCCTTAGGAAATTGTTATTAACAATCTTTTATGTGAGATTGAAATGTATCGGATAATTGGGCCTCAGGGGTTTCTATAGAGCTAGCCAACACAATTGATAAACATTTAAGTATACATACATAGTGAACATGAATTTGGAACACAGTATTATAGCAAACTTCCAGTTGGAATTATTTCATTCATATTTTGATTTGGGCAATCCTTATCATCAACATAAATTAAAAAGTAAAGCTACCTTCGATGTTCTTATGGATCTTTACTTTTAATTTATACTTTTATTTTTGTTTGAACATCTTTATTTTTTACTGTTTCTTCCTATGACAAAATATACGATATACATATAGGAAATATATGTTCGGACTTAATAAAATGGAAAAAGATAATGTCATTTCCAAACATAATAATTGTCTTCATACCAAATACATAATTTCTGCAGATAGTTCCTAGGTTCACTATATGTTATAGTTGTCAGATTTTGAGGACATTTTGTAAGCTCATTATTCATATAGAAAAATGCAGATGTATTAAATTTGGTTGCAATTATCTTGAAAAATAACTAAAATCAGTCGATAAGTAGCAGAACAGCTATAGGATATATCGGTGATATATCGGACAGGGCTGATCGACTCTCTTGGTAATGCTGATATATTCTTTATAGGGTCGGAGATGTCTCCTAAGGTGCATTTCGAACTTCTAGTCAAAATGAATACTAACCTTCTGCAAGTATATAATACTATAATAATCTCTCTCTACATTAATATATTTGAGAAGACGTACCGCTAATATTATCGCACACCTGGGCATACTGAAGTGTATAAATATCGTGGATAACTGGGGCTTTATATGGTATATGACTGTATTATCACTCACTTTCTACACAAATGCACATCCACTCTTTACTCAATTTCATTTAACTGACTATGTGACTTATATTCCGCTTTGTTCACTGGCTTTTTAGCTCTAACCTTAGAATATTTGGCCGTGCAAATGCAATTATCGGAAAGTCAATTAATTGCACTTTCCCTCTTTCCCACCTTCCCCTATCCAGCAAACTATCCGCACTGACCACATAACACAAATCATAACTGCAAATAAATAAATGCTGAATAAATTAGGTGGGGCCTGCTCCCATTTTTGTTTCTGTTTCAATGTTGGTTTTGCTTTTGTTGTTGTAATTGTGTGGCATTTGTCACATTCTGCACTGGTTCAATGCTGCGAAATTGGTTTTCTCTCTCTCGGGTAAATTAAAATGTCACCACTCGAATGCCCGTAATGCAACCCATCGACCGAGAAACCAATGGAGCATTCCACGATTCGCATTTGACAGTCACACAAACAGTGTCAAGCGGAGCACAGGGTCCGGTGGCTACCCTCGTCCCCAACTCCACCTCCCCCAAGAACGCACACATTTAAATAGAAGTTACCAGCACCGAATTCCTTTGTGCTCCAGTGTGGGGGCATGTATATGCATGTATGTGGACGGGAGAGGGCGATGGGGATGCAGCTGTCGACGGTTTGGATGCGATTATTCCACCACAACTAATTACAGTGGCAAACGGTGACGCTGTCTCCCGCATCCCGCAGCCGGCTCCTGTGGCCTGGACATGTTTAGGTCAGCCACAGCACATTCACAAGGAGTGCAATTGAGCGGAGCATGAATAATTTATTTAATAAATACATATACAATTAAATCAATTGCGAAATTGTGGGGCCACCATGCTGCATTGCTGGCGAAGCGACAAGTTGCATGTGGCATATGGTATGTCTGGCATGCGGCATGCTATACATAAGTGTATGAAAGGGTACAGGACTCTCGCATATTATTGAGTGCCTGTTGAACTCTGTTAATTATCGTATATGCATTCTATTGGAACTGTGTTTTTTATAATTCATTCACTTATTGCATATGTGCCAAACAGTCAAGTTTGTTAAGATATTCAGAATATGCAGTAGCTAAGAAAAGCAACGACGATCATAGTGATGATTCAATTATCTATTATTGTAGATAATAACCAGAAAAAAAAGGTTACCTTGTTTGGATCTGATAAGTTAAGTCATTTCGAAAATCAAGACAAGTAAAAACACTCATTCCTTCCGATTTTACTTATAGAAGATATATGTTATTGTTCCGGAACACGATTAAATAATATTGTCTTTATTTATTGACAGCTATAATAACTTCAACCGCTGATTGGTCAAATAGAAAAATAACAATATAATAAGTCACAGAGATCTTCAAAGGTATATTGCAAACTGCTGGCCAAAATTAATGTACCCTCTGCTAGAGTATAAATAGTCATCAAATACATATATATATGTATACAATAGTTAGTAATTCCAAATCGTGATCTACTTGTGTGTTGTCTTTTGATTGCCTACTAATGTGATAAGCTGCAAAGGTTTGGTGACATAGAGAGGATAAGGTAATCATCAATTTTTCCGCCCTGCACTAAGTGAATGTTCCCAAGATATGTATACACATACATACAGACTTATATGTATGTAACTTAACTTGCAAGCTGCGAACTGTACTGCTCAACTATCGGAAGACAGTTGGAATGAAGTGTTGGCATGAGTTTAAGGGCAGTGGGTGGTAAACAGACCCTTAGGAGTGGTTCCAAATTAATTATAAGTTGAGTTTGATTTGGTACTCGGTTGGTGTGTGCCTGTGCCTTTGTCTGTGCCTGTGTATGATCGTGAGTCCGTATACCGAAGTCGAGGAGAGTCCTGCGGCTCCTGCTGCATCACAGCCAGCGGAGGCGAAGGCAACAACAACCCGTCAACTGCTTCAAACTGGCAGCGACTGCGGTTTCATATGCAATTATTTGCCGTTACGATGTCGGTGTCGACAGCAGCTGCCGTTCCGGATGGGGACAGTCGTGTCCGACTCCGAGCCGGGCCGAACCACAACTGTCCCCCGGCTGTAGCACGAAAACCAATATGCCACCGGTCTCATCTCCGTCTTTGCCTGCAACTACTTCTGGGCCTCTGGCTGCAGTTGTGGCCCAGCCACTTGACCAGGCCCAGAGTCTGGTTAGTTGCAGCTCATGCATTAATTATTGCTGGGCAGTTGCGGTCAACATGGTCACATGACCAAATGGCACTACAATCGAACGGACAGGCGCCGGAGCAAGGCGCTTAGTCCTCCACCAAGGCCAATATATGTCATGCAAGTAGAGCGTGTACGCTGGGGAGAATGTGCGGTAGAAGGAGTGTCAGTCCGAATCCCTTGCAAAGCTCCGCATTGGGCACACAAATTTAGCCATTGGGCAATAGGGAAGGAGGAATAGAGGAATAGCAGCTACGCCTCCATTTAACTAACTGAAATTGCCAAAATTTCACATTCTGCTGTGTGGGAGTCTAATATGATTGCCAGCTGAACAGCCACTCCCACACACCCACCCACACACACACAGACACACGCATACCCTCGCACGGCCGCTTGCATATTCGATTTATGCTGGCAAACAAAACTGTTGAGTACACAAAACAACAATAAATATGCATAATAATTCCGTACATTAAATCTTACTTTTGCACTATTGTGGTGCTTTTGCCCCAATCCCCATTCCCCATTGCCCCACCTGCGTCAGTTGAACCACAGACATACGCAGTGGGGTACAAAAGGCGAGGCAATCATCGCACAGCGTTTACCACGGCTCCGGAATACGTAATGTAATCGAAACTAAATGCAATTATCATTAAAATTTCACTCGTTACGTGGATGTTTCTAACCACACGGCAAATGACACAGGTCCATAGGTTATCATTTGGTGTGCATAACACAGGGTATGCGATAGTCAGGCAATGTTTTCACATCTCTGTTTAGCTACTAATTAATGCAAGTATTTTCTCAACATTTATTTAATTATGCTGCAAATTTGCAAACAATTTCCCACTAGAATGCCAATTTAATATTCATAACTGTTTGTATGGACTGCGTATCGGCTGCTATTTTTATTGTGATTGATTCTAGTAGGCTACTAAAGTAAGAAGTAACTAGTAGTAATAACTTCGAGTGTGATTGACTGGGATATACCCGCTTTAGTAAATTTGGTTGCAAAATCTTTACAAATAACAAAAAATCGGCCGATAGTTTGTATGACAGCTACACGATATATCGGTCGGATCTGGCTCGCACTAACTTATATACAGCGTGCAGCAATAAAAAGCACGTGTAGCAAGTTTGATGTGTTGGAACAGACGGACACAAGAATATACGGACACACGGGTAGACGAACAAGGCTAGTTCGATTTCTCTGTTGATGCTGATTCAGAGTATATACCATATTCTTTATGGGTTTGGAGATGGCTCCTAATATGCATTGCAAACTCTGCAAGGGTATAAATTTATAAGTTTGATGTTTAGCGTATTTTGCGTTGCATACTTTTTAGGGAGCGGTGTGGAAATCAGTATTTCTTGAAATTAATTCATAAAAAACTACTATATTAATTATCCGATCTGCCAAAAATGAACTGTCTAGTAACTATGTCTTCAATGTCTTCTATTCCGAACCTGGAATTCTCTCTTTCTTTCTCTCATTACCTTAATTCCTATAAGCGTTCTTCGTAAACCTTATTTAATACTGGAACTTACACGTCAGCCAAATGTCAACTCTGACAGGTGTACCATTCCTTATCGATAGTCTGAATACATGTGTATGTAATTAACCCAATGCATATCGGACAAAAACTATCGCCAGATTTGCAGGGTTCAATTAATAGATTTGCCATAGACTGATGTCGGATATGTATAATTAATGCATGTGCACAATGCGAATTTCCCAAGCGTGTAGCACAACAAACGAGACGGCTGCTTTGTTTTTGCGCACAGTAATTAATACTTTTCGATGAAAAGCGTATAAACATACCGCCCCGAAGGGACCCCGACCTGACAGGACTGCGTAAGCAGCAATTAAAACTCGCGTGTCCTTCGAGCTATTACTTTTCCCAGACTATTAAATTAATTTCATAGAATTAGTTGGTCGCCATTAAATAAATGTTCTCGGACGAGAGCTGTTTTTAATTAATTCGAGGGACCGAATGTGGAAAGTATCGCCGAATGCATACCTCGATAGACATCGAGTACAGTGTGGAAGGAGGCGCAGACTCAAAGGAACAGCAGGAACACGTTGCAAGAAAAATGTTTGCAAACTTTTGTTGCTGTTGCGCATTCATACGCAATTTAAATACTTTCAGTCACATTCTGGCAGAAGGCAGAAGGAGCAGAAGGAGCAAAAGGACTTTGTGCAAAAGTGCCTGGAATTGCAGACTCTCTGCGTGGGAGAGACGTCGCAGTGTCCTGACATTGCGAGAAATTGTCTTGCACAAGCACCGAATTCCTGCATAGGTAGATGGCTGCTGGTGTCGGCCTCTCCTTGTTGCCCTGCGTGCCTGCTGTGTGACTGTGGGGCTGTTGGCATTGCCATTGCTCGACAATGTCTGCGGCATGTCCAGAATGCAGGAATTCCACACTCAAATTCCCCGCACGCGCGCTAAGAAATGCACAACTTCATAGCATTCCAAGTGCAAAACGCATTCATGGCGAGCATAAATGAAATTCCTGCCAGGACCAAACAAATGAATCCCCCGCCGCAGCACTTGAACTGGCCGGACTGAACTTTAAGGCATTCGCAAGTCTTGTCAAGTGTGGAGCTTCGCGCTTCAATAGATTTTAGATTACATGACAGGCGCCATGAATCAGGAAAGTATACAGAACAAACAGTTGGCTGCTTTGCTGGTGGATTTCAAATCTGTTGATGTTAATCAGGTATTTGAATTAGAGAACTGCATGAATACATTCACTTTCTGCTTGACAGTACTGTACAGGTGTGTGCTGCCTTCAAAAATACCGTACTCATTAAACCCTTGCAGAGGTTATATTCATTTTGGTCAGGAGTATATACATTCTGAATTAGCAGGGAGTCTTAATGCAGGCTATGAACTCTTCGATTTCACAATTCAACTGACAATCTTTCAAATTTTGCCTGTCACTCTCTCGACTATACACTGAGCTACACTGACAACAATATTTATATACAGTCGTTCCAGTCTTTTAGTCCTGTACAACTTCTAAAGCAGCTCGCCCCTTACACCACTAACCAATGCGCCTCAAGAGTCGAGTACATGATTTAAATAACTAATTCTTTTGCGACGTAACATTGGTATACCTAATGTGATCGGAAACATGTTCTTTTGGCAAAAATTAATATACTGCAAAAGTATAAGAACGTAAGAGTTGCGAGAACATTGACGAAGCTGGCAATGTTGAGTGGTTGCAGGAGATGTGTCCATGGCTAAGTGTATGTAGGCGTGTGAGTGAACAACTGTGCAGAGACGTGCATGAAACACACAAATTCAACTCTGACATCCTCTGTACGAGGACGTGTTACATGCTGTGACTTGCGTGTGTCTTTCGTCGAGCTCTAAGGAACTCGGTGGGAAGTCGACACGTTTAAGTTGCAACGCACTTGAGTCCTTAACGCGACTGACTTGAGTACAACCATGTTGCAAGTGTCCACATGTACATACATATGTATGTAGGTATTTATATAAGTGTGTGAGCAGGCTAAATATGGAAGCAGAAGCGTGATAAGCACGAGTACAAGCAGCAGGAGATTGACTGCGAGTTCTGCATGTTCAGTAATGTTTTCGTTTTGTCTTTTGTTCAATGCGTAATTCTTCTTGCTGCTTCTGTCCTGATCAGCTTATGATTTCACACCACACACGAAGTTATTGGGAGATTAAGGGGATTAAAAACAACTAACAGAGTGGAAACAAGAGGAATCCTAAGAGTACCGTTTGTCACCTTTCCGTTTCAGCCTGGGTCAGATCATAAACATCATCCTGCAGCTGGTTTTAGTGGGTAATACTTACAGTAGATGCCATTTGATAGTGCTTGGCGTTTCAAAGGAACGCAACTTAAATGAAAACTTTTATTGTTTACTCACCTGAAATGATAAGAAAATTCAAGATATGATTACTGGATGTATTCACTGTTTGAGAGAAACTTTCTTCATATAATTGAAAGTAAAATATATTAAAAATAAAACTATTCAAGTAATCAACCTCAGTGTAAATACATAAAGCAAAGAACATTTGAAATGAAATTCAGGAGAATTGACTGTTGCGAATTCGATAAAAGTTGCCAAACCTTGCCGTATCATGCTCAATTTGGCGCATACGAATACCAAAATATACCAAAATATCGTTGAAAATACTTAAGTTATTATCGATAAATGTAAGCAGCTGTGCAACACTAAAATGAAGAGCGTCACTTTTCGCAATAATTGGCACGCAGTAAGACAATAAAAAAAGCCTATTTCTTATTTACTTAAACACTTGTTTTGAATTAATAAATATATTGTGTTTAATAGAAGAAGAAGTGTTATTATTTTGTGGAGCATAGGCATCTAATTGGAGACAGAACAATTGACCGTGACGTGATGGAAATCTTTTGAGTCTCGATGAGTATCACTCATGATGGATCGACCCGACCCACACACGCAATTCAACCCTAATATGCGCAATGAGTCCAAATCTCCATTCCAAGTCCAAGACTGAATTTGTGCCCGACTAATTCCGTAAATCCTTGCAAATGTTTCACAGAATTTCTGGCGTCGAATTGGTTTTCCTTTTACGACCGCAGTAGCCGCATCAGCATTCGCCGTCTTTTGTGCACATTGTAATGCCTAATTTTCTTGTAAATCCAGAAGCCAGAAGCGTAGCCAAACCAGGGGTGGCTAGCCAGCATGCGGAATGGCCCGAAACGGACACACACACACAAGACCCAAACGAGTAAAGGCGACAACTCGCAACTGGCAACCGACGAGCAACAACTGAACAACCATGAGGCAACAACAACAACAAGAAGAACAACGATAGCAACGACGAGCACTTTGTTAATCCCGTATTTATGCGCAATTACGTATTTTTCGCATTAGTCAGCCAAGCAGTCAGCGAGACGAGACGAGCCGAGTCGAATGGAGTCAGCTCGACTCAAAATAAGTGCGAGGCGACCCTCGTGGGTATTCGTCCTGTAAACCCTCCTACCAGCATGCACCCTCTGCCCTGACAGTTTATCCTTTCCGCTCTACGGCTCTGTCTCTGTCTCAGGCTCTGCCTGGCTCCGTCTCCAGCTATGAAACTGGCTTTAGCTGCCTTTTCTTTAGCGCAGTCGCCTTTGTTGCCGCTGCTCTTTATCTTTCGCAGTGAAAGGCGTTTCTTTTTCGCCTTCGCCATTCATTGCCAGCTGCCTTGTGCGTCTATCTCCCTCCCCGCCATCCTCACCATATTCATCTCGTACACTGTCTGTGCCTGTGTCTGTGTATCTATGTCTGCGTCTTTGTTCCAGTCCCGCCTACCTTCCTTTCGTGCTGCTGTGGCTTGTCTTGTCTTGAGTCATTTACTTTTTACTGCCGCATAATATTGTCCCGATTAGCACAAACACAACGTTTTACCACAAAATCATCATCATTAGTGACGCTAACGTAAACGCCTGGGCTCACTCCGGACAGAGACCCGGACACGGACACGGACCCAGACCCGCACTCAGACCCACACTACACTTAAAGCATCGTTATACAGTGGGACGAAACAGTTTGTATATGAATTAAGAAATGATTAGTAATAAATTGTAAAATCTATAAACAATTCTAATTGTTAATTGTTAAACAATTTGCAATACTTTATTTTAGATAAAATGAAATAATTAAATTTGTTTAAAATATTTCAAATCTAATTTCTTTTGACCCACTGTACTGTGAGCGCAACAAAGCAGAAACTCGGCACGAATTGGCAAGGACGACGACGACAGCTCAGGCACGAACAACGAGATGAAGACGGCAGTGGAAGGGGAGGCAGAAGAGACAGAGACTGTGGCAGAGGCAGGGGCAATGCTAACCACTGCGACAGAGCCAAAGGCAGCGGCAGTAAAATAAGCAGCAGGCGTCTATTATGCGAAGGCATCATTTAAGGGGATTATTTTATTTGGGCTCTAAACAATAAAGTGGGTTTATTAAAGGCAGCCGCCACTGCTACTGTTTGTAGCAGGAGCAGGAGCAGGACCAGGACGAGGGACTAGGACCAACGACTGTCTGCTTGTGTGTGTGTGTTCTGTGGCTGGGACTTTGTTTGGCCCACGAGCGAAATGGACGAGTGGACGCCGGTTACAAAAGATGTTGCGCTATAAAAGTGCAAAAATGTGTTTTTCGCTCTTAAAAGTGCCCTCATCAGGCGAACACCCTTCAACCCCCTACCCCAACCCCTGACAAGCTGAAGGACCCCCGCTCCTTCACGCACACTCATTCTCAGTGGTATAAGGTTCTTTATTTTTTGTGCAACTGTTTGTACAGTTGCGTAAAGTGACGACATGCAGCTTAGTTTGCAACTCCAGCAGTACAGAAAATGACAAGACTCCATTCTTATCCATCTTCTGTACGTTTTCAAGTTGTTTACCAAGCAGATATTCTTTTAATACGCTTTTAATAATATCGTCTTCTATATTGTGCAAACTGTTTTAGTCACCGCCATGAAATTACACACATTTGCAGAGTTAAATTTGCATTGATATAAGAAACAAGAAAAAAAGTCACAGTCGACTACTCTCGACTGTTACAGCCCCAGCGAACTGTTGGATAATTGTTGATATCCCTATGCTCAACTTCTAAGTTAATTATCCGTTTTGCAAGCAATAATTCAAATATATTGGATATGACTAAAGTAATTGTGAACGTTCTTGAAGACAAGCAGTCGTGTGCTCGACTATGATATACTCCGCTAACCACCTAACCAACATGATTTCTTACATACTAAACTTCTACGTTTAGCGTATTTTTTGTTGCATACTTTGCAGGGGATTGTAAAATAATACCCCCTTAAAATTATGTCGTTCGCAATCAAATTTTCAGAGATCATTTGGTCGTTGATTAAAATGACTCTTTCAATTCAGTTTTTATCGATATACGAGAGTGGAAAGGCGAGTGGCCAAATTCTAAAACAAATTTTATTGGCGTGCAATAATATGACATATTATCATTACATTTTGGTATTGGGTAGTAGTAGAATATTATCGAATTGATTATTATAAGATTTAATACTGTTGAAGAACATATCTAGATATCGGAGATACCTCCTTATGTCAGTTAAAATACCACTCGACTCTATGGGTAGCTGGTATAAGAACAGTTTATGAGAGGTACAATTTAAACCTCTACAATTTCTTTTGGCCGATCATTATTTTTCTTGCAAATCAACAACAAACTCTTGGCAGGTACGATAAAGAATTAATCTGTTTTAAGGAAACTATCACTAGACAGTCAAATTATTGTACTGTTGTTAAGATTTCAGTGTCTTCAGTGATCCCCAGCAATCGCAGAAATTGTCAAATATATGTGAGAGAAACACTTAACTTTCTGTTAACTTTTCACTTCGTAAGCTGATGAACTGGTCGCAAATTAGTTTGCTTGACCAAAATCCATAAATCCACAAACACACAGAGACGCACTCGGCAAAACTTGCAAAGTTTTGAACTGAAAACTTCAGCACGAAAGTAAGCAAAGTTCAAAGAGAGCAAACTTTTTGGACATATTCGTCGGAGTACGGAATATGCTGTATTATAGGTTAAGTGAAACGAACTCCCAGAGCAGAAGGGCATGGTCAGGGAATGTAAGGCGACTCAATGTGAGTATGTGTGTTCGTTCGGGTATTAAGCTGACAAAAACTGTAAACCACAGAATGAAAACTTTTCTAAATTTGTTTTTTTTTTTGGTTTTGTTTTTGTTATCTCTGTTTTTGTTGTTGTTCCTGGAGCCAGTCAACAGAATCGGCCAACAAACAAAGCAACCTAAAAATTTCCATAAGCAAACAAGCGTTTTGAAAATGCTATTTTATGCAGTATTAAATTTGGTTCCTTTGCCGACTTTTGGTCCTTGTCGTTCTGGCAGCAGCATATGTGTCCTCTTCAGCTCTTCCTGACACCCAGCACACAGCACACCAAACTATAATGCGCTGCAGATGCGGATCCTGCCTGTCTGCCTTGCCTGTCCAACCTCCGGTTGTCTGTCTATATATGTATGTATGTACTATATGTAAATGGGCGGGGCTCAATGCGGCTGGCTTTTGGTGTCAAAGCTGTCGCCCGTGCGGCCTCTGCCGCCATTGTGCGATGTGGTTCTCAGTGTCTCTTGTTGTCTCTAGAACGGCTCTCGGCGCTTCCGACTGGCCCTGCGGCGTCAGAGTGTCACACAAAAAGGTGCAGATGTCGCCTCTAAATGCTGCTCCGAACAGCAACGACAACAGCATGTTAACCCCTTGCCAGAGCAACAGCGTCACCGCACACTACCACACCAACGGCAGATGGAGATGGCATCGTTTACTTGGGTTGCTCGCTCGGTCGCTTGGTCGGTCACTTGTCTTGTCGTTTGGGTCGATTGGCAGTTCGGTATGCTGCTTAAGTAATTGGCATACAAATTTGCGCACTCAACGACCCAAACAGTTTCTATGCTCAGGGAGTATGTTAACAAGAATGAAAGGTTAACTTTGACAAGCCGAAGATGTTACATATATATACTCTTCCTGCTTATGGCTTAAAACTACCGATTGTTTCTATGGTCAATAGCTTCTTATAGCTTATAGCTATACAATATTTTTAATCATTCAAGCCCGATTCGATTAACATATACAATTGTAGTAGGAGAGTTTTAAAAGTGAATGACTAAAGTCGCCTTTAAAATTGATCACAAAACTGATGTTCTCTCTGTGGAAGTGCACAAAATATGCAAATTTCTTGCTGAAATCAAGCTTACCCTGACTTTTCTGCAACCTTTTGCTGATGAGATCGTTAATATAGATTTGCCGCTCTACGCTCAATTTCAAAGTCCTTTTTACCTAAACACACCATAAATTCCAATCGAAATCTGCTTGAAACATATCACCGAACTCGAATAAACAGACCGTTCCCTTATCTGTTTATTTCCATATCCGAGTTCACTTCAATTGCCATATTCATACTAAGCTGACATTCAAATTGAATAGTCTTAGAGATAAGACGTAAAATGAGTTGGTTTTGGATGCAAAATATAATACATTTTTGACATACGTTTATACGTCTGTTTTAATATTTATACACTATGTAGATACCCTATTATTATACCCACCCAGAGAGTGAAGAATGCGACGCACCTCAGGAGAAACCTTTTAAAATGTGCAAGGGTATAAATCCTCCGCCATGTTGAAGGTGGCTTTTCATTCTTTTTCTTTCATGTTAATATCTTTCTGAATACGGATACAAATATTTATATTTACGTTTACAGAACAATTTATATGCAGTTGCTGTTCAAGTATCGTTGTGAGAACAGTTAATTGTACTCACACATTTAACTTGATGTTCTCTTTACTGGTTAATTACACTTGTTGTATTATATGTATACCAATGTAACTGTCAGTGTTCAAATTGGCCCCAGACTATTGTTATTGTTTTAGTTATTTATTATCCTAGACAAATTTATAATAATGTCTAATAATAGCGTATAATTTGTAAACCCTTTCATTGAGTATATTACTCTTTCTAGTCTATGTTAACTGTCTTTATATCGAACAACAATAATTTTCAAATCCGACTGCAGAATGCAGAACAAAATCGGTTCTGTTTACTTTGGACTTGTTCGAGTTTGTTATTTTAAGGCGTTTGTGTTTGTGTTAATGTAAAGCAGAAGGTTCCTCGAACAAAGCTGCTTAAATGCTCACATATGCTCACAATGTTTACACAAATTATTATCATTTACATGCGATTTTCATTGCGTTTATTGCTACAGCTAAGCAAATATTGACTCACAGTCGGCAGACCTGCCCCACATGCATACAAATTACAGAGTCAAAAGAAATCCAAGCAACCGTGCAACTAAAAATTCTGTATTATGGCGCCTACTGACAACCTGATGTGCTCACAAATTTGTACGTTACTAGAGGTAGAGTATTTGATAGACGAGTAGTTATACTTCTTATTTGAATACTTTCATTTTGGATTGTGTCCAAATGCAAAGAGGCAAACATTGTATGCCGTTAATTGTCGATATTATATATATTTTCCTACATATACAGATGTATATTCTTAGTCAGGATCAACAGCATTAGAACCGATTTCTTTGAAGACAGCCCAATAGAACCAACCAAAGCTTACTTTAACTATCTAGAAATGTTCTTAGATGTCATAACTAAATAATAGTAACCTTCAACAGAATGAAGCCTTGTCAAATTAAATAAAATAATATTGTGATTAATTTATGAACCACTAAAAAAAAATTTAAAGAGTTCTCCCAGTTTATCCAACTGCTGGAAATAGTATCCTAATGTCTCATAATAAAACTGTGGCTCAGTCATACTTGTTGCTTTCTAAGAAAGTGTATTTAACTTTATGTGACAATAAAGAAAGTCTACCATTTAATTGACTAGTAAATTTTAAAATTGATGATTTGTCGTTTGTCAGTTTGCAGGTTAAGATTAATTGTTATTGAATGATAAAGTTTGGTGCCTAAAGACAAGGCTATAAAAATTGAATATACGTTATGTGTTGCGAATACATATTTGCCTGTTTATACAGACAAAATTAAATTCAATTGCACAGTTAAATTTATTTATGCTGCTGTTTGCATATTTACATTGATGAGCAAATGAATAACAGGCACCTATTTGACATACAGCATGAATGTAAACAAAAAAGATGGGCTAACATACTCACAGCATGCCAAGAGTTTTTATGCTCCTATAGATGAAGGTATATGTTTTTACGGATATTTAAGTTTTGTGGAATGATATATAAATTTGATTTGTACTCTATTTCGACTTATTGTTCATATTTAAGCTAGACATATTGATTCGATTGGTTTAAACTTTTAACTTATATTCCTAAACACTTAAACTGGAATAGTTTTGTTGAAAAACTTAACAAGTAAACTGATCAAATGCTGATCAAAAATAAATGCACTTTATAGTTACAGAGTTGAATCTTTAACCTGTGTAAAATGAATATACCGTATTTTATAGTGAGAAATAAGAGACACACAGTACAAGAGTTAGAGATCTGCCTTAACCATCATGTAAACAGACAGTCAATTGTTTAAATTTATATGACTTTACCAGTGCACATGCAATAATTCATCTATTAGTTATGCGAATGTAAATACACTAATTTTGTAGCCAAAGTTGTTAAGTTTTCATATTGGGTACACGAATAATGTGTATCACAGACAAGAGGTTAAGTAAGTACTCTTGCCAAATAGTGTGGTACATACTAGAGCTGTTAAACTAGCATATTTATTGTTTCGATGTTTTTGAGCAATATATTCAATACTATCGCGATATTACGTGAGCTATATATTCTATTCTATCGCGATAATACGTAAAGTACACATCAATGCGGAATCACGGATACTCTTTTATCTAATACAATTGAAAGCGCACTCAATATCAAATCAGTCAGTCATAATTTGGTTAATTTTCCACCCTTAGACTGCTCGAAATAACTTCAAACCTGTGATTTCCAGAAATGAATTAATATTTAAAGACGCCCGCAAAATTCAATAGAAATAGTGTTGGACACCATCGATTACTATCGAAACCAAAAAGTCAATAGCGGACAGTCACATAATATTGGGTATATTGACATTATGGAGACTGATCAGCAATGCTCTCGTGAATACACACATATTACTAGGTATGTTTGCAAGTGTGTACAGGCTGTGTCTATTTTGTATAGGGTATCAAAGTATAGAGAACTGCAGCGGAAATTGTAGAATAAATAAATAAAATTGCGTAGAGAGCTCGCAACAGCTGCCACAGCAAAGACAAATAACTCAGTAGCTGCCCCATCTGACATTTCCCATCAGCTGTTCCGTAGAACAGCCAACAAATTAATCAATTCTCGCCTCACTCTCTCACTCGCTCATTTGTAGCAGCAGCAGTTCGTTCGTGTCGATCGCTTTACGACCCCCGTGCATTAGGTTTTGTTTGTTTGCCTTAAGTGAGCCGATCCCATTCGATTTCAATGCACTCACCCTCCGTCACTGATCCCACAGGAAACAACAACGACGTGCACGAAACGAACGAAATTAATTCCTCGCCACGTTCTAAACTCAAAATATTCGAATGAAATTACATTGTGTCTCACAAATCGCCGAATTTCTTAACATTCTATCTATTCAGCCTATAGAGATCGCATATCCCAGACGGGAGCAAGAACTGTTGCGTGTTGACATTTAATTGCCGGCTCGACTTGATGTCAAAATAAATAAATGGAAATTAAAATAACTTATTGATGGCTATGGGGCATTGCCCGTTGCCTAGTTTTATGGACTCGCATTGACTGCTGAGAAGGGAGGGATGCCTGGCGGGGATTTACGAGGAACGTCGAGTAGGCGGCGCATATTTTTGGATACATTCGTTTGAGAGACAATTAGTGGCTGCCAAGCATTTGGCGTCGAGTGTTTTAATAGAGGCTGTTGGAAATTTTATTGCTTGTTTGGGCAGGGCGGCGGCGATTGAGCAAAGCGATTTATGAAACGCTTCAGCCAAGTGTTGTCAGATCGTTGTCAACACTGCTCTCCCCTCCATACCTATACTAGTTATATACATAGACATTTGGGATCACATGTGTATCAATCTTCTATGCCAGTGGAAGAAGTTTATGCTTTAGTTTGTATATATTCGTATACAACCTTTATCGGAGAAATGGGAATTGTTGTATGAATGAATAGAAACTTAATAAACTTAATCGAGTAAATAAATAATCAAACGCAAGAATTGATTAGTTCTTTTGCCCAGTAGAGAATCTTTCATTAGATAATCTGTTTCGTTGTTGCAATAAATATATAGTATATTCCCATTCCATTGTACAATATTTCAATGCAAGTCTTTTTGGCTCTGGGCAACGATGACACGATGGCAAATTGAATATTCTTCCGTCGTCCCAAATTTCGATGGCTGAGGGGGGCGCGGGGTTATAACGAGACGACAAACTTTACCAACGACTCACCACAAATCGGTATCGGTGCATGAATGCTGGGTAATCCTCTTGGTAGCCATTCCATCATTTATTATGGGTTATAATCCAAACAAGGTGAAGGCAAGGCAAACACAGCGCGGGCTTACTCACATACACAGCACACAAACAACAACACACACACACACACATGCACGGGGCTCAGGGACACGCACAGGCAGAGGCACTGACTGAGGCAGAGGCAGAGTCACTGACGCAGGATGCGGATACGTTTCGAGAGCTAAAGATCCTTCTTTTGGGGGAGAGATGTGCTGAGTGCTGTGCTGCTCCCGTATGAATATATGTCTCTCTCAGTGTGTGTGTGTGTGTGTGTGTGTTTGTGAGTGTATCGTGTGTCTGTTTGTATCAGGTTGCACCACTGTATGCGTTATGCTGCAGCTAAACGGTTCGCTGCGTTCCTCCTCCTGCTGCTGCTGCTGTTGGTTTGCCACTTGTGTTTCGATTTTTCACGAGCAGCTCCACGCGGCGTTGCGTTGCACGGCAATGGTGGTACAACAAATTGAGTTAATCCAAGAAAACGGAATAATAAAACGCCAAGAACGAGCAGAGAGCGCACTGGATAAGCGAGACGGCAACAAACGGGCGGGGGCAGAGTATAAAGCGCTTTATAAATGATGCTGCCGAGTAGCGCGCAAAAGGTTGAGATTTACTTGGCCTCCTGTGCTTGCCAAATGCATTAATGAAGGCAGCCCAAGGAAGCTATCCCTGGAGTCTGCAGATCCTGTTCCTCCTGCTGCTCCTCCGTCTCCTTTCGCTACTCCCTCTTCCTTACTTCCTTTGCTGATTCCCTTTCCGCGACTGCACAATTTTGTTCGTTTTCCTTTCTCGCGTTTTCTATTTTCTTTTTTGCGTTATTTTTTTTTCTTAATTTAATATTTACTTTGCACTTTGTTTAACTTTTACTCGAGCGCTTTTCTTTTCATTTTACTTTTCCAATTTAAATTCCTCTCTAAAAACTTTTCCTTCGACTACGCGACGACGTCTCTGGGTCTCTGTTGTTGCGGTGTGTGGGGGGGAAGGGATATTTTGGGCTGTTGCTGCTGCTGCTGCTGTCGAGAGAGAGTGAGACCGCGACAACACACCACACTTGCACTCACACTTGCACTAACACACACACAGCAGACACACGAAAACTTTGCCGCTTTCTGCTTGAGGAAGAAAAAGGTTAACGGTAAATCTTGAAAACTGCACACTGAACTAAACTGGGAGTGAGTTATCGGTCGCTTGACTTGGTTAATCTAGGCAGGGTTCCTTCGATGCAGTCCCGCTTTCGAGTTGATTACACGTACGTTTTGTTGCACCGTATTTCAATTTCAAATATCTGCGGGCACCCTCACATTGCTCGATTGCGGATTGCTCGATTACTCGATTGCACGATTGCTCGATTGCTGTGGCTCTGCTCACTTCAAGTGGTCGCCATAATTACACTAATTGTAATTGCAATTGTAATTGTAATTGAATTCGCTTGGTTGCACTTTACACCAACACTCCACACTCACACACTGACACACACGTGCACGGACGGCACTTATCACACGCGCTAGTAATTGAGAATCACAATCAACGGTTAATCGTCAGAGTGTGAGAGACAGCGAGCGAGAGAGAGAGTGAGAGAGCAAGACGGCCAACGACCAAGACGACACACACGACGCTGACGACGTTTGCGAAAGGACTAAAACGCCTCGCAGCTCAGTAGGCGCGCGAGAGTCGAGTTGAGTTGAGTCGAGTCGAGTCGAACCACATTGAGTTGGATAAGACGTCACACTCACACTCGTACTCGCACTCACACTTACATTCGCTCAATGCGTGATGGGAGAGCGCTGCTTAGATGCTTTGTATGTGTGTGGGCTGTGCTCTCACAGCAGGCAGCGTCGGCGTGTGAGCACTGAGAGGAAGAGCAAAACGGACAGAGAGAGAGTGAGAGAGAGCTGGGAAGTGAGAGCAGCGCTTTATGTCAATTGCTCTACGTGCATATTTGTACGTGTGCGTGTGAGTGTGTGTGGAGAAATTCATGTGCATTCTGTGGCATGGCACCCCTGATATGCATTGCGCCTCTCCACCACCACCTCCGTCTCTGACGTCGCCCGCTGCATTCAGCGCTGAGGGTTGATTTTCTTGCAGTTAGCTCGGTCTGTCGGACTGTCAGCAATACGGGGCAGTGAGAGAGCAAGACTCAAAATGGTGGCCACCACCAGCAATACCACAACAATAACAGCAATGTCGACATCGACGTCGACATCGCTGAGGTCGTCGCTGTTCCCCTTTTGCATTTAACACGAAGTACCCGCGCTCTTGTTCTTGTTGTTGCTATCGTTGTTTTTGTTGTTGTTTTTGCTGCTGCAGTTGTTGCTATCGCTTTTTCGCTGCTTGTTACTGTTGTTGTTGCTCTCTGGCTTCGTCAAGTGAAAAACAGCAGCAACAGCAACAACAACAACGAGAGC
The DNA here is from genome assembly GCA_018903715.1 of Zaprionus davidi. NCBI lineage: Eukaryota > Metazoa > Arthropoda > Insecta > Diptera > Drosophilidae > Zaprionus > Zaprionus davidi. The sequence continues at coordinate 12,303,040 of JAEIGL010000004.1, read as the reverse complement.
GCTGTAAACAAAATTTGCGGTTCATGTGCTCAACACCTTCGCAGCTGTTCATCCTCCCGACAAAACTTCACGAAGTTGGCAATGAGAGCGGTTTTTATGTAATGCAAAATACTGTTGCATACCTTTCAGCGCAGGGAGATGAAGCTGAATCAATTATTGGGAGCAGCACACGAAAAAGAACACACAATTGGCATGGCCTGGATTATATATCCAGTGTATATGCACTTGCAAATATTCCCAGTAATTATACACTTGCAGAGGGTATTTTAAGGTTGGGCAGGAGTTTGCAACAGACCTAAGGAGTCATTTTTAACCCCATAAAGGGTATACATTCTTAATCAGCATTCGCAGGGGAAACGATCTAGCCATGTCTGTCCGTCCGTCTATCTGTTATAGCGCAAACTAGTCTCTTATACTTGGCACACATGCTTCTTATTGCGACTCGCTGTAAATAAGTCGAAACGAGCCAGTTGGACCGATATATCGTATAGCTGCCATACAAATTATCGGCCGATTTTTGTTATTTGTCTGGATATTGCAACCAAATTTACTACATCGGACCATTTCTACATATACAATATGCATATAAAATTTCATTAAAATCGGGCGGCTATAATATATAGCTTCCATGGGAGCAATCGGTTGAAATGAATATTTTTGTCAAAGACCAGTTTACAATTTATAAAGAACGTAACTTATCAGTGCCAATCACCATTATATATCACTATTATACGTACGATCTGAGGATATAAGAACCTCAAGGGTAGAGAACCCATCTCAAGCAAAATATTGGTTTTTTTTCCAATTTGGGCTAAGGGTATTTTAGAGTAGAGTGCATTCGACTGTAGCTTTCTTTACTTCTTTTCATTAGTAAATGTATATACGAGTATATAATAAAATGCAACAAAAAGAGCCATTGATGCCCATTGTAATCTGAGTTGGGTTGTCTTCAGATTGCCAAAAACTTGATTATTTGCATAGCCCATGGTAGACAACACAAATATGCGATAACAAAAACAACGCGTAAGGAACAACAATGGGACGAAAGCCACCGAAACTGAACACACACACACTCAGAGACACACAGGCAAACAAATACTGCTGCACACCTATGCGTATGTAAGTGGGAACAAGACGAACTTGCACGATATTCTCGGATAAGCTTTTATCCCTTTTTCTACCCCTTGTTCTTCTTCCGCTGATGTTCTTGTGTTGTAGTCATTGTTGTTGTTGTTTTAGATCTGCTATGTTTATGTACACAAAACGCGCTCTCTGCCCACGTCAACGACGACGACGACGACGAGGACGAAGTTGAGAATGAGAACGACGGAACAACTATGTGTGCACATTGGCACATTTAACAATGAACTGTGTATGTGTGAGTGTGTGTACTGGCAAACCCATCTCTCTCTGTGTGTGTGTGTGTGGGCATCTGTATGGGAAGTACGGCAGCCAGGACAGACGCTCAGCGAGGCGAGACCAACTCAGCAGGCGATGCGTGTAAAAAGGATAATTTGTCAATATGTTCGTTCGTTCCGGATTTGCACGGCCTCCGCCAGTTGCTAGTTGCCAGTTCAACCATCATCATCATCCGCATCCCCGGACCTCCCACTGGCCTACAAGCCACCCTGCTTCGATGGCCATTCGTGCGTGTTTCTGCTGTCGATGTCGTCGTTGTCGTCGTCGTCGTCGTCGTTTGCCGTACACACAAATTCTTTGTGCCCGCCGCTTATTCAATTGCTCGCTCAGTCAACACACTCCTGACTGAGGATGACTGCCCGACCGACTGTCAGAGTGTCAGACAATCCACCATCTCCATATCCAACTCTATCTACATCTGCCTTCCTTGCTACCTTGCTGCCCCCCGTCTGTCTTTCGGTTGGCTGCTTCCACCATTCGGTTAGCAATGGTTAATAGGGCTTAGGAGCTGAAATTATTGCCTTGTTCAGTGTGAACCAAGCCAAATCGGATGAGTACTGCCTCCCCCCCCCACACTTGCTGCACTTATGTATGTGCGGTGTGTGTGTGTGTGTGTGGGGGCGGGACGTGTGTATTGGGGTTTTCCTTTTGGGTGGGTACTGACACTAAACGTTTGATTATTAGAGGGTTCGCATTGGACTAAAGTGTGGGAATGATCAATGAATGTTGTGGGGGACGGGAGTTGATATCTGATTTGGGAAATGGGAATTTTCAAGAGAAATAATAAAGTGAACATATCTTTATTGACTGCTAAAGGAACATCAAATGTAACAGATTCAATAAGCTTTAATTGAACATAAAAGTAAAACAGTTCAATAAGTAAAACAGACTTTACTTATTTCAGGCTAGATTTGCACAACTTCAATTGGGAATTCTGGCAGAGCAAAGAGTGCAAAACTGTTGACGATCTGTAGTTCCAGACCAAAGTGAAATGCGAGGAACAACAACAAACTGTGGACAATCAGAGCGCAAAGCAAACCAAAGTCGAGCAAGAAAAAGTCATTGGCGAAACCAATAACACAATAAACTGTTCATTGCAGCACAACCAACTAACCAACACCCTCTCCCCCCATAGTACATAGTCACAATGGGCAATACACATCAACGAGAGAGAGAAAGAACAAGCACCAAAACTTGACTGTGATATACCAGGCTAACTACCTGACGATTTCTTATATATAAAATTTCTATGTTTATTTTCTGTTGCATACTTTGCAGGATCTTGTAAATTAGTGTCTATTTTAGTATCTATTTCTGAAATAACTTCTATATTAATTATCCGATCGTAACCAAATTTTTACAAATCATTTATGCGTTGATATTTATTGTGTTAATCAAAAATGAACAATCCTGCATTAAAATTTTATCAAATTATATCAAAATATAAAATAAACTTGATCTGCGTGTAATAATAACACATATTGATACAATATTTGGTAGCCCTAGATCTTATAGAATTTAAATTCTATGTTTTCATACGGACGGACATAGCTACATCGACTCGTCTGTTAATGCAGATACGTGTAGTTTGTGATGTCTGCCAAGCCTCACACAAAGTTATAATACCCTACCACCCTATAGATATCGGGTATAAAAGGAGAGAGAGGGGACTTGCTCGTTCTCCTCCTTCCAAACAGCCTGGAGACTTGCAGCGCCGAGGACAAAACGTTGGCGATGAGATTTTAAAAGCCATTTAGAAAAACACCCTCAGACACACAACAAATCCACAAAAATACCGACACGGATACCAGCGAGCCAACACTTGCACACTCACACACACAACACACACACGTATGTACATAAATGTGTATGTGTATGTGTAGACACAAACGAGCAGAGCTTACACAAAAGTGGCGTTAAAAATGATGCGGAAACACGATGTTCGTCAGAGTCGACGTTCGCAACGAGGCCGACAAAGATGAGGACGAGGAACGACGACGAGGACGAGGACGAAGTTGAGTGCGAGGATGCGAAGGAGGACGACGACGACGATGACGACAATGAGCCTTCAAGCGAAAACCGCTGCTAAAACTTCACGCTTAAATATTTTTCACACCACGAAGCGACAAGTTTGTGCATGCCAAGTGCCAAGGGCCAAGGGATTGAGGCAGATGGAAGTGGATGGAAGGATAACAACTCGGCCGAGTCTTCGCAACGGCACGAAGCTCAGCGTGGATATGCGTGGAATGCGCTGCTTGCCGAATAGAGAAAGGAGCGACGAGGGGAGTTGAAGGGCGAGGAACTGCAAGGGGTGGAGGGGAGGGTTTCAAGGATTGGGGTTGGGTCAGAAAGACTGCGGTAAGTAGACGGCAAATGTCTAAATACCCTGCTCGTGTTAAATGCCTGACATTCTGGCTGCGACCACAACAAATGCATCGAACAGAGTGCGGAGAACGAACGAACGTGACCCAATGAGTAATATGTCTCGACTGCTTTGTCAATTATAGAGGGGTACATCAGGATATAATATTGAAGAGTAAACTAAGTGTGGGAGATTCTAATTGTAATTTAGTAGGTAGATATAATATAAGACTTGAAGTTACATCTCATCTACTGAAAGTTTAAGAAAGTCACCATCAAATGTCACAATGAAACATGTTCCCTACACAATTTAAATCTTCTTGATCTGCTAGAACAGTCAAAATAAACTATAGTTTCTAAAAAATATTCTAGTTTTAGTTGATATTCATGTTAAGCTACCATCGACATGACAAAGGTTTTATTCTTGCATAGTTATTTAACTTTTTATCGCCTCCAAACATTTCTATACTTATTAATTATTATAATAATACAGAAGTTTAGAACATTGTTCATGTATTCCTTTATAATAGGTTTTATTGGAATATCTTGAAAAATAACAATTCGCTCATTAGTTTGTATTACAGCTACACGATATATCAGTGTGATCCCGCTCGTTCCGTCTTATTTATAGCATGCGCGTCAATAGTTGAAAAACTAAGAAGCTAGTTTGCATTGGAAGAGACGGACTGACAGTCCTTCATGTTTCAGAATATATAGAATAAAGACTCTTCTTTTTAAATAAATTAATATAAGCTCTGCAAGAAAATTAAAATGTTTTCTATAAAATAGAGCCCTCACAAAGTATAATTCGTAGAACCTCCGCCTTTAAAAACCAACTCTTTAATACTTGGGAAATAAACTCAAATCCTTTTTAGAATTTCCAATATTATTGCATGAATTTTTAATAAAGTCCCAAGTCAGCACTCAATGTAATTTACATACTATTCTATAACATGTCTGTAACATATCTGCAGCATGTCTGTAACATGAATATAACATGTCTACATAATGTCTGTAACATATTAACAGCATGTTCGTAACATGTCGGTAACATAATTATAACATGTCTGTAACATGTATAGAACAATTGTAGGATGTCTTTAACATATCTATAGTTTATCTGTAAAATGAGTTTAACATGTCTATAACAGTGTCAGTAACATGTCTGTAACATGCGTCAATATTATATAAATTATACATATGTAGCGAATTAGAACTGACTCTACAACGCGTTATCTTATTGACTTTACTGAGAGCATTTACAAGCTCTCAAGATGCTTGACAACCTTTGCGCAAGTTCGAGTATGCTCGACTCTCCAAGTGCCAGAGTAGTCTGTGCAAACTCAAGAAACCGCAAAAACCAAATCTAAACCGAAACACAATTGTTAAAAATTATAAGGAAAACTTTAATCATTGCCGGGGGGAGGTAAACGGCAGCTGTAACAGCGGCAGCGGTAAAGTCGGACGTCGGACGTCGGACGTGGTACGTCTAAGTGGCGGAACCTGGCGACCGAGAAGGAGCCTTGTTGGGGGGGGGTTCGTAACTGAGAATGGAAACTGGTAGCGAGTCCTGACTCCGTTAGCAACTGTCTGAGAATACAGAGAAACTTGTGCAAGTTTCCGGTCGTGTGTACTATTTTCCGTGCTCATTTCCGCAGCCATTTCCACGCTGCCACTGTGGCGACGATGATATACAAAAGGTACTTTCCTTGAGCTGCCAGAGGAGGATGGAGAGCGGTTGCATGAGCGGCAGCTCCGCCAGAATGACTACAGAGCACCAGACGATTGTTGTTCTTGGACGCACAAAAGTTGCGGCAACTTGACGATCTTGAGGTCACTGAGGGCGGGGGGGAGGAGAACAGACATGGATATAGATACACATATATACATATATATATATGTATATATATTGTATGTGCAAACTGCTGCTGTCCTGCTCACACCCTGCGGAAGTGCTGGGCGTGGAAAGCCGAAAACCAAAAGCAAACAACGAACAAGAAAGACTGAACGGCGGACAGCAGAAACTGACAAGTTGGAGGTGGGAAGTGGCAACTGGGAAGTGGGAGGGGTGGGGAGGGCATCATTCTCCCTCCATAGCATCCGCAGTGGCCACTGCGTTTGCCACTTGGCTGTTGCACTTCACTCAATTTGGGGCCTGCTCGGCAAAGTTTTTGCAGTCTGTGCTGGCGCTGACAGACGTCATAAAAAAAAAGCACAGCAAAGGGAGGAGGAAGGAGGAAGGAGTTCTTCCCTTCTCTCTGCTGCGAAGGCAGGTGCGCCAGAAAAAAAGGTACGTTGCTCAGTTGCTTCGTGCCAAACTTGTGACTGTGAGCATGTTGCGTGTGTGTGTGTGTGAGTGCGTGTAGTGTGTGTGTGTGTGAGCGCAGAGTCAATCAATATGTCAGAGTCGAGCCTCATCAAAAATTCCAATCACAAATTGGCAAAGAGCAGAGCAGAGGCACCCCAGAATCATCCCCGGACTGAGTAGACTAGTTACAGTAGCAGCGGCACCAGTCACTGGCCCCACCTGCCTGACCACAGCACACAGTCCTGCTATGCTAACCACATGGGCCCCACTGACGTCACGGCAACAACAGGAGGCTGGCAATACTCGAGTGACCAGCGCAGGCAATAATGGCATTTAAATGCAGGGTCACGTATCAATTTACTTGGTTATTAGTTACGAGCCATAACCTGCCCACTGTACGTACGTCACCCACTACCCACTGTACACTGTCCACTGTCCAGTGTCCAGTGTCCAGTGTTGTGCCTCGCCTCACTTCGGGTCTGTCAATATCGCTCACTCTCGGTGCAGAGCTCACATCCTGTTGCCCAATCCATTGATATGCTCACTTGGCCACCACTTGCCCTCTGACCCGATGCGCAAAACCGAGATGAGCTCTTGCTTTCCTGCTCTTCTCACTCGGCTCCAAGCGGATATGGCTTTGTGCTAAACTGACAGCGACGACCAGAGTCCCAACCCCACTCACCCATTCACCCACTCCCTCCACATTCGAACCCCTAATGGCAGCCAAAGCAGTTTGTGCTCTGTTTGTACTAGGCCCTTCTACATTGACCCCCCGCCCCCACCTAACCTTTGCATTGCCTGCATCGACGCCAAGTTTTCCATTTTCTTTTTCAACTTTGCACCTCTCAAAGAAAGCACCCCCACCCCCCCCACAGTTGGCTCAGCCAGAGAAAAGCCTGTCATCACAGTCGGAGATGTGGAGCTGAGATTCGGCAACGAGGAGCGCACCAACAACTGAGCTCAGCTGCTCACGTGCGCAATAACTTGCTCTACTTGGCCTTCTCGCTCTTGCTCTGCACTTTCAGCTCAAGAAGGAGCAAACAATCTTACCCAGCCACACGAGCTGAGCAAGTATTACTAAGAGAGTCCTTCGGCTGCACTCGGTGCGTCGGCAAAGAGAGCAATATGTTCAACGGGTCGCTCCAGCAGGCAGCAGCATCCTCTGCAGGTACGATGGGAGGAGCAGATTGTGCTCTGTCAGTGGGTGCCGACTAGAAGTTACGTGCATTGCTGCGCCAAGGAGAACGGGGAACTCAAGCCGATTGCCGATACACTACGAGAAAATCAAGAAGGCTTGTAACACTTAGAAAGATTTAAGTCACTCAAAGTGAAATACATTTTATTGTAGAAAATGATTAGTTTATTCTTGCAGAGGCTATATTAGTTTTGACCAAAAGTTCGCGCGTAAGCAAGACATCTCTGAGCCTATAAAGTATATTCTAAGTCACGATCAACGAAGACTAGTCTCTCAGTTTTTCAGTCTCCTTGATGAAATTTGCACATTGCTGCACGATGTAAATAAGTTGGAACGAACTGGATCGAAGCGATATATCGTATATCTTATATATATGTAATTAATCGAATGATCATAAAACCAAATCAGACATATAAATGCCATAGGAACAATCAGCCGTTAAGAAGTTTTTTGTGTATGGACTACTATTCTTTTTCGAAATAAGTAAACTCATCATTACTAATTACAGTTGTCTTTATATACTTTATATATATTCATCAAAAATGGACAACTTTAACACATCCTATAGTTTTCATAGGAAGAACCAGTCAGAAATTAAAGCTTTCATAAAAGAGTTGTATATATTATGTCTAGATATTGGAGATAGTAAAACACACCTGCTAACGAAAACAAGGACAATGTTATAAGATTCTGTTCTATTATATGTATATTACAAGCATAGGAACAAACGGAGGATATTGAATGAGATAACTAACAATATATTGTATAATTGTGTTCATGCTGGTATCATCATTGAGAATAAGAAATTACTTTATAAAAGTTGCAACTAATCGACAAGCTTATTCATATTCATGAAGATAGTCATCAAAATGATATAGACTGATCTTGAATGTATGTGAACTTGTTTTATATTATGGTCATCAAATACTGGATTTGATATAGACTGCTCAAGAATATATATGTACTTATTTAATATTTTAGTCATCAAATTATGAAGTTGATATAGGCTGATCCATAATATATATGCATAATTTTATAATATGAGACATGACTTCATGTAAACTCTTCTTAAAGTGTACAGTCCTTGCTTATTTCTTTCAGTGTAATATTGCCAAAAAAGTGTGTGCAGTAACAAGATGCTTAAAAAATACATCAACTCTGGCAGCAACAGCAGGTCGCCTGCACTTCGAGAGTTGCTTTGCCATGCAGCAGTCTCTGGCAGGACTCTGGTAGTGAGTCTGCTCACTCGCACACCAGCAGGCAGGCAGAGGAGGCATTGCTGCTATACACGCACACTGAGAGACTCACTCAGTGGCACGCACTCTCGCAGTCTCACACGGAGCGGATCCCCGCAGCCATTAGGAGGAACCAGTGTACTGCACTGCCACAACAAATCCCTAAACAAGCAGCAACAACACGGAAAGCCGCAGCACCAGCAACAGCAGCAGCAGCAGGAACAGGAAGGGAATCGGGAATCGAGAAGGAGTGCCCCGACGGGGACCAGGAGGAGCAGCAGCAGCAGCAGCAACTCGACTTCCGTCGTCAACACCAAAGCCGAACACGATGCCGATGTCGCTGCCGCTGCAGAGGTTGACGTTGACGCAGGCATCGCTGCTGCTGCTGCTGCTGCTGCATTCTGCATATAGAGCGGAATTTCCGGTCTAACCTCACAGCGCCCAAGCGGAAATACAAGCGGATTAGCTTTTAGATTTATATACTAACAAACTCCGATTAGACAGGTGGCAGTGGGCTGAGCGAGAGAAAGAGAGAGAGAGAGAGAGCGAGACAGGCACAGAGAGAGAGAGAGAGAGAGAGAGTGGCACTCGGCTCGGCACTGCCAGACCGAACCCAGAGCACGACCCACTCTCGTTGCAGTGCCTCCCAGTGCACTCAATGTCGTACCCAGTCCCAGAGCCAGCCCAGGCACAGCTCGTCGTGCATGACTGGGAGAGTTTCTGCGTGGCTTGTGAATGCCGGCAGCATTGCGTTCTCTGTGGGAAGGGAGACAGGTGGAGCAGCTGCTTGTTGTTGTTGTTGTTGTCCTCCTTCTCCTCGTTGTTCTTGTTGTCTTTATTGTTGTTGTTGTATTTTAGTGTTTCCCGTTCGAAGTTCAAATGTGAAAATATTTTCGTATGGCAAGCGTCGCCATACACACACACACACACACCGACGCAGATACATAAACACAGAGTTGCAGAGAGAAATTCACCACACACACACCTACACACACAACACGTCCTTCCCCTCTGCCTCCCCGTGCTTGGCCTACGCTTCGAACCACCGTTCATTTTTCAGATGCCCCAACTTGGGTTATTTTCAACTAATAGAGTATGTGGCCAAAAGGGAATTCAACGCAGATACATTTTTTGGCCAATACTCGTGCTGGAATATTTCTTGTTGGTTTTTTCCTATCGTAACAACAACTATTGCAACAACAACAACAGCTGCAACAGCATTTTAGGCAGGCCACAACAACAACAACGTTAAGGTTGCTTTGCTTAGTATTGTACATCAAATAGAAATCAAATAGAAAATGTTAATTTCTGCCAGCATCTTTCAAATTTGACCGATTCCTAACCTTAATTTATCCAATACACATGCACCAATTATCAGAATATTTTACAACAAAACAGAAACATTCGTTAAGAATTCGTGTGTACCATGAATGAGTTTAGTTTAATGGAAACTAAAGGATTTATTCTCTGTCTGAGTCAACATAACAATGTTTGAACAATTTGATCTCACAGACTCTATGAGCTTGGTCTACCAACTTTAGTGATAATTATAAACGTAGCTTGTTTAATGCAAAATTTGGCCTCATCGACTTCTTCCTTAAATCGATAAGAATCGAACTGCAAACGTTATTTTAATGATAGAACACATATTTATAAATGTGCTTACTAACTAAAAATTGGGTGTTATTCTAATCGAATAAATAACATAGAATATATTTGCAAGAAAGTTAATACAAAAATACGCTAAATATAGAATATAGTAGAGTTGTAAAACAATCGTTGAATGGCAAATTTAAAATGCATGTTTACTTGGCAAAGAATTCTAGTTAAAAACCAGTAAGAACCAGTAAGAAAAGCAACAGTTGCGCAGCACGCAACAGTGGGATACCCTTCGACCTATGTTCCCCTGTAGTTTAATTTGATAAATTCATACACATATGCATTATGCACATGCTTGAAATTAATCCCGACAGATGGTGCTCGCGCTTCGTGCTCGCCTCCCTTGTTAGCTGGCACAAGCACTTGGTGTTATGCTCATACTTTCTTAAATAACTTCTGTGTTTATTGTCCGATCGGAGCAATTTGGAGAATACGTAGATAATTCATTCAGCTTAGTATATGTTAAAGTCAGAAAGTTGTATCTTTTATACAGCGCTTACAAATTGAGTTCAAACATTAAATTTTTGATTGACGGGGGCGGTGGGCGTGGCACCTAACATTTGAAATAAACTTGATTAGCGTATAGTACACAAGAGTTTTCCTGCCAAATTTGGTAACTCTAGCTTTTATAATAGCTGAGATCTGTGCGTTCACACAGACAGCAGACAGACAAACATGGCTCAATCGACTCGGCTTGTGATCCTGAGCAAGAATATATATAGTTATAGTAGGGTCTGCCCCGCCTCCTTCTGCCTGTTGCATACATTTGCACAAGGTTAGTATACCCTTTTTGACCATTTTCAATGGTCGAAGGATATAAATATGAATGGAGGCCACCATTTATGTTTTTCCAGCTCTAATTTCAATAGGATGATCTATAGATTAGTTGGAATATAAACATAACGAGTGTGCTCGACTCTGGCTTTCTTAACTTCGAAGATGTGTTTCTCACAAACCATTTAAAATCTGTTCATCTGTTCAAGCTTATCGAGAATATGCAAACTATTGTCCAAGATTAATATACCCACAGCAGGAAGAGCATTAAAAGCACAGTTCTGCAAAGAGTTCGGAGATTATGGGGAATGAGAATGTACTAGGCCGTCAATGGGGTAGTGGGTAAATAGGAAATGGCTTGCCACCTTGAAAATGGCAATGAAAGTTGTCGTCAAATTGTCATAAAAATGCGATAACTTTGTTTTGTGTCGTCTTGTTGTAACTCGCTGTAGTTTTCCCTCTGCTTGCTGGTACTTTCTGGTCCACTGCTGCTATTTGTGTGTTTGCTGTTGTTGGTTTGGTTTTTTGTTGCTCATGTTTTCAACTACGAGGAGTATGATAAATTTTTACGATGTTGCCATAACAATAAACCCGTGCTTCGGCTGCGGCAGTGCCTGGGCATGAGGAAAAGCGCGTGGAAAATGCGGAACGTGGAAAAACTAATAAAAATCCCTGACTGCCTGGCTGCGAAACTTTTATGGCAAACTACGCGCCATCAGAGCCAAAAACTAAAAGAAGGAAAAGCCGTAGAAATACCAACGTGCATGGAACCAAAATAGTACATGGCAGCCGACATTGAGTCCAGAGGGGCGGGGCAAGCACGGGAAGGGAGACGAGGACGGGGACCAACGATAGTGCAAATGTGAAAAGTGCAGAAATAGCTCAGGTGCAGCAGGATAAGCGACGAGGTCGTCAAAGTGACGCACAGGCCACGGATGATGCCCACGCCCAGCCTTCCCAGACGACAACATGGAAGGTAGCTTCCATTTAATGTAGCATCTGATTTTTTGTTGTACTATTTGCTCTCTTCTCTTCTCTCGCTCAGCTCAATGCATGTCAGGCTTTCCGGTCTGCCACCGAGAGCTGAGAACCTTTTAAAGCCTCACGACAATAAACGATTAAACGAGTTTTTTCCTTCGATTTCCCACAGTTCTGATTAACTCATGTCGGTCAAGAGATTAAACAGAAGTATAGTACACATATATGTTTAACAAGCTTATACAAAGAGAACAAGGATGTATTTCTAGTGTTCTAAGTTGATAAAATAAGGCAAATAAGATAATACAGATACGCAGTATATAAACGAAGTTGGTGAACTCAGTTTCGTTTATTTCAGGCCGAATTTACAATCACAATTTACCATGCCATGCACCATCTAGAGCGATGATACGCTTTCCTAACCATATAATCTCGCACGCACACGTGACCCCCCGCCTGGTTCGAGTTTATTGTGCCGAGCAGAGCGCCAGGCCGAGAACCGAAGACAAACATCAAGTAGTTCGTGGACATATCGCAAATAACAAAGTGAAGTGTGTGCCAGTTCAGTAAGCTGAGGCTACTCGGAGTCCGGGACCCGCTCTCTAGTACCGACGCCTGCTGCTCCGGGGGTTTGTGATCTGGATACTGAAGAGCCCGGTCGCCAGCCTGCCTGCCTACCAAGTTTACACATCAGTGAGCAACAACAACATTTGCAAATTCAATTGAATTGATACACGCACCACTTGTTAACCGTTTCGGCATGAACTCACATGCAACTGCGTGCCTGCGCTCCCCTACCAACTCCCACACCCTACAACCCACCTCCACATCTGACATTTCACATCCTCACGTCTCGTTTCATCGTCTTATTATTGGTTTTACATACACATCCGTTCCTCAAATATCATTAGATGAACGCAGCATAGGCTGCCGAGCACTAACCGAGCATGAAGCTCAACCGAGTGCCCAGAGCCACAGATTGAGGTGGCTCCTGCTCCTGCTGCTGCTGCTGCTCCTGCTCCATCACACACACACACACACTGTTCGCTCTATTGAGCACACACACAGACATATAAAGAAGGGAACGGCAGCTCCTGGTCTCGGCTGGCAGGAGGAGAACACAAGCCTTGGCGAGTTGGGTTATTTGAACAATGGCTAAAGGGCCTATAAAATCACACAAGGGGTTATAAATCCATTTGCGATACCAAAATCCAAAAATACCCCAAAGCCAAACAGCGCCTGCATCAATTTGTGATGGACTTGTGTCGTGCTCCCGCTCGTGACACGAACTGAAACGTAACAAAAATAATATCTATTCACTTTCAAGTAACCAAATTTCTTGTTGTTTTCGAGTACATTTCGTTGTTCATCTCTAATATCTTGAATTGGTCTTTCCCATCCCAATTTCCCAGTCACAGCATGAGTAAAAATATATACCAGCTAAGGGTGAAAGGAAACAGCGGGAGCTCATGCGGAGATGCATTCGTGCGAATACTGATTGATCTGAGTCTCACAGACTTTGCATCAAATTCCACCACTTGACAATGAATTGCTTCAAGTGTGCAATATCTCAATTTCGACTGATATACAGAACTTCCTTAATAATTGAGAGGAACAAAAACATGAAAACTCTTTGCCCGAAGTTTAAATATAGTAAAGATTAAAGGTAACATAATGTTGGATGAGTGCAGAAGTTCGTGCCCGATGCAGCTGCGATATAAGAAATGGCGCACACTGTAACAAATTAACTCACTAAGTCAATATTCTAGGCAATGTTTCAATATAAATGTTTGTATTAAATATCTAGTAATTATAATTGTACGTTATCCAGAACCATTCAAGATGATTCCCAATCTGTCTAAAAGTTAAATTAAAATACTAAATTAATTCGGGATATATCTCAATAAAAGTCGAACACACCCGCTATTTATTCCTCGCTCAAGTCAAAGTGTGTTAATTAAAATACCGAGATACCGTGCGAAAAGGCACTGTAATAAATACCAGTCAACGGCAGTAGCAACAACAACAATAACATCAACAACAGTGGTAGAGCAATGGCAACAATTCAATTAAAATGCCAGGGGCAACATGCAAAGTGCCTGGGTGGAAATTAACCCCTATAAACTCATAATATTCTCAAAATGACGCACTTAAAAACACATTAATCACATCGACAATTACGGCTGTAACGCCAAAAAAAAGTATGCCTGCGCCTGTATGTGTGTGGATATGTATGTGAGAGAGAGAGAGCGCGCGAGAGAGAGAGACTGGGTAAGGGATGCCGGGCGCGTGCTTGAGAGTGCGTGACGTGGCAACCTTTGTGCGGAGGGCGATTCGAGTGATGTACAAATGGGAATTAACAAGCAACCACCAGCAATACAAGCAGCTACACTGAGAGAAAAGTCAGCTTAGAATAGAGGTAAACAACCGATCAGCAAATATGCAGTGTGCTTCTTTTACTGTTCTTAATATTGGGTTAGTATCTCTTGGGTGCCTTCTTTCGATTTGAAGACTTTAACTCACATTTCATTTTCATCCACCAACAATATTTTACAGTTTCTACAATATATTAATATCAGCAAACGGCTATACTATCCGTAATTGGCACTGGGCACTTGTACAGTGTGTGCTAAGTCCCCTTCGGTCTGCGAGATGAATGAAGTGTAAAATCGAAAATTAATAGAAAGGGATGGCATAGGACAATATTGTATTAACTGAAACTTGAACAAATGAACTAGTTTGTCCCAGGAATTGGGAAAATATAGACGAACGAAGTTTGGCTAAACCATCAAGGTGTGTAGCGGGTATATTACGAGCACACTTGACTGTAGCTTTTGTGCTTGTTAAGATTTGATGGTTAGTATTTCTTAGGTGCCTTCCCTCGATTTGAAGACTTTTATCTACAGTATTCAAATGTATATACATTGTGGAGTCTGATACATCCCCTTCTGATCACAGATCGACGCAAAAACTCGACTTATTACGGACTAACCCGTCGCTGTTTTTGGTCAAAAGTGAACTTTGCACAGAGCTTTCTCATATCCAAATATTCGTGAATAATATGATGTACACCTTCAGTCGATATCTTTAGAGTTTCTGCTATACCCCATCTCTTTTGGGCGTCCACTGTAGAGCTGGAGAAACATCGAGATTTGCCGAGACTTTTCATATAAAATATCGATGTTTATGGATGTAACACCGATTTATACAAGTCTTGTCTTTATTTATATATCTTTGAAAGGTTAGGGCCAACTAAGAATAATATTGATTTAATAGTAGGGCTATCTATGATATGTACTATGTGCCGGGGAGTTATCAAATGAGCTGATACATTTTCGATTGCAGCAAACTTATAATACCCTACAATCCTATTAGTAGCATGTATTTTTCGGACAGTGTAGTCTCTCACTCATACTCACAGGAGTGCATACAAGGCACAAAAGCGTTCGTGTCGTCATTAAAAACTGTTTTTGCTAATTAAGTGCTCAATTGAGCATTCAATTTCGTGCACACACACACACACACACACAGGCACACTCGAAAGAACACAAATAGCGAAGCCGGGTAAATATGCAACGTAGTGTACAAAACCCACCCGACACAAAAAGAAAACCAGATTTTAGAAGCAATAGAACCGGCACAAATAATAATAGACATGCTGGGGCTGCTGCTTCAGGAATGCCCCCGTCGGCCACAGTCAAAGCAAACGAAACGAAACGAAATGAAATGAACGAAATATAACAAAGTTGGTTATTTGCTCAGTTAATGCAAAATGATTCCCCTGGGGAGAGAGAGGCATGGGCATGGGCATGGCGAGGGGAATAATATCTGCAAAAATATACCATGAAACGGAAACGGAAACGGCCAACGCATTCGGGTAACACCAACAAAGCGCACAAAGCATTTGCAGCATCAGCTCCAGCAGCAGCAGCAGCAGCAGCAGGACGAACACAAAACATGTTCGCACAATGGGAGAGTGAGAGAAGAGTAAATGAAGGTACAAAAGAGGAGGAAACCATGTTGACGGAGCAGTGCGCTGGGCTGGCAACATGATTCAATAAAAATTACGCTCCAAAGTATGCAACAGAAACAAGAAAGCGAACTGGCAAACGGCACAAGGCACACAGGGCAGCAACGCGGGGGCAGCGCGTCAAGTAAACAGTGCCAACAGGGCGAGCACATTGCGAGGCAACAGCAACAGCCGAAGCAGAAGCAGAAGCTGAAGCAAACATGGCGAAAACCCAAGGCAACCAACCAGGCGAGCCTTATGAAAAGAAAAAGTACTTAAAAAGCTCACGAGCAAATATTTATAACAGTAAATCACTTTGGCGCTAACACAACACAACAAAACACAGCACAGCACACAAACAAAGAAGAAGACGGACAGCCAGACAGACAGACAAGGACAGCAGCAGTAGAGCTGAAGAAGGTGGGAGTGAGTGAGTGCAATGAGTTGCGAGCCAGAGAGTTAGAATAGTTGCTGAGTGAGTGCTAGAACCGAGGAGTGCGACGAGGGAGGAGGCACTACTGAAGAGTGGGAGTTGAAAAGTGAAATAAACGCAACAACAATGAAAACTAAAACAACTGCAATAGGTGTGGGTGTGTGTGTGTGAGAGTGTGTTTGCCTTGGCTCCTCGACTGACTGTATGGCAAAACGAAGCGAGCGAAACAGTTTGTATTCTTGCAATCCCAAGGAAAACCAGCAAATATTTAAATTCGTGTACTTCTGCATTCACTTACATACCTACAATGTAAACGTAAACAAATACTAAGGTATGTATATATGGGTGCGTGTGTGCATGGCAGGCAAGAAGGAACAACCAAATCAGCCAAAACAAATGATGAGAGGGCGGATAAGAAAATCGCACAGTCTGTTACTTCAGGCACTTTACACACACTCACAAAGACACACACACAACTGCACAGATACTTTGTATTTAAGTACTTTCAGAACTTATTTCTACTCAACTTTGTTGTAACCGAACTGATCGACTTTATCTAGTCCTTCACATTCGTCTATATTGTTCCCCAGGTATGCCAAAGATGTGAAGAGTTTGACACCATAAACAGCAGAGATAGACCAGATAATAGACCAAGGCAGCTCTTCCATTCATTTCTTATACAACGGTCAAAAAATATTAAGGTATATTAACTTTGTGCAAATGTGTGTAGCAAGCAGAAGAAGTGGGAGCACCCATAAAATATATATATTCTTGTTCAAGATCACAAGTCGATCCGATTGAGTCATGTCTATCTTTCTGTTTGTCTGTTTGTCTGTCTATCTGTCTGTCTGTCTATCTGTCTGTCTGTCTGAATTTCTGTCTATCTGTCTTTTTGTCTGTATGTTTGTATGTCTGTTTTGTCTGTCTGTCTGTCTTTCTGTTTGTCTGTTTGTCTTATTTTTGATAAGACGGATAAGACTTGTAAGACTTGTAAGTGTATTTAAAACTGGTTATCAAAACTGTGCAAAGGGAATCTTATTGTCGGGAGCGTTTGTCTGTTTATATATCAACTTATATTCTAATTTTACTATACAGAGTAGATCTCCTAGATATTCATATGTTATTCTAAAAGTTGGAATAATTGCATGTGATGGATTTACAAACACATATTCAGAATGACATGCACGTGTATATATTGTGTGTAAATAAATATGTGTTTCAGTTGCATATTTGAGATATTTCAACTCCTCTGTCCGCCCATTGCACTATTTGTGTGCATGCATACATTCATTGATTCATGCATTGTATATGGTATGGTATAGATCTATATTCATATATATTTGTATGTGAATGCACACATAAATAAAACTGTTAAAAATAAAAACTGTACAACTCTATACCGACGAGTAGCAAAATAAATCTTTCACTTTTAATACAAGATATAAAACAAGCGTGCTGAAGTAATACAAATGTGAACGACTATAAGTTATCCTGTAACAGAAATATTCTGATAGTTCATTTATTACTCTCAATTTTGATAAATCTACGTATATATTGAAGACATTGGAACTGTCTCTTGTAGTTGTAAGGGTGTATCATATTCGCAGCAGTACATAAACCAATAAAATCACATTGTAAAAAAGAAAACTAAATCAATTGAATAGTTTTGTGTTGTATAAAGAGCAGCATCGAGTCGAATGTAAATTCTATAAAAAAATGTCGGCTATGTGCGGATATATGTATGCCTTATACACACATAGACAGACAGAGAGAGAGAGACGTACATAAATGTACACATACTGATTCGCACTCACGTAAGCCTCACATGCCAATCTCGTGACGAATCTTGGCAAAGGGAAAAACAAACAGGCAAGCACAAATACCAAATAAATATGTTTAGCCAAACTGCCAGCCGACCAAGAGGGAGGGAATCCGACAACACAAGAAAGCCAACCCCAACCCCAATCCAATCCACCGCCAATCTACCCAGCAAAGTGCCCAACACTCACCCCACAAACAACAAAACAAAAAAGACGAGTCAAGCGTAACATATTTATTGACATTGCGGTTGTCGGTTTACGGTTTTCGGTTCTCGCTACTCGGTTTCCGAGCAATGTTGAACGCACATTGAATTTCAGTTAGCAGCAGCAACCACTGACTGAAACCAGCGACACCGCCGACACCACTGACTACACCCTACCATACCATACTCTTCTCATACTCTCACCATACCACCTTGGCTTACCCCATCAGCACCCCCCAGATGAGTGGCACTTGTGAGCGAGTGTGGAGTTTATGTTCCATACATCAAGGGTTTATGGGCTAAACGTTTATGTGTCTGGCAACAACAAGCTTTTAAAGGGTTTTTCCACACACACTCCCAACCTCAACCTCAACTTCAACCTCACCCTCACACGCACACAGAAAGAGTATATATATACACAAACTAAGAGTCAATGTTGAAGTTTCTCTGGCCACTTGAAATTTCACTTATACCATCATCCCATCACATTTTTTGCCTGTTGACGTTGACTAACCAATTCAGTGACTACCCAACCCAAAAGACGCCCACTCAATGCTTGACCTCGACCTAACCCCAACCCCCCAAGCCGAACATCAACCCCAAGCTCCTAAACCTAAGCCGGCATAGCACAACCTCATCCCATTCCTGCTTCGCACACATCTTCACCCTCTGATATGTGCAGCATTACGAGCGTATTACAAAATGTATTTTATCTTCATCGATTGCCAGAATTTATATCTTTTTTCATGCAACATCAGCGTTTTATGTGCATTCTAGAAGGCATGTTGTGGTTATGTTAGTGCTGACAGCTTCAACTGCCGTATGTATGAGTAACATATATTTCCCCCATTTGTCTTTATACATATGTCTATCTGTGGGTGTGATAAATCTCAGCGCCTTGTGCTGCCTGACTTAGGCGATTTAATGGCCCCTAAGATGGATTAGAAGAGATAAGGTAATCAAGGAAGCTAATCAGCCATAGAGATGCTCATTCAGTCTCAAGTGTGGCTATTATAAAACAATGATAAGTTCATAAATATGGTACAAACTTATACAAACTGTATAAAATACTAGATAGTAAATATCATAGTATCTTTATTTGAAGTCATTAAACTTTTAGTCTACACCTTCAATGATGGACCAATCGACCAATCGTCGTCCCTTCGTGCAATCATGTTTGCCAATTATGCAAATGCGCCCCACTGTGCAGCACTGTGGAGCATAACTTCATAAATACTCCAAACACTTGGCTTCGTGTTTACCACAATTTACTGCGACTCGAGTTAACACAAACAGCAAAACTTCAGAAAATAAATGCACATTTTTTGCCACATTTCCGGCGCGCATCCCCCCCGTTCGACCCTCCCTCCGACCCCGTTTGCCTAACCAGCTTGCCATGCTGAGCGACGACAACGGCAGTCAGGACGGAGACGGAGATGGGGACGACATCGTTGTCCTGACAGCCCCGGCCAAGTTGGGCCACAATAAACTGAAAGAAAAGGGTCGGAGAGGTCGCAGCTTGCCATAAGCCAAATATGGCTCTGTCTGCGTAGCTGTCTGTGTGTATGTGTGTGTGTGTGTGTGTGTGTGTGTGTGTGTGTGTGTGTGTGTGTGTGTGTCTGTAACTCGGACTGCCAGTGAGACTAGGGCTGAGTCTGTCTGTGTGTGTGCGACGAAAGTGTGGCAATAAAAAGGATAATGTAACTGTTATTCTACGCAAAACGGAAACGGCTGTGTGGCCAAAGGGAAGGGGCCACCCCTCAGCCAACAACCCTCAACCAACATTCGCCCCACCACACCACAGCACAGCACAGCACAGCACACTTCTCACCTCTCACCACACCACGCCTGTCGAGTGGCAAGTGTTTGAAATATTTCTGTGGCAAAGGTGGCAACTGGCGCAGGCGAAGATGTGAAAAGCACAACTCGACTCGGAGCTGCTACTGTGAGTGACTGAACAAGTGCCAACGAGCAAAGGACTGTCAGCCAGGGCAGAACAAGGGACAGGGGCAAGGGACAAGGGACAGGGATAGCAGCTGGAATGGGCTGTTGACTCGTGCAGACGGAGCCCGAGAGCGAGCGTCGCTGTCAGGAGAGTGCAAAAGAGCGAAGCCGGAAAATTGTGTGGAAATTTGAGCTTCTTTTGAAATTGAGGCCGGAAATGCCACACAACTCTCCTTCTCCCACACACACGCACATATACAAAGGCAACAAGGCTTGATGAGAGCGAGAGAGCGATACGGCAAGGGAGACTAACCCGAGAGAGACTTGCCGAGCTCGTCGACGAGGGGGCAGCAGAAGCGACTCGTCAGACTCGTCGGTTGTTGTGTTAAACAAAATGTTTGCGGGTGCAATAAGCGTAAATTCAGTGGTTTTATGTTTACTTATTCAGCACGCACCCCCCACGGGGGGTGTACCCGCTCCTTCCCACTCACTCCCCGCCGGCACGAGGACAATTATTTGATCCACACCATCTACAAAACTTCATGTGGTCCCCACGGTCTTCATGCAGGGTGAAGGCATAGGAGTTGGCCGACAGGGGGCAGAGGGGGGCGGGAGGGCAGAAGGTTGCAGAGTAGAGGAGGAGTTGAAGGTTGCAGGTTCGCTTGGAGTTGTTGCCGAGTTGATACTGAGTTGAGTTGAGTTGGTAATATACTTTTGCAAATCGATGCCAACTCCTTAAACGATGGCTGGCCTGGGGGTGGCAGGAGGGGGGGCTGTGGTGGCCTGGACTGGGATGGGTTTTGGCATGAAGTCAGGACGGAAGCGTGTGGCAAGCTGAATGCTCTTGAGTGTTTTCGTATGGTTGACAGGATAACACGAAGTAATTCAATTCGAAATACTTTATGCTGTTGCTTTTATTATTTGTGCTTGTGGCTCTCGTTTGTTCGCCTCTGTGTCCTCCTTCGCCTTGCCCTTGTTGTTGTTGTTGTTGTATTCTTGTTGTCGGAAGTTGAATTTGTGTGCAGGGCAGGCGAAGGCGGAGCAAGGCGTGGCGTGGCGAGGCAAGGCGGCTTTTGTGGGGACTGTTGCTTCATAAAAAAAAATGGTGTGCAAAGTTACATACAGTCACTGTGGCTCTTCCTCCCTCCCCCCTCTTCGGTGCAAGTGTGTGCGTACTGCTGTGTGTACGTGTGTGTATTTGTTTGTACGCTTGTGGCAGTGTGTGTGCGGTTTCTCCGTTTATTTATTTTTATGATGTTTCCTTTTTGGCATTTTATTGAAGAAGTTTACCGACGCCATTGCTGCTGTTGCATAAATAAGTGAGTGGCATGAACATAAGGACCTCTCCTTCTTCACCACCTCACACCCTAACCACCCACCCGTAACGACAACAATCCTCCCCCCCTCCCACACACACACAGACTGAAGCAGAGCCGCCTCGAAAGCCTTTGACCAGCGTCTTTTGCAATTCATAAAAAATCAATATTTATTGCACCCACCACCCTCAACCACAAACGTAACCCACCAATTTGCGGTTCTCACTTGTTATTGAGCATTTAATCAGTTGATTTCTTATTCAGCCCGCTTCAGCTTCGCTCCCTTCACTCAATTTCTAAGGGTTTTGTTAAATTGATTGCCATGAAAAATAGGGAAATGCAATTAGAGAACCTTTCATCAGAGTCAAGGGAAGCAGCGAGCAGACTCTATTATAGTTCGGAAGGTAAAAAACGAATGAAAATAACTAAACTGTAAACTGTAAACTAGTTTTGAATTACACTAACTTATTTGCAATTCAAAACGAGATATTCAAGAACTTAGAGTTCATGTAATTGTCAGTTACAATACAAAGATTCAACTCAATTATAAGCATATAGTAAGAATAACAAATGGATAAGAGTACATGTACTATATGTAAATTATGATTGTAAGAGTGCAAGTATGTACTTTGTGATTGTTTATTTCTGATTGTTATTAACAAACTGTGTTAATATAGTTCAATAAACCTGCCCCTCGTATAATACATATTCTTATAGCATGAAACTCTTCAGTTCAACATTTCCCCCATTCAACACGTCGAAAATTTCCTTTCAACACTATTCAATAAAAATATTTGATGACATATCGACTCAAAATATCTAAGAATATTCACAAAGTAAAATTTCCGTATGATAACAAGTTATAATTAAGTATGCTTAATAAACTCAGAGCGAATCATTGAATGTTACAATCTGGGAATCGGGACTCGGTTTTTGATGCTGATTCAGAATATATATATTTATAAATTTATGGGGTCTACCATGCCCCCTTCTGCCTGTTCCATACATTTTAAGTTGGCACAAAGCTATTATATATTTCTACCCTATGTGTAACGGGTATAACAATCTAGGAACTCCTTAACTTTACTTTATATAAAGGTATACTACTCGTATACTGCATGGAATCTATGAGTATATTTTTGTTATTATTATTTTGTTAAAGACACAGAATTGTCAATCTAAACTATTATAAAAGAAAGCGAATCGAATAAAGCTTGAATTATATAGATAATAAAAGTATTCTAATTTATGATTTCAGACTATGGGAAGAACACGTATAAGCACACACTCTTCCAAGAGGAATAGTTTGTTTAACTCCGTTGGTATCGATAGTACATTACAGTTCTCATTATTTATAACTTATATACGATACACTTATATATGCAAATATTCTTAAACGAAGAATACGAGAAGACAGAACAGAACCCACATAGATTCCAAACAAATGCATTTGAACTTTAGCATACGCTCAACTAGACAACTGGTAATAGGGGGAACTTAAAGACTAGTGAGTGGTAGAGTTACTGGGGGAACTGAACGACCCCCCGAGTATAAAAAGTGGGGTGGCTAGTGAACGGGTGGACTGCTGACCAAATAAGCAGCTCACAAAGTTAAGTGAAACCAATTGAAATTTATTGACGCGAATTGGGTTTCACTTGGCCCCTGTCACCCCCAAGCGGTTAAAAAGCGTTTCACATTACCAAATGGTTTCAGCTCTGTCTGGGGGGATGCATGTTACAAAACGCTTACCTTCTTTCGACTTATCGTACTGCTTTGGCGACGTTGTCTTCTTGCTTGGAATGGGCCTCAATGCGTTGCTCATGAGCTGCAGGAATTGAAACGAAGACATTAGAAGGGGGTTCGACTATTGTTGTGCATTATGTTTTACTTACGATGCGATCGGAACGTTCGCCACAGGGTAGTCGAGCCACTGAGGCGTCTGGACTGTCTTCCGGCGGCGGAGGTTGGGGCACCCAGTTATAGGCCCGCCTAGAGATGGGCACCCCAAAACGGTCATGCTGTGAAGCCTGTTGCCTGAAGTAAACAATATTATCATTTTGGTCAAGTACAGATAGCTCCCCCCTCCCATTGACCAACCTTAGGCTTTCATAGCAGTCCAGACACACCACTGCGTATTCTCCATTCTCTAGCAAGAGTCCATCATCACTCTTTTGATGCTTGACGAACGGGAACTCATTGACTGGCAGCGCCCGTACCCGTTTCCGGTACGTTGTTATGCCGCACAGATGGCAGTTGTAGTCATGCCAGTTATACTTCCTTTCTGCGGGGCTAAGACTCGGACTCTGAGCTTCATATCTGAAATGGGTACATGATATACATTAGAAAACCAATATAATTATCTTGTTTAACTGCGTTCACTCACTTGCGCCACTGGTTCAACATGGAATGGTAACAAAATGTGCAGACTAGAGCCGAGTTGTTTCGCAGCTGTTCGGTTTTTGGCAATGAGATGTGCTTCAGCAACAGTGGAAAGTAAGGCCTCGATCCCTGCATTTGAAAATATACAAAAAATTGTATTAAACTATAGTAAATACTTGCATAGGTGGATTAACTTAATTGATGGAAAACGTGCTAATAAAACTTGAATATTGGTATCTTTTAGCTAACTAATCTTAAATGTATGTGTCTAATGAATTCCGACATTCAAAAAAATCTCATCTGCACTTTAAAACGATTCAAAATTATTTGGTTTTGAAACTGATCGTAAGTAAGATTAAAAATAAATATAACTTAGATTACACTTAGTCTCTATCATATATTATTCCTTAAAATATTTAATTAGCAAAGCTTGTAATAAATCCGCTCTCTATTTACAGTTGTCGATATTTAAATTCAATTAATAATTATAAGACTTTAGGTACATAATTTATATAAAATATTGAAACATATAAGCTAGAAATTCAATTTAAAACTGACTTTTAAAATTGGTTAATTATTATTTAAATTTGTGCAAATATTGTATGTCAAAAGAATATAGTTTCCAGTTGCTGCTTTGTACGACCGTAAGGCTTGCGAATGAGACTTTTATAAGTGTATCTCCTGGTAAATTTTGATATGCCTAATATTAATTTATAATTTTTCTAAGTCGAAGTATCAAACAAGCATGCCGAAGGTTGTATACCCTTGCAGGTTCTATCTCATCCAATCATACTTATACTAATTGTATATTACGGTAGAAAGAAAATTGAATTAATTTGTTCATGTATTCATGGATAACTATTGTATGAACATCTTTACTTTGCTCTGATTGTTCCTATGAAAGTTATAGGATATAGTTAATAAAAAGCAAAATATATACAACAATCACAGTTTAACTTTGATGAGCACTGATAAGTTATTTCGAATAACAATACTAGTCTTCATAAAAAAGACTCTTATTTGGTATGATTTCTCTTATAACAGTTATTTTTATATTGGTCTGATTTTGATGAGTTTTTTTTTTGAAAAACTATACAATTAAAATTGCGAATTCAAAATAATTCTATTCATATTATGGGACAAAGTATTAATACTAAGTCCCATTACATTATTTAATACTGAATTAATTTCATTACTATCATTGCACTTTTTTGTTAATACATAATGCGTTTCATTATATTTATGAAGTTTCTTTAATGTTTAACATTTTTTGCTTAAGATTTTATACCCTTACAAGTTTTGGCTTCAATCTCCTACGATTGTTCCTATATTAGTGATATATAATAGTACTGAGTTTCATTCATGTATTCGTTAACTGTTTTGGTTGAAATATCATGAATAACCAGAACATAAGGCTACCTTCGGCATGTCACTGGTGACTTATAATGGTGCAGAATATTATGTCTAACTGGTAACACTGGTAAGTTAAGTTATTAAAAACTGGTCTTCATACAAAAATCTTTCTTTCGGCCAATCTATGTCAAGTTTTATGAAGATAGCTTTTAAACTAAGATTCCTCTCTCAATGCTGATACAAAATATTTATTTTTCGAAGGGCCAGAGATGTCTTCTAAGGCAATAATAAAATCAACCGACAGGTTGTATAGCAGCTTTACGATATATAGATCCGATCTGGCTAGTTTTGACTTATTACAACATGAGTAATAAGATGCATTTGTTCCAAATTACATCCATATAGCTCTAAGCTTGAGAGACTACTTTGCGTTACAATAAGCGGATGGACAGACGGACTTCGTGAGCTCGATATCTCTATTGATGCTCATTAAGGATATATATGATATATTATTTATAGACTCGGAGCTTCTGGTCATAATTAATTTACCATTTGCGTGGATATACAATACAATGTCATTG
Source organism: Zaprionus davidi (assembly GCA_018903715.1). Classification (NCBI taxonomy): domain Eukaryota; kingdom Metazoa; phylum Arthropoda; class Insecta; order Diptera; family Drosophilidae; genus Zaprionus; species Zaprionus davidi. The sequence continues at coordinate 12,277,073 of JAEIGL010000004.1, read as the reverse complement.
GCATCAACTTATCAAATGTATCAAGTGTTTTACATTATTTTTTAACAAATATTCTTCACTTGATGTTTTGAAATCTGTACTTAGTTTTGTTACAAACTTCTCAGTTTCTTAAACAAATTACTGTTTTAGGTATTAGAATACTTCGATCTTAATGATATACATACATGTACAAGAAAGTTATTGATTCAGATTAATATTTACGTATTAAATCATTTACTACTTCATATTCATATAACATTTTCATAACGGTTAAAAGCTGTCGAATAAGCCTCTATCTTAATGAATCTACCATATCCTAGAGCTTATAACTAGCCTTTCTTTCTTGTTGGGTGTTTAGCCTTTTAAAAGAGATCTTATCGCATAACCAAACAAAGTAAATGCAAAGTAAATATTGCAGGTTAATTGGGTGATAAAGTGCGTAGAAAAGACTATTTTTAACTTTATAAAGTTGTCACAATATTTTTAACATTTAAAATAATCTTAACACGAACGTCTTTTCTTTTATTACATTTGATTATGTTGATTGCTTTATACCATATTTATTTAATATTTGCATATTAATTCATTTTATCTACAAATGCATTAGGTATTCGAAAATAGCTTGCATTGCTAAAAGACTTTTAGCATTTTCAATACAATTATAGGAAATCACATTAAGATTTGTACCCATTTTGATAGATCTATTTTGACTATCCATTTATATCTTATGACAGTTATACCTCTTTGCTGCCATACAGGATTCTGGCTAGTGTTAAGTCCGAGTGCAGTCCACAAAGGAAACAGTAAATTGAGGTGCTGGCAGGCGTTGAAGAGGAGACTGATGGTGTAGAAGGCGGAGTACAGGTACTCATAGCGCCATGGCGAGATCCATTTGGCGAACTAGACGTCATCATGGGTGAGGGAATGTTGTATCTGCAAGGCAAGAAAAGTTCATAAGATAAAACTGGAAAATTATAATAATGCGAAAGGACCTTCTGTGCTCCAATGGCACACGCTCTGCATCCATCGACTCCCACTGGCTTGTTAAGTAGCTAATGCAATCCTTGCAGGCTAGCACACGATTGCTGTTCACTTCGTTGTTGTTATTGTTGTTGTTGACGCTATTGTTGTTGTTCAGGTTATTGCTAAGCCCGTTGCTGTTGCTATTGCTGTTGCTGGTGACATTGGCCTTGAGGCAGGGAAAGTGCATGGCATGCGAGTTCATGTGCTCGGCACTGGTGTACAACCAATCCATTTTGTTTGAGTAGCAGAGCACTTTGCAAATGGAGCAGCTGTGGGCGGTACATAAACATATATTAGTATTGAGTGGTTGGTATGTCAGCACTTAATCATATTACGGGTATTGCGCGTGGCCATTTTCGATGTGTCCCTGAGTAGAGCTAGGCGAACTAGGTCTGGAGTCGCTGCGCCGTATTTGCTTTAAGTCTCGCGCCGTGTTTGAGTTGGAGTGGTTGGAGTTTGTCTCGTACGGCTGAAATATATGTATAAATCAGTATACACAGATTAGTTTAGAATGTTGTAGTTTTGACCACATTCTGTGAACATCGCATACTGACTGGACAGTCGATTGCGCGTAGCACACAAAATGCGTATAATAAAAACTTATCTAATCAAAATTTATTAAATATTTCGTTCAATTGATTTTCCATTCAAGAGGTGCCACTCAAATCTAGTTCCCAAACCGCCGTTAACCGGTGTCAACCGTTTGCCCCTTATCACAGTCACAATTGCGACTGTATACTGCCTTAAGCCCCGCCAAAGAGAAAAGTTAATCAGTTTTGGCAGGCAATATACCCAACAAATTCTATCGATGAAGGCCTCCGAATTGTGTTATCAGGAAATCCATAAAACTTCGTTGAACTGGGTTACTATATAGAATATACAATTCAAATTTACAATTCACAAATGATGTACAATGACTGATAATAAATCGATCGTTCAGCAAATCAGTTCATAATTGGAAATCGAGTGATAGTTAGAAAGCAAAGATATATAACTAATGATGTGCAGAATATATAAAAAAATTTATCTAGAACTTTTTTATACACATAGTATATTTATTATGCCTTGCTGCCAATGGCATAGGTTTTAGTTCACTAATCTAAAATTGTTCCTACGAAATTGTTGCAACACTTTTCCTAATAGTGACTCAGCAATTGATTGTGTGCCAAAGTCCTCAGACATTTACTTCTTACAATAGTTCTTAATATATGAGTAATTATCAAGTGTCATTACTTTTCACATGCCGTTTAATTCTATATTTATGTTGACAACGTAAAGAAAGAAAGTACATACATATGCATGTGAATATATATACAAGTAATACAATTTTGATACTGGCCTCTTGCAGCAATAAACATGGGAATTATTTCGAAATACGCAGCAAAAATCCAAGCTTAAGCATATTTATTTTGGCATTAGGTTCTATGGTATTTACTTAACTTGGATGACAAACCAAGCACCTTTGTGCGCAAACTATTATCGCACTTTAATTATCTGTTATCTGTTAATGTATAAAACAAATGCAAAAGCGAAACACACACGGTGTATAGCGGAAGAATGCTAGATAAACTTAAATGTATGCGTAATGTAGATCACCGATTAAAAGGTGGCACAATACTTTCGTATATTAGTCCAACCTATGACAATCAATTATTTTCATACAGTGATAATTTGACAGCTTAAAGAAATGCGCAAGTATTCGAAAATTTTGAGAACTTTTATTGCGATATATTGCTAAACTTATGAATGTTTATTAAACATACCTTTGTAGAGGGTGTATTAATTATTACTGCGCACCCTTAATACATATATCCGACCTGATATACAGCATTAAAGTCGAAGTCAAATTTCATTGCTATTGCTATCTATATTTGTTATCTGTCTGTTGCCTATGATATCCCCGTCAAGTTGAGCCACACCCATTGACATCGAGTTGAAAATATTATGTTAGTCTGCTCAATTAAGCCAATAGACTTTAAGGCAAACTGGGCCAAATGTTTTCCTTACTCTGTTTAAAATTATTCTTGAGTTCAGCTAAACAATTATTTACTTGCCTGAAGACAATATCATTCCGGGAGACACGCGAAGCAAACAAAGCAGCAGTAAAATAAAACGTATTCAAGTGAGATCCAAAAAAAAGGTAAATATGTTTAGAATCTAAATAAACACAGTACATCTGTCTGTTCAATGTTCGTATGTTTGCGGTATCATCTATTGTTGTAGGTTAAAAGATGTCATAAGGCTCAGTCAAGGTTATTCTTAGCTAAGACAGCTGAAGGGTAACCAAGTATGCACTCATTTGTTCGGCTATTAGAATATTTTTATTACCTACTCAATTTAAAAAACTTGGGGCATACTTAAGCAATTTATGTCTTAATGTTTTTTATGGTTTTTTTAAATTTTAAACTGTTTTATAAATATATATTGGATACATGCATGAAATGAGATTAGAGAAATTATGAAAAGACACTTTAATATAAACCAATATCATATTTAAAAGAAGTGCAATTAAAATTTTTAAATACATTACGTTTGAATTTGAAAGAATAAATAAATATTTTATAACAAAAGTCAGCTTAATCTTTGCCCACAGTAGTATGACAGCTGTACAATTTTAGTCAACATTATAACCAAGAAGATAATTACTATATATGTACCGATATTAAATTAACTTTTTGATTTCCCAAAAGATGTGAAATAAAATACGAAGAGTAATAATTATTAAACTAAATACGCTACTTAACGTAGCAAATAGGATATAAATAAAGGTGTTTAAGTAAAACAAAGCAAACAAAAAAATTAATGGCATATGAGGTAAACCGGTTAGGGGCAGTTGCCTTAACACTGACTCGACAAAGTTTACCCATTTTGTTTATTGCGAGTCGTTTATACGAGGGTCGTTTGATAAGTCCGTGACTTTTTGTATTTGCCGCGCACCTGCTCTAAATACAACACTGCCCTGTCAGCAGTTATCGATTAACAGCTGACTGTAAAATTTGAAAAGCTGCGTTTTTGGTTTGCGTTTTATAGGCATTGAAAGCAGACGATCTCGTGAATTTTAACGAAAATGGAAAAAAGTAATTCGTGTGCTAATTAAGCATTATTTTTTGCGTAAAAATCCATCACCGAAACCAAGGAAAGACTTGATAAATATTATGGGGACTCTGCACCATCAATTTCAATGGTTAAGAAATGGTTTACTGAGTTCCGTTGTGGTCGTACCAGTACAAGTGATGCCGAACGTTCAGGTCGCCCAAAAGAGGTCGTCATGCCAGAAATCGTCGACAAAATCCATGGAATGATATTGGATGATCGGAGAATGAAAGTGCGTGAGGTAGCTGAGGCTGTAGGCATCTCAACTGAACGGGTACATCACATTTTACATGAATATTTGGACATGAAAAAGCTTTCCGCGCGATGGGTGCCGCGATTGCTCACACACGACCATAAGCGCAACCGTGTGACCATTTCAAAGGAGTGTTTGGCGATGTTCAACCGCAATCCAAACGAATTTTTGCGCCGTTTCGTTACCGTAGACGAAACATGGATCCACCACACCACACCAGAGACCAAAGAACAATCAAGACAGTGGGTTTCTCCGGGTGAACGTGCACCAAAGAAGGCCAAGGTGGGTCTGTCGGCCAACAAGGTCATGGCCACAGTTTTTGGGATGCACAAGGTATCATTCACATCGATTACCTTGAAAAGGGTAAAACGATCACCGGCGAATATTATTCAGAGCTTTTGGACAGATTCGATATTGATTTGAAGCAGAAACGACCGCATTTGGCGAAAAAAAGTGCTGTTCCATCAGGACAATGCACGGGTGCACACGTGTGTAGTCAGCATGGCAAAATTTCATAAATTGGGCTACGAACTGCTACCCCATCCAGCATATTCTCCAGATTTAGCCCCCTGTGACTATTTTTTGTTTCCAAACATGAAGAAATGGCTCGGCGGTAAGAGATTCGGGTCAAATGAAGAGGTCATCACAGAAACAAACGACTATTTTGAGGGCCTTGAAAAACCTATTATTTGGAAGGAATAAAAAAATTGGAAAAACGCTACTAAATGTATAGAGCTAAAAGGAGATTATGTTGAGAAATAAAACGCTTCTTTGACGAAAAAAATATATTTTATTCAAAAAGTCACGGACTTATCAAACGACCCTCGTATTTTCTCCTCGTTTATATTCTCTGTTTCTGTTGCTGTTTTTTTCTTTTTGTTGTCTTTTGTTTACTTATTAAATAATTCGTTTTATTTCTGTGTCATGTTTAGCCTGAGTTGTTGTTTTGGATTGTGTATATAGTATACTGTATAGTATAGTAAAGTGTAGTATATATGCGCTTCAGCACGCCCCGATTTTGAATAGTATTTAAAGCGCACATGCCGAATGGACTTGTGCTTGTGTGCCCCGTGGCTTTGCGGCAATCTAATCTTGACATTTGTTGACTCAAATTGGTTAACATGTTGACACTCGACTGTTGACTGTGAGTTGGATGCCTCGCGGCACGCCCCTCCCAGATAACAGGGGCAACTAATGAAGCTGCCCCCGCTCGCTCTGCTTATCAGGTCTTTCCGCCGCAGCAAGACTCGTATATATATTCTACATAATTGATATCGCTGCCTCCGACCTTCAACATGCAAATGAATTACTCAACATGTTTCATCAGTTGTCTGTCTGTTCATGCGACTGTCCATTCGCCAGTTCGTTCGTCTGTCTGTCTATCTATCTCTCTGTCTGTCTGTCTATCTGTCTGTCTGTTTGTCTGTCTATCTGCACTACTCTTATGTTAGTATGGGTCATCACCTCTGTGAAGCATTCGCAGGTTTCGTCGGTTATCAGCAGGGGCATTCGTGTCAGAGGTGTTATCGCTTCCAGAGTTGCTCCCATTTGCACGACACGGTCCGAGACGTCAAGTTCCACTTATTGTACGATTGTGCGTATGTGCAATTGTGTGTTGTGCTTGTGTCTGTTTGTGTGCTCTCATACCCTGTGCCTATGGGCATACAAATCTGTACAACAAGCACTTGTTGAGAAGGGTGTAAATACTGATAAAACTGTTGACCGTAAGATCAACAAAGTAAAATAAATATCAGAATACTTAGGTTGCAACCACTTAATCGAAGTTTTGGTTATCGAGTTTGCCAATTGAAAAACCACTACGAGTCATGTAAATAAATAACTGCACGTGTGACAGGGCAACTATTTTCAAGCCCCTCACTAAAGTTGTTACAATTTATGCGTAAAGTTTGTTCACTATAACAATACTAAATACAGGGTATTATCTATTCGGATGTATGCAGCGTTTATACTTGTTTTTCCACACAATGTGTAATCGGTTTTCCTATATGCTAAGCATTATCTTTACTGTCATTTCCAGCTGCAATCGGCAGCTAGTAAATTTCCATGTTTGCCCACTTGGTGATACGCCAAGACGACTCCGCACCCCCCCCCCCCCACACACACACGTACTTTAGCTTACAATGCCATGAAAACGTGTGGGTTGAATATGGAAAACTAATCGAACCTTCGTATTAAGAACTACAAATTGTTATTGACAATTAGAACGATTTATTGTTTGTTTGTTTGTTTTCCTCTACGATTAAGTGAGGAACCAAATCGATCTGGCAAACTGAATGGTAATGTTTCTCGTAACTAGTTCAAGCTGCACTTTGCGCATTGCAAAGCCAATTCAAATCAGGAATCAATATCTATATTATGAAGCTTACCTTAAAGCGCACATTGCTCGTTGAATCCGAATTTGTAATTGACTTTTCCGATGGCGAAGTGCGACCCACGAAGGCTGTGCCATGATTGCTAGCGATGGTACCACTCGTGCTATACATGGCCGACGTGGACTCCAGCGAGTGCGTTGGACCAGACTCTGAGATGGGAGCAGCCGGCGCCGGAGGGCCTCCCTCTGCCAGACTCGTGTGCTTCTCGCTGCAACCCGAACAAATCTGCACCATGCCTGAAATACGAAATGTAAGTCAGCTTTATATCCTTATTATCCTTAGGAGAATCTGTACTGCGATCTATTAGTTCTATTGTAACCCTGCTGGTTTTGGAACTCCATTATCAGTCCAGTGTTTCTTTTGAAACCTATGATTCTCCCTCTACTGATTGATCTTATGTCTATAATTTCGAGAAGGTACCTATACGGACTTCTTGTTCGCTTGCTGCACTCACCTTGAGGACTGATTGGACTAGCGTTTTTGTAGACCTTCATTGTCTTTATGAACGGATAATAGGGCTCTCTTTCTGCATTGGGACAACAGTAGACGAGACGCAGCTGCGAGGAGGGAGTGTCTGTGCCACACGTGTAGCACACGAAGGTTGTTCGCTCTGTTGCCGGCGTTGAGCGCTTTCTTAGCAAATACGAACGTTGCGATTCTGGCGTGTGACCTGCCTGCAATGAAAAAAAGAGACAGAGACATACATTAGTCAAGCTTGGATCAGTCCAGCAATTAAGATCAGCATTCTAATAAATGCTAATTATTTGAAACTTAACTCATTAAGACGCCTTCAAGCTGAGAAGCCGATGTGATAAACCCAAATACCTTATACAGGGTAGATGCCCCCGATCTTATAAATTGACGCCGTTTTAAAAATAAACTCAACACAAACCTCAAAGTCCTCCAGCTGAGTGTGAAATGCAAATAACACTGTGTGCCTATTTAATGACGATTATCGCTTGTTGTGAAATATAACATACAACAGAAAAATGACGAAAACAGTAAAATTACGATTGACCATCAGATGTTATGTAAGAAAACTATTTAAACAAAATATGTCTTCCTATTTTGGTAGAATTTTGCTGTAGACAATCCTAGAGCCTTGCTTGGTGTAGTATTTATTAATAACATTATTCAATGTGACATAAAGTGACGAGTTGCTTCACTGGTTCCACATCTATGTTTCTTGATGAATCGCTACTTTCCACCAACACTCCCTTATTGTACTTCAAATACAGTTGTGGTCACATAATGTGCACAACAAAATATTAAGCAAAGATGAAAAGAAACAAACTCAAATGCCATAGTGTCGCACGGTAAAGAGTTAACAAACAATCAAATAAAAGAGGAAAAAAGGTAACCTTCGGTATGCCGAAAGCTTTATACCCCTACAGGTTCATATGTATATCATCCGATCATTTCAATACTATTTATATATAGTGGTGCAGAATTAAATGGTATTGTGTACATTCAATATTATGTCCCACTAGTTTGCGTTGCAACAGATGGACTCACGATTACACAAACAAACGGATATTCCTTATATTAGGTAGTTGAACTCCCTGTTGATACAAATTTAGAATATGTATAGGTAATGATGTCTGCACTACAAATCTGCCACGCCTCCTTCTGCCTGATATCAACGTTAGCATACAAAGTTACTATACCCCTTATTGGCAATTATCAATCGAATCGAATGATATAATAATTAATAACAAGTAAATCTTTAAACACTGGCGATGTTTCTCCTATATCTTAAGATAAATCCCTTTCTTTCCTAGGCATGCATAAAAATGACAACCCAACACGCAAACTTAAACAAACATATTTTTAAACGTATATCCACTTATTATAAGCTTAGTTAATTGCTTGTTGGTCTTAAGCATCGCCGTATTTATGTACATATTTATGTTATATGCATTAACAAATGCCCACATCATTTTTATATATTACGCTCAAGTAGATTTCACAGATACCCGGCTATACATATCTAGATACATAATATACTTATGTATGTAGACACATGTTTGCCCGCAAATCCTCCGCATTGTTCAAATCGTATCTGTGTCAAGCGTGTGTATCTCAATATGTACATAAGTACATCATATGAACGGGGGAGAAAAGTATCTGAGCAGCTGTCTGCTGTATCCAGTCATATCTGGTAAAGACAAACACGCAAGCTCAACTGGCATTCATTTATTTTATTAGGCACTAAGCAATTTAATTGTTTGTTTACTTTTCTTATTTTATTGTGTGTCAGATTTTTTGACATTGATAGGCGCGCATTTTTATTACACAACTGCTCTGTGCTTGTCATACATACATACATTTGTTTGTATATGTATCAACACATATCTATATATCTATATATGTGTACATGTGTGTGAGTATCTGCCGCTGTCGCTGTTGGGGTGCACACATCAATCTGAACAGCGCCAAGTCATCCATATTTATTGATCCGACGCCAAGCGGTCAAATGGCGTCGCCGGCGTTATTTGCTTCTGTTGGCATCGTCTACCCGCTATCTACACTCCCCCTTCTCAAATCCCCTTTCGCCATCAAGCAGTTCTTATGAGAAATCGTTCGTCATTTTCTGTGCGTTTTAATGCTCACTCTTATACACTTACTGAGAGAGTATATTAACTTTACACAGCAGTTCGAAATGCCCAGAAAGAAATATCACCGAATCCAAGAGATAAGTCTTTAACATATTAAACAGTTAAATGAAACAGGCGTTTAATTACTCTATAAAAGATACTAATGGGCATATGACAGGTTAAGAAAAATAAATAATAATAATATCATCTTGGTCGCTGGCTCGAGGTCAAAATAAAATAAATATATAAATATATATATGTATTATATATTTATATATTTCGATATATTTCGGTTACTCTTCGGTAACCGTCTTCAGGGATTAATTTTGCACGTCTGCTCTTGCGGGCGAGGAGTTTCTAACTGATAATAATAATAAATATGCCGAAAATACTTTCGTTTTGCGCACTTATGCTTGTTTTACCTTTGCAGAAGGTATATGAATTTAAGTCAAAAGTTTGCCATGCATCTTAGGAGACATCTTCTACTAGTATGTCCCCATAAAATATAGTCTGAATCAGTATCAACTGAGGAATCAAAACAGCCATGTCTTTTTGTCTGTTGCAAACGAGTCTTTTAGTTTTAAAGCAACACATATAACTTTGAATATATCCAGCTTATTATACATCGGCTTTTTTGTACGTTAATGCTAATAAAATATGATCTTCATCAAATTACTATGTTATAACATTGTATGTATATCAGCCATGCGATCAATCGACCGAAACGGGTTTTTTTGTGAAAACCAATATCCTTTTTTGCAAATAAATCAACTTATCAGCACCAGTCAAAATTATACAGTAATCTATGTATATGTATGTATTTTATTAACACACATTTACTTTATCACACAGCTTTTATAGGAACAATTTATATGTCCAAATATAAGAATTATTATAGCTGTTAACGACTACGTGAACATTGAACAACATCTTGTTGTAAAGTAATATTATTTAACAGTTTTCATCAATTAAAGGTTCATTTCTCCTTTTTATCTGAACACTGGTATAACTGGTATAAGAACAATCGGCGGAGATAAAAGCCAGAATCGGAGAGGGTATAAAAACTTTAACATGCCGAAGGTAGCCTATCATTTTTTTCTTTTCTCCATCACCGTTCCCCCGTCCCTGTTTTTATGTTGTTTGGGTTTCCATGTTGTTGATAAGCATTTTGAAATTGGGGGTCATGACCGTTTAATAACTATATATGAAGAGGTTTTTTTCTCTCCTTTTCTGGTAATAACAATTCTTTTTTCTCCGCTTTTATTTGTTTGTTTGTTAATTATAATAGGAACGTGCAAGAGATGTTCTGCTGTAGTGATCGTAGTTTTGATTCTCTCTCGCTACACACAGTAATTGTAACTTTTGATGATTTATAAGTGGGTTTTTAACTACTGTATTTTTGAACGGTGTTAGAAACGAGTAAAGTTTGCATATTAGTTATAGTGAGGGTATTCTAAAGAATAAATATAATTTAGATTTAATCAATTTAGTTGTCTTCGACGCCTATGCATTTTTTATATATTTTTCCAACTGAATTTCAATTGTTTTTCCATTTCCAATGTCGTCTATACATATTCTATGCATTTATTTATTTATTTGATTTGTATGCATTAGGTCGGGACCACAGTAAATTTATTTTTTCCCGGCACTAGAAATTTAGGTCAACATTGATTCATTGATTGATCGATTGATTGATTACTTGTGCATTGCATATTATAACGCCTTGAGGTTAACATTTATATGTATGTTAGAAGAAACAATCTCAGCCAGTTAAAGTACTTAAGAATAAAATAGTACATATAAGCACGTGTATGTACACATACCATATATATGTACATATATTCCACTGAGTGGATAATTATCTCATCTATGTACATTTATATATGTCCACTATCTTTGCTAGACACACACATAAGTGAATAATATAGATAATGTATTAATTTGTTCAGTTTAATATGATAATGCGGAGGCATTGAACTACACTTTTCCAATCACATAATACGTCAATTGTAGCTGTTATTACAGTTATACTATGTACAGAATATGAATAGGAAGTTTCCAATCAATTGTGCAATAACACGGCTTGTTTCCGTTCTCAGAACTATCTGGCATTAGTGATTGCAATAAGAACACGTTTAATGAAATTCGTTTAACTAATTAATTATTATATTTTGCATCAATCTAAAAGGGAAAATCACGTAACGCTATTGGGAAAATTCAATAAATTGTATTTATTGCAATCTACATAAACTCATCGAACGATTCTGGGAAAATTTGTAGCATACAATAGACATTTTGTTGAATCCTAAGCATTTAGAAAATCCCACACTTAAATCTGAGTATTTGTTTCTTATAAACATTTTGCCAAACACATTAAAATAGTTTTGAGTAATTTCTTAATGGAACTACTAGTTGCAAAGAGTTGCTAAAGAGGCACAAAATAAAGAGTAGTTCAAGGCAAATTATAACTGAAATCTTTTTAATCCTGACTGCTTATTAAAATTAAAATAGTCAGCAATGAGACATGCAGGCACTACGAATGGCATGAACACATACTCGGTGTATATCCGGCAAGGAAGGCACTTTCTTGATATCAAAAAGATAAGGTCAATCATTCCACGACAAATCATAGGATTCATAAGAAACTGTGGACTGATAATGTAGCGCTAAGTTCAGCAGGGGTACAGTAGATCTTATACATAGGTCGCAGTACAGATCCCCCTTTTCAAATAAATAATATGGCATTATTTCCTTATTGCCAACCCGGTTTGTTACCTTTTCGTTTTGCTGTTCCTTCAGTATAAGATAAGTCTTTAGTTTTTTGTAATCCTTCCAGCCATTTGTATCCTTTGGCTTGAAATTCACAACTGATGTTGCCGCTGTTGTGTCGCTGCAGTTGCCGTTGTCACTCACGAGAGCGGTTAGATTTTGCGCCATTATTAGACGGAGGACACTTTACCGGTTTTCACAAGCAGTCAAAATAACTCTATTTTATGTATTTCTTTGCCATACTCAATAAGTGCAGATGTGCATCAGATATTGGATAAGTGGACTGTGAATCACTTTTAACATTTCACACATTACTGAACTTTGTCGACGGCCTCAGTGATTTCTTTTAGCATCGACACCTTAATTACAACACGAATCAAATTAAATTTAATTGAAACTGATATAAATGACGTGTGCGCTTCTGTTGCTGCGCTGTGCACTTGGGCGTGGAAATTAAACGACAGGGGACAGACGAATAACGAACAACGACGACGCGACCAACGACGGACAGCGGACGGACAGCGAACCGCAAACGACGCTTATGATGCATCCGTATCCGTTTCAAGTGAATGAGAACGAGACTGGGGCGGCCCCGACACGATACTCACGCACGCGATCGTTTGGCAAAACTCGACGAAAATGATGATGATGACGTTGAAGATTAAGTGGTAACTAATTAAGTACGTATTGCATGCAACGCCGACTGGTCTAATGGAATGGTGAGGCCATAAAATCCAAGGTGATTAGCCCCGCGGTCTGTCCCAGCACCAGCAACGACTACTTGTTGCCTGCCTACCGTCAGCTGATGATGTCCCCCACACACATATACATGCACATTCACATATACATACAAGACACATGAGCAGTAGAGGAACGATTCAAGAGATACAACAACTATTGCCGACTGAATATTTGAGTGAAAGTAACTGAGCGCGTGACTCAAAGTTGGGGATAGAAAGAGCACCAGAAAAATGTACAATGAAAATTAGTTAAATAATTGTGAGAACTGCAAAATTATCATAAGTAATGTTGCATATACATACACATATAAAAATATATGTATATTAAATTGAACAATGTTCCTTGTAAGGCACCAACAATGTATCCTCGAGGAACTCTAATGACCCAACGGACAGTCGGGAGGCGTGGCCTTCATTTACACATTAGCCGCGTACGAGGTCGTTGGGTTGCGACCCTACAGTAAAGGGCAATAATATAGAATAGGAGACAAACAAGGCGCGTTTAGCCAAAGGGCCCTGTGGGGAGTAGGATCGAGGCGTGACAATAATTGTGTGACCCACTTAAGTGTCAATGTGCGTGCGACTTGGCCCCTAAGTTGGAGCTGTTATTGTTGTTCTTGCAATTTCTGTTATTGTTGTTGATTTTTTTATTGTTGCTGTTGCTGTTGCTGTTGTTGGCACTCTTATTATTGTTGTGGGCTCATTCAGGCGATATAAATCATCAGTCGCACGCAAATAAATCAAGTTAAATAACCGATAACAAATACAAACAGAAAATGCGACGTTAATGCCACGAGGGGAAGAAAGGGAAAGAAGAAAGAAGCGAACGAGGCGGCGAAAGCAACAAATGCACATGAAACGGTTATTTTTAGAACGGTACACATACACACTTACATACACTGTATACACACGAGCAAACAGAGTACGCTAGACGTCGATGCCGCGTGTTTTAAACGCGAAAAACGGTAGTTGTCGTTCTTGTTATTGTTGTTGCTGTTATTACTTGACTTGCGCGCACTTGTTTAAGCGCCTTGCGTACACGACAATTCATGTAGTTCACAAACAAACAAAGCGAACACACACACACGGACACACAGAGACGAGAACCAGAACATTGCCAACTCACAGAGAGGTTAATGCGACTCTACTTAGCAAAATGGCCGGGCGAACTTCAACACGGACAAACTTTTTGACACTAGAGATGTAACCGTGACGATAGCAGCAATCTTAATAATCGTGCAAATAAAAACCACGTCGCCACAATTAATCGCTAATCACTGGCATTCACAACTATGTACGTATGTATGTAAATTAAATTACATACAACGAATTGATTTTATTTATTTAACGTTTCTAGATTGAAAAGAACTATATAACACGTTAATCGATTAAGGTTACTCGCACATATAGCAATATTTATTCAGCTTATCAGAACTTTTGATTAATACATGTATGTATGTATGTATATCGATTGCATACGATCTCGATAAGTCACTTCGAAGTTCGTTTAAACTTTAAACAGATGGTATCGTTGTTTTTGTTGTTACATTGGCTTAAACCAGTTTGCGGCAATGCCTCAGTTACCGGCTACAGTTGCGATTATTATTACGCCCGTTGTTGTTTATGTATAGTTTGCAATTGTTGTTGTTGTTATTACTGTTGTTATTATTATTCCTGTTGTTGTTGTTTTTGTTATTACTGTTGTTATTGCTGCTGCAGTTGATGTTGATGTCACACTCTGCAGGTCACTTTGGCGGCAGAGGAAGCCGAAGACATTGAACCACGTTGGCAGTGACTTTTGTTTACTTTTTTATTATCACACTCACGTACACATATTAATGTATTGACCATATACATATGTTTGTGCATATGTAGCTGTGTTTGTGTGTATGTACGCACTATGTATGTGACTTTTATTGGCGTCATGCATTTATTAATTTTGTTTTATAGGCTTGGAGCGTGGACACTTATACACAAACAGACACAAACATACGTACACTCGTAATCGGTGTGCAAGTGTGAGTACTCATTAAGCGATTGCCTCAATTGGTGCGTGATAACGTCACACACACTTAAGCACAAACACATACACACACACTGACACAAACAAAACGAAACGTCGCGAACCAATAAACAATTTGAACGGGAACTCGAGTTCGAAACATGCGTCCCAATTGGAATGCCTACGCCTGCGTCCGACAACCGACGACGAATGACTGACTGCGACGTCGCGCTAAAAAGCTGATAGAAGCCGGAGCCCTTGTGTTGTTATTGTTGCCGTTGCTGTTGCTGCTACTGCTGCTGTTGTACGTACTATTTGTTGCTCTTGGGCTGCGGGCGCAAAGAAAACAAAGCGGAGGCAGCTAAAACACAAATGCAAACAAACAACGCAGTCGCAGCCGTCGTGGGCAGCACGGCAACAGCAGAGGAGCAGAAGCAGCAGCAGACGGCAGTAGCACGAGTCGTCGTCTACGTCTACGAAGAGCGAAGCTAAACCAAACGAGTGAACCAAATTGAGGCGGCGAATGTTAAAACAAAAACAGTAAAGCGAAAAGAGCACACAGCTAAAGCACCATTAAACGAGCTGGTATGTGAGCTGCTAAGTCGGCAGTCGTGAACTAGTTCCGGCCACTAGAATTAAGGGGTAAAAGAGATGGGTTTTATCTAGGGTTGTCATATTTATCAGTTGAGTTTACCGTTTAAAACTATTTACAAAATTAATCGAAAGGAGGAGAAGGTAACCACCCGAGACCCATCTGGTAACCCTACTTTTTGCATCTTTCTTGTTAAACTAATTAATTAACTGTTAAAACTCCCTTGGCTGTGCTTTCATATTAAACGGAACTAGTTTTTAAAATGAGTAAGGAGACAATGCAGGGAATTCGCAGTGAGTGCCCAGCCCTGAAAATTGGACACTTGCAAGAACAATTTGTACACGCGCTGTCCGCTAACGTGAACAGGAAAGGGCAGACAGGCAAGACAGGCAAACAAAACAAACATTCGGAGGAACAAGAAAAGCTAAATGGGCGACGAACGAAGGAGACAGCAAGAGATTTGAGGCGGGTGCATGGGCATGGGCTTGTGGGTCGCAGGGTCGTCACCTTTAACAGTAGGCGGCAATTGTGTAAACATGGTAAAGGCACAAAACGAAGAAGACGACGACGACAACGAAGTCGTTGATGACGACAACGTTGCAAGTGGGGGGACAAGACAAGGGAAGTGCGGAACGTTGGCCCTTGGAGGTCGTGATGAGATCGGGACACAGTTGTTTCACTTTGCGTCTGTGCGTGTTTAAGCAACGTCAGTGTGTGCGTGCGCGTGAGCATGTTTTTCTGTGTGTGTGTGTGTGTGTCTGTGTGCGTTGAAGATTGTGCGTCAGGCGTCTGCAGTTGCAGTGGCGCCGGCAAGTGGAGCAACAGCAACAGTGTTGGCAGGGTAAACGGGACACACAACAACAAATATGTACAATTTGCCTACAAACAAACAAACAACACAGACAGCTATACACACACACACTCACAATCGCGCACTGGGGAACTTAAATTGCAGTGTGTATTTATTTATTTAGTCGATGGCAACCCCAACAATTGCAGCAAACAGAATCTGCACAATGCCATGGAAACTGAATCACCGAGCATACCAAGCCAGATGCCACGACAGAGAGGATAGAGGGACACCGCACTCAGACGCACTCGAACGTTTATGCCTCGTAACCAGTGCTGTCAATCTAGCTTTTTCCCTGCTAGATCTAGCGAAATACAATTGGTAAATGCGAGACATTAATTAATTAAAAAGTTACTAGCGGGAGTTATAACTATTTTTTATCAAAGCGAAAATTTTTTACATAACCAATAGGGTTGTGAAAATATGGTTTTAATATCATATCGATGATATATCTCTTTTTTTAATATCAAAAGGATTGGTACATAAATATCAGTAAATTTAGATATTTTTATTTAAACAAAAAAAATGTATTTTAATTTACTATTAATTTATAATATATTATATTTCAAATTATTAAATGCGAAATCAAGTTTGATACATTTGCGTTAGCTTTAATAATTTGTTCACACAAATTAAACTTAGTGAAATAAAATTAAATAAAAAATGTATCAGATTATATTTAAGAAAACACAATTGAGCAACAGAAATATCGATAGAATATAGAAATATATATTTAATTCGAAAATATTTTTATACTTTAATAAAATTATATACTATTAATATCCCTAATAATTAAGCAATTCAAGGTGGAACCAACCAATATTGAAAAGATTATGTCCAATTCTCGAAACTTTACCTTATAATGTTGTGAAGTGTGAACCACGTGCATGAAGCAGGAAATAAAACAAAACGTACTGTATATTACTGGCTTTTTAAAAGGCTAGCTTAGCCTTTTTATGACCCAAAGAGTTGGCAGCACTGTGTTCAACAGTCACTGAAAGGGGAAGGAGACCGTATTGAACAGACAAAAGCAAATGATGGAAATTGAATTCAATACGAAGGTCGTTCATCCTGAATGCAATGTGACAACTAATGAGCGTACAAAAAGCTGAATCAAATTGCAAAATGAATATTTACGTATTTCAAATTATTCAACTTGTTTGAAACTCTATTAGAATCTGGAATGCTAAAAGTATAACATTAAAGATGTTTGCACTATGCAAATAATGTTTTATATACCCAGGATTCATAAAATTGTGTGTCGTAAGTACGACTACAGTGCATGTGTAAAAGAATTTTCTTTAATGGTTTTTTTATACCCTTCGACCATTGAAAATGGTCAAAAAAGGGTATACTAACTTTGTGCAAATGTATGTAACAGGATACATTTGCACAAAGTTAGTATACCCTTTTTTGACCATTTTCAATGGTCGAAGGGTATAAAAAAGGAGGCGTGGGAGACCCCATAAAGTATATATATTCTTGCTCAGGATCACAAGCCGAGTCGATTGAGCCATGTCTGTCTGTCTGTCTGTCTGTCTGTGTGAACGCACAGATCTCAGCTATTATAAAAGCTAGAGTTACCAAACTTAGCAGAAAGACTCCTGTGTACTATAAGCAGATGAAGTTTATTTCAAATGTTAGGTACCACGCCCACCGCCCCCACAAATCAATAATTTAATTTTTGAACTTAATTTGTAAGCGCTGTATATAAGATACAACTTTCTGACTTTAACATATACTAAGCTAAATGAAATATCTACGTAGTTCCCAAATTACAATCCAATCGAACAATAAACACAGAAGTTATTTAAGAAAGTATGAACATAAAACCAAGTGCTTCTGTCAGCTAACAAGGGAGACGGGCGAGCGCGAAGCGCGAGCGCCATCTGTCGGGATTAATTTCAAAGCATGTGCATATGCATATGTGTATGAATTTAACAAATTAAACTACACGGGATTATAGATCGAAGGGTATCCCACTGTCGCGTTTTGCGCGACTGTTGCTCTCGTTTTGACTATCCTTCTAATTAATTGTCAATCTTTTAGATGTGGGTGGCATTACCTAGCTCTGTAATAGTATTTCCTACGTACTACATGAACTAAGATAAGAGGCAACTAGTCTAAAGTATTTAACAACCAAGCAACAGGAACACAAACGATAACGAAAGCTAAGCAAACAAAAAGGAGAGAACGAAGGCAGACAGAAGAAGAAGGTGCAGACATGAGAGGTAAAGGAAGAGCGAAGTGAATCTTAGTTAAAAGTAGCCCAAGTGTGAAATAATCACATTAACCAACCTAAGTAGAATGCGACACTCGCCAGTAAACACTTGCCCGGTCGTCGGCAAACAAAGCACCTCCACTTCCTAGAACCCAGCAGAGACCCCCCGCAAAAGACTTAGTCAGAGTCAAGTGTCGCAAGCGACACTGTTGGAACAACTTGCTAGTCTCAAGTGGATGTCCACATTGGTGGGGAGGTAAGGAGAGTACGAAAACGAAGGAATTCAAATGTACATAATAATGTAGAGACAGCAAAATAAGTCAAACGATTCTAATCAAACGCTGGGAATGCTAGTAGCATTATGCTACACAATAGAGAACCCGAATCGTCAGGATAACTCACAACAAAAACATCATTATTTATACTGACTTTCCTACAAGATATAAATATTGTTACGCGTTAACTGTGATAAAGCTTATTCGAATATAATATATACATATATATAATAATATAGATATAATGCTACACAATATACATAATTTGCTTAGCATATTTATGCAAATATTCCCAATATTTAATATTCCCAAGAATATAAAAACCTTTAAAAAAGAAATTATTAAAATATGAAGTGTTCAAGATAAATATAAAATTATTAGCGAGAGTGAGTGAGAGTAAGTAAGAGTGCTTTTTATCCAACATGATTTCAAATTGTGAAAGCATAAATCAGCTGATTGGCCACAGAGTTACCAGACTAAGTTTTTTGCCATTCACACAAAATGACAGGGACCAGCTTCGAAGAGAACTTTTCGAGTAGGGAACTATACAGGACTTCAGCATTAAAGCGATGACATCATACATACTTTTGTATTTCAAACGTGAATTTAGGCAGATACATACATACAAACAAACAAAGAAACATACTCGTATTTCTAAAGCGTAGCCAACTTATCACAGAAGTATTTTAGCGTAAAGTGATGACGATGCCTATTGATGGGCCGTGGCGCCTGGAGTCTCAACGGTTTTGATGACCTAATTGTGTCAGTGGAACTACCCTGTTGCGCCTACATACACATATACTTAAATATTATATATTTTTCTACTTTATACTATGTGTAGGCGTTATGTACAGCTTAGTATCTTTCCGGTTCTGCAAGCTCCAGAAAGTAATTGCAAGTGAACTGTAGACGTTCGCGGATAACTTCATTTGTTTATCAATGACCTCTAGCTAGGGCTAGGAATATATATATAATAGTATATAATATTATGTAGCCAGCTGTTAGGCGCGTTTATCTAATCACTTTGGGCGTAGCAGGGCGTTCAGAACTGTGCAAACGGTTTAGTTTCGACTCGGCATTCGAACGTGTTGGAAGTGTTGCGGAACGTTGAGACGGCAAAAGTTGTTGTACGTTTGCATACGCCCGTATATAGACAAATCTCTATTTATAGAGCATGGATCTTCGTGTGAGTGTGGCGGAGAAAGTCAAATTGGCCGCCAAGTAAGTACAGAAGAGAGTGCGCTCTTCTCAAAAAATTACCACATGTCGGACATTAAGAGTAATTTTAGATCTCACAATCTGTGGGCACCTGATGGATTTATATATCTGCGTTTAGAGGCACATATTTATATATTTATACTGCTATATTAACAGCAAAGATAAGATAATATATATCCAAATTCCATTATCACTTGAAGAGACTGTCCTGCCATATATGTAAATATATACTTAACTCACACAGTAATCGCAAATGAAGAGGTTTCTATTATCAATAGAAATGCGAACACTTTTAGCAGTTATATGGCAAATTTTTGTTTGACATTGAACAATTCATACGATGATGTTACATTGCTACATTAAATTATCTGTAATAATGCTTCGATTTCAAAGCAAAATTTCCATACTATTTTCACAGACTAATAATTTGCAGAACATAAAAAAAATTCAATGAGTGGTTCTTCTTGGAATTTTAAAAAATAAACAAATATAGGGGGTATACATTGATATAAAATAAACAAATGAATTTGCCTATTGAACACTAAATTCTTTCGTCATTACGCATGATTTCTACATGCCTCATGCCCCAAGCAAGCATAAAAAGTAGCGAAAGCGCACCCGACAGTTAGATACCCCTAGTCCAATTTTGGTAAACCTTATAATTCACAATAGCATATTCTTCAAAATCTTCTATCAACTATTGCTTTCTCGCTTCTACACCGGCGCTCATAAAATAAAATATGACGCGTCGCGACGTCTACGACGTGCATAGCATCCCAAGTATTAATTAAACTTGATATATATGAAATTTCATACCGAATTTAATGTCTCTAGCTTCAATAGTAGCTTTTATCTATTTGTTCACAGATGGATATAGCTCAATCGACTCTCCTAGTGATACTGCTCAAGAATATATATAATTTATAGAATCTTTCAAGACACCTTCTGCCGGTTATATGTACATAAAGCTAGTATACCCTTTTTTATACCCTTCGATCATTGAAAATGATCAAAAATGGGAATACTAACTTTGTGCAAATGTATGTAACAGCTATTATAAAAGCTAGCGTTATCAAAATTTAGCAGGAAGCCTCCTGTATATTATACGCTGATCAAGTTTATTTCAAATGTTAGGTGCCACGCCCACCGCCCCTGCAAATCAATAATTTAATATTTGAACTCAATTTGTAAAATATACAACTTTCTGACTTTAACATATACTAAGCTGAATTAAATATCTGCATATTCTACAAATTGCAATCCGATTGGACAATAAACACAGAAGTTATTTAAGAAAGTATGAGCATAACACCAAGTGCTTGTTTGAGCTAACAAGAGAGGCGCCATCTGTAGAGAATAATTTCAAAGCAGGTGCAAATGTATATGTGTACATATGTATGTATGTATATGTGAACATAGGTCGAAAGGTATCCCGGGTGTGAAAGGTGTGCCGCGCGACTGTTGCTTTTTTTACTGGTTTAACCATTTAATTGGTCAACGGGTATAGAAATTATATCCTTATCCTTTAGGAAAGTATAATACTTTTGCCAAGTTGTGTATAGTTCCCTACTCATTCTTCCAATGTCATTTATATATAATAGTATAATTTCTGATCAATTTCTATAATGGAAGTCATAACTACCATACGTATTTTCCCATGGGATCATAATGTATGCTAGATTTACAAATGTTAATATGTATAAGAATATGGATGCACATCTCCATCCAGTTTGTTATTTCTTTGTGCTCAAGACACAATAAAATTATTCCTTTCAGAGCCGTCGGACACAAGGTAGTGCAATACCGGCTAAGTACAGGTCGCACCAAAACACTCGAGACGAAATGCGGCAAGGTGAAAGGAATGGAGCGCAGGACCGTGTACGACAGAGAGTCGTACTACTCCTTTGAGGGCATACCCTTTGGCAAGCCGCCAGTGGGTGAGCTACGCTTTCGGGCACCACAACCGGCAGAACCGTGGCAGGGAGTACGGGACTGCACTCACCCCAGATCGCAGCCGTTGCAGAAGAACACAATCCTGAATACGATCGAGGGATCGGAGGACTGTTTGTACGTAAATGTGTATGTCAAGCGGCTGGAGACAGAACGCCCTTTACCCGTCATGGTGTGGATTTATGGCGGAGGCTTTCAAATTGGTGGTGCCACGCGGGATATTTACGGTCCGGATTACTTCATGAAGCACGATGTTCTTCTGGTAACCTTCAACTACCGAGTGGGCGTACTGGGTTTCTTGAGTCTAAAAGATCCTGAATTAAAGGTGCCCGGCAATGCAGGCATCAAGGATCAGGTACTGGCACTGCGTTGGGTGCGTGATCACATTGCCAGCTTCAACGGCGATGTTAACAACATCACGTTGATGGGCGAGAGCGCTGGCGCCGCCTGTGCACACATCCTCATGAATACCGAGCAGACTCGCGGTCTCTTCCATCGCGTCATCGTGCAGTCGGCCTCTGCCCTCTGCGAGTGGTCCACTCAGCCAGATCGCAAGGCAGCCCAGCGTCTAGCCAAGCGGTTAGGCTACAAAGCCTCGGAGGATAATGAATTGCAGGTGTTCCAATACCTAAAGGATACTTCCGGCAAGCAGCTTGCAGAGCACTGCAATTCGATTGTGTCCCAGGAAGAGCATCGCAACTATGAGATCATTGCCTTTGGACCTGTCATTGAGACGTATGTGGATGAGGATTGTGTGGTGCCACGACCACACATTGAACAATTGGCAAGTGCCTGGGGCAACGAATTGCCGCTCATCATTGGCGGTACCTCATTCGAGGGCCTGTTTAGTTATCAGACCACCATACAGGACTCGGAGTACATGCTTAGTGCCTTTGAAGCCCTGATTCCACAACCCGTCCGAGACACAATCGATGCCAGCGAGCTGGCAGAGCAGTTGCGTCGCCTTAAGCTGGCGTACTTCGACGACGCCGATCGTGGCAGCATGGAGCTCTTCGAGTGCCTACGCGTGTTGAGTGTCAAGAACTTCTGGCATGGTATCCATCGTGCACTATTAGCCCGTGCTGCCTATGCTCCAACAACGCCAACCTATTTGTATCGCTTCGACATGGACTCTCCACATTTTAATCATTATCGCCTGCTAAATTGCGGAAGGAATGTTCGCGGTGTTTGCCACGCGGATGATCTTTCCTACTTGTTCTTTTCGCTGCTCGCCAACAAACTGGACAAAGCAACCGCCGAGTATCGCACCATTGAACGAATCATTGGCATGTGGGTCTCGTTTGCCAGCACTGGCAATCCGAATTGCAAACTTATTGAACCGATCCACTGGGAAACCTTACGACCGGGAGGATCCGAGTTATGCCTGAACATCTCTGAACAACTTGAGTTTAAGCCGCTGCCGGAGAGCAAGGAGTTCGTGGTGTGGGACAGCTTCTACACACGGGAGAGCCTTTACTAATCGAATATATAATGTTCATTCTTCCTATAGTTGTTCTGGCTAAAGCTATTTTTATACCTGCTATCCATAGGGTAGGGTATTTTCCAACCGAAAATGTATTTAACGGGAAAAAAAAAGAGACGTCCCGTCCCCATAAAGTATTCTAGGTAATGATCACTAGCCGAGACAATTGATCCATGTGCCTCTGTCTGTCCGTCAGTCTGTGTGTCTGTATGGAAACCTAAATCTCGAAGACTTCCACATTTTGTGAAAATATAACTTATTATTGCACGCAGATCAAGTTTAAGTTTCTATTTAATTTTTAATTACAATCGGACATTTAAAATAAGCATACTGATATCGAAGGCGCAGCCTGCAAGTATGCAACACAAAATATGCTAAACATGGGTAACGGGTATATAACAGTCGAGCACACTCGACTGCAGCATTCTTACTTTTTTTAGATGTTTTATGTTTCTCACCATGCTTTAAAAATATACCATGTACTGTATTCTAATATAAAAACCTTGAATCTTTTAATGAAATTGGTTAAAAAGGGGTGGACTAGAAGGAGGCGCATCATATTCTGAGACATCATCAATAGATAAATCATAAAGGGCTGATTTTGCTTGTACTTTCAATTACTAAACAAGATATTTTTTATTTAATTCTTTGGAAATCATATAGCTAAATGAGATATGAACCTACCCTCCAAGTAGCAGTGCGATCGGGCTATAGATACTGAAGTCATACATTATACAGTTCAAAGGTAAACAAAATAGCGATAGTAAAATTTACATGTGTATTCTTGTATAAATTAAAACGTTAATTAACTAAAACTAAATTAATAAAACCCACATAAGAAGAAAGTTAAGCTAATCGCCTACATAATACAGAAATGGCAACGGACGAGCCCCTTTAAAAGCTATGTTATGTTTCCCAGCATATAAATTATAAAACTTATGTCATATCAATACGCGTATGTTGTCCCTAAATATGCATAACAAATATTAATTGCTTTTTATTTCGTAGTCGTCGTCAACAAGATTCACGTGATCAAATGAAATTTGAAGGAATTATCTCCAGTTTCTAGCTAACCAAAAGCAACTCAACCAGATGTAGCTCGATAGATCTAATAAATACTACAAAGTACATTTATAATGTTGAATAACTAACTTGTGCGTATTTATATTGTATTTGTATGAGGATTCGGTATCAGCACATTCTCTATTATTTGCGGGAGTTCTATTCTTGATCTGCGCAACGAAATCCGAAACATGTGCATAATAAATACTCTCGGGTTAGTTCTACATTATGGTAACTAAATGATAATAATGAACGTAGTACATTTTATTGTCTTACGAAGTCAAAAAAGAGAATTAAATGTTCGGCGCCCCGTGGATTGTTTTGATTTGTATTTTATTTCTCTCACTATGTATAACAGAAGATCCTAACCAGTTTTATCCGCAATTTCCGCTTGCACATTGGCAACAGGCCAAAAATTCTTGAACGCCAAGAAAACCCCGGGTCATTGTTGTCATTCTCATAATTTGTATACCCTTGCAAAGGGTATATCAATTGTATATATACCCGAGATCATAGGAGATGAGGGTATGCAACAAACATAAACTTTCTTGTATTTTATATTTATGATTTGCATTAGGTTGTAGATAATTAATTAATTAATTAATTAATTAGGCATCTTCATTTCAATGAATCGTTAAGTTAAAGGGTATCCTAAAGTGTACACATTCAACTATTGGTATACGAACATACGTACATTTGTAGTTACGTGTTTACGTTTTATTTTTCTTCACATCTACTGTGAAAAAAAGCGAGAAAACAGACGAAAGCCTTGGCGTACGTCCAGCGAAACCAGATCGATTTAAATTCGCTTTAATTGAATTCGGTTTTTGCTTGAAACTCTTTAAATATGAGCATAAATAATTTAATGCCTTTTCGCACTTTCCGTTTGCGAACTGAATCGAATTCTCCTCGCGCACGTCATGCGATTGATGCGTCCTCCACAAAGGGAGGGAGGGAAGTTGGGGGCTACGCTCGGTGGTGGTAGTTTGTGGGTTGTGAGTTGAAGAAGGGTAGTAGGGGTAGGAAAAGGGGGGCTGTTTGGTTTGTTTTGTTTGGCTTGGCGCCAAATGCACGTTTGAATTGCGCTGTTTTACTGGGTTAAATTTAATTAATTTGTCTCGTTGCCAGGCACGTCGTTGATTTTCAATGTTTGATTATTTATTCATTTCTCTAAATAGGCCGACGGCAAGCTGCATTCTCGGGTTACCACCCTCCCAAACACCCTGCTCTACTCTCCACCAGGTGCTGTACGTACATATGTATGTAGCAGCACCTCAGCAGTCCAGCTCTCAATCCCCTAGCTCTGTTGAAACTCCCCGCATTGCAGTATTTGCAATTTTATTGCATTTATTTATTTATTATTTCGTGCGCATTTTATTGTGTGTTTTCCATGCGTCGTGTGTGTGTGTGTAGTAAACTTGCTTCTCTGAAATTTACACAATTCCAATTAATGGCATTTAATTATTTATCCGGCATTTTGCACATTGTATTCGCTCAATTCTAGCGGCAGCTGTGAATTTTACATTTTTACGGCATGTTGCAAATTTGCGCTTTGAATATAAATTTGAATTGCGAAACGCTTGAGTAGGAGGGGGCGATGGGGAGTAGAGAATGAAATGGGAATGGATTTGTAGGCCCGATAACAAGTAGTATACAGCTTAAAGTGGCGCTCTATACGTTCTCTATATCATTTACAAACAGTTTACAAATTATCACCTTAATAGAATTGCGGATTTATGGAAATGTTTAAACAAGTTGGAGGAACGTTTTATAAAGTGAGAGGCTTGGCAGACCCGAAGTTGTCTGTATGTGTAAAGGCAAAAAGCTTAGATATTATGAATGTTAAAGACACCAAATTTGGCATGTAGCTTTACGTTTTATACAAAGATAAAAAGCATACATGAAATATTGGGGGAAACCTTACAGCATTTCATAAATTCACTGCTTATTTATCTGTATTCAAGAGTATCTTTGAAAGTTTTCAACAGCTGATTTTGGACAAGCCCGAAGCTAGACATGTGCAGGGTGTGCGGTACACAAGAGCCTCCGCATATCAGGGGCCCGCTGCTAGAAACAAGTTGACAAAGCCATGACATATAAAAAGCTTAATTCCCACAAAGTCAAAGCAGTAAAAAACGGGAAAGAAAGACTACCTTTAGCATGTCAAATGTTGTATACCCTTGCCTTCAATTGTTCCAATACTAGTTATATATAATTGCTACAGAAATTGTCAAAAATCAGTTAAGAATTTACTATAGCACAGTGTTAGAAAAGCGCACAATTGGGCATCAAATATAACCCCAACAGCAAACACACACTGAGAGAGATGAATTAGTTTTCTATCGCTACTTGACGTGCTTAAAATGTATCTCATTCATAAGGTTTATGTCGTAGCACCTAAAAATACATAGCGAATTTGGGAGCACAGCCAAAAAAAAGACAAAAAAGACACATAGTAATCGCAGAAAGCTATTAAAATTTAATCAAAAACACAAGCGAACCAGCGGTCAAATTCCCACCAGAATCGCAGTCATGTGGTGCGAATGATAATTTTCTCCAAACATTTGTCGTCGTCGGGCTGTGGTTCTGCAACTGCCCCTGCCTACGACCCCACTGATTAATCGTATTGCGGGTTGGCATTTTTTCTGGGAGCAGTCCCAACCATCCTTATGACTACTCGTATTATTATCATCATCATTATTATCTTGCACAATTTACATACAGCTCATCATCGTCGCGGCAATAATTTGTTTACTTTTGATTCATGTGATGCAAAAAATGCTCTCGTCAGTTTGTTTTTGCAAATGTTTTCATTTGCTTTTATTTTCCAATGATTTTCTGTAATTTTCCCACTCCATGCAGCTACATATCGCTAAATATGCCCAAACCAACTTTTATATAATACATAAGTTGCATCTTTGAATTTATATATGCATATAGTACGCACATATGTAATATAAAATTGTGTTTCCTTAATATAAAATTGTATTTTCCTTACTTATGTATGCTTTAATATTATATACGATATAATGATAAACACAGCTGAGAGATTTTAAAAATTTCACACATTAAAAATTTCATCCATTTACAAAAAATTCAATACATTGTAGAATTCAATGAAATTTAATTATAACAGTTTGTATACAATACATACATACATAATGGGGGGCTAGAATATCATTGTAGTATGTACAAAGATATGGCGTAAAATCTCTTTAGTTAACCATGAACTGCTAAATCTACAAAATATTTCGTCATGTTTTCGGTAATTTTGAATAACTAAAAAAAAAGTAACCTATTTCTGTATATCATGTACATATTTATACCCACTACCCTTAAGGAAGAAGGGTATAATAACTTTGTGGCAATCAAAAATGTATATAACAGGCAGGAGACGTGGCAGACCCCATAAACTATATATATTCTTAATCAGCATCAACAGCCGAGTTGATATAGCTATATCCCTCTATCCGTCTATCTGTTTGTTTGTTCGTAAACCTAGATCTCAGAGATTTTCGTGATTGTATTTACTGAATTTGCTTCTTTACAATTTATAGAGTCTAGCTTTCGAACACAATATCATTAAAAAGAACGCCTCTAATAGCCAAAGAAAAATATGCGCTTTTTAAAACTTTTCCATTAAGTATTTCAAAGTCATAAAGATCAAAATAGATATATATTCAGCAGATCAAAATAAATAGATTCATAATGTACATAATGTTTGATTTTTAGAAATTCGCAGCCTTACCTGATGAGCGTTCCACTGCTGGATGAGATCCTCGTGGCAGGGCATGCAAGCCTGGATCATGCCGCGCGGATCCTTTGGCCGTGAGCGTGGTGGACGAGGATGCTGTTCGTTGAAGAGTGGAAAGTAGGGCACAGACTGTCCCGGTCGCAACTCCTTGGGTTTGACGGTGCTAAGTTCGACCAGACTGCCGCGACGCTGCTCATCGCCGCAGACGTAGCACACTTCGGTAATGGAGTTCTTGTCGGGCATGGACAGATCAAGAATACCCCAGCTCAGAGGCAGTAGATGAACTGGATGGCTGATTCCGAGGCGTAGGCGTACCGGCAGCAGCTGGTGTTGCTGCCAGAGTAGCCGCGTTAACTGTGGACGAATTGCGTAGATCGAGGACAGTTGCATTGTCATCCTCCAGGCTGGGAGGCTGCGCGGTCAGAGGCATGACGACGGCTGCCATGTGGGGTATCGCATTGTAGGGATTGCCCTTGTAGTGCGCCTGGGAATCTGCCGAGCCGGCGGCAACTTGCTGCAGCATGTGATATGCCGCCGTCTGCTGTTGCAACTGCTGGTATTGCGCAGGCTGGTACTGGCTGGACTGCTGGTATCCCAGCTGGCCCAGCTTGAACTTATGCTGTGCAAAGCTGGAGCTGGAGCCTGCAGAAATCTGGCGAGCTGGAGGTTCGCTAGGTGGACGTGACAACGGCGACGGCAGCTGCATGTCCCGCGACTGCGGCCGGCTAAGGTATTTGTGGTTACTATGACTCTGACTCTGACTCTGACTGTGGCTTGAGGGCGTCACATTGCGGGCAAAGTAGTCGGGCGATGCGTTCCTTGAGGTACTGTGGTGTTGAGGCAACTGAGGTGAGCCTGATTGCGGCAATCCCCCGCTGGCAAAGTGCCTGCTCAGGGCATAGGGATCGAGTGGCGGGGCTGCTGCTGCTGCATTGTGCAGCTCGGCCAGCCCATTCTGGCTAAGATGCTCGGCACTGAGGCCCAACATCTGGGCAGCGTACTCGCTCTGGGTGGCCACGTCTGCGCCGATGTATCCCTTGCCATCCACTCGTTTCATGTGATAAATGCGCTGCAGCAACGGCTTCTTTTGCCGCTCGTATGAATCCCACTGTTCGTTGAGCGAACGAAAGCAGAGCATGCAAGCCATCACGTACACCTGGTTGGCCGCCACGGCAGGCACTCCCACGGGCGGTTCATGCCGTTCCAGAAATGGAAAGTACGCCTCTGCCGGTCGTTCTGGATTGGCGCGCACGCGTATTGCCTCGTAGCTGCCATAGCCGCCGCAAACAAAGCACACGGATGCCGCCACGTGCTCTGGCGGTGCCGAGGCGCGGCCTGTGGACTTTGACGAAGTCGCGTAGTATTGGTGGTGCGCATGGTAGCCAGCCCCCAATGGTGATGGCATCACCTCAGAGCCGTGCATATGCTGGATGATATGCTGTCCTTGCAGACTTGGTGGCGGTGTGGAAGTAGGATCGCTTTGCAGGGACAGGCTGCCACCACGGAGTTCATTTTTGATGTACGCTTTCGCTTTTTCCATAATATTCAGCTGCAATATAAAATAGATCGAACATTAGTTGAGGTTATTTATTATTTTATTTTAAGTTTTATATTTATTTATTCAGTTTTGTTTTTTTACTTTAATAGAAACAAGAGCTTCAGTCTCGCGACAGTGGGATACCCTTCGACCAATGTGCCGCTGTGGATTAATTTGTTAAATTCATACACATATACATATGCACATACTTTCAAATTAGTCTCAACAGATGGCGCTCGCGTTCGCACTTGGTGTTATGCTCATACTTTCCTAAATAACTTCTGTGTTTATTGTGCGATCAGAGTGAAATTTGGAAAAGATATAGATATTATAGTCAGCTAACTATATGTTAAAGTCAGAAAGTGGTACTTCTTATAGGGCGCTTAAAAAACGACTTGGAAAATTTAAATATTGATTTGCAGGGGCGGTAGGCGTGGCACCCAACATTTGAAATAAATTTGATCTGTGGACAGTTCACATAAACCTTCATGCCAACTTTGGAGAGTATAGCTTTTTTATACCCTTCGACCATTGAAAATGGTCAAAAAAGGGTATACTAACTTTGTGCAAATGTATGTAACAGGCATAAGGAGGCGTGGGAGACCCCATAAAGTATATATATTCTTGCTCAGGATCACTAGCCGAGTCGATTGAGCCATGTCTGTCTGTCTGTAAGTCTGTCCGTCTGTCTTGGCAGGAAGACTCTTGTGTACTATAAGCAGATGAAGTTTATTTCAAATGTTAGGTGCCACGCCCACCGCCCCCACAAATCAATAATTTAATTTTTGAACTTAATTTGTAAGCGCTGTATATAAGATACAACTTTCTGACTTAAACATATACTAAGCTAAATGAAATGTCTACGTAGTCTCCAAATTACAATCCAATCGAACAATAAACACAGAAGTTATTTAAGAAAGTATGAGCATAAAACCAAGTGCTTCTGTCAGCTAACAAGGGAGACGGGCAAGCGCGAAGCGCAAGCGCCATCTGTCGGGATTAATTTCAAAGCATGTGCATATGCATATGTGTATGAATTTAACAAATTAAACTACACGGGAACATAGGTCGAAGGGTATCCCACTGTCGCGTTTTGCGCGACTGTTGCTCTCGTTAATAACTGAGATCTTGACTTTTAAACAGACACACAGACAGAAGGACAGACAGACAGATATGATTCTATTGCTTGGCTAGTGATACTGAACAAGAATATATATTATACTTTACGGGGTCTCTCACGCCTCCTTCTGCCTGTTACATACATTTGTACAACGTTAGTATACCCATTTTCAATGGTCGAAGGGTATAATAAATATGTTTAGAATGAAAAAATGTGTATTGGTTCATTTTGAATTGCTTATAGGGAAAAGAAAACAAACAAAATTTAATTAATTAAACTTTCAGTATAATTGGTGAAACAACTATTCTGCACAATTGGTATACATGGAAAAGGTGTATACTGTAAAGTTTAAAACATACTAATAATAAGTAGGTTTGATAAAACTGCCACTTTTTTAAGCATAGTACGTTCAACTTTTTGAAAGTAATCATCATTCATCACTACAAACTTAACAGTCGCAACTCAACTAAAATAAATGAAGTAAATAATAAATAAAAGACGACAAACCCTGAATCCATCTCTAACTCAAATAAATAACTAATTGTAATCTGAAAATACAAAATACATATAAAAGACAACAAACACTGTATCCAGCATGATACGGCTTCATATCGATACTTATGCACCAAAATACTATAGCGGCAAATGGACCTGGGACGACAAAACCGACAGTCTTGAATTTCATGCGCACAACGACTTGTCGGATGTAAACGATAGATATATCGAGACCAATGGCTATAGATTCCTGCGCACACTCAATCCCGAGGAGGAGGCCATCTTTCGACAGTTTTATGTGCGTCCCGACACCACATTCGACGCTGACACTGTGGTAATCAATGATGTGCGCGATCTGGTGCTATTCATGATGCCAAAGGAATTCTTAACCATGAAATTCCTTAAGTTCATGCATGAGCCCGCTGTCCATAGACTGCTGCATTCGCTCATTATATACTTCGAGTATTATCTGCGCATGGTGGAGTTTGTGCTGATTCGCCGAGACGAGGTATCCGGAAATATGGCCCAGATCCAAAGCGAGCAGACCAACGAAGCGAAGCGCACATTCTCGAATTATTTGAGTCAGTATCGCTTACTGGTGGCCAGGAACTACAGCGTTATCATACTGGGAGAGGGCGATACACTCAAGTATTATCACACAAAGCCGATCGTCAAGTTCTCATCCAAGATTAAGGATTTGTGGTTTCATGAACATTTCCTGGCAGTTGCCACACAAATCGTTTGGATTGCGAATCACAGGCGCGCCTATTACCTGATTGAGATGGAAATGAATCGACTCTTTCGCTGCGAACACTTTTTGATGAACTGCCCGCACTATATCAAGTTTACACCTGTTGAGCGTTGCGTGATCTATGGTCGCAATAACAAAATGGTTAACTATCGCATTCAGACATCGCCGTTGGTTGAGGAACTCAATAATGTGGCAGAAGAGGATATGCCCATCCTGTGGATAGGAGAACGAATGTATCGTGGTACAGATGCTCGTATAATGGAGCTTCAACTCGAGTATATAGTTCCGGGTCCACAGCTGCAAATGATAGATGTGGCGCACGGTATTCTTGGCCATCCAAAATCGTTGTACAATACCATATATAATCTGGATTGGCCCCAGGTCCGCTTCGCCAACTTTTCCAAAGAGAACGATCCCTATTATATTATACGTCAGCCGACTCTTCGTATACCCAATCTAAACGAACGGCATTTACGAAAAATGTCTGATAAATTTGATATGTACTTTAGTGTGTTCCGCATCTATGAAGATGTCAGCACGGACATGCTTATGAGATGGCAAGATCGGGATAAGTTAGTTGCATACTATGTCAGTGGTGGAGTACTGAAGGACACCTTGATGCGCTGCAAGGACTTACTCAAAGATGAGGAGAGGGATGTGAACAAAGTTTTTGATACCTATTACGATAAAGTGGCTAGATTAAGAAAGCGAGTCTCTGCGAAAGGAGATGATGGTAAAAAGAAACGCAAAGTTGGGTTTAAGCGTAAGGGAGTTGACGCCTATTTTGAATAGAATATTTTGGTACATTTATCAATTTTTTTACATCGATATAAAAAGTACAAGTCGAATTTTAATGGTCAGTCAATAAGTCAATATATAAATACTGCACAAATGTAATACATGAACCCAGGAATATAGACTTCCTTCGATATGGTTTCTGATGCATTTGAATAAAGGTATTATTCTCCCTCATACGTAATTAGTGACTTTCACTCTTTATTTCGTAAACTTCAATAAAAACGGCGTCAGAATTATTACCATCATATGGTTGGATTTGCTAAATGAGAACAGTACACAATTGTTTAGCATATCACAGATTCACCACACACACGCTTTTAGGACAATGTTTCTCATTTTCATTTTCCTTGCTGTAGAGTGAGTATTCGTTTTGGCAGTAACTTAGACTTCGGCTTCCTGAAGTGTGTCATTTATATATTCTTGATCTGCGTTGTAAGTTTCTCAGTTCGTTAATGAGTATCTTACCGTCGAGTTTGTATCTTTTAGCCAGGGACCGTAACGGTTATAATTTTTATTAAAAAAATTGCAAAATAAGAGTTATAAACTAATTTTTTAATTTAAAAATCATTTTTAATTATTATATTTGATTTTTGAAAATAAAAATCAATTTATAACTTTTATATTTGATTTTTAAAATAAAAATCAAAAAGTAAGAGTTATAAATTGATTTTTATTATAAAAATCAGAAATAAAAATCAAATTGAAATTGCTCATGAACCGAGAGTCCTAGATCATATATTGGTAAACTGCAATACCTATCAGTTTATATATATATATATATATATATATATATATATATATATATATATGTATATATATTAGGTTGTCCCTTCCGCCTTTTTGTCTTTTGAATTTCGCGGCTATGTACAAAGCGCTACAGAGCTCGTATCTGGCAACACTATACATAATTTGAAAGGTCTTGACATAACCTACAAAACGACGCTACGCATGGTTAGTTTGGATATTTCGTTCAACAGTTATAGACGTGTAAACATGGAGTTCACTAACGCCGAAATTCGCGCTATTTTAAAGTTTTCCTTCGTTAAAGGCAAATCCGCTAGAGAAACGTTCCGTGAGATTAATGGTGTTTTGGGGGATGGTACTCTATCACTTCGAACCGCGGAGGAATGGTTTCGACGATTCAGAGCCGGTGAAAACGACACCATGGATAAGCCAGCCGGCGGAAGACCTGTGACGACAAATACCGATCAAATCATGGAATACATCGAGTTAAACCGGCATGTGGCATCTCGTGACATCGCCGATCCGATCACTGTATCACTTTTTATAAAGCATTGAATAAAGAGCAAAAAGGCGGAAGGGAGATATTTGACAACCTTATATATAAATATGTATATATATATATATACATATATATATATATATATGTATATAAATTCACTTGTTTAGACACTGTATTAGACTTTTTAGCGACCTAAGTTCAAGGGTAAAATATATAACATACATACACACACACTTGCACTAGCTCAACTCGTGAAAACTGCAAGATTAATAGCGACGTGTCTCGAATAGCCCATTTTATCTAACATATAGAAGGAGGCGTTTTAGACCCCATAAAGTATATATTTATATTTTTCCCATTTTGGGATATAAAGCTAGTGAAATTGCACGCATTTTATATTATGATGTTTCTTTATTATTAATTTAAAGAACATCATTTTTTGTATAGAATCTGCCGATGGATTACATCGTAAGTCTGTTAATACACTTTTTA
This sequence comes from Zaprionus davidi, assembly GCA_018903715.1. Classification (NCBI taxonomy): domain Eukaryota; kingdom Metazoa; phylum Arthropoda; class Insecta; order Diptera; family Drosophilidae; genus Zaprionus; species Zaprionus davidi. Next base: position 12,242,383 of record JAEIGL010000004.1, on the reverse strand, counting down.
GAGCCGAAAATGGTCGTTCAACTGAGACCTGGGTTGCAGGCACAGAATGTAAAATCGTTGCCAAACGATAGAGCCGAGGATAAGTGTATTTTTGACTCTCCCAATATCTCATAATGTCCATGCTCGTATCTATTGACATTGGCGCGTATCCATTAATTTCAGCTGTTGTGGCCCATCTTGAAAAATCACAAATCACAATGCACTAAAATTATGTTTACTATATTTCCACAAAAATATTTCAACGCTTTACATGACCAATAAACTCGTTTTATGAGCAATTTCCATTTGATTTTTATTTCTGATTTTTATAATAAAAATCAATTCATAACTCTTACTTTTTGATTTTTATTTTAAAAATCAAATATAAAAGTTATAAATTGATTTTTAATTTTAAAAATCAAATATAAAAATTGAAAAACGATTTTTAAATTAAAAATTGAAAAAAAAAGTTTACACAGTTTTTGTGTTCGCCGATAAAAACTAGCACGGTAGGATTTTTCCCATATTTTTCTGAGACTTTTAAGAGCTTTGATTTTTTTAATCTCATAATTATTATTTACGGTCCCTGCTTTTAGCTTTCGTAACTTGGTTTTGTGCAACCTTTTAGCCAACGTAACAATAAATCAACAGTAAAGATCCATAAGGTAAGAGTAAAGAAAGCACGATTGACAGTAAAGTTTCATTTTTCACTGCAAGTTGCGGTCAAATACGCTCGACAGGTACATAGATACCCTTTTTTATATATTTTTAATATTATAAAGCCATTACAAATACTAGTAACTAAGTAATGTCAACAACTTTTGAGCATAATGCAGAACTTTTGAATAGGAAGTTAAAGATATTGTGGATCATCACTAACTATTACCTAATTTGTTGCACCTCTCTTTGGGTATTTGTAACAATAATTATAGTTTGCATGATCTTTTTTAAATTCACTGTGCTGACTACAATAGACTGTTTAGAGTTTTAAATTCAGAGGCCAGTAGAATTGGTGAAACAACTATTCTGCAGAATTGGTATACACGGAACAGGTGTATACTGTACAGTTTAAAACAAATTAATAATAAGTAGGTTTGGAGAAACTGCCACTTTTTCTAAGCATAAAACATTCAACCTTTTGAAAGTAATCATCATAATCCACATTCATCACTACAAACTTAACACTCGCAACTCAACTAAAAAAAAGTAAATAATACATAAAAGACGACAAACACTGAATCCATCTCCAACTCAAATAAATAACTTATTGCAATCTCAAAAAATACAAAATACATATAAAAGACAACAAACACTGTATCCAGCATGATACGGCTTCATATCGATACTTATGCACCAAAATACTATAGCGGCAAATGGACCTGGGACGACAAAACCGATAGTCTCGAATTTCATGCGCACAACGACTTGTCCGATGTAAACGATAGATATATCGAGACCAATGGCTATAGATTCCTGCGCACACTCAATCCCGAGGAGGAGGCCATCTTTCGACAGTTTTATGTGCGTCCCGACACCACATTCGACGCTGACACTGTGGTAATCAATGATGTGCGCGATCTGGTGCTATTCATGATGCCAAAGGAATTCTTAACCATGAAATTTCTCAAGTTCATGCATGAGCCCGCAGTCCATAGACTGCTGCATTCGCTCATTATATACTTCGAGTATTATCTGCGCATGGTGGAGTTTGTGCTGATTCGCCGAGACGAGGTATCCGGAAATATGGCCCAGATCCAAAGCGAGCAGACCAACGAAGCGAAGCGCACATTCTCGAATTATTTGAGTCAGTATCGCTTACTGGTGGCCAGGAACTACAGCGTTATCATACTGGGAGAGGGCGATACACTTAAGTATTATCACACAAAGCCGATCGTCAAGTTCTCATCCAAGATTAAGGATTTGTGGTTTCATGAACATTTCCTGGCAGTTGCCACACAAATCGTTTGGATTGCGAATCACAGGCGTGCCTATTACCTGATTGAGATGGAAATGAATCGACTTTTTCGCTGCGAACACTTTTTGATGAACTGCCCGCACTATATCAAGTTTACACCTGTTGAGCGTTGCGTGATCTATGGTCGCAATAACAAAATGGTTAACTATCGCATTCAGACATCGCCGTTGGTTGAGGAACTCAATAATGTGGCAGAAGAGGATATGCCCATCCTGTGGATAGGAGAACGAATGTACCGTGGTACAGATGCGCGTATAATGTCGCTACAACTCGAGTATATAGTTCCGGGTCCACAGCTGCAAATGATAGATGTGGCGCACGGTATTCTTGGCCATCCAAAATCGTTGTACAATACCATATATAGTCTGGATTGGCCCCAGGTCCGCTTCGCCAACTTTTCCAAAGAGAACGATCCCTATTATATTATACGTCAGCCGACTCTTCGTATACCCAATCTAAACGAACAGCATTTACGAAAAATGTCTGATAAATTTGATATGTACTTTAGTGTGTTCCGCATCTATGAAGATGTCAGCACGGACATGCTTATGAGATGGCAAGATCGGGATAAGTTAGTTGCATACTATGTCAGTGGTGGAGTACTAAAGGACACCTTGATGCGCTGCAAGGAGTTACTCAAAGATGAGGAGAGGGATGTGACCAAAATTATTGATACCTATTACGATAAAGTGGCTAGATTAAGAAAGCGAGTCTCTGAGAAAGGAGGTGATGGTAAAAAGAAACGCATGGTCGGTTATAAGCGTAAGGGAGTTGACGCCTATTTTGAATAGAATATTTTGGTACATTTATCACTTTTTTTACATCGATATAAAAAGTACAAGTCGAATTTTAACTTACACCCCCATTAATGGTAGTCAGTCAATAAGTCAATATATAAATACTGCACAAATGTAATACATGAACCCAGGAATACAGACTTCCTTCGATATGATTTCTGGTGCATTTGAATAAAGGTATTATTCTCCCTCATACGTAATTAGTGACTTTCACTCTTTATTTCGTAAACTTCAATAAAAACGGCTTCAGAATTATTACCATCATATGGTTGGATTTGCTAAATGAGAACAGTACACAATTGTTTAGCATATCACAGATTCATCACACACAATATACGATAAACAATCATAGGAATTAGCACCATTTGTATCTGGTATTCGAGTCGAAAGATCAAAACGGAATAGTAAGCAAAATACATTAGCGGGAATTCTCTTAGTCGTCATAATCAGCAGCAACCAGAATTATCTGGTATAGCACTAACAAGATTGTCGTGACTGGCAAGCAAATTGTTCCCATATTCTGGCATAGAAACATTGCTGGTAGACCTTTTTTGTGGGCTATACGAGTAGCAGTGATCAGTTCCCAGCGCAATAGAAGTCATCATTCGCGCCAAATACGTCATTGTTAAATACTTATGCACACACATGCATGAAAATAACATGTGGAAGTGTATCACACACAGCGTTATTCATGAAATAAATGCGCAAAAAGAAAAGCAAAGCGGAATCACAATAAAAGGAGCATTGCTCAGAGACGTGAAGCAACGTTCGACAACGAATCAAGTCAATACTCATTTTAAATGCAAATAAAAGCTTCCCGCATCGATGGCAAAGATCACGATCGCAGATCACCGCAATATATTTGTGGGTTATCAGTTCTCTGATGAAATAGGTTATCGTTGCCGGCAATCGTTCGATTAATGAGCAACAAATTTTATTTTTAAGTCCAGCTCGGACTTATAATTATTATTAATATATACAACGGAAAATCAGACGAGGTATTCGAGGCGTGAACAGATGCTACACACGGATAGAATGATGCTCAAGGTTTGCGAATCATGCGTATGTTACAACAAAACATAGTTATATATAATATTACGTTGCTTATAAATCGGAATTTATAAGCAGTGAAAACAGGTATAATCTCTCAGAGTTAACACACACTTTTTGTAATATAACTTTGGTATTTATATAATATTATTGCGGCCAAATTACTGCGAAAACAATTATACAGATTAAAATTTATAGATGGGGACTATTAGGCACATGCAATTCTTACCATATCTAATGATGGACTTAGCAATCTGTTAATTAATTATTTTACAGATAACATTAAAGTTCCAACGATTGGTTCATTTTAAATATATAATATTTACCCAGCGCACACAAAAGTTGATGCAATCAAGAGTAAGAACAAATCTAAAGACAAACCGCTCTATCGACGTGACTACATCTACAGCCTATCGATGTGCAGCAAGCTACCCGTGTTTCAATTATATTTACACACTTTTACATATGCATGTACATATATTTGTATGTACTTTCTTTTTCTTTTATCGACTTTTCACAATTCCTTGCAATCTCAAGCAGAGAAAGGAAGTAATGGGGGGGTCAAAAATACGCTTACAAGTTGCACTTCTTGTCGTGTACCCTACAATAAACATCTTTAAATACTTTAAATTAATATTTATAAATAAATTGTGATTAAAAATACATGTTATGATATTTTATTAATATTAAATATATAAACAAATAAAGCCTTCAAATATTAAATCAAACCTTAATCAACCTTTTCGAATAGGGAATATTTGAAATTAAAAAGTATTAATAAATAATTCATGAACCTATTTATATTAATGCCAATTGGCCATAACTTAGTTATTTTCATAAATATTAATCTGAATTACAGGGTATCTTCTATTCGAGCATCGCCGTCGACGTTCTCTTACTGGTATTTATTTATTTTTGCCAGCTTTTTATTTGTGCTTGCACAACCTTTTAAGAGTTGTTGTTTGTTGTTCGCGTCGCGTCGCATAAGGGAGCTTATGCACGGACATTTTTTGCCTCTGCCATGCACTTCAAGAATTCCCATTGTTTTTGTTGTTGTTGCCGTTGCAACGTGTCCTGCTACTCCTGCAGTTGTTTTTAAAACTTTTGCCGCGCTGAAACATTTTTATGGCCCTTGTGTCCTTGTTGCACACGACGGGCATGGCTCTTTACGTGGCTTGGCACACACACGTATACACTCACACACAAACACACAAAGTTAAGCACACGCACATTGAAAACAAGTGAAATAGAAAACTCGACACAAAGAGCCGAGCGCCGCCTGCTTAAAGCGTCGCCAGTAAACTTTAAGATACTCGCCCAATAAACGCAACTTTTCAATGCAGATAGTTTTCTTGTTGTTGTTGCTGTTCTTGACATTGTTTTTGTTGTTTGTTATGCTTGCAACTAGTTTGGATGGCGAACGGAAGTTCGGCAGAAGGGCAACAATAACAAAAACTATCTAAAAGTTTCAGAACGAGTAAAAAGTTGCGCTGTTGAAAACTTTCAGCGCTTTTAGGACAATGTTTCTCATTCTTTTCATTTTCCTTGTTGCAGAGGGAGTATTCGTTTTGACAGTAACTTAAAGACTTCAACTTTCCTGAAGTGTATAGTACCATTTATATATTCTTGATCTGCGTTCGTTGATGAGTATCTTACCGTCCAGTTTGTAGCTTGTAGCTTTCGTAACTTGATTTTGTGCTACTTTTTAGTCAACGTAACAATAAATCAACAGTAAAGATCCATACGGTAAGAGTAAAGAAAGCACGATTGACAGTAATGTGCCATTTTTCACTGCAAGATACGGTCGAATACGCTCGAAAGATAAATATCCTTTTTTAAATTATAATCGACTTTATTTCAATTACATTTAATAATTATTGATATTAAAATATCCTTGCTGGCATTAAATAAATGAAATAAAACTATTATAAAGATCATTTTTTGAGTGTAAGTTTAAATTTAAGTAAACAATCATTTTATTCCCCACTGGGTTTCTCCTCGAGGGACTTTTTGATAATGCAACGCAATTTTAATCAATTAAATTTAACATTTCGAAGCATTTTCAATCGTTTTCATTTGTTTTCAAAAGTTTTCTAAATCTGCCAAAACAATGTTAGCAAAACAAAGCATAGCAATTAAAGCAAGAGTTCTATGAACCCCACAGTAATTCATAGCCAACACTGTTTTTGCTTGTTTCATTTTGCAATTTGTTATTGCGTTCGCCGTTTGAATAACAGAATCGAATTTAAAAATTTGCATCGGCTAACACAAATAACACAAACTGCAGATAAATCTTTGCCGATAGAGTTGCGGGGCAGCAAAGGAGAAGCAGGAAACTGCAATGAATGTTGCTCGGAGACCGGGCGCATAAAATGGAATTTATTAAATAGCATTCCACGCAATAAACTCGGACAGAATAAAAAGGCTTGCAGAAATAGCAGCAGCAGAAAAACAACATGCAAACATACAACAAAAAGCACGAGAAGCAGCAGCAGCAGGCAGAAGAGAGGAGGGAAAAAAGACCAAACTCGTATATACAGTTTTATGGCAGGACGTTCGATGTTGGCTATAAGCACGCATCCCCGTCGTCAAAAATTCAGCATATTCCCCGAATCCCTTTCGCTCTGCTCTACTTTATATCATAAATACAATTTTTCTGACGCCAAAAACAAAAGGAAACCAGAAACCAAAGCAACAATCGAGCACGCCCAACACTAAAATACTCTTCACTCAATTTTTAAAGACTTTGGAAAAGGTTAAATATGTGCCCTGATCACCGATTTTTAATTTTTTTTTACAGGTAGGGCTATATTTATGTTGAATTTAGGTGAATGAATTATGTCTGGGACGCTTCTAGTTTTTCTTTTATTTAAGCTAATCTTCCTTTAATAAATTAATATTTAAATAAAAGTTATTTTAATGACGGTAGGAGCTAACGCTGTGTCATATTATCAAGATATTATTAAAGTGGTCGAATAATATTATATATAATATTGTCCCACCGTCAAGACATCATCAAAGTGGTCGGATAATGTTATATATAATATTGCCCCCACAACACTCAAATTACAAACAAGTTTACCAGTCGATTATGATTGTAATAGGGCAATTAAGAATAGAATTAGTCTCCAGATTCTCTAATATTGTAGTATATGATTTCTTAACTTATACGCTTATAATCCAACAACGATTGCATTTTCCGATTGATTATTATAAAAGTTTCGCATAAAAGAATCGCATATCTAGACACGCATTTCAAATACCCTGAGAAAGGGAACTTAAGACAAAACAAGCGGACTGCATAGCTGTTTTTCCATTAACGACTATGGCAACTGGACCCTGCTGTACGAACGCTGGACATATGGAATATAGCTTAAATGAAGGGCAGCCGAGCGCCAGGTTCCCAATGCGCCCAATGCTTCAAGCCAGAGTGAATTAATAACCGTTGTCGCTTTTAAAGTTCAACCGATGCGAACGGAAAGGGAACAAAAAAGGAAATGAGGGCGAAGAGCAAAAAACAAACGAGACAAGGCGCAGATGAATTGACATTTTATTATTGTGTAAATCATAATTTTCTTTTCTTTCCTTTTCATGTTGGTTCCTCTTGTTTTTGTTGCGGTCTGCAGCGCCCTCCAACCGCATTAAATTCCCGTTTTAACGGCTTCAATAAATTAATTTCCATCTATTGTATAAATTCAATAAAATCGGCAAAAGAACTTTATCGGACTTCCCCGAGAATTAAAGTATTTAAATATATGAACTATATAAAATATATTTATTTATGTAAATACAAGTATACAAAATTGATGTCCTACTTGTGTTCAATAAGAATCATCTTTAAAAACAGTTTATTCTGAAATTAACAACAGGACACATTTTCGGATAGTAATTAGAACATATTTTCCGATTAAACCGTAGTGTAGCGCGCTGCTCGAAACTTTGGGCACACGAGTGACTATGTTTATTGTCCGATTGGATTAAATAATATTTAGAGAAGAGATAGCTAATTAAACAAATTGCCATCTAAAACACTTTTTATTTTAGACTCGATATGTTTGTAGCTGGATGAAATAATAAGAGGATAGATCTTTCTAGTAGTAGATCTTTCTAGTACACAGGTGTTTAATTAAAGTTTGGACATGATTTGGAGAGGATACTGACCTCTCTTCAGTTGAATAATCCAGATCCAGACAAAATTAAATGCTGCTTCACACATTCATACATAAAAATATGCAAATGTATTGTCTTCAAAAATCCAAGTCACGCGTCTACGGAGCAGTGAAACGAATGCGCACGAAACACGATACAAAAAAAGAGCTCGACACGAAACGCATTTAAGAGGATGCGCGCGAAGCGATTAAAAAGTAAAGAAGTTGGCTCGAGGGGGCGGGGCGACGGAAGACTTGAGCGCAAGTTCAGAGGCAGCGACGGCAACAGCGACGGCGACGCCAACGACCAGTGACGTCAAAGAGCGGCTTAAATTCACTTAAACACATTAGGAGAGAGGCACTTTTGCTTTTTTGGCTTTCTTTTAGTTGCTTGTTTTGCTGGATGCTTACTATATATTTTATTTATAATACTTAAGAGCACAAATGGAATATCGAATTAATGCGAGAGAGTGCAGACTTGTTTAGTACTTTCAGCTGTTTCATTGTAGTTGAAGTTGTAGAACGAGTTGATATTGTTGCTATTCTTGTTGCTGTTGTTGTTAATATTATGACTGCAGTTAAAGTGTATTCACGTTGTTGTTGTTGTGGCTATAGACCTTATATTACATTGCAGTAGTTGTACTATTGAAACATTTTTAGGAACCAATTGTAAACATCTACGAAATTGAGAGCAACGCGTTGCTTCATGGTCATCGCGGTGGTCTCTGCACTCACACATACAGACACACTATACACACACACACACAATCTTTAGTACGCTCACACTCGATCACGATCAGAGCCCCCAGCCCCACGTCGACGGTCTCTGGGGACACCGATACCGACACACCGACACCAGCTGCTGCACTAATAATCAAGAACTGCAGCCGCGTGCAAATTTCACAAACTCAAAATACTGTTTAGTTAACGCGAAGGACGGTGGCGGCGGCGCCAACATTTGCCACAGTCGAATTGAGCGAATGACTTCCAACAGCAGGCAGCCCGCAACGCTTATTCAATTGTTTGCATTAGCCTTGCACTCACGTTTGTAGCATTTGCTGTCACACTCGCGCGGCCACTGTTCGTCGCATTTTGCAATTTCACGACGAGAGTATTAATGTATCTTTAAAACACACAGTCTATGTCTGTTTAGCACGGGCAGTTTATTCTAAAATTTCTTAAAACAATGGGTTTGCTATTATAACAATATATTACTTCACTGTTGCGGTGCAGACGGCGATATTTACATTTAGACTTACACGCCGAACTAGTGCTGTTAGCCTATCGATGACACTATCGATACGGCCGATTTCTTCTCCGTGACTATCGATGGTATATACCACAATCGGGATGTGCACCAGTGCTTATCAATTTATGCAACACTGTGTTACAATCGTTTGAATTATTAATTTTTTTTTATTTCAACGAAAGTAATCATTTAATACATACAATAAATCAATTTTTGTGTTAGTTCCTTAATAATTTGCATTTATCCAATAAACAATCAATTAAATGTAATAATATTTGTTAATAAATCGATATCACAATTTTAAATGTATCGATAAGCTACAAACATTTTCTTGCCATTGTATCACAAATTATACTGCTTTATTCACATACATTTATTACATGAATATAAAAAATTAGAATAAATATTGTTATTAACCAGATGTGCATATTAAATGATAGATAGTACTGATAGCATGGCCAATTCAAATGGATCATCGTGTTGAAGAATGTTGAACTACACACCACAAGAATACTAAATCTTTTGATGTGTTGATACTTTCGTCCTTAAGGAACTCACAATAATTCAACACAAATGCTAATTAAATTTATCTTTTCAGCTGCCTGTCTGATGGATATGAAGGTATACGAGCAGGTTTTCGTAATAAGGAAAGGGAAAATTGGATAATAAACAATAAGCGCTTAAATTATAACAAACCGCACAACGACATAAGAAGTTTGACGGAGACCTTCAATGTCAATTTATGAATTCTTATTGGATTTATTCTTCTTACGTTGTTTATGCTTGTTACGCTGCAGCGTGATGTTCTTTTAGTTATTTAACGTTTATAGAGATATCGCATAAAATGTATTGTGACTGACTTCGAGCACAATGCTGTGGATGGACAATCTGATCTCGCTATTATAATCTTTGTATTGGCAAAAGTCCCTATTATGTTTTTAAACATGTCGTAGACGTGGTCAAAATAAAAACCACAATTCTATGCCGAATCACACAAGCCTAGTAGTAAAAACGAGTTGTATTTATAAGCACATATCGATTGGTTAGCGGAATACATATGTAAAATGTTCGCCTGTTTGCCTCTTTACCAGCTTAACTCAAAATAGCACCTATCAGAAAACAGAATTAAAATGAAATTCTGAAAAACAGCTACACTGATGTTATTTCAACGGGGAGTGTGTACACACTGTTATAGTTTGTGGCGGATTGACGATAGACAAATTTCCGATTAATAAGGCTCACTTGCACGACATCTATGCATTCACCTATCGTTTTTTCAAAGCGCAAAATTTAAAAAAACCAACGTAATATACAGAGGGTGATATATACGTATGTATAAAGCGAGAACTGGATCGGAAGTATTTCAATTCAAATAGATCAGTTCTTATAATGTGTAATATCTATACGAATGCATTTTAAAGATGTTCTTATTGTATTCTCCTTCGAGATAGTAAAATTCCAATGATGGGATGATGTCATGAGTGATTTGATTAATATGAATATATATTTTATTTAGTATACATGTGAAATTAAAAAAAGCAGAAAACCTGAAATAATTCACAGGGTTTTTGAAAATATTAAAACTTTCAAACAAACAAAACTTTAGAAGCTTTGTTTCCGATAGTTTGATTATAACTACATAGTATAGTGAGTCAGTTTAGAAATCTCTTGTAGAAAAATACAATCTTAGAATAAGTTCATATATGCACATTTTGTGACAGTTTTGATTTAGTTTTTGAGTAGTAAAAGCCTTCGAACATAAAAATATTTAATATATACTAAGTATATATGTATGTAAATGTGTAAGAGCCGAAAGAAAAATGTCTTGAAAAGGAAGTATAAAAACAAATCGACAAACTCTTCAAATCGTAAAAGTTCTGAAAAGAAAACATAGATTTGCAACCAAAAAGGCAGAGGAAAAAGTAAATAAAATAAAGTAAATTCGTTGATTGGTATAACATGTTAACATTTATTATTGACTACGTTTAATATCTGCTGCAGTGAAATGCATTTAGCACTTAGCAGTTTGCAGGTACTTAGTACTAACTTGCTCCTCAAACTTGCAATTATTGTACGCTTGTCCTTTACGCATATGATATACATGTGTGTATATATGTATGTATATATATAGGTATCCTAATGCATATGCACTATGTACATTGATAACAAATCATATAACATATGTACATATACAATAAATACACTACACTCTACATTAGAATCGGGCTGGGTCTGCGTATAGGCCAAGTAGTTATTCTTGTTTAATGGGTAGTTTAGTGATAATAAATACTAAGAGTTTTAGGCGTTATAATAATAATAATAAAAATAATAAATACATCTCGAGTTTCGTATCGTAAAATTCTAATTAGAAATATGTAAGTAGCTAGCACTAGTTACAGCTATAAATATATGTTGGTGTGTGTGTGTGTATGTGGTACATCTCTCGTCGAGGGACCCGTTGTACATTCATGTGTTTCGTATTAATATTTGTAAGTATACATATATCATTCTCTCTATCATACAGTTCGCTATAAATATATGTATTTGTAGTATATGGTATATATACTATATATATGCATTTATCTAGGTAGTTAGTAGTAGTTGTTGTATAGGCGTATCACTAAACTCTAAACAGGCTAAATCGTGAAGTCTCAGATAAGGTTAAATAGCACTTCATAGTCGTGGTATATATCCATAAAATACTTGAGTAAAGATACGAGTATACGGTCTAAGGTTCTGTAGTGTGTTGTAGAAACGCGTTACATATTTTTGGTTTGTTCCCTCGAAATATATATGTATGTATGTTATGGTCATTTGATTCAACAGCAACACGAGAGATCAGGAGATCATGATGATCATGCCGATGCCGATCCCGATCGCAATCAGATTGATGATCAGACAATCGGCACGCACACCCATTCCATCAGCCGGAACAGCAGAGAGCACAACCAATTCTAGGCAGCCGAAGTTTCCTTTGGCACTGCGCCAGGTGGCTCTGCTGCTCCCGCTCCTGCTCCGACTCCCACTCCCACTCCCGCTCCGATTCCGTTTGGCAACGCTGCCAACGATGCCGATGTGGAGGCTGAGCTGTCGAGGAGCTGTGCTCCTCCACTCTGCTCCTGCTCCTTCTGCTGTTGCATGGGACCAACGATGACGCAGCTGCTGCTCGCAGCGGTCTGGCTGGTGCGCAGTTCCGGTGGCAGATAGATTTTGACTACGCTCGTGATCTTAACGCGGCAGTTAGGGCAATTGTTGCATCTGTAGGGAAGCAAAAAAATAGGAGGGATTAGTACAGATTCGAATGGGGATGCTGTTGAGTAAGCTCACCTGGCCGCACACTGCGCACACGCGATGACGTGACAGCATGGATTGAACACTGTGTTGATCGCACGATCCATGCAGATCTTGCACTGCATGGCCTCCGAGATGCGCGTGTCCACACAGCGCTCAATCGCCGCCTCACGCGCCTCCTTGTCGCGTAAGGCCAAATCTATCTTGCCGGCCATGGAACCAGCACCGCCGACGACGCCTCCGGGCTCGCAACTGTTGCTACTGCTGCTGCCATCGATGGCCGCCATGGCCACAGCCACATCGCCTCCCTGTTCGTGCAGCTTGCGTCTCGCCTGGTCGTGCACCTCGCGGCACGTGTGCTGAATGTCGAACACGTACCGCTTGCCCAGCTCTGTGTCCTCGTTGAACATGGACGCAATGGTCCCCTTGAGATCCCGTGTAAACTGGTTAGTCACCACGCAGCGCACCTTGTCGCACACGTAGAATGCGTGTCGCTCTGTTATCGAGCGATACAGGCCCGCGGCAATCGGCTGCTTGGCCAGCTTTAATTCCAGATCCTTACGATCGTTGTGATCGTCCACATACTCCAGTTTGAAGGTGCGCCTAAGCGACTTTGCAGCGGCAATGGCACTGAAAGGGATGCTACAAGCAATGCAAAAAAAGAATTGTTAATATACATATGTATATATAGTATGGTCATCCTAATCAGAGTTGAACTTGCTTAAGGGTTGTCTAAATAGTTCACATTGTCATTATTCTCTTTTAGAACTTTATCATGCTTTAATGAAATCCAGATCTGGTCAGCTTAGTTTAAGCTCTACTTTATAATTTATATTCTTTGTATGTACTTATTATGTAATTATGGTTATCTTAAGCCTGCTAAAGGTTTATCTAAGTAACCTACATTATTTTCTCTTTGAAGTTTATCATGGTTTAATTAAATGCAAATATGGTCACCTTAGTCGAAGCTGTTCTTAATTTGTTTCTTTAAATACTTTTCTAGACACTTGCTCTTCATTATAGTCATGAGATTTTCTACTGTTTAGAGGTAATTTATAAAATCAATGGCAAGTGCAATTATGGCCACCCTAATAACGCTTGAGCTGATTAAATCTTTGCTTTCCCTTTTAATGATTTTTAGCAAGTATTTCAAGTATTCTTTTAGATCATCCCAAAAAGTGATTTAAAGATGGTCACCATAATCAAACTGAGCTTTCTTTTATATTTTTCTTCACCTCTTCTTTATACTCATGGGATTTTCTACTCTTTAGAAGATTCTTGTGATTGTGTATATATGGTCAGCCTAAAACAGGCGCAACACTCACCTTTCTTTTTCCTCCCCGCGGATGACGGTGATGCCATGTGCGCCGACTGCAATGTCACAATGGGTGGCACTCTCGTTGGTGGTGATGCCGCTGAAGAGCTCCTCGCCGTAGCCACTGAGCTCCTGGATCTCCTGCAGCAGCCAGTACTTGGCCGACTTGGGACTCATCGGCAGCTTGGCCAGTTTGCTGTGCTCCACGGCAATCTGGCGCAGAAAGTCAACTGGCGGCTCACTGTCGGCGCTGGGCAGGATGACGTAGTTCTTGTAGATGCGCAGCGGATTGCTTGCCAGACGCTCGTCGAGCCCCGAGTGGCTGCTGCTGCTGTTGCTGGGACTGCTCGAGCTGGAGGCCGAGGCTGACATTGATGCTGACGGCGATGGTTGCAGGCTGTTGTTGCTGTTGTTGATGTGGATGTTGTTGTTGCTGCTGCTGTTGTTATTGTTATTGTAGTTGTGGCTGGAAACGCTGGTCGATGGTGCCGCCAAGACGCAGCATTCGATGTGTTCCACAGACTTCTGTTTGGACAATCGCCGCTTCTTGAAGCTGAGCACATGTTCATGCTTCTCCTTGCGCTGCTCCTCCAGTTTCAGTTGCTTCTGCTGCTGCTGCTGCTGCAGCATACGCATGGGACACTCAGCACGCAGAGCCTGCTCGTTGAAGCGCAGTCCATCTGCCTGACAGAGCAGCGCCGCCAGCTTGGCCGCATTGCTCCAGTCGTGGGGAGAGAGTCGTCCCTGCAGCAGATCGCTGCGTGCCTGCATGTAAAATAGATCTCGCACACTCTCCTGCAGTATGCTGTGCACTGGCACCCAGAACTTGACACGCAGTGCCAGCATCAGGTGGATGCCGTTGCTGCTGCTGCCGCTGTCGGTGTGCAGGCGGTTCCTCAGATTGTACCATTGACGGGAGCGCGACTCCTTCTGGTTGGGCGTCCACGGCTCCAGGCCGAAGTACTCCATTTCGCAGATGATGCCGAGTGCCTTGCAAACCTGCAATCGAAAGAGTAAATATGGATTAGATAAGGTCTTCACTTGGCACCGGTTAAAGGAGTATATATGTATCTGTAATATCCAATCGCATCTCATGCTTATCAGCTCGACTTATCAGCTCAGCTTGTCAGTATGTCCTGCTCAGTCTCTACTGTCTGCGGGCTTGTCAAACCAAACCCAACAATGCTGCCATGACAGCAGGACACGAACGACAACTGAGTCTGGCAGGCGCTGTCTGTGAGTGGGTGGACAACTCAATTGGGTATGTTTTGGCTGTGGGAGAATAGGGGGTGAGGAGGGGTTGTAAAAGGCCTCGAAATTATTTGCTTATGCAACGAGCGTGTCATCATTTCGAATGGAACAAATTCAAAGCGACAACGACTCGAAGGAATGCGTCAAGTTGACAATGAATAACAGCGACAAAATACCCCGGGAATTTCGAAGAATTAAAGCACCATTTCAATCTTAGTGTGGTTACTTATAATAGGCGAAATATTATACATATATATATATTATTGTATTTATATTATATTCGAAAAAGCTTTATCGCAGCTAACGATTAGTCGATGTTAAGAAGCTCCGATAATTGTTCTTATATTTTGGAATCATCGTGTAATTAGAACAGTAGTTAAGGTAATCGTTATCGAAGATCGGAATACATTAATAGAAGCGCTTGTCAAATTGGACGACACGCATTAAAAGAAAGATATTTTAAAATGGAAATAAAGCTATGGAACAATTGAAAACAACTTCCCAACCGATATACCCACTTGCAGGGCACTGTGGCATTTGCAGGGCAACAACAAATCAGGAACGACAACAATAAACACAAGCAACAACAGTCGACAACGGCAACGACAACTGAAAACGACAAACGACAACATAACCAACTGCAAATCAGCATAGTCAAGTCGATACGATGGGAATGGGAATGGGGATGCTTTGCAACAGGCAATCCAAGCTGGCATGCCACGCAGTCTGCAGTAAGACCACCCCCAGGGCACTCCCACACACACACAGACAGAAACCCTTCTGCCGCACCAGTTGCATCGTTTGCTCAGGTCAACACGAAGAGGAATGAAATGAAATGAAATTTGCAGAGCGCACACAAATTTCAAATACCAAAGAGCAACAACATTTTTTGTCGTTGCGTCAACACATACGCGATGTGCACACCTCCCCCACCCTCTCACTCCTCCCTGCCCATGAAGGACTCTTTGCCTATTGACGCTAGTCAGAGTTACGCAGCCGTTGTCATAGTGTCTGCCCTGCCTCATCCACCTCTTTCCCACAGCACTTTGCATAATGAGGCAACTTGGAGGCCAAGGCAAGCGCCAGGTAGCACAGGTAGCCAAGGCAACAAGTTGTTCCCAAGGAGTCACGCGTCAGCGCCTCGCACATTTTCACTTTCCAATTAGGCAGCCGCAGAATTTGAGATGAGCGTGTGGGCGTGGTTACTGGAATTAGCCCAGCAGGCACAAGTGGCGCAAAAAGCATCCTGTGTGGCAGGAGGATGTGGAAACAAGAAAAGAGAAGCCGATTTTCATATATAAACAGTTTAAAAGGAACGCGCATTCAAATTAAATACGCAGAATTTCTCAATTGTTAATTAATATTTATGTTCAAAATGCTTACATTTTTAATACTTTTATCCATTAATAATGTTCATAATAGTACTGAGAACCTCTTATTATTTGTTATTAATATTTTTTAACAATTTACACGGGCGTCTGAGGCCGTTTTAAAATATTTTTAACGTTATATTGGCGATTGTTAAATGCGCTTTAAATAGTTGAAGATTATGCAAATTCTAGTGATTTCTACTATACATACATATATGCCGGAGAAGTGTTCTGATTCATTTTGGCTACTTAAAGAATAAAGAGAGAGAGATCGTGCTTGTTATCGATATTTATCAGTGTTGCTTAATTTCACTGCCGCTGTTATGTTGTTATTATTTTATAAAATTAATTGGGTGTATTGTAATAAATTTAAAAATTGCTTATATAGTGTTCTTTGATTTTATATTTCTAACTATCTATCTTCTTTAGTTTCCATGATTCTTCATCACATACATACATACGTATACGTTATGGTTGTTACCTCACAACCACAACAGCAACAGGAACCTGAGTGCGACCCCAAAGTGAGGCAGACCCTGAATGCGATGCGAGTCTGTTACTGTGGCTGCCTCGTTTCGGAGACGCTTCCGCCACAAACCACTCACCCACGCCGAAGGAGAAGCTGATGCCGACGCAGACGTTTACGCCAACAACGGCGATGACAATGACAAAGGAGATGGCGATGACAGAGAGAGAGAGAGACTTCAGCCACAAGTGGCGCAACTCAAACGTTGCCAAGTCCAGCTGTTATTGTTCTGGTTTCTTGTTGTTGTTGCATGCTAATCGATCTGCCACAAGTAGATTATGTATAATTAATTCGTTTTGCATGTCAGGCTCATCCACCCCCGACACGCTCTCCTCTTTCTCCCGCTTTCATGCAGCTACCGCAACTGTCAGCGACACTTGGTAGCTTAATTAGTTGAACGTTTGAGTCGCATTCATGAGTGCACTCATAACGAGTCGTTGGCTTAATGACGATGGAACTGTTAATTGGAATCGCACTTCAAAATATCAAGTGAGTCTGTTGTTCTCTCCAGTGTTGCCAGAATTTTCAAGCGAAGAAAAGGTAGTTAAAAAAAAGCTTCATTGTATGGAGTCGCAATAAAAAGAAGCTGATTGTATAGGAAAAAAAACCAGTTAGATCAACATTTTTAATTTGGCCCGCTGTTGGAATTTGAAAAAAGCCAGATTTGATGAGAAAAAGCTGACTTGGCAACACTAGTTCTCACGTGAGAGAAAGAGAGCTCTCTGAATAAATGCGATTTCAATCGATTTAAAACGTTTTCCAAACTGATCTGTTGCCAATTGAAATTATTTATACGCATATACATGCATACATGTATGTTTGTAAAACGTTTATAAATAGTTTGTGTCTTGTGAAAGATTCCTTTTGAATACATGTATATATACATACATATACATATGTATAAAAATAAAACATCACTTCAACCTCTGTTAATATTCATATAAAATTTGCTCACTTTTATAACTTGTATTTAGCAATTCGCATTGTATATTTGAGCTCGAAACGTGGCAACTGGCAACAATGGCGGCAACAACAACAACATGAGAGAGAATAACATATTATTAACAGCAACAACACTTGCTAAATTCATTCAATACAAAAATGCTGCTCTGCCAGCGTCGCCGTCTCCAACGAAGGTGCAAAGTCCACAGACAGTTTGTGTATTTTGTTCGTTTCGTTTCGTTTCGCTAAAATTAAATAAAATGCGAATCGTAGCAAAGGCAAATGCGAAACGTAAACTTATTTTTTTCGCAAAAGCCGGCGACGACTGTGAAAAAACTATTAAGTGTATTTAATGTGTGTGTGAGAGGTAGAAATAGAGGTAGAGAGTGGGAAAAAACGCCAAGTAAAAGAGGATAACAAAGGATATGTAGCAGTAGCGCTAACCAACACTGAGAAATATCAACCCGATCTCACTCTCTCTTCTCTTATTAGCCAATGGAAGCTGAACACTTTTCTTGCTTAGATTAGAATCGGAATGAATTATTTTAAATTTAATAAAATATACTTGTATGTGTATACTATACCGCGAATGCGATAGATGCATAAATTGATTGGTATAACGCACGCTGAGTGAGGTGAATGTGACGTCAGCAGCTGCACTGATTGTAAATTGGACAATGGCCCCGAAGGTGACCCAAATTGAAATAAAAATACTGATCCTGAGAGTGATAACTCTGCATTTATTGCATTTCGTAATATACATATAACAGACAGTATACCCTACCTTACTATAAATAAATGTCGTAAAAGTCCAATCTGTCTGTGCTCTGTAATACCATTTGGTTCGTAAAATCAACAACAGCAGTCTCTGTATCCAAGTTAATAACTTTTTTACATGGAATCAACAGACTCGACCGCATGTTTTAAGAGTTTCAAGAGAGCCAATCTCTTGCAAGAGATGGCGCGCGAGAGAGAGAGCAAGAGTGAAGAGAGTGACGACTTTACAACTGTTCAGAAAGGTAAACAAAGCAGAGCAAGCAAAAACACAAGTGCTGCTGGCTGCGGGGGGTAAGCGCAGCAAGAAAGAGCACGGACGAGAGCGGGAGAGAGCAGACACTTGCGTTGCTTTTTGCTGCTGCTGCTGAGAGAGGGAAAAACACAAACAACACTGTAACTGAGAGTGAACGAGAGATGGGGGAGCTATGACTAGCACAACATGCTGGTCTCCGCGAGCAGAAAACCCGAGCATTGCATTGGAATTGGACTTTGGACTCTTGCCTCTGAAACGGCGTTTGGACTTTGGACTCGCACTCGCAATGTGAGTGTTCACATTGCTGTTTCTGTGGTTGTTGCTTTGTTGTTGTTGCCTTTACCGATCTTCTTATGTTTGCATGTTTGATGTACACACGCATACAAACGAACACATGCATGCATATACTGTGATGTTGTTGTTGCTGTGTTGTGTAGTGGATCGCCATAATTGAAAACATTATGAGCAATGCAAACAAATCTGAGACTGTGAGACGAACAAGTGGAGGAAATAACTGTAACTTAAGCGAAGCTCTGCCAGTAAGTGACGTCAGCGAGTCAGCATTGTGCGCCGGTTTTGGACTTTGTACCTCAGTTCGTTGCTGCTCTGTACAATTGTTTGTGATTGGGTTTCTGTTTAATCTTCGCATCTCTCTCTCCGTTTAAAACGAAGTTCAAATACTTATCAGGTTGCCAATAAAGTGTTTTAATGGTGCGTTTTTTTAAATACATTTTGATAGGCACACGTGCGTCAAGGTGCAACACTTTGCGCACCTTTGCAAGTGCCAAAGAGTTAACAAAGCGCAGTCAGCGACCTCATACATATGTATGTACATGTGAGTTTATGCATATGTATATATGTACATATACTATGCATGCATGTACATATGTATGTAGTAGTGCACACATCTTTAAACAGATCTGCTGCTATAAATCGTGCTTGACACGTTGACGGCTTAACAATGCTCAACTCTCTCGATTTATAAGTGAAATAAGTAAATAGTACACACAGCTATGTAAATATATGGTATGTACACCCATACAGACACACACTTAATGCATAGCGAGAGAAAGAGAGAGGGACTGCCTTAGATGGTTAGAATTACTGTTGTTGTTGCTGCTGCTGTTGCTAACTGAGCACGCGCTAGTCGAGTGATCGGCAAAGATGATGACATTGGCGGGGGGTCTACCAGGGCACGCTAATAGAAAAGGGGGACGGGAAGCTGATGTCGCTGCCTGTTGGCAATGAAACTGACGGGGAAAGGGGAGCAAAAGTGCAAGGGAACAAACAGGTTCAATGCATTCAAATTGATTGTGGGCAGGGAACATGTTCCCCTCGTATTGCCCCTGCCCCTGCCATCATCGTGCACGAGTTCTGGCCATAAAAGGCACTTAAATGTATTATAAAGTCGCCGATATTCGCCAATTTGCGGTACTTGCAGCACGCCACGTGCTGAGCATGTGAACGATATGCAAATGTTCAACTTTTATAGTAGATAACAATTAACAATTAGACAACAATTCGCAATATTATATGTATGTATATTTACTTACTTAAAATACTAATTTTTGATTAAAATATATTCGATTAGAGTGTAGAGAGTTATCGTGCTTATTGTCTAACAAAATGTTCCTATCGATAATTGTCAGTGTTGGTAAGTGCGGCCGCTACAAACTATGCACGATATGATGTGGATATAAACACAAACATATGTACATATATGTACATGCTTTACGTCACATACACATGTATATACACATGTTACACATACTGTTGTCAGCGCTGTGCAATAAAAATCCAATTTCACTTTCAATTCGCTTATTTGAGATTAGTTCACATTGCCCCTTCCCCTTGATTCGCTGCTCTTCCTAAACTGTTGCTAATCTTGCTCAGTAACAAGCCCCCTGCGTTCCTTGCCTGTGTGTGTTAGTATGTGCGCACGTATGCAAAGAGAACTATGATTGTTGTTGCCTTGTATGTTTGCCTTACTGCTTCCCCTTCACATTCTGCTTGGGGTCTCTGTTTTGGTCACTGTGTTGAAAATAGCTCATGTTATGTTGTTGTTGTTGCTGCTTGCAGTTTTGTTCTCTTCTTTTATTTGAGTGTGTTTTATTTGTGCGCGTGTGTTTTATGCATGCCCCCACATACACACACGTGTACATGCATATGTACATATGTATGTATGTATAAATGTAAGTACGACCGACTGACCGTTGGACTTTGCACATCGCACATAAATTTCATTGCAAAATGAGACTGCAGAGCAGCGCAGCAACAGCAACAACAACGAAACAAAGTGCATGTAAACTAGAAAACCGAAAAGACAACTACAATACGCAAGAAACGCACAAGAAAAAAAGAAAAGCAATTGATGCAAAGAAAAGCCTCCTCCTCCCCAACCCTTCGCAATTTATGGCATAATTGAAAATCTGTTCGCGTTCGCGGCGACATTGATGGATTTGACGAATGGATGCATGGGGGAGATGGCAATGGGGATGAGTGCCAGGTGCGCCAGTCAGTTGTGCGGTGTCCTGGCCAGCACTTCCTCCCCCATCCTCCGTTCCCTTCTCCCCAAGGCCTGCGTATATTTGTTAACTTAATTGAGTTTCAGTGAAAGCTCAGTCGATTCGATGGCGACGGCGACTGGGGCATCGGCAGCGATGATGCGTGAGGCGGCAGCAGCGCAGTTTTGATTTCGTTTTGCTTGTATTTGGCACGGCGACAACTTCTCCCTCAGTTTATGGGAGCAGGCTGCTATAAAGTGTCGTCATCTCCTTTTTTGGACCGAAAGTAACCGTTACGTTGCCGCGGCTGACGTTAGCTTGTTGTAGTTGTTGCCTCTGCCGCATCTGCTGCTGTTGCTGTCTCCGTCTGCCCCCAATTCACAGCATGATCCGCTTCACCTTCTCGACCCCCGACACCAGCACGACAAGCTGCTGTGCTGCACATTTTTTTAAACAGGCCTAATGAAAATGTAAAGCTCGCCGCGGCCCGCGACTACGTGACTTTTAGCACAGCAGCGAAGGCGACTGCGGCTGCAAACACGGAGGCTGCTTGAACAACTGAGTGAATAATGTCGGCATGGAAATGCCAAAACAACAGCAGAATCTAAAGCGTAGACAGAGGGAGCAGGCGACAAACACGCAGAATTTCTGCCCGTTGCATGCCCCATAATTTTTGTATGCGTGATTTTCAGTGGCGAAATTGCGGAAAACGACCGCGAAAGACAAGGACAGACGCACAGTGGGCCACAAACACAATCTTGGGGAATTTAATTAATAACTTCCGTTGGATGACGTATCGAACTCACATCTTGCAATACTACTGGAGTGTAATCGACACAATTTATCGATTTAATTTAATTTGAATTAAATTCCGCCAGATCGGTTTCCTGGCCCACTGTGAGACGTTCTAAGTGCGAGAGTGCCTGGTGTGCGTGCACGAGTGACCCAGGATCTGTGTGTGTGTGTGTGTTTATGTGTGTGAGTGCAATGTAAACAACTTAACAGCCACGCTTTACGTGCTTGGCGGCAGCAGCAACAACAAACACAGCAGGCCACGAATAAGCATGAAAACGCATTAAATTATTATGCCACACAAGAAGAAGCCATGAGAGAGCGGGAAAAGAGAGTGGGATGAACATGGGTGGCGGGGCCAGAGATGGTGAAGGGGGCATTTTACAAGGGGTCACTCACTAATTAGCATGTCGCATTCTCAATTGGCAGAACGTGACGCGAGATTGGGCAACTTTGGCTCACTTTATGTAAACTTTGTCAGCTGTTGAACTTTTGCTGAACTTTTGCTACAGCAAGAGCAGGCAAAGGGGGAACCCTTATTGGAAAACAATACTTGAATAAATTAAAGCAAAATGTTCACAGCAACTTCTAAATTTCTAATAAAGTTGTAAGTGAAATTAAATAGAATGAAGTTTAAATGGCAAATAAGATTTAGAACAGTTTGAAGTAGACATCTTTGTGTATATATATATATATATAGCATGTGTGTGAATATGTATTAATTAAATGCAGAGAATTTCACAGATTTCGAATGCCGAATGGCGTTGAATGAAAGTTGTTTTCCGCATGACTGTCGCAATTCTTACTGTCCAAAATCACATCACATTTTGGCCATAATAAATTGCATTTTCGTTTGCCTAAATGAAATGCGCAAAACTCATGGAGAAAGAGAGTGAGAGAGAGTTATGTAAAAAGTTTGCCACAAATGGGGCGAACTGTCAAGTGCAGAGATGCCAATTTGAGGGGATTTACATGCAAAATGCCAGCAAACATTCCCAGAAATGATGTGTGTGCCACCAGGAGAAGGAGACTAGATGGATATGCCCAGAGTAACTTGCAAATCAGAGGTCATGGTCTTCCAAGAGGCGGCTTCAAGCCAAATGAAAACGAAACGAAAGCTGGCTTCAAAATACATGGCACTTACACACACACACGTATGTATATATAAATAGTATACATACATGTACACACTGCCACTTGTAGTTGTACGTGGAGGTCTGCTCCAAATGGCTGGCAACGTTTTGGTACATTTTCTTGGCATCGCCAAGATACCCGCACCCCCAGCATCCCGCACTCATGATTCTGTTTTATGCTGCAGTTTGGCAAAGGATGCAAAACAAGAAAATTGAACAACATGTCAATAGAGCCGCAGTCGAGCCTAGTTGACTGCCAGATACCCTCAACAACATTGACCTACAAAAAAACAGTAACATTGTCTGTAACTGATTTAGTTAGTATGTTAATTTGCGTCTGTGAGTTACTCAACACTTATTGCTACACTTGATCTAGGATTTATCGAAAGTGGCGGTAGGCCGATAACTATTAAGTTGATAAATTGATCAAAGATGGACACCAAGGTGCACAGCACGTGAAAAGAATAACAAAAGAGATTGAAAATTAAATTTTAAATGAATTTAAATATTAAATAAATAAATGTGCATATACTAAATTAAGATTACTGTAAAATGTATGTAAACTCCCACAACGCGAAGGGCTCTCTGCTTAACATGGGAGGTAAATTGAGGTGAGTTACTCAAGCGGCTAAGCGACTTAGCTAATAGGGAGGGAACACTTCCAAGTTGTTGTTGTTGGTCTTGTTGCACTCTAAAAGTGACGGCAAATGCAAATCGCTTCGACGCGGCACTAAACTGCTCCTACTACTATATAGAACCGATTCCCATTTTCCTTCTAATTTGGCAAACACTTTTTGCCAAGGCGAACCGACAAGGAAAATGGCAAATGCAGAGTGCGATAACACACGGGGATGCCCATAACGGAAAGTGGTTTTTGGCGTGCTGAGTCACCCACAACACGGCACTAAATGTGACTATAGAATATGCTTTTATAGTCGTATCTATTAGATTGTAGTACACAGCTGCTGCTGCTGCCGTTGTGCCTGCTGATGATTTATCCTATTTCCACTGGCATTGCTGCAGCAGGCTCCACTTGACCATGGCCAACTCGGTCGCTTGTTTACCCATAAATTCGAAGGCAAGTGCGGCCCGCAAGACAATTTTTTGGCTCTGCACCAGGACTATACTCCAATTAAGTTATCAAACAGACTCACACCCACACACACACACAGGCACGTATTGGTGGCTGTATCTACAAGGTAAATTCGGTATCTGCTGAATTTTTGCCGCCTGTTGCCAGGTGCCGCTGCGTCTGCCCCATATTGATTTTCTGCCGTTTTTTAGCCTGCAACAGCGCCTCCTAACACAACCATCGCACACACACACAGCAGCAGTAACCGCAAGCAATTCATGTTTGCACCTGATCATTCTGAATTTGATATGCAAACAGCGGCAGGCAGTAATAACACATGGTTAAGTTCAAATCCAAACTGCACCGCCTCCAACTGGATGCCTCCAACCAACCAACTTGGCCTGGCTTTCGTGCCCGACTCTCATTATTCCAGTTGTAATTGTGCTCGACCTTGTTCCCATTGGATCGCCTGCTTGCTTGCTTACATGTCGTCCGTTGTATCGGAAATCGCGCGTGTCACGCCCCCAGCGCCTCCGACTCACAGAATGCTGCAGGCCATTCAAATGACTTGGTCATTGCAGTTAATGATGCCTGAGCAACAAAGTCAACACGGCCCCGACCGACCCATTGCGACGGGTGGGTCTGATGGACATTTAAGGACAGCAGTACCTACCCCCCATCCCGCCCTGTCGTTGCTCTGTCCACCTCGCATATGCCAAATGGCAATTTTCACTTCGTTAAAAATGTGGAAATTTGCCATTCAGCAGCGATTGCGGAAAATACTCGAGTACCATTTAGTGCAGTGTAAAGAACTGTTGGGGGTAATACCACAACAACAACTGCTGTGTATAGGAATATGTATATTTATGTACTATATATATATTCAGCCATTGCTCAATCGGATTACTGCACACTGAGAATTTACACGCAATAAGAAATTCACTTAATTGATTCCGTTTGACGAGTAAGTCACGTTTATAGAACTAAATATAAGTCGATTAACCTATTATCTTATTGTACTTTCAACTGTATACAAGTATTTCTATTGTTGAGAATTTACAGCATTCATTTCATGTTGATCAACCAATCATTTCTTCTGTTTTATTACTACATCAGAGGATAAATAAAAATCGTAGAGTAAGAGTGCTTTACACAATATATTGCCTATTCTTCAGGAAGTCGCCGCTTCCATTCGATCTAGTGGCAAGTTCCAAAGTCTTACAGCTTGTACTTTGCCATATTGAATTTAGTTAATGTATGCACATAAACACCTTCAAATTACATACTTTATATAGTTTGCAGTTCTATTAGGAACAATTTGCGATGCGAAATGGCCAATCTCGTTGAGCGGAGGCGTTTAATTAAAATTACAAATTTAATTAATTTCGTATGAGAAGCATAAAAGGCTGCGGCAGCTAATCCCCTTAAGGAGGCTCAATTAACTGTGAGGATTTGCGGGTACCAAGCGGGTGATAGTGAGTGTGGGTGGCGTGCTATGCACAGTGGCCAACGAAGCGTTAAAAAACAATGCAAATCTCTCTGAGCAACCACTTTGCAGATTACGCAAAACGTTGAAGATTATCTCACTTGCTTAAGCAGCTCCTCCTCCTCTGTTTGTTTGTCTTAGTTTAAGGAAGGCTGTTCGACGGGTTCAAGATCTCGACACATGTTCAGTTTCGAGGTATTTCCCCGATCTTGCTTATATCACAACCCGTTGACATTGAGATTAATTGAACGCACTAAATTGGGAGCTCAGATGTCGCGGTTTATCCAGACTAATGTGTGGAATTTCCTACATAGAACACTCACACCTCTACTAACCATTCGAAGATAAATATAACATTCGTTTGCCATTACAAACACATACATAGAATAATGCTGTGTGTGTGTGTGTCCGTGTGTTAGTTCTGTCCTCAATGGATTCGAGCCGAAATTGCATTCTTATCGTGGGGGCATCAGAATTTCCGTTTGCCTTGTTTGCTTTTGCTTTACCGAGCACAATGTGCACTACACACACACACACATATGTACATATGTAATGCAATGTATGTGTAAGTCGCATGCATTTTTGCGCATACATTCTATAAGGAAAAGCTGAAAAACCACATGAAAAACAATAAAAGCCACAGCCATTGCGATATAAAGCGAAACAAAAGCGCTGCCATTAGAGACACATCAAAATGGCACTCACAGCAAGCAGAGGGGGTGAGAAAGAGGAAAGGGGGAGCTAAAAGTATGTAGAGTGAGAACAAGCAGGAAGGATACTAGCAGGGCTTGGAAGGTAAGGGTTACACTACAGTTGAGGCAGCGACAGGAGTAGAAACTAAGCCATGGGCTGAAGCAGGGACTGAGGCAGAGCTAAGGCAGAGAGGCAGGGACTGAGGCAGGGGTACAGGTGGCTCTGTTGCTTTTATGGAATTCGACAAAACAACAAGAACAAATACAAACAGACTCATTGAATGCACTGCCATCATTTTTGTGGTTATCGTTTTGTGGTTTTTAGCTTCATTTTCACGCAATTTATTGTTTTCGAGCCGAGGCACTGAGGTAGCCAAGAACGCCCCGCAGAGAAAGCAACACCCTCCACCCGTTAGGCAGTGCACCCAGGCAACCACAAACCGCCGCCGCACCACAAACTATTCCCTCGTAGAAATTCTATGGTCGCTTTCGTGGCCTGCTCTAAAACATTTTTTTAAAGCCGACGCCTTTTTATATTGTTTATTATTGTTCTAAGCGATGTTTGCTTGGAGAAAGAGAGAGAGAGAGATGAGAGTGGAAGATGAAGGAGGTGCAGGGGAGCCGCATTTCCGTTGCGGCTTTGTTGTTGTTGTTGCTGGTGTTGTGCCACGTCAGGTTTCTATGGTTTTAGCGTTTCCTCTTTTGCCAGCTGCAGCGACAGCAAAAGCAGTTCAAGGATAATACGGAATGCGCCAGCCAGGAACAATGGCTACGGATATGAGTGCGAACAACGAACAACGAATACAAGAACACAGATACCCCCCATCTAGTACAAATGGTATTATCATTTGCCCAGTCTCTTCTCTACCCCTTGTCCAAGCCTGGGATCCTCCAATTGGTGCTGTCGCTTTTTCGCCAGGCTCTGGGCATCATCATAAAAGTATTACGGCCAAGTGGCAGCTGCCAGTCTGCCAGTCTATCCATTCACAGGCAATGCTGCACAGTGGTGCACAGTGGTGCACACTTAAAAGAAATCTTGGCAAAGTTGTTTTTCTTCTGCATTGTTTCTTATGGCAGCAATGAAACAATGAAGAAAGAAAACAACTTTGAATTTTGCAAATATTTCAATAGACAATAGACCTTGCACCACTGTGCACTGTGTGTATGTGTGTGGCATTGCTGAGCACAGTGAGCGGTAATTGCATTAAGTGTCGGCTTAAAAGCCTCCCAGACCTCAGACAAAAACTAGAGCCAGCCCACAGCCCACTCTGGTAGCTGTCTTGACTATGGCAGAGAGCTGCCCAGCTGGACAACTGGACCTTCCTCTCTCCACTCTCCTCCTCTCTCCCCATTGCAATTTGCGGGCGCATTGTCGTCATTGTTGCTGGATTAGCGGGGCTGTTTAAGATCGCATTGTCGTCTGCGCCTTTGCCGCCATTGTCGCCCACACACACACACACAGTCATGGCTAATTAGGCATTGGATGGCTGCCTGCCCGCTTGGCTGGCCCTGGCTCTGACTGCGGTACACTCTGCCCCCTCCTCCCACATTATACAGTTGTTTGGCTTTAACAATTTAATCGATACCCGAGAGCTGCGCTTAAAGAACTTGACTAAGCACGGCTTGCATACGCGCACGTGATGTGAAGAAGTGACTATAAACCTGCGCCAGCTGACCCACCTGAACCACCTGACCCACTCAGCCCAGTCGGCTAGCAACGCACGCGAATTTCCTTAATTTCCTTTTGATTCGACTGTGGCGCCTTCGTTGCAGCCATTTGCCCAGATAGGTTCTGCGCCGGCAGTAAACATAAATTTCATTGCTTTGGCCAAGGACACGCACTAAGTCCAACGACAAGGGGGCACACTTGGGTGTGGCAGCAGTGGCGTGGCAAGGGTCAGGGCATGGCGACGGGCACGCAACTCCCTCCATCTCTACCTCTCTCTTTCCCTAAACAAAGCAGTTGATAGACGACTCTGCTGCAGTGAAAGCGACAGCTCTGAGGGAGTAAGGAGCGAGAGGCAGGTTTGCCATGCAGCTTGCAGCGTGTTGCATTTCGGCAGTTGTTGCAATTAATTCCGAAATTGGCCAGCGTCAATTAGAAAGACGCAGGATGCTGCAAGTCTGCCTTCCTGCCTGCCCGCCCCGGGGGCAGATTTAATGGTTTGGAAAATTGATTTCAACAGAGACAGAGACGTGCTGTATGGAGGGGGGTATGGGGATAAGGAGGAGGCAAGCAGCAGCAGCAGCAGCAACATGAGGCCATTTAATTATTGAAGCAGCATATTCGGCAATATTCGAATTATTTGCATAGCAAGTGCATAAATAACCATGTAAATACGAGTGCGCACAACTCTGTCGAGAATATCAGCATATATTGTCATATATTATATATATATACACATACATATATGCATATGCATTCACATATATTTCATTATGCAGCGGGAAATGGAAAAATGTGGTGCTACATGCAAATTTTTTGTTGTTGTTGCTCCGCTCTGATTGCCGCAATCAATGCAAAAACAAAATTCACTTGGGCCGATTCTCCCCTGGCTGTGTAGAACTGTAGAACTGTAGAGCTGTGCTGTGCTGTGTCGTGGGTCGCACCAGTTAACTGGATTTGTGGAATTCGGAATCTCTCAATTTTTGCATTTTTTATACATTTCTGAATTTTTGTGCAGCATTTTCATGCACAGAGAGACAGGAGATTTGTTTGGCATTTACTTAATTCCCTTTTTTATTGTCCTGCAGTGGGTAAACTTTGCTGAAGTGTTCGAGAGTATAAAATATATATAGTATATATATTTTTGTTCAGCATCAGCTGTCTGGCGATTATTTGCTATCATCAATATGATTTGTTTTTTTTTTTTTTTTTATTTTATTATATTTATAGAAAGCTGTTAAAATATCATTACTATTAAACTGTTCTAGCACGTAGGAACAATCGGTTGTAGTTAGAAGTTTACTTCAAATCTGTGCTGTTCTACATTAAACTTGCTTTTATAGTATGTTATGTATGTACTTATGTACTTTTTCCAGATTGGATAACTATATATACACTACAGCAATCAGTCGTTACAGAAGAAATATTAGACAAGTTTAAAGCTCTTTAAGTCTTGCATGCATTTAGGTTTAATATAAACTATATTGAAGACACTAGGAAAGCACCTGCTTACAATTAAACAGGTAAGGTTTATAAGTTCATGAGAAATCTTGGAATTCATAAGAAAAACTTTGAATGGAGCTCTAAACTCAGCAGGCTTGCACTCCTAAAGGTCGCAGTACAGATCTCCTTTTCCTACAGCTCGCAGTACAGATCTCCTTATTCTACAGGTCACAGTACAGATTTCCTTATCCTATAGGTTGCAGCACAAATACCTCCATCAAATAATAACAATTATATTCTCTTCTAATTGTTATACTAGCATCGACAAAGCCCCAATCACTTATAAGCTGTAAGAGTATAAAATCTTCGACAAGTTAAAGATGAAATTGCACTCTTGTTTTGTTGCTACCTCTTGTCGTCGCCATCGGAGGAGGAGGAGGCATCCACAGTGGAGCAGAGGCAGAGCAGCCCGCATGCTAATTAAATTGCAAAGTACAAACAACAATTGGTAGCAAGAGCAACAACAACAGCAATACCAGATTGTCAGCACATTAATTTAAGCATAACAAATTTTATGTCTGCTAAAACTTCAAGCGCGAATTGTTAAACAAAAGTGTTTTTTTTTTCTGGTATTTTTCTGTTCACTATTGCGCAGTTCAAAGTGAATTAAAAAATATGAAATAATTACCAAACAATACAAAGTAAATACAAGCTCACACTGTGCACGCTCATACAACATGTATGGATAAATTGCGTGCGTGTGTGTGTGTGTGTACACACACATGGGAGCAGTCATCAGCGCGTGTTTAAAATTTATGGCGAAACTTGTCTGAGCTTATTCTTGTATTTTGTTTTGTTTTGCTTTTGGTTTTTTTTTTAGGGCAGCAAGAATCCAGAAAATACAACGAGCATGAAGAATTAATATCACAATAGACCTTGCAGCTCTGCTTGATATATGAAGAGACCATGAAGAGGAAGTCTAAACGAAGAATTATATATATGTTTGTTTTCCTAAAGAATTCATGAAAGTATCTACAGTAATGCCCCCAACAAGGCGAGCTCGACAAGGCTCTGATAAAGTCGTACTGTATCTGTGACTGCCTGTGCCTCGAGAGTTGTTCGGCAATTACATTCGAGTGTGTGCAAATAGAATATTATAAATACTCATGATGTTTGCGTAAATTGTTAATAACTGTTGACAGCGCAGCGCAGCGACTTCCAAGGCGAAATGTCAACAGCTGAGAAGAGCAGCAGGAATGATGTGACTACAGATACACGGCTATAGATACAGATACAGATACAATTGCACATGTGAAACGAGACTTGACAAACTCAAGAAAAAGCTAAATATGTGTGTGCTGTGTGTAGGTAAATCTCGTTTGGCGTTTTTTTGCGTTTTACATTTTGCCGTGTCTGGGGCTTGGCACAATAACAACAATAACAGCAACAACAATAACACCTACCCAACGAACAAAAAATAATAAAATGAAATAACAACAGCAGTAGCAGAAGGCAGGCAGAAAGAAATGTGATAAAAGAGCGAGAGCGACAAACTAAAAACTGAAAGTCTCGGAATATCGAAGATATAATACTCTCACGTCTAGATAAAATATTTACTATATAGGTTAGTACGATGTAATTGATTAGGGTGTCAAGTCAAGAATCATAGAGATTACAGTTAAATAACAAGCCAAATAAATGATAAAGAGGCAGGCAAAGATAAGTTTTAGAATCAATAATAAAATGATCTTGAAGTTGTTAATAATATTTGTAGTTATACACTTGCTTGTATTTATTTATTTATTTATTTTTGTATTGCAATTCGTTGTGACTCTTGCTGAGAAAGGGTATAGCAATGTATTTTGTATAAACTGCAGTAAAATATTGAAGCCCAAATTGAGTTGCTGAACAAAGTTTTTTTTTTAC
This sequence comes from Zaprionus davidi, assembly GCA_018903715.1. Taxonomy (NCBI): domain Eukaryota; kingdom Metazoa; phylum Arthropoda; class Insecta; order Diptera; family Drosophilidae; genus Zaprionus; species Zaprionus davidi. The sequence continues at coordinate 12,210,746 of JAEIGL010000004.1, read as the reverse complement.
GAGTATTTTGCTGTAATGAGAATTCAAAAACTTTCGTAGGCATTTTTAGCGCCAAGGCCAATGGCGAGCTGGAGGTGTGTGTGTGGCAAACTAAATTTCGACATCTGTCGAGTGGCAAATGATATCAGCAGAAGTCGTCAAATGGTTAACCGATTTGCAGCTGACGAATTGCGTCTTAGGGAATTAAAACAACGAAATTATATACGATTATTTATCATTTACGCCTCGATTGCGCTGATATCTTTAGCTCGCTGTCTTCGTATCTTTCTCTCTACTTGTCTCCCTGCCTCAACTTGTTGCGGTTCAGTTTCGTTTCGTTTCGTTCGCCCCGATTCTTTGCTGTTTTGCACCCTCTTTTGTTGTTGACATTTGTCGGAATCGAGCGCCAAGAATAATATTCAGGTTTGCTTATCACAAAGTCGACTGGGTGAGTGCGATAAAAACAAAGGCCAGAAATGCTGAATGCTGATGATGTTGATGTTGATGATGTTGAACTTGTTTGCCGCTGGCTATGCTAATGATTGCCATTTCTTTATTTTAATCGTGCACAGATACACCCACAATCAGGCAGAGAGACACCATCGCCACTCAAATGCTGATTCATTTCGGATCTAACAGATACTTTTCCCTCTCTTTGCTCTCTCCCCTCTCTCTCTCTTTGCTTTGGCTGGCATGTGCCTTGCGCTAGCTAAATTGTATCTGCAGGCGAAGGACGCTTCCTTTGTAGCAGGCAACAAATTGGCTGCCGTTGCACTTGACCCGCTTGCCGGCTCACTTGAGATGCCTCATCAGAGCTGCTTGCCCCATTCCTCCCATTCCCCCTCCATCTCTTTAGAATTGTTGTTGCTGACACGCACTCGAGCTGCGTTGCTCCTCCTCGTCTAATCCCGCGCACTTCAAAGTGTGTCTGAAGCCCACACCATATGGCGAAAGCTGCCTTGCCTGATCCTTAACTGACAGCACTGCGCGCAAATATAATTACACACAATAAATGTTGTTGAACATGTTCGAGGCGGATTAAAGCGCAGTTTGCACTTGTGTCTCTTTCTCTTTCTTTTTCTCTTCTCTATCTGCTGGGTTAACACTTGGTTGGTTCCTGCACCAGCCCAGCGAAGCAATCTGATAAGGATTTCAGTCAATAGCATGACAGGCGGTGGCATTGTATGCACTGACGTCAACTGCACAGTGGCACCGTGGCTACGATTTATATCTGGGTACAGGTGGTACTATATTTATGGAAATATATCTAACTATAAACTTATAAATCGAAGGACAAGTTGCGAATATACAATGCGTGTGTCACATTCATTAATTGCAGATATTCAGCAATAAATGCTTGTGGATCCTGTGCGGTGTATGCTGACCAAACAGAATAGCTAATGCAGAACTGTCTCGTGTTACGGATGAGCCCCTTATACACCTTGTACACCTTCAAATAAGGAGAAGAAAATTGACGTGGATTTGATACGCTCTCTAAGAAAGAGTCCAAGTAGCAACGTCAGGTTGTTACTGGAGTGGAACTGCCAAGGAATTAGACGAGACGAGGCAATCTCGAGAACATCGATCCTTTAGGAGTTGTCTCAAATGAACCAGGACTAGAGGATACAGCTAAACAGACGGCACAAACAGGGTTAGATGGAATCCTCTAGTAAAGGCCCTAAGTTCCCAAGTGGAATAAACAAAGGTAAGAAGTGCTATCAATCATTATACCGTCGGAATGAGTATCAAAAATAGACATACTAATTTACAAGGTGATCCTAAAACAAATACCATAGAATGGCGAAATTATACCATGTGGTCACGTCGTTATAAGCCTAAATCTTGTTATGTTTTCTTTTGAATAGATTCTTGATCGATACAAGGAACATAAAAGAAATATTTACTGTTTTATATCGTCATATATTTGCCATATATCGACATATATCCTCTATATGAAGTCATTTACCAATATATGTGTCTTTTCTCTTCTATATATCTTCCATTAATTGTTAAAAATCTTCTGTACGGAAATCCCTAAGGGTTTCGAGAAGTTCTTCTACCGTTAGGCTGCTTGGGTATTTCACCAGGTCCATTAATCGCAGTATTTCGAGTGACACACACACAAATGCGCAACGTCATACAGCGTATGTGTATGTGTGTGTGCGGGTGTGTGCATGTGCATGTGTTTGGACTTTGAACCAGTTCGATTGCAGTTGCAGTTCGCGGAAAACAAGCAAGCCACTCGAAACCGCCAACTTTAATTGGCCAACAACGTAGTACAGTGAGGGTTCGTTGTAAATTGATTGAGTCAGCATGAATTTCTGTTTTCTGCTTAACCACTGTGCGCACTTGGGGCAATCCTCACTGTGGTCGCACACACAGAAGTGATTACCAAACTCATTAGAGGAAGCGAATTCTCAACGACTCGCGAAAACTGTTGCATGTGGCTCACAGTGCTTCGTTCCTTTACCCCCCCTTCCCACACGCCCACACAGGGTCTTTACTGCCTTCTTTGCATGAACTGGAAACCGTTTGCCATTACAACACGGAACGGAACTCTTCCCTCTCCGTTTGACTTCTGAATGCATTTGGATTTGGTACACATTCGTAATTTGCCTTTGACATGCAAACTGCAACAAAAGCGTCGCCCGCTGACGTCACACAACTTAAGCCGCGCTCTCTCGAGAAGTTCTACACTTCTACATGTATTTTAAATGTAGAAATTACTGCAAGTAAATTCAGATTCTACTCGGGTTCAATAGCCACAACGATAAGCACAGCTGCTGGCAACATTATGCAATCCCCAAGCCACCATTCCCCTTGCCCCCATCCCTGACTTGGAGGCTTATCGCTCTGTGCACAGTTCAATTGCAGTAGCTGCAGTAAGCTGCGCTTGTGGCCAGGCTAAATTCGATAACAATTAGTCTCATTGCCAAACAAGGCAATCCTCTAACACGTGCTTTCTATCTGTTCCAGCTAGCAGATAAGAACATTCGCATATTATATTGTATTCATACTGTGAATACTATGAATACTACATTGAATGTTCACGCCAAAGTAGCATTTGGTATTCACAATATGCCAATGGACTTTATGAGGTTGCACTGTAACTAATCTATTGTGTTCCTTTGCACTTTGTTCAGTATAGTTTGTATCTTGTAGTGGCTCGATAAGATTGTATGACGAATGTCCTCAAGCTCTTCTTCTTCTTAAAATACCCTTACGGATTATATGTATATTAACTGTAGCTTTAGGTTTACCACGTGCTGAAGCAGTCATCTGCTACTGGCTGAAGTAGATCGTATATTTTAATATATATTCTTGATTGATAGACTCGACTGCACTGACATTGTCCGTCTGTTGATATATCGTACATTTATAAAAATATCATTAGCAAATTCATTACATCTGCCGAGGTCTGCCATATGCTGTGTATATTGTATTCAAATTGTAGTTGCCATAAGAACATCAAGTAAAATAAAGTTTCTTGCATGAAAGATGTTTGAATTTCAATTAGAGCACTAAATCGTGCTTTATCTTTCAGCAGTCGAGAACAAAGATCTACAAATCAAATTAGCATGTATTTTAACATCAGTGAAGACTTAAGCCTTTAACTTCAAGGGTATAGAACCTTCGACATGCTCAAGGTAATCATTCCTGCGTGTTGTTTTCAAGGCGTACAAAGGCAGTCAAAGTGCAACTGCAATTGCACTTCGATTTTATTACGCCTTAATTGGCAAATGTTATTTATTGAAACGCACACAAAATCACCTCCACCTCTACCCCCTCGTCTCCAGCTTACTCTATTCCCCTGAAGCGATGAGCGAGTGACAAACACTTGAGAACGGAAGTTAATTGGCCCTCAAGTGCTTGGCAGATATTTTGCTGCAGACAAAAGTGACTTAAGTGTCTGGGGATTAATTAGAAATCGACTTGCGCAATTCAATTACCTGATTTTCATAACCATGCTACGTAAGCATTATTGGAGATAAAGGAGATGGCGAAGGAGGGCATGGTACCAGGTGGTACCAAGGTGACGCCATCGTTGGTCATCGTCATTAATTTGCGCAGTCCCCAACAGCGTCTTATCTTTGTTACAAGAACTTTGTCATAGTCCCAGCAGATAAGCGACCAACTCTGTGACTCTAATGTGAACGAATATACGACTATAAATATAAATTAAATTCCAAATCTGATTTCAAAATCCCTTTGATGACACAGCACAGCTCACTCAAGCTAATGCGGCCGATGATTAAATATTAAGTATTTCCATGCGGCAAAATGGCCTATAATAAGTTCGTGACAAATATTTTATTGTCCGGCATAGATACAGATAGCTCCCTAACATCATCAAACGAATCATCATGAATAATTCACTCAAATGCGAATCGATTCAACAATATTACTAAGTAAGAGAGCTACGACTTCTACTGCTTATCATCCACGCTGCTGATAGTGAAAACACACAGCGTACTCTGCATCTCAGAGTTCAACAACTTGGATCTTTAACCGATTTCAATGTCAGAGAAAGTGATAAGAGAACCTGAATATTACGACAATTTGAACTACACTAATGAACGAAATCATTGAGAAAATCTTGAAACGTTTTTCTAATTGAGAAATGTGCATTTAAATTTGACTTAAATATGTTTGTAGACACTGCAATAAGTTCAAATTTATATGCATTCTATATATTCTTTATATGCATTCTACCTATTCTTCAGCTGTAGTGCGACTATCATAACGCATGCATTGAAAATCCAATTAAGATCTAACGAGTATTCCGTACAAATTGTGCTTATCTTCGCCTTGTTACCAACTTTTTTACTAGTTTTAGGTACCGTCGGCGTGCTGAGATAAGCGATAAGATATGGCAAAGTATCATTAACTCGGTAAATAGTATCAAGTCAAGACACATACAAGTGTACATACTCGTATGTGTACCTACTTCTTGCTGCTGTTGTTGTTGTTCTCGAGCTTTCAACTTTCGGCGATAAGAAACTTGGCAACGCAACTTGAACGAACCAGGGAGAGGAAAGGAGAATGAGGGTGAGAGGGTTGGCTATAAGAAGCACACATACATAGTACACACGAATATTTACAGTGCCATTATTAAATACTTATGTGTGTAGGGCGCTAGGTTGGTTGGTGTATATAGCACATGTTCTATGTACTTGCAGATGTGTGAACCTTTTGATAACTTTGTCTGATTAGATTACATACAAACAGCAACACAAACAACATTATTGGGGCCGGGCTGGCCGAGCACAAATAAGGCGAAAAGACTTAATTAGGCTAACAAACAAGTCGAATTGCCAAATTGCCGAATTGGTACGTAATCTGAGCCAAAGCCGGAAAGAAGAAGAAGGCAATGTTGCCTGTTGCGAAGCATCGCATCGCATCGCATCGCATCGCCTCGCACCCTCAAGTGGTTTTTGCCGTGTGCGTCTCAAGTGGCTGTGTTCACGTTCCCAAGAACTTGGACATTGAACCGTCGCACTCCGTTCAGTTGCCTCTTGATGACTGCTACTATTACTACTACTACAACTTCTACAACTATTCAATATGCTATTTATGGTCATAAATGACCACTGTGCACTTTGATTGTTAATCTTCTGCACTCTCCAGCGCCTTCTTTTGCGCAGTGCACGCAGCGAACCGTCCTCGAACCCCCGAACCCACAACTGATAAGCCAACTCGCTAAAGGCACCGTGGGGCACCGTGGGGGATTCGTAGTACGTAAATACATTGTCGCACAGCCTTCCAAGGGCAATTGCACGGCATTAAAGCGAATTAGTGGAAAACAACAAGTGAAAACAACAAATAATAATGAAGCGAGCCCAGTGATAAGAAAGAGTCGCGAAAACAATACAAAGGTTCGAAGCAGTAAAAGTGTAAAAGGGAAAATACAATAATGAACAACAAATAATATATAGCTTAAAGATCTATTAAATGTAGCAATAATTATTATGCAATTTGTTCAAGTGACAATTGTTTCTCAGCTTGAATCTGTTGCCTTCTGTTTATAGCAAATAACAAAAGTTGAGTAATCTTTCAGCTTTTTATACCCCCTACAGAGGGCGACAACCCAAGACGACTTAATGGAACAAACCTTGAGTCACTCTGCACCTCAGTGAACCTTTGCGGTTAGTATACCCTTCGATTTTGTGCAAATGTCTGTAACAGACAGAAGGAGGCGTGGCAGACCTCATAAAGTATATATATATTCTTGATCAGCATCACTAGATTGAGCCTAGGTCTGTCTGTCTGTTTGAACATCAAGATCTTAGCTATTACAAAATTTGGCATGCAGGTTGGTGTGAAGTGTCCACAGATCAAGTTTATTTCAAATATTGGGTGCCACGCCTAACGCCTCCGCAAATAAATATTTAAATTTTCCAAGTCGATTTGTAACTGCCGTATATAAGAGAGCTGACTATAATATCCATCTTTGTTGCAAACTCCATTCTGATCGAACAATAAACACAGAAATTATTTGAGAAAGTATGAGCATAACACTAAGTGCTAATGTCAGCTAACAAGGAAGGCAGGCGAGCACGTGCGCCATCTGTCGAGAATAATTTGACAGCATGTGCATATGTATAAGTGTATAAATTTAACAGATTAAACTGCACCGGAACATGGGTTGAAGGGTATTCCAATATCGCGAGCCGTACGACTGTTGCTCTCGTTCATAATTCATAATTATTTTGTGTTCAGGAAACTAATCATATATATTCTCAGAACAACTGATAAGTGATTATATTAGCTTAACTATATTTAAATCTTTTTCAGCCTAATTCCATCTTGGTATTTTCAGATATTACACTGAATTTGGTACGGCTCAAAGTTATTTCAAATACGTGAAGTAAATCAATTAGCCATGCTAATTATAAGCTGAAACTAACTAAATCGACGAAAACACTCTCGGGCGGGTTCAATGTCTATGTGTTATTTGAGGTTTGCCCCGATCTACAATTCAAATATGCACGGAGGCGCTGCCGTTGTTTATGCCGTAAACTCACACTCAACGACTTTGCTTACCTTCTCAAGACATTCTTGTCCGATGGCTTTGGGATCCAATTTGACGGCCTGTTGGGTGCCGTTCGGCAGGTCCACAATGCACCACATGGTATATGTATTTACTGTGTATATCGGAGACTAAATTAAGATGATTTTCAACCAAGTAAAAGTTACTCGTGTTGTTGGTGTTTTAGTTGTTTACGTTGTTGTCGATTTAAGGCAATAGCATTTGTTTCTTTTGGTTTTTAAGCTTCCGCGTTGTTTTCGTAACAGAAACTAATTCCAAGTCCGAAAACGTACAAAACGTTTACTGCGCTGCTTTTGTTGTCGTCGCAGTCGCAGTCGCTGCTTGAGCTACAGGTTGCGTTAAACTTTCCTTAGCTCTTGTTCACCTTACGAGAAGGAGATTTAGAGAGGTCCCGATGTGATATAAAAAATATTTTTATTAATTTGAAACTGACGCACTAGATTCGTTTGAAATAATTTAAACAATTGTGCACTCTTGATATTTTGTCGACATTTTAGCGGCACCGCAGGCCGTCTACTCGTCTTTTCACTTTTATTTATTCTTATTTTGTTTTCAGATATATCTACAAGTAAATGTATATCTTTGCTTTGTTTGTTTCTGCTATTTTTGTTTAGCACGAATTAGTTAGACGCCGTTCACGATGACGTCGTTTTCGAAGCAGAGCTGATTGTTGATTTCAGGTCTGTTCACCGCAGAGTTTCCGATACAATTGAATTCTTAGTTGGAGGCAAGCACACAGTGTAAGCGAAGAGCATTCGCGTGCTGCTGCTAACTTAACAGTGTGCCAAGCTGTTAACAAGCTGTTATGCTCAAATGAGCTGCCTACAGAGCTCACCTCATACTTTTACTCTCTTTGCTTTCTCTCTTAACTAAAGGTGAGTTAACAGCGCTTTACTTCTCTCTATTTTTCCGCTTGTTGCTTTCCATACGAGGGAGTTGCAGCTGGTGACGACAGCTGTTCCTGTTGCTGTTGTTCAGTCTCCCTTTTGTTAGCAGATTTCCATTCCTGTGCAGATGCAACGACACAACAATACAAAACAACAGAGTTTTTGTTTTTGTCTGAGCTGCAAGTGATTGCCGAATGGCGCGCATGTGCAGCGCAGCTGCCCTTGCACGAATTCTGTATAATGAGTTCGGTTCTTTGGAGCATCATTGTTTGTTTCCGACCTGCACTAAACACTGTAAAACCGAAACCCAACGAAGGGAAGAGTTTTCAATTGATCAGATAAGAGATTCTTTTGTAATCTCTTAGGTCGTCTGCCTATTTGTCTCTTCATCTGTTGCAATTTATTAACGCTTCAGTTCCAATATTTCAAATAAGTGGCTACTCTGCCCTTAATGATAAACTGCAACATTCTTAGTTTTCCTGTTTGTCGTTTAGTTTCACTCTACGAAGTGGCTTTCAAAAGATATACTATAATGACTTCTCCTTTATACATTTTCAATTAAAATTTACAATTTTTTTTCCATTTTTAATGGTTGAAGGGTGTACAAAATTTCCATGATCTGAGTATGCGACATTTAAAAGTCTTATATTGTATAAATACTTGATAAAGAAAATAATTTATATCCTTTTTCTCAATTGGTAATTTATTATCACGAATTAATAATTGAATGGCTAATCTTTCTGGTTCTTCAATTGCAAATCTGTCGCAATCTTTAAATTTGTCTAGATTGACATACTTTTAGGTTGTCTATTAGTTCTTATGTTTCTATACTTAAGTCCTTCATTTCTTGACACAAAACTGGCGTCCAATTGACCAGGGAGAAAGTAGTAACCCTGACACGGTTTTGCAGTCTTTGATTAAGCAAGAAGCTTCGTATGTATTCATATTGAGGGCTTTAAAAATCAATATTCATGGGTCTATAATGGCAATACTAAAAAGACAAGCAAAGAAAAAGAGACAGATAGACAGTAAAAACACGCAATTTTTATACCCTCGCAAACTTATTTATAACTTGTTCTATAACCCCGAAATATAAAAGGCAACCCTCGTATTATTCAATTCTGCATCATAACAGGTAGTATAGTATATTATAGTTGTATAAAACGAATGGAATAGAAAAGAGCCTGCAAGGGTAATAAATCTTCGGCATGGCTAGTCAGTCAGTATTTCAGTTTCACCTCAGATTTTTCAGTTAAAAAACATTTCAAAGGCGTGGGGCAAAAAGCTTTTCAAAAAGCTCTCCCAATATCGTTGGTTTGTGTCGAAATAAGGAAAAAGCTTTACACACTTAATGTGATAAAATAAATTTGTTGTTCTATTTGAAAAAAATGTTTAGAATTTTATTTAATTGATTAGTTTCGTTATACATATAACCAGAAATCTCTTCCTATTTAATCTTTGAATGTTTAAGTATGTACATATATACATACGTACATTTACATAACATATGTATATTATATACGTACACTCATGGTCAGTGAAATAAGTGTGTACTATTGTATTCCTCAAAATATCAGTACAAAATGGTTTAGTCAAAGTTTTGTCCTGGAATAATATTTTTCCCATGAAAGAGGGTATTATATCTTTGTGCTACTCGTAACCGTCATTATGGGTATTTTTATTGGTTTATTGAAATAATTTATTGAAAATTAAACAACTAAACAAAGTTTTTATTAACATAAAAATGTAGTTTAAAGTAACATAGTGCATGGAAGATTTGGCCGACGGCTTAGAAATATACATACATAGTAGGTACATAAGCAGCAAATCTACTTGTACATTGATAGATTGTTCTCAAGACATTATTAGAAATTCTCTTAAAATAAAATTACACGTAAAAAATTAAGAAACCTATTTAATAAACATTGCACAACTATTCGCGCATACCGTTGCTCAGCTATCACTTTTTTAATGTCTAACGAATATAGTAAGTCAACTTTTAGGACAGATAATGTTATGGATTAGAGGCACTACTGTTTATGTTTGGAAAAACATTAGCCGTGAGTGCAGCAGCGACCGGAATTGTGAAATTGATTTATGGTCTATTCTCATTATCAGCAGACGTGGGCGAAATTTCACAACGCAAAAACATTTGCAGACACCGTATCACGTTCCCAATTCAAATTGCGGATCTCTAGTGCGAACAATTCGATCACGCACTCACCCTCAACTCTTATCATGATTCGTGCAGATGTCGATGGACTCATTCACTTTGCGGGTGGGAATCGGCTGTGAATGATATTTGTGTCTAAAGTAATTTAATGATCTGCAATACAGAACCAATATCCATTAAGAACCTTATCAAAAAAGTGATAATCAAATTTAAAAGTTTTTTTTTATCAAATATTATCTTTTTTTTAAATTTCTTCTATAGAAGTTGGAAATATTATTTAGAAATTGTCTGTAAAAAATAAGTAAATTTCATAATGTCAATTTAAACTTTTAGGTTTGACATTAATGAGTGAACTTAGAGGGAAACATATAAAGATTGACAAACATGGCAAGCACCCCTGTTGTTGCTGATCAAGTATATATATACTTTATAGGGCCGAAGATGTCTTCTTTTATACGTTTTAAAGCCAAAATACCCAGTTAGCCTCACCCTCAACATTTTAGAAAGATAAGATGCTTTGCAATTATAAGATGACTATCTCAAGGAATATGGACTTTGGACCTTTTCAGAAAATATGATATTTCGGCTGATGACATTAGTCATCTGCGGTAGACAACAACAACAGACGACCCTGTACAGCTGTGAACCTGATAAGAAGAGCTGGAGTAAACATTCTACATATAGTCGTATTTATAACCTCAGACGCGCCATTATAACAATACTCTAAAAATAAAGAACTGTTTCCGTATGTCAATGTGGCTTGGCAACTAACTGATTAAGCGGAGGCTAACGTGTCTAATAAGAAATGACATGTTTTATTTCAAACGCCTGGTTTAAGATTAAGGAGTAGATAACATAAATACCTAGAATATCTTTAGGCCTTCTCTCCTGACCCAAGTCAATGCAAACAACATTGAAAAGTTTATTTGGCATGCCAAAAGTTGGAAGAAAATACATATATTTCCCCCAATACTTATATCTGATTATGAGTTATGTGTACATTCTATATTTATTATGTACATCTTATATTGATCAAATTGAAAGTGTAACCAAATCGATATCCCAAGTCTGTGGCTTTTTGTCATAGATATGATTGGAACTCTCGGCTATAAGAGTTCCCAAATTCCTTTACCAATTATAATGAAACATAAATTACCAATTAAATAAAAAAAGTCTAAAAATAAAGTTCCCTACTTAAGGGTATTTTACCTTCGACATACCGAAGATAACTTACCTTCCTTGTCATTGTTTAATCAAACATCTGGCGATTAAAACACTCCCCTGAGTTTCGGAAATTTTAGATGGAATAATCTGATACATTTTGGGGACTGGCTTTATGACCAAAACAAATTTATTGACACTTATAAAGTCTAGCACGTAAAGTTTCAAAGGTAACGAAGCCTCAGGTGATACACCTACCGTGAGGCATTTATTTCACTATCACAACTGTGGGAGGCCTGCTTCACCACGTAAGCATAAATTCATGGTAGAGATAAATCAAAAATAGAACTATTTCTGTTAATTCAATAATAAAGTTACGTGGATTTTTGAAGGGGGTTTTCCGGAAAACCCATATAATTCTTTCTTGAAGATAGATAGGGCTTGGCAGAAACTTTTAACTGTTGATTGATTCAGTTTTAAAATCAATCGAAATTTCTTAAATATGATGATTATAATCATTACTACACATGAGGAATGCATCAGGATAGCTAGTAAACTCCGGGGACTCTTTAAGATTGAGGATATATAAGAAGTTTAGAATTTACTTGTAGCAGTAATATATGTATAATAATACCTAATATATTTACCAAAAATCCCCCCATCTTTTAAATCAGTGGTAATAGCGCAAAGTTCAACTTTTATTGAGTAATAAAAGATAGAGACTGTTTGAATTATCACAGCTCATCCTACTGATCAAGAATATATACACTGAACGAGAACATGTACATACGTAAATGCAAGGATGCACTTAGTAACAATCAACACACAAACATACATATATTATCTTTGTAGATCGAAGGTTTTATATGTATATGTAGCTAAGACGGCAAACAGTTGTTCGCTCGATGTTTAGAAGAGCTGCAACTCGAGTATATTGAAATCAAAGTGTGGAAGTGTGAAGCAAGACAATCAATTTAACAGTTATCAGTGCTTTATTTTAATAGGTAGTAAGTACATTGTGTGTTTGTCCCAGGCAGTGTGAAAAGTGGGTCTTTAAATATAGACATGCACCAATACACGCTCAATGTTCTTATATATGTGTGCACATGAATGTGATTCTTCAATCTTATAAGTATATGGTAGCTTGTCTTGTGGATTTGCGTATAGTTCACTTATATAAATTTGCTATAATTCACAGAGAGTCCATATACGTACATATACAAAAGTGGGGACTTTTATCCAGGAGAGTATACAAAGGAGGAAGACAATTTAGTGACTGGTCAAGAATTTCACTAAATAAAATTAAAAAATATTATGATTCCTTACCAAACCGTATGTTTGAAATAATTGAAAGCAAGGGTGGCCATACCAAATACTAAATAATGCTAAAATATTATTTGAACAACCCAGTGCCTTGAAATTTTGCTTTATACTAATAAATGTATACTATATTTAATAGTTTTAGTGGTCAAACTTATTCAGTTGAGCCAAAAAAATGGAGATTTTTGTTGTTTTTGAAAAAAAATAAATAAAAAAGACATAAAAACAAAACTAAGAGATCAGAAACTTTGCTATTTAACAAATGACAGATTTATTCATATATACAGCTTAAATCGGATTGCATATAACTGAGATACAACTTTTCAAACCTAAACAAATGGTTAAACCTATTCAATTGAGCGGCACAGTATAAATACACTTGAAAGTCCATATATGTACAGTATATATTTTTGGTGATGACTAGATATTCATACAGAATTAGAGTTAACAACATCCGAATGTAGTTTATTATAACATAGATCAATTGGATCTCACAATCTACAATATAGTACTATATGTCTGTCAGAATGTACGAACTATCTTATGGGAAACTTGAAAGCAGCCTTTATTTCCCTTTTCAGCTGCTTTAACAGATTGCTGAGCGCCTTCTCCTCGTATTCGGCAAGATCTGGGACTTCCAGGTATCTTTTTATACCATTTCGACCAAGCAGGACGGGGGAGGCGAAGAACTTAGCCTCCGTCACATCCGACTCAACGTAGGTGCATTCGATAATGTTTTGCTCGCCATGGAGGGCGTGCAGCAAGGCCCTAACGAAGTGGGCAGCTGCATAAGCCATGGCCAATGTGCTTGTTCCTTCGCTCTTAGGAACAGTCATCTTGGCCATGGCCAATTCATGTTCAGCGTTGTGTATGCGATTGAGCAATAACTCCCTTTCATACAAGCCGCGATTGAAGACCGGAAAAGACCGTGAGATGATGGTCAACATTGTGTCAGGTGTATGGCCTCCAATCACGGGGACGCTGACTTGAATTGGATCGACATTAATGGTTTGGCCGAAATAGGTCTTAGCTCTCACCACATCCAGTGTGGTCACGCCGAAAAGGCGCTTCGGATCGTAAGAATCTTCCTCTTTTAGCACTCTTGCCATAATGGGCACTATCATGTTGAGCGGATCAGTGATGACAGCCAAGAAGGCATTCGGGCAGGCGATGCTCACCGCTCTGGCCACATCTATGGCAATGGGTCCGTTGGTAAATATCTCGTGAACCGGTTCTATGTTTGGATTGCGAGCCTTTCCAGCACACATCACCACAATAGAAGCGGAATCCAATGCCTGCTCCAGCTGGTAGTCTCCCTCATAAGCCTCCACATTCGTCGGCGTACTAATATGAGAGAGATCCTCTGCAATTCCCTTCACCAGAACTTTATCATGCAGTGCCAAGGTAGTGATCTGTGTATTCATCTTCAGCAGCAGCGAAAGCGGCTGTCCAACGTTACCAGCAGCACCAACAATGGTCACCTTAAAGTCACGTGCGGTCCTGGTGGTAAAGGTGTTGCAGGGGTTGCCAGGAAGGCAGGTAACGGGTCTGTTCTGTGTGTGCCGAGAACGTGCTAAAATATTTAACGGTAATTTAAGCATTTCTAAAATTTGACAATAAAAACATGAACAATTTTGATATACTTCAACAATGAATAGACATACCATCTTCATGTTTTGAGTATATATATTTTTTAAAGAAATTGAAGATGGTGGCTTACCAGCCCCTCTGAGTGAATAAGCGGTTCACCAGTACAAGACTGCAACCTCTTGAATTATTCCTGAAAGGTAATAAAATTCCCTGCCAAACCTAAATTTATAAAATACCGCATTTCTTGATTTTGACCAAAAACAGCAAAATGTTAATGATGGTCAAATTAGACCAAATACGGTTAATTGGACCCACCATGGACCCACCATGACTTGACTCAATTTTTTCTGTTTTCAAACTTGAAAATGAAGCTCCAAGGAGAGATATTTGAATCAAATAAGGAAATTATCTCGGGGGAAAAAGAATTTTAAAGCCTTTACGTTTTATTTTATAATAAATGGATCGCATATTAGAAACTCATTTTATTTGGTGCATCGCTTTTCAAAACAATTAAATTAAAGAATAAATTTCAATTTGTTAAAAAAATACATTTTTTTCATTTCCATTTCCCAAACTTTTCAGAACATTATGTAGTAATTCAAGAAGGCTAGTAAAGTATTATGTATGAATTGGTAAATTGCCGCAAATTGTATGTATATATTCCTGATCTTCAAGAAGGCAATAAAAGTATGTATTGATTAATTTTCCCAAATATATGTTAAGTATATATTCTCTTGATCAGCATCAGCATGTGAGCCGAACATTTAAAGCTACTGAAAGTCTCCAAGTCTCCCATCGTTCGATTTAGAAGAAACACATCAAGTTCTCTAGTTTGGGGTTTTCCCCACTACTGTTACTATGTACTCGTAGTACCTACCCTAACTAATTGCAATTCTAAGGATTCCATATCTAGTTACATGTCTGCCAATAAATCTCAATTAGCTCTATAGATATCTCTTATTTAATACTGTCATTTACGAACAAATGAAAACAAAACACATTATGCAAACAAATTTGCCGAATGACGCACTTTTCTTGGGGGATTTTCTTTTCGAGCGGCAACGACAGTAATTCTACGAATTTCATTTACACTTCTATCTCGATCATTGTTCATCAACGTTGTTGTTGTTGTTGTTATTGTTACAGTTGCTGTTTTTCCAAGTCGTCACTTACATTGTCGTCTCAATATTTGAATTGAAATTAAGTAAACAGCGGAAGAGGGTGGACGGGAGAACGGGTAGTTGGGGTAGCTGGGGGCTCCTTCTTCGGAGCAGTTGCCGGAAATGTACAAATCAATGGGGATGACATTGCATCGGGTCTCCTGAGAAGCCAACATTGTAATCAGTGAGCGGCGCCTATGCAACAGCCGTCCGTTATCAACGACAGCGGAGCATGATGCTACGCTAATTACAAACCCGTCGATCCGGCCAGCATACGTCTTCACTTAGGTTTAGTAGTATGTGGATGTGTGTGTGTGTGTGTGTCGTCTCTCTGTGTGCGTGCACTTGTAGGTATGTCCGATTCACAGTTTATTCAATGAATGAATGAGGAAACTGCGTTGTCTTGATGCTGAGTATATGTGGGTATGTTTGTATGCGGGCTTGCGCTTCCTCGATTTACACATGACGCAGTCCCATCAACATAGTCCAGCCAGACTATATATTTTTCGACTGAGCTGCCTTCTCACCAGGTTTTCTGAGATTCTTCACCAAGTCTATGCCGCGATCGATGCTGGAAATAAGTTCGGGCAGCATTTTCTCGAGGCTTTCCTTCTCCAAATTGTTCATCTCCGGCAGACCTAAGTTCTGCTTGATACCATCAGTGCCCAGTTGCAGGGGCGTGGCAAAGTACGGTGCCTTGGTGACATTGGAGGCAACATATGCACATTCAACCACATTCGGATCGCCACTCAATCCCCGCAAGAGTGCGTTCACAAAATAAGCAGCTGCATAAGCCATGGACAGGGTAGCGGAGCCTTTGCCCTCTTTGGCCTTTACCACAGCTGTGCCGGCTTCTTGTATGGAGTGCGTCAGTTTCTTCACCTTCTCCTCGGTGGCGATAAGTTTGGGCGAGCATTGCGAAAGTATCGGTAATATGGTAATACCGGAATGACCGCCGATTACGGGGACAGTCACATCGGCTGGATCCAGGCCCCCTTCCTTGGCAATGAATGTGCACGCACGGATAACGTCGAGCGTTGTTACGCCAAAGATACGATTGGGATCGTAGTTTCCCTGAGACTTCATAACCTCCGACAACACGGGGATCAGCGAATTAATCGGATTGGTAATGAGGGCCACCAGCGCCTTGGGACAGGCGTTGCTGACGGCAAACGCCACCGTCGAGGCCACATCGGCGTTGCTGGTCAACAGCTGTTCCCGTGTCATGCCCGGCGAGCGGGGCAAGCCTGCCGCCACCACGACCACATGCGAGTCCGCAATAGCGTTCATCATTTGCCCAACATCGACCCCCTGGAAGCCCTCGACACGCGCAAGGGTGCATATGTGCGAGAGATCCACTGTCATACCCTTAATGGGCATGGCATCGTGCAGGGCGAGCTCGGTGACCAGGGGATTCTGCTTGAGCAACAGCGACAGGGGCTGCCCGATGCCGCCAACTGCACCAACCACGGCAACCTTGTAGTTGCGCACCCAGTTCCGGCTGGTCCAATGAGGATTGCGAGGGCCGATGCACTGCTTCAGATAGTTAAAGCCTCTGCTCAACATGGATGCCTGCATTTTGATATCGTAATTCTGGAACAATGCCAACAATTTGATAAACAGTTTTTTGAATTTTTCGATTTGTTAAAATAAAACTGTTTTATGCAGTATATACAAGCTGCTATGATTTCTACATCAAACTCATTCGGCCTCCTCTGATTGCATGAATATAAGCGAAAGCGACTCTGATTATGAACATATGAGACAAATCTTTAAATAATTCTTATTTTCCATTTTTAATTTTACAATTTATATTTCTAATTATTGCTAATTTTAATTTTAAGGTACTTTATAATGAATCATTTAAATTTAAATAAATCCAAATGATAATATGTAATTAACATTTAGTTTAATTAAGTTGGAAATTAAATACACATACCTATGTACAAATAATAAATCAAAATGAAAATAAATGATTTAAGTAATTAAATTTAAGATATATTAAATTAAGTTGAAAATTAAATACAAATATTAATGTGTATACTTCTAACGTTTTTTCTCTGATATCTATTTATAATATTAATTATTTCCGCTTATAAACTTACATAATTTATTCAATTAATTGAGACATTAAATAAATATAGTGAAAAAATTAATTTATTTTAATAATTAATATAATAATTAGGTAAAATATAAATACATATTTTTTTTAATTATACAGAATAATTAAAAAGCAAAAGTTACAATCGATATTAATATTTAGTTATAATTTTGTTTGTATATGAGTTTTTATCATATTATTATGTTTATTATTATGTTGTTTATTATTAAATTAAATTAAATAAATAAATTGTTTTTAAATTACCACATTTTTCAATTGAAAATTTAACACATTCGCAACAATTTCGTAACCTTTCCTGTACAATGATAAACCGCTGCATGACAACAGTAATCATAGGGTATCTATCTGAAATCAGTTGTTTACCACTTCGTTACGAGGTAATTCAACATTTTTGGCCACTCACATTCGGCTGTAATCACGACGTGTGTCAACAATCGAACACACTAAACACGATCTGTAGCACCGACCAATGCTCACTGCCGATGCCCGACACGATGTCGCGACGTGCCGAAGTCGAGTCGAAGCCGATGCGGAGGCCGAAAGCGAACTCGCATCAGCGGCCGGCCGCAGACCCGAAGCCGCCCAAGGCGTAGTGGGTGCGATGTGTGGTGCTTTGTATAAAACGTTAGGCGCTGTCAACAGAGACTTCCAGTTGCGGCCGGCTGTGCTATCAAATCGCATAGAGAATTATTATATGTTCGCATTTATACGTGTATAACCTGTCAACGTCCTCGCCTAGTAATCGTACTTTAATCGCCAGCGCAAGTCTATTTAGTATTAAAACTCAGACAGAATGGTTCAAGAAGTGAGTAAATACAATTTATAAATACTGCGAGAATACATATTCCTGCATACATGTGTATATGTATGTCCATTCCTATATGCGAATGGTACGAATCGAGCCAGTTTGAGGAACAAATATTCGGTTACGTTATACTTGTAATGCAGATCGCATGGGTCAACAAACCACAAAACAATTTGGTATAATTTTCATTATCGCGGTGAATAACAATGAATTCAAAAACGACAACAAAGGCTACAATTTTAATTGAAATATACTATCCATAAATATGTTCAAAAAAAGAAAACTAATGAAGCAGCTTACAGGATCAAAACGGACTTATATACTTAACATTAAGCTGTTATATTTTTGGTTTAAATTATTTCAAGAACTTCACACAAATCACAAATCTTTGACCTTTTGTGCCGGTTCTAAGTGCATTCAAAAATTAAACGACTCAATGGACGTGGCAAATGCAATGCGTGAGAAATCAGTTCGTAGTAATTTAATGAAATTTACGATATGATATTATATGCCGATCTAACTGGAACCAGATTGAAGCGCTTGTCACAATTTATATATTTCATAAGTCACACCAAATTCCTAAATAGGGTCAACGGCAGCGTCATGCAGTCAATTTTTAACCATGTCACATGATCGTCAGATTGCCAGCTCGCACTCAGCTGACTTTTACTCTTAGGTTTCGTCTTTCACTACAATCAAGTACTCTGCTTTCTAGATATTCGACAATAAGCGGATGCTGGCGCTGCTCTTGATCGCATGTCTAATGATCGGAGCGAACGGTAGACCCTCCATAGACGTTACGGCTGGACAGGAGGAGAGCACAAAGCGACTTGTCGATCCAAGTGATTATCCTGGCAATCTGCCTCCGGAGACTATTCTGAAAGTGCAGCAGTGCGAGATGGATCAGGCCACCATGGAACTGTGCATGCGCTGCGCCAAGGTTACCAAGTCCGAGATTATCTATCCCATGTGCTGCAACAACGACGACGGGGTCAAGGATTGGTGCCACGAATACGTTTACTACGGCAAGGATGAGAGCTTCTAGTAAATGATGCACTGTTGCACTGCGGTGGGCCCATGTCTGTCCTGCTTGAGTCGGGAATCGGCGACTTAGGAAACTTAACAACTTACTTTCCAAAATCTAATTAAACTCCTTGTACCCAGTTTTCACTGCGGATCGATTGGCTGTGATATTAATGGCAATATTAATGTTTATAATTTATAATATTTTTATACACGCTTATTTTTAACAATTAATAAATACAAATCGGCTAATATAGGCCTGATATGAACTTGAAATCTTTACTTTAACTATTTATTATTATACTATTTATCTATCAAGCCCCAAGAGCCGGAAAATCTTTTAGATAGAACAGAAAGAAAGATAGTTATCTTCCTTGAAATTCCAATATTTCACTAAAAAATAAATCTACTCAACTCAAACAAGCACGAAAGCGGATATATCCGCTACCTACCTGACGAAAACATTTTAAAACCAGTAAGAAAAGCAACAATCGCGCAGCACGCGACAGTGGGATACCCTTCGACCTATGTATGTTCCCGTGTAGTTTAATTTGTTAAATTCATACACATATGCATATGCACATGCTTTGAAATTAACCCCGATAGATGGCGGTCGCGCTCGCCCACCTCTCTTGTTAGCTGACAGAAGCATTTGGTTTTATGCTTATTCTTTCTTAAATAACTTCTGTGATTATTGTCCGATCGAATTACAATTTGGAGAATACGTAGATAATTCATTCAGCTTAGTATATGTTAAAGTCAGAAAGTTGTAGCTTTTATACAGCGGTTACAAATTGAGTTGAAAAATTTAATTATTGATTTACGGGGGCGGTGTGAGTGGCAACTAACATTTGAAATAAACTTTATCAGCTTATAGTACACATTAGTCTTCCTGCCAAATTTGGTAACTCTAGCTTTTATAATAGCTGAGATCTGTGCATTTACACAGACAGACGGACAGACATGGCTCAATCGACTCGGCTTGTGATCCTGAGCAAGAATATATATTTTATGGGGTCTCCCACGCCTCCTTCTCCCTGTTACATACATTTGCATAAAGTTCGTATACGCTTTTTTGACCATTTTCAATGGGTGAAGGGTATAAAAATATATAACTTATACTTATGAATATGCATATTTCGTGTTTGCATACTGTGGGGAGCTAATTGGCAGCTTAGCAAACAATTTATTAAATAACTTTTATGTAAGTGATGCGATCGCATCCAAATTTTCAGAAATCATTCGGGCGTTGATGTGTTTACCAATAATAAAATGTCCTGTATTCAAATTTTATTTGGAATTCGATTTTTATCGATTTTCGGGGGAGAAAGAAGTCGTGGTTTTTAAGAGTCCTGGCTCTTATAGTCTCTGACATCTAGATTTTTACACGGACGGACAGACAGACGGACAGACGGTTGCTGATTCCTATCGCCTTCGATCATTCCTATATAAGTATGCTAAACTATACTATATATAATTCAATAATGTTGTATATATTAATTGACAGTTATAATGACTCCAATCGCTGGACCATCATTTTTATGAAAATCTTTAGTTCTTACTGGAAGAAGTATATTACTGTCTATTTTAAATTGGCATTGATAATTACGTTAATTGGAAAAAATGCTAGTCACTATACAAAAAACCCCATTTCGGTCGATCGTTTCTATGGCAGATGTATGTCGTAGTTGTCCGATATGATGAAATGCTAAATGCATATTATTTATATAGAAAATGTTATTAGTAAATTGCGTTGTTAACATGGCTAGTGCTACCCCAGACTTGATACTGATTCATAATATGTATACGTTATAGGGTTGGAGATGTCTCCTAAAGTGCGTTGCAAACTCCATAACAGAATAAATATTAAAGGGTATAATAACAAACTAATTAAAAGCAAAGTAGTATATTCCCATGACAACTTCAACTTAATTTGTGAAAACAAATGAAACCAAAAAAAACTAACAGATCTCATGATAGATGTTCAATAAATGCGCGTATTCTAGTCTTGAATGCATTCCTCATTTTTAGATGTTACTTATTGTTCGTAGTAATCAATAAATAGACTTTTCTAGACTTAACATACATATTGTAGATTCGTCAAACATTGTATACTGTATGAAAGATTGAAGCTGGTGCTTTTTCTTGAGCTAATAAATTGACGCTAATAGTAATTGTAACTTTAATTTATGGAATTTTTTCAGGTTTTCAGTAAAATGATCATAGCAACAATAATTTGTGATATCATGTATGTATGTATGACATACGATGTTGCGACATTGACTGTCGTTGCAATTACACAAGGTACACGTGATCATTCTTTAAAAGCAATTTGGGAAAATTCAAAACTTCAACATTCTTAATCTCAAACGCAGTGTTTTCAATTAAATGAGCAATCAGTTGTGTGTTTATTTGTTTCCTCTGCATGTCCCTTCTTATGTGTATATAGTATAATTCATACATACGGGTATGTACGAGTATGTATGTGCAGTATTATGAGCATTATATTTGAGTGAATGAACTTAGGTCGCAATCTAATTGAAATTATTATTGAAATGCCTAGACAGTGACAGACCTATAAGATTATCATCTAAGAAATGTGTTTCACAATGAATCCTCAATTATGGCACTTATGACAAAAGTTCATTAATACTTATGTATGTCTTTCAACCCGGCCTCAACTGTTAATCATGATGGTGAACTTTAAACATTGGATGGATTTCATTGATATTTTATGGTTTTAAAAGTACCTTTAAATCTGGAATGGATTTATTTTAAATTGGCACTTAAAATCTGTACTAAAAACTATGTATGTATTTTTTTACCTAGAACACACAGTATAGAAATAAAAGACCTTCGTTTATTTTTTGTTCATTATTTTTATTTTTTTGTAAATTTCTTTTGAATTTTATGTGTATTTTAAAAAACTTTATAATAATTACATCTTTAAATGAATATTTTGTTCGAATTGAAATTAAATTGAAATTTAATTAAATCGCCATTTAAACTTATTTTCAAGGCACGCAGAAATAAATATAGATGGATATACGTATGTATTAATTTCAATCGAGAAAACATATTAAACGCGATTTAACTTAACGACAAGTATATTACAGTTAATGCTGTTGCGTCTTTCGTATGCATAGTAGGGGAATCAAACGTATGTATAATCTTATAGAAAGAGCAACAAATGCACAATCCGCTCGAACGGCTTTAAAGACTGCCGACCCGACATCAATGAACTTGCACTAGTTTACAACACCACGTGAATTGTAACTGTACGATATAAATGTATATAACAAACAATGTCTCAACGAGAAACTGTTTTTAGTCACTCGATAGATGTGGCTCTCGAGCTATTACTTTTAACTTGTTGTTGTTCGTATCTCTCGTTGACTGAAAGCAACAATTAAATATAAAGTCGCGTGAAGAGTTCAACTTACCGGAATTCAAGCACGCTATTTAGAATTGTTTTTTGGTTTTTTTAGATATTTTTTTTTACAAAATGATTTTGCTGCCATGGCTTGGCAGGTCATTGTTCGACAGCTGCTGACACATCTGTCACAAGGTCCTCACCAGTTGTTATCCGCGTCAAGTGCAAGTACGAACAGTCTGTGTCTTCACAGCGACCCATCAGTTCAAAGGGACAGACGGTGGCGTTTACGTTAAACTTCCTGCAAGTATTCCACAAGACAAACCAATGCATTTGGATGATGAAAGCTGAACGTAAATCTCACACCTGTTGTAGTTTCGCGGCATGGGAGTATGGTACTCGCCGAACAGTGACTTTCCGTAGGGCGGCTCACACAGTTCCCTCATCCGACCCACAGGATATGGCGGCACTGGGTCCAAGCTCTCCTTACTAGAGTCCAAGATCGCAGCATTCCGTGAAGTGGTCTGCAAGTAAACTCAACCGGTTTGTTAGTACGGGGTTAGCACAGTTAAGGGGTAACAAATAGAGGTAGATTAGACAAGTTCTTATAATTAGTTGGAAGTAATATATCTGAAATCCACGCACATCATCGTCCAGCTGTTTCTCTGATCTCACTGCATCTTCTTCTTCTTCAACTGCAACTGCAACGTCTTCTGGACGAGTGCATTCACTTGACTCCTGTCTTTGCTGAGGCTCCTCCTCTATTTTTGGGCTGAGTTCCTTGTCAGCGGGAGGCAGCGTGCTTGACTGGCTTGAATGTTGAGCATTGGCAGGTTCAGTTGCAAGTGAGTGTTCACTTTCGGAATGTGGCTGTAGCTGATGGGGCTGTAGCTCAGTTTGGGCTTGTTTCTTTGGAGTGGGATCATCGACCGGTTCAGTTATATCCTTATATTTAACTATCGAGTTATACAGGCGAATATCTTTAGAGAGCTGGTTGGACTTTTTTATTATTTCCGCCTTGATGGGGTCCAACAACCTGAAAATATTTATAACTGTAATATAATTTCAGACAATGGACTTTGCCGCGTCTTTAGATTTCGGCGTTCCCATGATAATTTGTAGACCCCTTTTGCTGGTTAAACTTCTGCTGTTGTAGTTGTAGATGTTGTTGTTCTTGTGCATGTAGTACCTGTAGTCTGCGCCCTTAAGGCCTTTTCCCAGGTCCACCGCAGCATCGCGTAGCTTCTTCCGTTTTTGCTTGAGCGAGATAATAATCTCGTGGCTGGTCTGGATTTCAGGTTGAATTCGTTTGATCTTAGCCTCCTCCAGCTTGACTGCTTGCTTGATAGCCTGCATTTCAATCATCATATCCTCCAGCCTTCGCGAATAACGTAATCGTGTAATTTTCGACTTTTTAGCTTCCTCCACCATCATCAAAGACTTATCCAAATTTGTAATCATGCTACCGCTGTAATGGTCAAACATAATATGAGCTACTCTACGAGGCAGCGACCCACCAATAATAATCAATATGTAAATACCCAATTTTATGGAAGGAACTCTCAAATGCCTTCAGCCTGCTTTCCTTCGATGGTTGCGTCGCCTTAGTCGCCACCACTGAGGTTGTTGGTAAATTGCACGCTTTACTAGTATCTGCAGTACTGGACCCGTTCTTTATTGCCTCCGCCTTTGTTGTGGTAGCTGGCTTACTACTGCTGTTGCTACTGCTAATGCTGCTGCTACTGTTGCTGTTGCTGTTACTGTTACTGTTGCTATTGCCCTTAGGCGGTCCACTTGGTACAGTTCTTTTAACCATTTTGCTCCCAGCTGCACTTCCAGTCTTTGCTTGAGATTTAGAGGCTTTGCCGGGTACAAATTTTTTATTCTCCAATAACTGCATGCGCTCAATTAGCTGCAAATATTCTTTTTGGGAAGCCACCGGCAAATGACGTACAGCCTAACCGAATATTAAGAAAAATAATTGAATTAGCAATAAATCGGTTAATAATCTAATAGCTCGAAAAACTTAATAACTTTTAAATCATTTAATGGATAGTGTAGTGTAAATGTACGAGTATATATAAATTCTGTGTTTATATCCGATCGCATTGAAATTTGAAGGAGAGGTTGATACTATTATAGTCCGCTGAATATATTTCTAAGTCAGAAAGTTGTATCTTTTATATGTCGCTGAAAAATCAAGGGCGTGGCACTCAACATATGAAATAAACTTAACTTTATGCCAAATTTGGTGTGTCTAGCTTTTTTACTGAGAACTGACAAACACTAGACAGACAAACTACGCTAATCTGGACAGACAGACAATCGATTCGGTTATTGATCGTGATCATATAGTTTAAGAGGTTAGCCACGCCTCCGTCTATGACACACATTTGCACACAGTTAAGTATACCCTTTTTGGACTCTTTTAATAGACCAAAAGTATCAATACATACCAAGGGCGTAGGCTTTGTGCTTTGAGCAGCAGACTTCTTATCAGGTATTGCCTGCAGGTCTGATTGTTTTCCAATCCCCTCCAGCGTCCTTTTACTGCTTCCTGAGGCTGTTGCAGTGGGCACCTTGGAGCGGGCTTCTTTTAGAAAATCATCGAGTTTCCTCTCGAAGTACTCATTTATCACAGTGCGTCGTAAATTGCTGTTACTGGTTGCAGTTGAGTCTACAATTTCCGAGTTGGGAGTATTTGAACGAGTGGTAGAGTTGCTGGCGCTCTCCATTGCCTGGCTAAGGGGACTTTGATTGTCCGCATAGCCAATGTAACTGCTGTACATAGCGCTGTTTGTGAACTCCAATTCATCGTCACTGCCAGCAGAAGAGTCGGCTAGGGTGATCACCAACTTGTTAACCTTTATACTAGCAGGATTTAGCGTGGTTATGAGCCGCGTTGACCCCGTATCGACTTCATCTTTCTGAGATGTTGCAATTTCTTTGGCTACCAGCGCTGTCGGACGCTTTACAAGCGGTTCCGACTCCGCCAACTTCGTAATCTTGCGCTTCGGTGCAGTCTTTTTGTTGATTACCTTATTTGGCTTAACGATTTTTATAATGTTTGTTGCTGGTGGTGGGATGACTTGGATGGGCGTAGGAGAAGCTGACTGCTCCGTGATTTCGACAACCAGTTGTGGTGGAGGCACTGGCAAAGGCACAGGCACGGGCAAAGGCACTTCTACAGTCGGAGGTAGTGTCAGTTGTGGTAGCGATGACAATGACAATGGCAATGGTTCAGGCACTACGTCTTCTGTTGATGGTATTTTATCATCCTGTTCTGGCAAATCGGGCGTCAGGGAAGAGATCTGGAAGCGACGAACTGCATTTTTGAGAATTTCGGGACTATCTGCACATGAATCCTCCTTGTTGCTCTTCTTTTTGGATGCAATACTTGAGAGTAAAAGCAACCGCAACTCCTCGGGATCATCTGAATCATGAGCTTCCGTTTTATTTTCTAGATTCTCCACGACCGGCACTAAAATAGGCTGTGCCTTCTTTATGGGCGCTGATTCAGCTGGTTTGAGCTTTGCAAGTAACATGGCACGCAACGCGCCTGCCTCGTCGTCGCTAGACTCCTGTTGGAATGAGCGTGAGGTTTTCATTTGCGTCTGTGAATTGTCCATTGAGATCGATTGAATATCGGTATATGAGCCGTGATTCGAGTTTTGCTGCTCACTCAAATGCAGCGCGTCCCTGGCGTCATCGTCTTCCAGCTGCATGTGCGGAATGTGAAACGGAGGTGGAGGCGGTGGCACTTCATCATCGTCATCAACAAACTGTTCATGTTGACGCTGCTCTTGTTGATCCAATTCGTCCTCTTCGTCAACAACAATTGGCATCGATACTGGTGGCAGTGAGTTTGAGTAATAGCAACGCCAGCTACCACCGCTGTTCATAGTGGACTGCCAATTGTCCGGCCACTGCTGCTTGTCTTCATCGCTGTCTGTCTGAACCAAGTCCATGTCAACTGGCTCTTCAAAATGCTCGGCAGGCGGAGGAGGACTGTAAGCTGTTCTATCCGGCGATGCTGCTGGACTAATCTCCATGAGGTCGTCAATATCGTCGCACTCGTTGCTGATCGTAGGCTGATGCACTCGGTTAATCATGTCTGTCGGGGAATAGGCGCGCTCTGCATCACGCTTTTTTCTTGCCAAATGCTTCTTCAAGATTGCCGACTTGAGTGCAATAAGACGTAACTTAAGTTCAGGTGGTTCCTCACCAGTATCTAAAGACTGTGGCTGTTGCTGCAGCTCCTCTTCATTTTCTTTCTCCTTTTGAAGCTTACTATAACCCTCAAAAGAATTTGCCGGGAGATCATCATGCTTGAATTGTTTTTCTGCTCGAGTCGGACTGGGACTGCGCGATTTACGCATGCGATATTGAAGTCTCTCCTTGAGACTATGCTTTGGCTTAATATCATAGTTGCCTTCTCGTGCCAATGCCACCAGCAGCTTGTTCCTACTCAGTTTAAGTTGATCCAGGTTCTCATAATCATCGTTCTCATTCTCCACATTCAAGTCATACTCCCCCACTTCGTCATCCGTTACACTATCTAATGAGTCCAACATTATGCTTTGATGATGACTTTTATGTTGCTGATAGTAATTGTATTGGTCATGACGCCGTTTTTTTCTTGTCTGCTCCGACTGACCATGTATGCGGGGGACAAAGGGGTTCCTTCTTAGGAACTGCAAGTGCTTTTTGGACTCCGATTTTTTCATTTTATGCCTTTTACTCTTCTTGGGCATCATCGCTGCCTCCTCTTCTGACATGCTGGACACATCGGACAGCACACTGATTGGTGTGAAATTTTGATACCGCATATATCTATCAGTTCTTTGTGGCCTTTGATAATCTATAATAAATTAGGGAAATCTTATCAATTTAGAGCAATTACTACAAGACAAAAATAAGTTCAACTTTTGAAAATTTTGCATATTAAAGCGCCGCCTTCTCTATGTACATATATTTGTTAATGAAGATAAGGAAGTGATGTTAAATCTTCAGTTTTCAATTAATATTATAAACGATTTATGGTAAAGTGTATTAGCATAGTAAATTGTTTCTATGCACCTTCAAAGAAAACATTAATTTATATTAGAATATATGTAATATTCATGTTCATCATGTTTAAATTTAAATTGATTTAAATTAGAGAAGGTTACTTCACTCTACTGAACGCACTCACACAGACCCAATTGTGTGTGCGTTCGGTCACCCTACTAATGAGATAAGAACGTGTTGCACGAGGGCCAGATATGATTGGTGCTTACTGTATTGATTGGACAGATTTAATGAGAGCATCTCCATCTTTTCAATATCCTTGCTCTTGTCCTCAAGCTGTTCAATGCGAGCACGTAATTTGAATTCTTCGTCCTCGGAGGATATTATCATTTCGTATTCATCCACAATCTCGCCTTCTTCGCGATCTTCTTCGGCGCCATTTCCATTATCGACAATTCCAGTGTCATTTGTCTGCGTAGTGTTTGGCGACTTCATTGCGTTGCAATTGTTTATTTGTTGTTCAGTTGCAAAGCTCTGCAGAGAGCAGACAACCATTGTAAAACAAAATGTAACTTATTAAATGGTGCAGATTTCAACAATTTTTTTTAGGAAAAATGAGAACTGAGTGTACATAAGTATGTGCTTTTCTTGGCAAACAAGAGGAAGAACAATTGATAGCAGAAATGTTATTTAACATCGAACGAATATCGATTAAGCATTATGGATGCTACCACTGTGAAAATTATTTTAAATATTCTATAAAAAAAACCAGAAAAATATCTAATTTTTAAAACATGCAGAAACACTAAACAAGAAATTCAAATATTGATATGCAAAACTAGATTTCATTTCATTGTTGTCCTACAATTGTTGAACGTCATTCTGTTAAATATCGATTAGTATTACACATCAAAAAAATGTTGAAATAAATTTAAAATTATTTCCATTAGTGAATGTGTTTAATCGTGGTTTTAAAAAATAAATAAATTTGAAAAGAAAAATAATTTTAAAAGGGTGTGCTAATATAATTTAATAACTAATTTATCGGATATTATTCGTGATTGTCTCATTTTGCCAGTGCTGTAAAATGGTCTCAAAGCGCCCTCTGGTTGTCAAAGAGTGAACGAAAAAATACAGTTCAGTGTAAAATCCAGCACTTCCGCTCTTTTCTACCCAACTCGCGGAGCAAAATGCAGCAAAAGGTATTGTGTGTGTGAAAAATGCAAAATGTGTTGATCTAAAATGTTGCAAATATTTATTTTTATAGCGCAGAGAACCCGTGCAGGCCGTTCAAGTCTTCGGACGCAAGGTGTGTGTTACAATATCAATTTAAAACAATGCAATACATTGCACGTGTCCAAAAACCGCCGACAGACACAAACCGACGCTCTTCGCACGACATTGCTGAGGTTATGTTTGTGTGATGTTTTTTTACCGTGCCGAAATAACATTCGTTCATAATAGTAATACAATTTGTGTGGCTCCTTTACAGAAAACCGCCACCGCCGTCGCTTACTGCAAGCGTGGCAGCGGTCTCCTGAGGGTGAACGGTCGTCCCCTGGACCAGATTGAACCCAAAGTGCTGCAGTACAAATTGCAGGAGCCCCTCCTGTTGCTCGGCAAGGTGAGTACTGCTATCAATTACTCAGAACTATAATCACCATATCAGCATTAAAGTGATGAAGACAAATATCCCGAACTTGAAGCCCAATGAGAATACAATTGTTTCTGACAATGCTGCTGTGTGAATCATAATATTATACATATTACTTGTTTCAAAGACAGTCGTCCTAATACTAATATATGTTTATTTTTACAGGAGAAATTCGCCGGTGTTGATATCCGCGTGCGTGTCAGCGGTGGTGGTCATGTCGCCCAGATCTACGCCATCCGCCAGGCCATCTCCAAGGCCCTCGTAGCCTTCTACCAGAAATGTAAGCATTGCATTAAGATAAACTAGGCACGCCCCATTTAGGTTTTTGCATTAGAGAAATTGTCTTTCCTGCAAATTATGTATTTATGAGGGCAGATAAAAGACCATTATGAGCATATACCAACCAAGCTGCATGCGATATATCAGCACAGATTGGGTGATGCGGCAGAAACATTACAAACAGTTCAGAAAGTATCCACGCCCCATTTAGGTTTTTGCGTTAGAGAAATTAACTTAACTGCGAATTATTTGTGAGGGCAGAGAAAACACCATTATGAGCATATACCAACCAAGCTGCATGCGACATATCAGCACAGATTGGGTGATGCGGCAGAAACATTACAAATTTTAAGGGACTGCGCGTAACAGTTATTTATTATGATTTGAGATATTCAAAACATTTGGTTGGAGTTAACAACTTATCCAATGTATTATAAATACTTGTTTAATGTTGGGAATTGGTTGCATTAATAACTTATGTTTATTGTTGCAGAGTTCTTTAGTTGTTAAGTCTAATTTGAATTATTTTGTCTGTATATTCACAAGTTTACCAAGTGTCAATACAAACTTCATATCACCTTCTACCAGATTTTTGTTGGAGTCATTATTTTAGTATATCCAATGAAAGAAAAGTGCAAGGAAGAGCAAGTGAATGTGGCAATCAAACCGAGTGACTTCGCAGCTTCCTTGCAGTTGCTAGTTGAGGCTATATCGACATTTAATTAAGTCAAAATGTAATAGGATAGATTGTCGCGAGTACCTAATGTCAAATCTAGTTTCATATCACCTTCTACCAGATTTTTGTTGGAATTATTTGCTATATCCAATGAATGAAAAGTGTAAGGAAGAGCAAGTGAATGTGGCAATCAAATCGAGTGACCTCGCAATATCATTGCGGTTGCTAATTGAGGCTATATCGACATTCAATTAGTTCAATAATGATTAGGATTGTAAAGGTATCAATCAACCATTATATCTAATTTATTTCTCTTTGCTTCATTGCAGACGTCGACGAGGCCTCCAAGAAGGAAATTAAGGACATTCTGGTCCAATACGACAGAACTCTGCTCGTCGGAGATCCACGTCGCTGCGAGCCCAAGAAGTTCGGCGGTCCAGGTGCCCGTGCTCGTTACCAAAAGTCGTACCGTTAATCTTTCTGCTGCTTTTCAAATTGGATTAGATATTTTTTACAACTTGAAAATATTTGCGTTTTTTCTCCATAACTCGAGAATCATGTGAATAAACGGAATAATTAACTTAACATGTTAAAATTGTTCATCTTGTCTCCAAGTTAAATTCTTGAGTTGCTCAAGCACAGCGGAAGCAAAAGTCAAATGATATAAAAATAGTTTATTGGGAACAACCGCAGTTTAATTCAATAATTTTTTATGGAAACAGATTTTAACGGAGAATTAGTCTGCGACCTTAACTGATCAAGATGAGATTCGTTGATAAAAAGTACCTATCGGCGCTGAAGTACATTTCGTAGTGATGACATTTCTAAGGCTGGATCGTAATATTTCCATCATAAATCGCCATTTCTAGGCGAGGTGCAATTACGATTTAATTATAATGTAAATTTTAGCTACGATTTACTAGTAAGAATAAGAGATTTTTTATAAGCCTGGAACTATCGGGACAAACTTCGCAAGGGCGTGCTTTACCAAGTCCTCTTATTTCTAACCTAAAGCGCCATCTCTAGGCAAGGTTAAATTACGATATTTTAATAACGTAAGAATTTCAGCGAAAAGAAATAGAGATGAGATTTTTGAAGAAGCGGAACTTTCGAGACCTGAGCTGCTAAAATAATTCACAAGATGGTGCTTTACCTTTACATACTAAAGCGCCATTTCAATTTGGTTACAGCATAAATTTAAGGCTACGATATAAGTAAACAGATTTATATAAGTAAATAAGCGTCTGTCAGAATGAGATATTACAGAAAGCCAATTAATAATGCTCAGAGCTTAAAAACATTTGCTTCATTACCAGCATTGATTTCTTGAGCTCTTTACAAAAATTAGAGTTTTTACAGTGACGCCTTATCGTACAGATGATGAAATAAAAGCTTCTCGCCTCGCATCACTTCTGGCAATATATTCCGTAGTGATGAAGAGGAAGTGCTTTACAAATTATTTATATCGTGAATTTAATCTACGATATTAGCAAAATATAAACGAATTGGATTCTTCAATAACGGCGGACTATCGGCAATTGCAAGAAATATTAATATTCGCTAGGTGGTGCTTTACCAGAATCGTAAAATTTCCTTCTCTAAAGTGGCATCTCTAGGCAGGATTGAGTCACGTTGTTTGTTATCGTTTAAAACAGATCTTAAATACAGGGTTTCGTAAAAAAAAAAAGCCGCCGTCTGTTTGAATTTTATAAACCTAAGAGTATTCAACGGTATTAAAACGATATGGCTTGACAAACAAGTGATGTAGTTCGTTTTTCGCAAAGCTCTCACTCTGCCATCTTCTCGTGTTTCTCGTAGCTTCTCGCGCGCACTCTGCCGTCAGCCTAAGTGGCATTACTTCTCACCTCTTCGAATTTATTTGTTTATGAGATATTTCAATTGCTCGTCAACAATGGCGCTATTTTACCGACTAAAAGTGACATATCTGCGCGCGGTATCATGCCGTTTTGAAACCCCAGACACACACACTTATCCGGCAACCGGGACACAAATGGGATCATGTCCTGGGAAACTACCTCTGTTAGGGGAAAAACAAGCAAGAGGCGACAGACTGTTTTTAACATTTTATTGCTGTTTTTAAAATTTCACTGTGCAGAATTCAACGTCGCGCCAAATATAATATTAATCGATATATCGATTGTTCAAAGTGCCTTATTTATCATCCCTAGCGTCAGTATTACTATTGAGCAAAAAACGGCGGCAGGCGCATTTATTCATTTGCTTCGATGTTGGAAGTTTCTGTCTAGAACGTTATTAATGTGAATTTGTTGGTTTTAAAACTGAAAAATGTATGTTAAGAAGTTGGTGCTGGATGGATTTAAATCCTACGGAAAACGTACTGAGATCGAAGGCTTCGATCCCGAGTTTACTGCGATCACAGGTCTTAATGGTTCTGGCAAATCAAACGTTCTGGATTCCATTTGTTTTGTGCTCGGAATAAACAATCTACAAAATGTGAGTCTATTAACATTATTGGTTTGAAACAGTATCAATTATTATATATATTTGTTTGTATTTTAGGTACGTGCTTCTGCACTACAGGACCTGGTGTACAAGAATGGCCAAGCAGGAGTGACAAAGGCAACAGTGACAATTGTATTCGACAACACAAACGCCCAGCAGTGCCCACCGGGATATGAGAAGTGTCGCGAGATCTCTGTGACTCGCCAAATCATAGTTGGAGGCAAGAATAAGTTTCTCATCAATGGAAAGCTGGTCCAAAACAAGAAGATACAGGACTTCTTTTGCTCGATGCAGTTAAACGTGAACAACCCGAATTTCCTCATAATGCAAGGAAAAATCCAACAGGTGTTGAATATGAAACCCAAAGAAGTAAGCAGAAATAGCGTTAGTTCTTGTATCAAATATAAATTTAATTCCTTGCGATTCTTTAGGTGCTGTCCATGGTCGAGGAGGCTGCTGGAACCAGCTTGTACAAGACCAAGCGCGACGCAACTAAAAACTTGATTGAAAAGAAAGAGGGCAAGGTGCGAGAAACTTCGGCTCTTTTGGAGGAGGAAGTACTACCGAAACTAGATAAGCTACGTAAGGAGCGCAGTGCGTATCAGGAGTATCAAAAAACATGCCGTGATATTGAGTTCCTGACGCACATCCACATATCAGCCAGATATTTAAAGTTTTGCGATGCATTGAAAAACGTTGCTGCCAGCGAGCAAAAGATTGAGAGCCGAATCACCACTTGTCGTGACACTCATGCTCGGAACCTGGTAGATATTGAACGCACCGAAATAAAAGTCAAAGAAATCCAACAAAGGATTGATGCTGAAATGGGTGGCAATCTTAAAGCTCTAGAAGCACAACTAACGGCAAAGCGAGCAGTCGAAGCAACTGCTTCTGGTAGTCTTAAGGCTGCACGCGGCACAATTGAGCAAGATGAGAAAAAGATTCAAATGGTCAAGAAAAATATAACAGAAGATGAACAAGCGCTGTTAAAAAAACAGGAAGCTATGTCAAAGGTTGAGGGCGAGTTCCAGAGCCTTAAAGATGCCGATGCAAACGACGAAAAGGCCTACGAGAATGCCAAGCGCAAGTTTGAAGCTGTTTCCCAGGGTCTGTCCACCAACGAGGAAGGCCAAGCCTGTACCCTGCAGGAACAGTTGATCGGCAAGTCTCTTAATAATAAAAGTATTTAGTAGTTTATTAATTGCTTTACATATTTATTACAGCTGCCAAGCAACAGCTAAGTGAGGCTCAGACTACTATCAAGACGTCTGAGATGGAGCTGAAGCACACTCGCAGCCTTCTCAACCAGAAGCAGGGCGAAACACAGACCAACGATGCGGCATACATAAAGGATAAGCAGCTGCTCGAACAGCTGGAATGGGAAATTAAAAACTTGGAGCAAAAGTTGCGTGGCCTTAACTATGAAGGCGGGCTATTCGAGCAATTAAAAGAGCGCAGACAACAACTGCATAACCAAGTGAGAGAACTAAAACGCGAACTAGATCGTCGCAGCGGTTCGCGGTATGAACTTCAGTACCAAGATCCCGAGCCGAATTTCGAGCGTCACAAGGTACGCGGAATGGTGGGCAAATTGTTTCAGGTCAATGATATGCGTAATTCTATGGCTCTCATGATGGCGGCTGGAGGAGGTGTAAGTGCCTTGTACAATTCTGCTGGTATAATTAAATAATAATGAAATCATTACAGCTATACAGTTTTGTTACTGACGACGATGTGACAAGTAAGAAGATCCTGCAGAAAGGTAACTTGCAGCGGCGCGTTACTTTGATACCCATCAACAAAATCAAGTCATACCCTCTTAGTCAAAAAGTTATTGACTACGCTCAGTCCACAGTAAGAATATTTCATTGTTATGATATTGAATTCATTAGTTATCATTATTATAATCATATCTTCATTATTTTGTAGTATGGTCGCGAAAATGTTGAATCTGCTTTGTCCCTCATTTCGTATGATCCTTATTTTGACCCAGTTATGAAATACGTGTTTGGAAGTACAATAATATGCAAGGACCTGGAGGTTGCTAAAGGGGTAAGCATAAAGAAGTATAACAGAAACTGTCTATATTAAGTGGGTAATATTTTATTGTTAGCTAAGTGCCGATAGAAATATTGGAGCTCGATGTGTAACACTTGAAGGAGACGTTGTGGATTCGAATGGCACATTGTCTGGTGGCTCAGCACCGAAAGGGGCAAATATACTCGAAGAATTGAATAGCATCAGAAATCTCGAAAAAGAAGTAAAACAAAAGATGAACGAGCTAACTCAAGTGGAACAGCAGTTAAGGTGCGTACGGATAGTCGTTTTGCAAGTAATAGAAAAGTTATTTATAATTTAATTTTTTGTACAGAGAGATTGAAGATATAGCACACACTCATAACAAGCTTAATGAGGCGTTTGAGATGCGCCAACATGAACTTTCCATGTGCAAAAGCCGTCTGGCCACAACAGCTTTTCAACAAAACCAGGAGGAAATCGAGGAGATGAAAGAAAAAGTAAAAACTTTAGAACAACAGAACGCTGAAGCGCGTGAAAAGCAGAAGAGCTCCCAGGCCAAAGTCAAAGATGTGGAGGCGAAACTTTCAGATGCAAAGGGATATAGAGAGCGCGAGCTGAAGGCCGTCAGCAACGAAATGAAGGCTGCCAAACAGAATGCTGAAAAATCACGCAGCAATTGGAAAAAGCGAGAGCAAGAGTTCGAAACACTGCAGTTGGAAATCACGGAACTGCAGAAGAGCATTGAAACTGCCAAGCAGCAGCACCAAGATATGGTGGACAATCTGGAAAAGTATAAAGCTGAACTAGATGCACTGAAGCAAAATAGTTCCTCGGCCGCCACTGAGGTGGCTGAGCTCGAGCACGCCATAAAGCAGCAGAAAGACACCCTTAATGGACAAAACAAAGAAATGGGTCAGCTCCTAAGCAAAAAAGATAAAATGCTGAAGCAAAATCAAGAACTTGAGCTTGAAATGAAAAAGAAGGAAAACGAAAAGAACAAAATAAGTGGAGAGGCAAAGGAAGCTCAGAAACGCATGGATGCTCTGGAGGCCAAGTATCCTTGGATACCTGAGGAGAAGAATTGCTTTGGGATGAAGAACACGCGTTACGACTACAGCAAAGAGGATCCCGTTGAGGCTGGCAACAAACTGGTACAGATGCAGGAGAAGAAGGACAAAATGGAGCGCACCCTTAATATGAATGCAATGCAGACCTTAGAACGTGAGGAGGAGAACTACAATGAGACAGTCCGGCGTCGTCAAATTGTAGCTCTGGATAAAGAGAAAATTAAGAATATAATAGGCAAAATGGACGAAGAAGAACAGGATCAGGTTAAACGTGCTTGGGAAGCGGTCACTGAAAACTTCAGCAGTATATTTAGCACCCTCCTTCCAGGAGCCCAAGCATTACTCAAACCTGTCAAGACAAACGGAATTCTAAGCGGATTAGAGATAAAAGTGGGCTTTAACGGTGTCTTTAAAGAAAGCCTGGGAGAACTTTCGGGTGGGCAAAAATCTCTTGTAGCTCTATCACTCGTCTTGGCAATGTTAAAGTTCTCACCAGCTCCACTCTATATTCTGGATGAGGTTGACGCTGCGCTGGATATGTCTCACACTCAAAATATTGGCAGCATGTTGAAACAGCACTTCAGAGACTCGCAGTTTCTCATCGTTTCCTTGAAGGATGGCCTTTTCAATCACGCCAATGTATTATTCCGTACTCAATTCATTGAGGGCGTGTCTACCATTTCTCGTACAGTTGGTCGTCCAACGAAGCGTTAATTGTATTTTCAAAGAACAGCAATAACGAATAAATAAAACTATATCTATATATTCCTCTTGAATGTATTTAAATTGAATTCCATTATAATAACTATGATTTTAACATATAGGCTGTTTAGGCCACAGGGGAGTTGATCTAGCCATGTCTATCTGTCCGTCAGTCTTTTACAAACTCGTCTCCCAGGTTTAGAACCATTTATCAGAAACTTGACACACATGTTACATGTTATAAATAAGTCAGAAGGAGCCAGGATCTGACCGATATGTCGTATAGTTAACATTTAATCTGTCGTCCGATTTTTGTTATTTGGAAAAACCATTTGTATTAAATTACATTGAATTTTGTATATAAAATTTAATCAAGCTAACATAAAAGTTGAGCTCAGGATTCTATAAATAAATTTCGTTTACAAGTTTTAATTTCGCCTTATAATTAATTTTACATATTTTATGTTAACTGTAATTAATTTCCATGTCTACCATTAATATAAATAATTTGCATCAAAAGATCTTTAACTTGTTATTTTATTATTTTAATTTACGAGTTTTCATAATAACAGAATACACGGCTCTGTTAACATCGCTGGGGTGAGCAGCAGATTTGCAACAGGGCACGCAAGCTGGCACAAACGTCAAACTGACGTTTGGTCATAGCGACAAAGAGAACGACACTGACAGTCGCTGGCTGTAAGTTGCATGCGCACTGGAGAGAAAGAGACAGAACGTTTGGTGAGACCGACGACGAGACAAACGCACCGCGCAACCCACACAATCACATAGCCTTAGACAGCAACACAACACGTACACACACACACTCATCCGAAAGACAGAGCAGCGACTACGACAATGTTGGAGAAGAACTGCTGTGAAAAATTAAACAAAAGTGCTAAATTTGATTTTTAAATTCAAAAAGGCGGCGAAAATAAAGCATTCAACATTTCTACTCAACGCAGATACCTAAGGAAGCTCGTCAACATGGTAAGAATGGATTTACAATCCAAAATCAAATCCTAACCAAATCACTTGCCTCTGCACTGTGGCTGTGTGAGTGTGTGTGTGTGTGGGTGTCTGTTTGTGTCTGTGGAACAAAATTCTATATTTCTACACTGATGTCTGGCGATTTGACAAGACAGGTGGGGGTCACCGTCGGGACACTCGTTATGAACAGAAGATTACATTTCTTTTCCTTTGTTGTGTTATCCATTATCTGCGATAATTAAAAATGAAATACAATTTAGTGTTGGAAAGCTTCTAACTAGAACCTTAACTGTCAATTCAAAATCACGGCATAACAGACTTTTGTGCCGGCTTAGGCAGTCCGACTTATAATGATTCTTAATGTCGATATTGAAATCGATATAAGCCAAAATACAATACAATTTATCGAATTATTCTGAATGAAAACAAACATAGGAATGTACGTACACATGTTTGCAATTCTTGATTAAAAATCACCGATAAGAAGCTAAGTCAAGTTCCAATACAAAATTTGATATCCCTTTCATGACGATAGTGATATTTTAAATTGCATAATATTTAATTCAAGGATCGAGTCACAAAGCCGCAGAAAAAGATGCTCATCACGTTGCTGCGCGAGACGAAATACATGGAGGGAAAGAAAGAGAAGGAATGGTATTGGGAGAAGATTCAAGCGGCGCTTAATACCATTGGCCCCAAGAAAACTATTATACAGTGGAAGAAGGTGAGTACCTCAGTCATTGAAGTTATCCGAAAAACTTTATATGAATCCATTTCAGTGCTGGCGCGATATGCGTTTGACGACAAGGAAGAAATTGGCAGAGCTAAAGCGCTGTCAACTGTCTGGGGGTTCACCGCCTCCTGGCATAGAGCTTAACCAGGAGGATAATGATATCATTGACATCGTGGGCACAGAGTACTTCTACGAGGAAATGAATGGCGAACTCAAGCCAGAAAACTTTATGACAGGCTTCGATTACGTGCCTGAGCACTTTTGCGATGCCATATTGACGGCTGCTGCGGGACAGCAGCAACAGCACATGCAACACCCGAAGGACCCGCAGTCGCATAGTGGTCAACAGCCGCAGGATCATCACACGAATGATGGGGAGACAAACGATGCCCCAGGTTCGTCAAACGGAGGTTCATACCAGGGACAGAATGTACCACAGCTGCAGACCCACAACGGCGGTGGTGCAGAACATGGAGGAAATGGCAACGGAACGCAGTCGCACTCTGGTATGCCCCAACATCCAGCGTTCCATGGTGGCCTACATCCGCATCTGTTGCGCCGTCAGCACACAAACTCGTCACTACAGCGCGAAACACCTTTCGAGGAGAAACTGTTGCAGTTTATGCAGGATGCCTTTCCCAAAAAGAGCAAAAAGCGAAAACAACGAGATCCCGACAAGCTCTTTCTCCTTTCGCTTTATGAAGAGATTAAACGGGTGCCGGAAGAAATTCGACTTGATGTAAAGTCGGAGCTGATGCAGATTTTGAAGAAATACCAGAAGAAATCGCCTGTCAAGGCGGAGAAGTCGTCAGCTTCGACGTCTTCGGGCTCCAAGCAGAATAGCAATAGCAGCAGTAGCTCTGCAGCGACGCATCTTTCTCATAGCATGTACCAGCTACAAAAGAAATATGAGAAAGGCGAAAAGGAGTCGTCGCCACAGACGCAAGTGGACCCTGTACCGCACCATGCGACTCATGCGCCGCTGTTCCAGATACAAAAGAAGTACGAAGAGAGTGCCGAGAAGGTGCATCAGCAGCAGAGCGAACAGCGTAAGCTCGAGGCAGCGCACCAGCAGCAGCACACCGCTCACCAGCAGCCGCCGCCGCCACCCAATGAGCAGCATCTGCATCATCCTCAAATGACGCACAACATCATGTTTCCTTTGGCACAGTTGCGGAACGAGCAGCCGCCCTCGCAACAACATCACGTTCACAATCCTCACCAGCAGCAACAGCATCCCCACCAACAACAGCAGCAGCAGCAACAAACGCAGCAACATCATCCGCCAACAATTTTTGGATCAGCGGCTAGTGCGGCGGCCATGAGCACGGACCGCCCTGCGATGTCCTATGAGAATGTCGGGTGAATGTTGAGCCGTCTGTGGGAAGCCACTTGTGGAGCGCGCCCTTCGACGGTGTCCCCCACGACGGCAGACGCGCACAACTGTTAGCGATACGCAATTTGTAAAAAGCGATTGGCAACAAGCTGCTGATGACTGGCAATTGGCAAATGGCGACTTGTGCCCACTGGCCCAGTTCACAGCCCCGGATCTTATCCGACGTATCCAACGACGTCGGTTTCGGTCTATGCAATTTTATTTGTCGAAACTGTGTGCAAAATTGTTTCAAACATTAGGTTTTACTCGTACTTCTAATCCTTACGATAGTTTATTATGTAGCCATGAAATGATCTTCATGTAATTGCCGATGGATTGAACCAAATCTGTGGCTCACCATCAATCATTATGTATAACTCTTAGTAATAGAAATACATATTGAAATTATGACTCTATTTTCAATTGCAACAAATGAATTTATTGTATGTATACAAAATACAAAATCATTTACTTAAATTTCTGCATGGATGTGATTTATAAAGTGGTTTTAATAATGCAATTTTAAGTGTTAAAGTTAGTTTAGAGCATATTGGTAATTTATTTAATATCGAATATTATTTAAGAATATTGTGTTTGAAAAATACAATTTTAGTTTCCCATTTCCTTCCATCCCTAAGGAAATCCGACACACACTTAAAGACTGCAACGAGCAACTGAAATAAGTATTTATCTGTGAAACTCGCTGATTGTGGGATCGTCGAATCGTATACACACGAGCGCACGACATGGCATCGCATATCTGTCTATCTGCTTCATGCGATCATAAACAAGATTACACTCGCGATAGCTAGAGCACAGAGCAAGTAGCATAAAGCAGCGAGATTGCGTGGGATATGGATGCGATTGCGGGTGGTGGCCTTTGCTTCGTGCTACCTGCGGGAAGACAGTCTTTAACATTCTAATCTGGTCGCGAGCCAGAGTAAGTCAGTGCGGAACCCTCGGTATATTCTGACAAATGTACAAAAAACGTGGATAAATTCCTTTACGAGGATACTGAAGACCGAAAACAATTTCATTTGTTTTAAGTGATAGCAACAAGAGAATAATATCTCAAAATGGCTGGTAAGATAGTGCAAAGAATTGATGTGATTACCTTGATCAAGTTCAGCATATGGCTAAAGACAATGTATGTGCTTGTGATCATGTTCATGATTTAACTGACATAACCACAAGCTGCCTTCGATATGGTGCTTGCGAGTATTTCGATTGCAGTTCGGTTCGCATTTCACGTTTTGTCTAATGTCATTTGTTAATGCTAATGTGTCGACTTAGGCCTAGTGAGATTTATTTATTCATGTGTCACTCTCTTTGTTTCTGCTAATCTGCCAATATTCCATCTGATGGGGACCTTCCAGTCGAAGCGCGTACTGTGCTCTGGTACATGACGTTCATGGGATTCATTGTCAACTATATGCTACGTATCAATCTGAACATCACCATTGTGGACATGATAGTCAACAGAGAAGCTCCAGCATCCACACCACTTCCTGCATTGGCTTCAAACCTGACAAACACAACATTGGCTTTCAACACGACGTACCTCGCCCCTCTGGCGACGGCAGTGTCTATTCAGAATGTCAGTGTGCGCCCCGAGCGGTACTCGTGGGAACGACAGTTTCTTGACTGGGCAAATGTAAGTAAAAATGGTTATGGATGGTATACTCACTGTATGAGTAGGCAGTGTTTTGAAACATGATAATTATTTCCGCTTTGGTTATCTACAAACACACTAACCTATTTTTCCTTTTGATTTAAAAACTTTGGGACCATAAATACGAGGGTCGTTTGATAAGTCCGTGACTTTTTGAATAAAATATATTTTTTTCGTCAAAGAAGCGTTTTATTTCTCAACATAATCTCCTTTTAGCTCTATACATTTAGTCCAGCGTTTTTCCAATTTTTTTATTCCTTCCAAATAATAGGTTTTCTCAAGGCCCTCAAAATAGTCGTTTGTTTCTGTGATGACCTCTTCATTTGACCCGAATCTCTTACCGCCGAGCCATTTCTTCATGTTTGGAAACAAAAAATAGTCACAGGGGCTAAATCTGGAGAATATGCTGGATGGGGTAGCAGTTCGTAGCCCAATTTATGAAATTTTGCCATGCTGACTACACGTGTGCACCCGTGCATTGTCCTGATGGAACAGCACTTTTTTTCGCCAAATGCGGTCGTTTCTGCTTCAAATCAATATCGAATCTGTCCAAAAGCTCTGAATAATATTCGCCGGTGATCGTTTTACCCTTTTCAAGGTAATCGATGTGAATGATACCTTGTGCATCCCAAAAAACTGTGGCCATGACCTTGTTGGCCGACAGACCCACCTTGGCCTTCTTTGGTGCACGTTCACCCGGAGAAACCCACTGTCTTGATTGTTCTTTGGTCTCTGGTGTGGTGTGGTGGATCCATGTTTCGTCTACGGTAACGAAACGGCGCAAAAATTCGTTTGGATTGCGGTTGAACATCGCCAAACACTCCTTTGAAATGGTCACACGGTTGCGCTTATGGTCGTGTGTGAGCAATCGCGGCACCCATCGCGCGGAAAGCTTTTCATGTCCAAATATTCATGTAAAATGTGATGTACCCGTTCAGTTGAGATGCCTACAGCCTCAGCTACCTCACGCACTTTCATTCTCCGATCATCCAATATCATTCCATGGATTTTGTCGACGATTTCTGGCATGACGACCTCTTTTGGGCGACCTGAACGTTCGGCATCACTTGTACTGGTACGACCACAACGGAACTCAGTAAACCATTTCTTAACCATTGAAATTGATGGTGCAGAGTCCCCATAATATTTATCAAGTCTTTCCTTGGTTTCGGTGATGGATTTTTTCGCAAAAAATAATGCTTAATTAGCACACGAAATTCACTTTTTCCATTTTCGTTAAAATTCACGAGATCGTCTGCTTTCAATGCCTATAAAACGCAAACCAAAAAACGCAGCTTTCTCAAAATTTTACAGTCAGCTGTTAATCGATAACTGCTGACAGGAGCAGTGTTGTATTTAGAGCAGGTGCGCGGCAAATACAAAAAGTCACGGACTTATCAAACGACCCTCGTACATCTCTGTTTGTTCGTCCGTATCAAAACCTATATCCTCAGCCAGGGTTACCAAAATTGAGTTATTACGAGTATTGCACGCAGATGAAGTATAGTTTAGATGTCAGTATGAAACATAAGACAACAGTTTCAGTATTTAAGAGGTAGTTTTGGGTTGAGTAAGAACTGAAATACATATAAAAATATTTGTTCGCTTGCAGATAACATACGAAAAGAATGGCTTCGACTGGAACGAAAAGGAACAGAGTAACCTGTTGGGTTCTTTCTTCTGGGTCCATTGGCTTCTTCAACTGCCCGGTGGTATTTTAGCACGCAAATATGGAACGAAGTTAGTGTTCGGTCTTTCCAATGGCATTGGTGTATTTCTTTGCTTTGTCATACCAATTGTGGCGTACTGGAGCTATACGGCTCTGCTGTGCCTGCGAGTACTCCAGGGATTAATAACAGTGAGTATTTCAATAATAAATATTATATTTAAAGGTATATACAAAATTAACATCATTGAGTCAAAAGAATAGATTTCTCATATATGTTTTTAATTGTAATCTTCCTTTATTGCTCGCAGGGTTTGGCTTGGCCGTCCATGCATGTGCTCACGGCTAAGTGGATTCCGCCGAATGAACGCAGCAAGTTCGTAAGCGCCTACTTGGGTAGCTCAGTGGGCGTGGCACTATTCTATCCCATATTTGGATACATTATCGCGTGGAGCTCCTGGGAATGGGTGTACTATATTTGTGGAGTGGTAGGCACCCTGTGGTTCATTGCCTGGCAATTTCTGGTCTTTGACAGTCCTGCTCAGCATCCGAGAATAGCACAATACGAACTGCGGTATATTGAAAAGTCACTGGGTGCCTCGGTGCAGAACAGCTCCCCAGGACCAACGCCTTGGAAGGAGATCGCCACTTCACGACCGGTCTGGATGAATGTTGTGGCACAATGGGGAGGCATCTGGGGTCTCTTTACGCTGATGACTCACGGCCCTACGTATTTCCGATTGGTCCATCACTGGGACATCCGTGCGGTATACTTGACTTAGCGCTTCATTTTGCATTTGAAATAACGCATGTGTATTCTTTCTAGACGGGCTTTCCTCTCAGGCATGCCTCACCTGATGCGCATGATTTTCGCCTACCTGTTCTCCATGCTGTCCGACTACTTGCTGCGCACTGATCGCCTCAGTCGAACTAACGTCCGCAAGCTGGCGACGGGAGTCTGTAAGTGGAGGGTCGAGTACTAACTCGAAGCATTGCTAACCAACATGAACTGACTCTTCTCTTGGTTTGCAGGTTGTGGTGTCAAAGGCTTAATAGTTCTGGCCCTTGCCTACTTTGGCTACAATGCAACGGCTGCCATTGTCTTGGTGGCTGTGGCCACCATGTTCCATGGTGCCGTCTCCTCGGGCCCACTGGCCTCCATGGTAGATCTGTCACCCAACTACGCCGGCATCGTGCTGGGTGTCAGTGGAATGATCGGAGGCATGCCTGGATTTATTTCGCCCATTATTGTGGGCATAATCACACAGGGCAATGTGAGTACTTTGGAATTCTTCATCTTATCGTTCTTAAAATAACTATATATTCCTCTCTAACTATTGCAGCAAACTATTGAAGCCTGGAAGAAAGTATTCATACTGACCTCCGCCATGCTCACTGGCAGCGGCGTGCTGTATGTGCTCTTCTCGGAATCAACCCTGCAGTCCTGGAACAGTGGCAGGAGTTCACTGCCTGAATCTGGTATTAAAGAGTTGCAAACCCTCGAGGAGAAACTCCCGTTGAAGGGCGAACTGGGGGTCGACACCGAAACGGAGACTGCAACCAAACCCAAGTCTGACAACTGATAAGAGGTGCCGGGTGTCATCTTTATTGTCATAAGTCTATTTTAGTTATAGCCCCC
This sequence comes from Zaprionus davidi, assembly GCA_018903715.1. Taxonomy (NCBI): domain Eukaryota; kingdom Metazoa; phylum Arthropoda; class Insecta; order Diptera; family Drosophilidae; genus Zaprionus; species Zaprionus davidi. The sequence goes on along the minus strand of JAEIGL010000004.1, from coordinate 12,166,136 downwards.
AATGTATCTGATAAGCGACCGCCAGCCAAAGTTATCATCGCTTGCTTTATTTACTCCAAGATTTTCATATGCCAGACCCAACGCCTTTTCTACATTTAAATATTATATTAGATACGTCGTCTGCATCACTTTCATATCATATCTATCTACCTTGACGATCACGAACATCCCGTGATCTTGTGCCTGTTACGCTTGTGATTGTTTTCGTAAATAAACTGTGGAACCCCAATGTAAACAGAAGCCGATTTATTATTAGCGTAAAGTTAAGTTAAATGATGGAGGAAGCTGTGTTTTATGATCATAACTGAGCATAACTGTAAAGGTTGTGCGTGTTTTTCAGGCTATCTATATGTATATCTTGAGTAAATATTTTGACGCGTGCTTACTAAGCAAGTTAGATGGCTAATGTACTCTATAATAGAAATATAATGGTATATAGTTATATGGACAGTTCTAAGTATAAAAGTTAAAGTGAATAAAACTGTAAAGAAGGCTACCATACCGAAGGTTTCTTACTCTTGTAACTAATTGAATGTTAATTATGTGTTCGTTATTAGCCTTAGAAGTTCTTATTACCGTACATTTACAAGATCTTTTCTGACAGTCGAGAGTACCAGATTGAAAACAATTTATTCTATGTGTTGCGTATCTTGTGTTGCATACTTTCCAGGGAGCTCCTTCGAAATCAGTACGTCTTGCAAATTATTTCTTTAATAATTTCTATGTTAAGCATCCCATCACAACCGATCAGAAATAATATGTGCGTTGATAGTAATTATTTGGAAGGGGCGTGGCCAAAATCTAAGCCGAACTCGATCTGCGTGCAAAATTAATACATTTTTTCATATTTTTTCGTATATCTAGCTCTTTTAGTCTCTGATGATGCTGATTAAGAATATATATATAGTATTTTTTGGTTAGCCATGCCTCCTTATGCCTGTTACATGAATTTTTGGTTGGCTCTCAGTTATGATCTCTTCTTATGGGTAGCGGGGATACAAATAATAAATAATAAACGATCGATTTTAAGATAGCAACAAATCGATTGAAGAATCGATATGCAGAACACAATATTGACTTTATTATCCTTCGTAGCGATACAATTGTATTTGAGTTAAAACTGAACTGTGAAGTGAGAACTGGTTTTATTCAAAGGGAAGGGATGCCCAGAGGTGAAGGAGACCCCAACGACTCGTCGAACTCAAGTTAATAATTGCAATTTAAATCAGAGCTGATTGAAGCGTAAAATCGTTTTCCTTTGCTGCCGCATTACGATTCAGAGTGGTAGCTCTCATTACTCATACCACAAGGTGTACAATTGGAAGCGGATGCGAATGTGAATGTGGCTTGGCCAACGGAGCATAGAATCGCCCTTTGGCCCGATGCCAGTGATATGGCTTGGTACTTGGCTGTTTCGTGATTCCCAGTCATCTTTGGTTTTTTCTTGCATTCATTTCATTGGCGTCCATTTCGGATTGCACTCCAGGGAGTCGTTGATGGCACAACGTCCATCCTGGCTACTGAGCCACTTCAGCAGCGAGAGTTATCGGGCTTCTCATCCGTTCTGGCACTCTCCTAATCCAGTCAATGTCGTGTCACTTGATCCGCCTTGGTCTTGACTCCGAAGTCAAAAAACTGATAGAGATTAATTGGTTTCCCCTTACAGTTTCGTTGCCGGAATTCGTAATGGCTTGAAAAATGTTTGAATGAAGGTGGCAATAACGGGATTATTTCAGATCATCAGGCGGGAAATACATGTATGTCAGCTGGCAAAATTGAAAAGAGCTCTTCAACAGTAAGTGTAACTGTAACTGGCTTTTTCCCAGCACGTTTCCGCTTTCATAATCTGATCATCTTTAAATTTCCTTTTCGTTATTTATTCATACAAGAAATTATCGCTTATTTAATCGGATATTCGAATGCCTGCGAGTTTCCATTCAGGACACCACGTTCGCCGTCCCATTTCGCATTGTACTTATCGCACTTGCTATTCCATTTTGTTTATCACTCGAGCCGTTTCTTAGGCGAAGTCTTGGGAGACGCCGTGGTAAACAACAGTTATGTGAATGGCTTTCCAACCAAAGAAAGCAGACTATACCGGCTCTAAGGAGCACGACAACAACAATAACATGTGAAATTAAAAAAGAAAAAAAAAAAAGCATTCCGTGCATATAAAATGTAACTGGGATTTGCGAAATTCCGCCGGAGTCAACGGAAAAAAAAAAGCTGGGGCAGGCAGGAAGTAAATTCAATCGTAAACAACGCAATCAAAAATTCATTCAAACGAAGCATTAACGCTTATTCCGTTTAGCCCCTCTCCCCATCCATCTGCAGCGCCTGTCGAGGGTGGGTGTGCCCGTCCGGGTGTACTCCGGGATTGGGCTCGTTTGTCTCGCGCTGTTTCATTGTCAAAATGCAACGGGGCGGGTGCTCGAAAAACCAAAAAAAAAGTCGTGCATCAACCGGGGCGGGGTTTGTACGGGTGACGAGTTGAGCATAGGATTCGGTTGTATTCGTTTTGGCAAAAAGCAGAAAGTTAGATAAGACATTTTGAATCAATATTAAAGTCATCGGATATTTTCTTCCAATATGAATGTGGATTTTACTTTTCTTTTTTATTTTTTTATGAACACTGGTTTAAAATAATAAAAACACATTATTTTAAACCAGTGTTCACAAAAAAATAAAAAAAAAGTAAAATCCATATTCATATTGGTTTAAAATAATAAAAACACATTATTTTAAACCAGTGTTCTGCTACATATAGTAACAGTTTTAACAGGTTAAACGTAAAGAATAAAAACTCACCATCACAGGACAGTATTAACATCACAGTATAACATCTAACAATTAAGAAAATAATTAATAAAAAACAATAATAATAATTAAAAAAAAAATTAGTATTTTGTTGCACGAAATTCTTATTTGTTTTCAACTGTTCAATAGCTTTATTTACATTTTAAATTATCTTTCTTTTAATGCGTGTGGTTCAATTTCACAAGCGCTTCTATTAATGTAATCCGATCTTCGATAACGATCACCTTAACTATTGTTCTATTGTTTTAAATCGGATCTTCATAACTTATCTTCTAACATCGATTAATCGGTACTCGTATAAAGGATTTAGTGAATGGTTCTTTCTTAAATTTCTTTTTATCGTAAAAAAGACGAAAGAAGTAAAACAAAAATCTGATCAGATCTGCAGGGTATGCAACAGTCAAGTGAGCTCAATTGTAGCATTCTCTACATGTTTAATTTTCAATTTTGCCATGCTTTTTTTTCGCCACTTAGGCAGGTACATTTGTTATGTGGGCACGAGCGGGCTCTGTGCCTGTTTGCGCGTTTTTTCCAGTTCCGGGCACGTCAGCTCATAATTTTCCATTTCCACTCAAACGCCATGTTAAATGAAACCTCGAGGAACGACGAGTAAATTGTGCACTGTGTGCCCTCCGAGTGTGGTTGGGAATGGGTGCGAGGATGCATTGAGTTGGGGCTGGACTGTTCGGGTGTTTCGTACACCTGTTTGCACGGTAAACGGGCGAGCACGTGTGTGCAGGCATATGTCGGCATGTATACGATACGAAACGTAGCAACACCGGAGGCATTCTCAAACAATGAGTGGGGCGTTCAAGTATCTGTGGTAATAAATTTAATTTGCTCTGTGAAAACATCGCAAATCCATTTTTTACGTCATAAATTCCCGTGTTCCCATGTGCATTGGGGCTTGCAGCGGATTAATGGATGTGCGAATGTGTGTACACGAAGGTATGCAAATAAGCAGAATATAATGCGAATATCTTTTTAGGTCTGTTTAATGGAGTTGCGATTTGTGACAACTTAGTAGGAACATTACATTACCTCTCAATAATATTTAAGATTATATCATTGATTTTCTTCGTCCTGAGTTTTCCATGGGTGCACTGCGATATGCGCGTTGTGTGCTTAAACCTCTGATAAGACCCTTGGATAGGGTATATTATTTTAAAAAAGAAATCGATGAAAGGGATCGAAGGGATTTATGGTATGGTTACCAAACTGTTACTTTGTACCAACTGAACATGTATATATATTCGTGTTCAGCATAAACAGCATTAAACATCTATAGCTTTAATACGGACGATCAGTCAGAAATGAGCATTGGCACAAACAAATTTTATATGGACTGCTTTAATTTTAAATCCACCAATAATATTGTAGGCGTAACATTACAATTTCACATAAGTCAATCGAAATATATTACTAAATTCCATTTTCGTTGTAAACGTAACTCATTCATTACCAAATTTATCAAGCCACTGGCAGAGGCTATAATCTTTAATTTACACAACTAGTTGAAGCTGCACATCTGTCCTGCTGACTCCCCCCAAAGAATACGTACGTAGTCCTCTGGTGAGTTATCAGGAGACCCTCCTCCCCCTGCTATACTGAAAGAACAGCGCCCACTCAATCATAAATAATATTAATAATGTGTGCTTTTGCGGTTTTGTGGGCTTAGCTCTTTGTGCTCTCTCCACGAGCCTTCGGGCTAATTTATTTAGTTTTGCAGCAGCCACTAAACTTTAGTTTCCCGAAACTTGTTCACGAGCAACTTTTCCGGGGCTGTTTGAATTGGTGAAACTCAAATTGACTCGCATCTACAGAGAAAAGTTAGTTGTGAATTTGACTGTCTTTGGTCTAACAAACTCCGAGTGTTACATAGGTAGGAATGTATTGAATATATGTACATACTATATCTGTTTGTGTTTCCATGTATGCTTTGCTGGGGTCTTTATGAGATGCCTGACTTCGTGTCACCCTCATCATATCCGAGTGTTAAATATGAGAGCCACTTTGCAGGGCTTCCTTGCACATGCCAAATTAAAGTTGTCACATTAAGCAAATGAACGAGCTGCCTTCAAAATTCATCCACACACACCCACACACATAGGTCTACTGACTCGGGTAAGCATCGCTCCTCGTTTTAATCTTGAAGAAATAACTTTGGCGCTAGCGATGATAAATCATAAACAGCCCCAACATGCACAAAATACGCCAACTGCCAGCTTGGTTCGGGTAGGGAGCTGGCAACTGGCAGCCAGCAGCCACAGGACAGGACACGTTGCTATGTGGCACGGTACGGACGTGGTCGCCAGGATGCTTGGGCTAAGAGCAACAATATGTGAATATGTTATTTGTTTTGGGAATTGTGAAAATCTCAACAGGTCCCCGCACTTTGCATATTATTTTTAATACCGGTTCAACGGCAAGTCGTGCGCACTCATTCGACGCACAAGTACGGACAAGTCTCAAGTCTGTGGGGCTGGAGGTCGCAGGTCAGCCAATTGCCAGCTCCTGTCTCGGAGCTGCTTCATACATAGCTCCGGACTTCGTGGCTAACCACTACATGAACACAAGAATTTCGGTTAGTCCTGTTTGTGTAGACATTCGGGCGGGCTGCTTTTGCGAGCACTCGGTCTGATGGACGGGGCATTCATCATCTCGGTAAATATTTGTATCTTATCTTGCCGGTTTTGTTTCTTGAAATTAAAATAAGAAAAGATAAATACTCTGCAATCAATTTAGTAAAATTGTTACTTAACTAAATTTTAAGTTAAATTCGCAGTAAAAATTGCATTAAAAGATGACAAAAAGTGAATTTTTAATTGAAGAAAAGGACGCATAGCAGACCATGGTATAGTTCCGATTTTATATAGTTCCGTTTAGCACTACCTGCTCACATCACCTTGTGTATATTCCTACACAATTTAAAGAGCTTAAAATTTCCACATTTCGATTTCATTTAGAGCTATAAATTTTTTATCTGGAGTCCATTAGAGCAACAGTGTATAGGCAGATAAATTCCGTAGCTGACATTGCAGGCAACTCAAAGTGAACGTTGCATTGGAGTGGCATTACTGCGGTGCATTATTCATGAGTGAATGCAAATTGAATAGCAAGTGGAACACGTAAATTTCAGTGAACAAGTCAAGAAGCGCACACGAGCTGCAAGGATTAGAGCCGTAGGATGAGGCAGTAACATGGCCCCATTCTCATGTTGGGCTGTCAATGCGAATTACTCGACCACGGGAAGCCTACTCCAGCTTCCCCAGCTTGCGATGCGGCATATGCACAAGTCCAACTCCCTTGTCGAACATTCATTCTGATTATTCACACTGTGCACACACATGCATAAAGTGTGGAGTACATCCTAAAAGCACATTCCGCGAAGGAGTTCTGGTTTCCGGGCAACGTCTTTAGTCAAAGGCGGAAACAACAGTCGAACTGCAAAGATTCAATTAACAGTCGCACAAAGTACACAATTCAAATGTTGATGGCACATTTTGGCCTTATTAAATTATCATTCGATTATGCCATTGTGTTTTGCTCAATTGCGATTGGGATTGGCGATGCTATTGGCACTGGGTTGAGTTGGGGCTGTGACCTGGCCAAGCCAAATGCAATTGGCAATCGGAGGGATCGAGTCTTCGACTTAATGGCACATCCGGCGGATGTTTAATGATACTTTGCCCTCGGCTAGAGTTGTTGCCAACTTGGCGTGAACTCAAGGCACCCCTTTCGTCGCATTACAGAGCACACGAACGACCCTTTCTTTAAAATGTAGATATATGTTTGTGTACTTGGCCGTGAATGGCTTTTATGCAGCGCAAATTGCTTTGTGATGAAAGTATCTGAAGTACTTTATATGAAATATGTACAGAAATACACATTAAAGGATACGGTTATGATCTCACGTACTGCCATTTTGGGAATTTCAAATATGAAAACTGCTTCAATTGTCGTCTAAATGGGCATTGAAAACGAGCCAACCGCATAATAGAAAACACCCGTAAGAACACGTGGCAGGTAAACAGAGAATGAAAATAATCATAGGCCATTCATTTTATTTTGCATCTTCTTTTCAATTGATTCGAGCATGAAAGTAATACAGCTAAGTGTGTTCGACTGTTATGTATATTCTCACCCACTTAATCAAAAAAAATATTGTATGTTGCTTCTATGTTTAGCGTGTTTTTAATTGCATACTTGTAGGCGGTACTTTGCAAATCTATACACTCAATTCAAATATTTGTGCTTCGAAGTATTCGCACGCAACCAAAATATTAGAAATTATTTGGACCATGATAATTATTGTATGCGGCAATAACTTTCTAGCTTTTAATATATGTTTAATAATTGATTTGTATTGATTTACAAAGTGGATCTGGATTAATTAATAAAATATCACTAAATTTGGTAGTCTTAGTTCTTAGAGTCCTTGATTTTTAGATTTTCCTACGGACATAGATACGGACAGACATACGTATATTAATATATCGACTCGGTTTCTGAAGATAATCAAGAGTATATATACTTTGTAGAACCCTATAAAGAAGATGTAAACCAATGGTATATTTTAAAATAACTTTCGTAACTAACCCCATAGGTAGCGGGACAAAAATACTGCAAACCGCTCATAAGAGTATAAAAGCTACAGTTGAGAGTGATCGACTATGAATCACCCGCTACCCACTTGACCAAAATGATTTATACCAAAATATTAATCTGGGTGTTTATGCTGATCAAGAGCTTTGTGTAAAAATATCCAACCTATAGGTAGCGGGTATAAAATGCTATAAACGGCTAATACAAATTAGCACACTTAACACATACCTAAGTATCACAGACTTAACACATACCTAAGTAACGAATTAAATAAAGAGTTCTACTTTACCTTCTAAAACAACTTTCGAAACTAACTCCGAAAACAAGTTGCTGGTATGTATAGTTGTTTGAGTGACCACTGTACCGAACTACAACTTTATTTCTTTTATTGGAAGTTGTACTGCAACACAATTTAGTCCCAGCGTCAATTGAATCAATTTGCCAATGAATGACCACTTCTAACTTCCAACCCTTTTCAGGGATGTGTCCGGCATTGGCGTCGCCGTCGACGTCCATCACTTTGTATACCTCTGGGTGTTGGCCAACGCCAATCAAGCGCAAAACCATTTTTGACATGCTTCGATATGCGAACGGGTGGACGATGGGACAGGCCAACCGCCAAACAGTGGACAGGCGAACAATTGGGCAGCCAACCAAAACCAGCCAGAGCCCCTCACCCCTGCCCGGGGTCTGGCACAACGAGGACCTGCCTGGACAATGACAATTCAATTACAGAAATGGAAATAGCGGCAGGCATAAAAATCAAATAAAAGCAGCATAAAGTCCGGATAAGCAAATAAAATCAGTGGGCAATGTGTCCGGGACCTGCTCGTCCTGGCAGCCCGGTAAAAGCGGGTGGCCAGTTTCCGGCGTTTTGTTTTTGATTAACTTCCCTCTCCGGCTGGTTGTGCGAGTTTGTTTGGGTGACGTTGTTTGCCTGTGCTTGTTTTGCGGTCAATTGGCAATTGGCGCCATACGCACGTACATACCACAGCATGCGCCCTTGCCCCCTGCCACCCTGCCCCACAGGAGTCGCACATAAAGTTCCCACGCAGGGCACCTGGCTGTGAAGTGAAAATCGACATATAAGCAAATTAATTTGGCCGAAAGTACATCGAAAGGCCATTCCACAGATACTTTAGCTGTGGCCTAGAACTGTGTTTGTGGTCTGGCTCTGGCTCTGGCTACTGTGGCTACTGTGGTTGACACCTAATACGAATTCACCTGGCCAGAAAGTGACAACTTTTGGCTTAAAGCCGAGAAGCGAACTGAAACCGAGCTGGGGCGGTCGCCATTGAAAATTCATAGCCAAAAATTTATTCATGACCTGCCCCTGCCTCTGGGGGCATTAATATTTAAGCAGAGTCGTCCGAGTCCTGCGACTCCTGTCCGTGCCACCTTTTGCGGAGCCGTCACAAAACTTTCTGCGGCCACTGTACTGTCAGTAACAACGTCTCGAGAACATGAGGGCGCATTTTTTACGGCTTTAAGTTTTTCGGCCGCCTTCACTTGCCACGTCACAGTGGTGTCAGCTTGTTATCATGTGGGAAGAGACAAAATTAAAATTGAACAATTTGAATGTTTTATGAATTAAATTCTGGTTGTTCGGAACATAAATATTTACATTAATTTTAAAAAATGAGTAAAATCCGGACATCCATAAGAAAAATATATATTAAATATAAAGAATGTTATCATTTTCTGATAATTGACTTAATAAAGATAACCCTTAAAACATTGCTCAAATAAATTTTCAAACAAATAACAAATAAAAGTATTAGAAAACTAGTAGATTTTGTACCACTGCCAACATTGTTGACTAAGAACATAGTTAAGCCAATTAAATATTATATTTAATGATAGATAATTCACATAAAAGTTAAGTTTGTTCAACATTATTTTTATTTAAATTTTATGTTAACCGCAATGAAAAAGAAACGTTTTAGTATATTTGTTTATAGTAACTTAGTTTGTTTATAGTAACTTAGTTACTAAAATGAAAGCAATAATTTTTAAAGCATGATTTATCTAAGCTAAATATATTTATAACTTAAGGAATAAATGTAGAATAACTTCCCATAAGTTTTACTTACTTTTGTGTCACTGTGCAGTCCCACACTTACCACCAGCAACGTGTATGCATCCACCTTTTAACCCGTCTGCCCCATGCACAATGTCGCAAAATGTTCAAACTACACATTAATTTTTTATAAAATGTCTTTCGACTCGCTTTTCAAATTGTCTCAAAGATATTTCCTGTATATTATGTTCTTGCTGTGCTGCATTTTGAGGGTATTTTGAAAAGAATTTCGATTTAAAGAGAGCATAAAACGATGGAAAGATAAGGGTTGTCACATTTTCACTTCCTTTTTTGACACTTAATTTTCCATATCTTCTAAATTAAGCAACTGATTAAGAGGAGTAGAAGAATTAAGAATCCTGAATCCACCTGAAGTTCGTTTATTAAATCAAATTCAGTTGCGTTAAGATTTTATTAAATAAATATTTTGTTGGATTGTTCTTGGCGCATTTGTGCTTCCGGGCATTTGGAACCGTTTCAAGCTGCTTCGATTCAGGTTTTTGTCCTTGGGTCTTTCGGATCTTCCGCCGTGGTCATGGCAGGTGGCTGTTCGGCTAACAAAAATTCATTTATTTTCATTTATTGTTTCACATTTCCCATAGGACGGCGAGAGTTGCAATTACCGCAGTGCTGGAAGACCAGCATCGGCGAAAGCAGCCGCGGAAGAAGTAGCAAAGAGTACAAGAAATGTACCAAAAACACAGGAAAATAAAATAAAAATGGGGCGCAAAAAAATGTGGTCACGTTGCGCAGCACGGCCAAAAGTTGCTTTTTTCTCGGAGAGTGAATTTTATTTACTTTTTACTGCCCAAGGAGTGTTCATAATTTTGTTGACTTGTCGTGTAGATTGTAATTTTTACTGCAGGACAAGCGCAAATACATAATTGAATAACGGCCACAGCGACCCAAGCTAACTTCTTCGCGGTAGCCGGAGAACGCAACACAGGGAAAGGGTGCACTGGCTGAAGGAGAGGGGAGAGAGGGGCGTGGCGGTTCGGGTGTATTGGCAGTTGGCAGTTGCAGGAAAAGTTTTAATTCAATTTTTTCTGCGTTGTTAACTTGAGACGCAGACGCTGAAGTTGATTAATTTCGCATTTTTACGCTTGATTATATAGCCGGGTCTGCCGTGGAGTATCCTTCATGAATTCGCTTCCTTTCACGCACTTCGTGCCAAGTTTTTCGCTCAAGAATCTTTTTTCGTGACTAAAATATGGCGTCGAATCCTTTGGGAAATTTCGATATCACACTTTGTTCGTCATGCCTTCACATGCTCTGCTTGTGTTTGTGTGTCTGTGTGAGTGCAGACAATTCGTGCTGGCAAAGTTCATTACACATTCGTACAAACACACACATACAGATACATATACATACATACATACGCAGTGAAATGAAATGTCGAAATGAGCAAAAGTAATGAGAAATTGTTGGGGGTGAAGCGGGGGCTGCAGTGAATGAGGCCGAAGGAGTGATTAACCACAGCAAAGAGCAGCCAGTCACAGGCAGAGACAAAGAAAGGGACGAAGAACAACCAGCACTGGGACAATACCAAACCAACTAGCATGATATGGGACTCCCCTACACTTGCGGTTACCAAACCCACAAAATCATAATTATTACGAGCGCATCATTTTCTTGGGGATGGATTCGTGATTTGCTCCTGGGGGTTTGTCTTTGGAGCGGACTTCGCCCTGGCAGCATGCCACAATTAATAATGCTCCAGTCACAAGCACGTCGATAAAATTGCACTTGTAATTCCAAATAAGACAAATTATCTTCTCTTTATGGCATTAGGACAGAACTTCCCAATCGGTGTGCCAATTAATCTGAATGTAGAAAAATACATATTCTTTTTTCAAGGCTATCATCTTTGAAATTTAGAGGCTGAGTTTAGTCTAAAATATCAATAAATTCAATTATGTGTACAACCACTAGAAAGTTAAATTTTGGCATCCGATCGGATAATTAACATGGAAGTTAATATATCTAAGAAAAAATATGAAAGTGTTACAATTTCCAAAAAACACTTCTGCTGATAATGCAACATAGAATACGCTAAAAATAGAAATTAAATATTTAAGAAAGTGTTTTGTTAGGTGAGTAGCGGGTATATCGCAGTTGAGCACACGCGACATTTGGTTTTGTACGTGTTTTACAATAAAATCTGCCGAGAACTGAAACAAACATAATATTGTTTTATATGGTATATCATCCCATTGTTTTCTCTTTTGCCTTTATTCACTTTTCGCACGTTTTCTAAAATGGCTTTATAATTTTAGCATCAAAACTGGTAGTGATTTTTAAGTTATGGTGTGCCAGTTCAAAAAAATTGAGATCAAATTATCTATACAAAATATTTAATATAAACAAATATATTATATATATAGATAATTTATACTAATTGAATATGGTATATAATTATGATATTTATCATTTTATTAGAACTTTCATAATGTGTCACAAAATTATATAAACTTTATTAAACTTGTATTTAGTATATCCACAGCATACTCGTACTTCATGTAACCTTTACTTCTACTTATTCTTTCCGAGACAATGTTGACGCTTTCTATTCCATCTTTAGTGTCCACTGTGCGTATCGATCTTTTCGGTTCTATCTAGAACTTTAATGGGTCGCATTCTTTGCTGTTCTTAAGCAGAAGATCGAAGCATAAAATGTTGTTATTGTTTGCTAAAAGGTTCTAGTTTCAAGCGTTTGGTGAAAGCTGGGGAACCGTAACAAAACTGCAAATTGATGGAGCTTTGTAATGCTGAAGAAAGTCGTCAATTCATTTGCGTTGTAGATTAGCAAAGAATTTGTGTTCGCAGACAACTAAAGATGATAAAACGCAAAAGACAAAGACAATAAATCAAATTGTTACCTATTGTTTTGTCTACATGGTTATAAGTATGTAAATCCAAAGATATACTCAAATGTCTCTTTAATTATTCAGAATTTTGTTTGAATTGATTCCAAATTTGCATATGACGAAGCTGTAGGGGAATAGCAACAACAATAACTGTATTCCATGTAATTACCAGAGCGAGAACACAACAACAACAGCAACGAAAGAAGAATCACCGACAATTAACCGATTTGGTAGATGACTCAACCATCATAGCGCTACGTCGAGATGTTTGGTTGGTGCGAAAATGGATTCTCCGTGGGCTGTCAGACTTGAACGAAGGCCTCAACTCGGCGATCAGGGATGGGGGAGCAGGGATTAGAGCTCAGTGAGTGATCGAGGGGGTTGATAAAGTGAAGCAACTTCAATTGAATTTATTTGGTAAGCAGATACTTGTACCGCAAATGGGTTTGGTTATTCATAGACATAGAAACATATGTATATGTATACTATATTGTACTTGGTAATTAGTATAGGTAATGTGGTAATTGACAATTATAATTAAGGTGAATAATAATTTAACTAAGCATATAATGCTCGCGCGCGTGCAAATCACAAAGCAGTTAAGCTACCTACATACTACCGACTAATGACCGACCCACTGGCAGCGACGTCACCTTTGCCCTCGAATCGCTGGTTCCGGGAAATGGGCTCCGCCTTGCTTTTGATAAGATACTTGGCAAACTCGGCGGGCGAGCTGAAGGCCTTGATCGGAAACTTCCCGAAGCGGCCGTTCGTCTTGGACACCACATAGTAGATGGGGTAGGCGCCGGGTGTCACCTGGATGGGTAGCGCCTCCTCGGGACTGAGGTTGGACTCAAGCGGGAAGTGAAGCTGCTTCTGCTGCTTCCTTTTTAGTTTCTGCTTGGGAGAAGCTTTTAGTTCGGGCGTGTTCGAGAATTTCAAAGCGGGCTGCGTTGCTTCACCAGTGCTTGCCGTGGATGCGACACCTTTCGCTGGACGCATTCGTTTTGAGTCGATATACTGACGCTGTCGTGGCCGGTTCGCCCCCGGTCGCAGTGTCTGTATCTGAAAGAGTTCCGAGTTCATCAAGCTACTGTTACGATCCTGCTTGGGCGGCAGCTCTAGCGGATTGACGCGAATGACCTTCTGCGTTTTGTTCTCGATCTCAATGACATCCTCCTTGATTACGTCCTCTGACTCCTCGGCCAAACTGATACTCAGCATGGCGCTCAAGGCAAGCATCAGCAGCTGCAAGAGATTGAAATGAACCAAAAGAAAGTCCCAATCTTAGACTGCCATTAGACACACTATGCGACAATCGAAGTATTACCAGATATGTTCGGCTACTGAACATCTTGTTATAAAAAATTGATTCGTTCGGGTTTGTGATCAAGTCTGGTTCTGGCTCTGACTTTGGTTTTTTGTTTCCAGCTGAGATCTGTCCCCACTGCGCGGTTGCGACTTAAGTTAAATGCTGCCGTTTGACGACTGAGCGGCGATCGCGCTTGGCACCGGCGCTGTAAGCTTCTCAGTTCTTACCTCTCTAGATCTGCTCCGACCCTGGAGCCCCCAATACACGGGTAGTCACATAATGATGTGGTCTTTTGTTGTTCGCTCTTTGGTTCACAGTTTGTTATGTGTCAGTCGCTAAAGCAAATTATTAGATACATTTATGTAGAAGCAAAATAAAGTTTTTTTGGTTGTACTGTTCTCCGATCATAGGTGAGCTTAATTACTTTGTCATTAAATTTGCTACGCCAATAAGGAAGGCGCTTTTTAAATACGTTATTCCACGACTTATACTTCGATATTGGCTCGGGAATAATGAGATGTAATTCATTTGGGAATAAAAATCTTTTTAAATATGTTTATATTTTGGCAAAGGTTAATTTCATTTGTGAAATGAATTAGTAAAATAGAAAGATTCTTACAAAATATTTGTCAAGTAAGAGTATATACAATTTATAGTTTAAAAACATCTTCATTTGTTATTTTTCTAATGACGTTTGTCATTTTAAATCGACGATCAATTGCACAGTGGGTCACAGAGAAATACAATTATTTTCGGAGGCAAAAACACAACAAACATAACAAGAAATACAAAACTTGATCATTTTGACGATTGTGATTACCTCATTGATTAATTTGTTTGTTTCGCGCCAGCGTTGGCGATCCCAGTTGCAGAGCCCCGTTCCCTCCTAAGGTCCGCCTTCTTGGCATTGGACTCGCCTTTCTTCCACGACGCGTTGTTCGCGTCTGAGATTCTGCTGCGTCGTATAGCTTATTGTTAGATTTCTTAGATATTTTGTCAATTGTTGGATTTCAGGCATCATTAGTATGCATTACTAATTATTGTAATGGAATTATTTATGATTATTGGCACCAACTACGACTGTCGACAACAGCCCGCGCCATACACCTTGTTGGCCATCAGAGCGTGTTTTATAAATAAATATAAAATAAGTTAATAAAAAAGACTTCCCCTTGTTTAGCGAGAAATTCAAACGAAAATCACCTTAAAGATTATTCAATTGTTGGTTGTTTCGTGAGATTGCGGTGAATAATATTCTACGCGTCATTAACTTGTATATTCATCAGATTAATATCAATATTTGTGTTAACTATTCGAGGTTACCTAAGCTGCACATTTTGTTATGTTTAATATGTCTTTTAATATTTTGCTTAATTAATTTGAATTATTTCGGTCATAAACCTGTCAAGAAGATATTGTTTTTATATAAGCTAAATTAACAATAGCTAAAACAATTTTAAATAGCTCTCAAGTTTGTAATTTGAAGTGGATTTAATTGTGGAACAGACATTACTAAAAAGAATTCAAACAATTATATTTGTTAAGTTTAATTTTAAATTCATCTTAAACATTTTTCTCCCGGAATAATAATGTAGTAATAATATGATATATAATAATAATATAATATCAACACTGTGCAAGATGGATAAGATAACTATTCCTTATTCTAAATATACTTTTTTTAAATCTACATTTTTTGGCAAATCATAGTAAATATTGTATAATGCAAACAACAAAAAATTCGTAATACGAACTTTATATAATTTTATTTTTTCAAAGCGATAAAAAGTCATTAAACGTAACTTTTTCAATTTGAAGAGAATTTATTGGCTTTCGTGAATATTTAGTTAATATGCATAACAAGTAGATTAATTGACTTAAACTGACCCAATCTGATCTGATAATTGTTGTTGATGAATGGATAAGTTCATTAATCAATAATATTGGGTTGGATTGTTGGAACATCAAGTCTGAAACTCATGGCGCATTCCTAAATCCATTAATTATATAGAATTTCAATATTTCCGACAATGGATGGGATGTTTTTTATGCTTTTTGTCTACTGCCTGTGGCATCGTAAAAAAAATATTCACTTACTTATTGAACCAGTGAGAAAAAATAACTTATTGCACTTCAAGGGATTCGAACACAAAAAACTGGAATCACTTGGCGGATCGAAGAAGTTGAGGTGTAGGGAAGACCGCAAGTTAAGTAACCAAAGCATTGCATCTACCAGACAGTAATAAAATGTCAAGACAATCCTTGAAGGTGGTAGCATAGAGAGGGGTAAGGGTGGTGAGGGAATACACACTGACAGCCACTTCCATTGCCATCTCCATCATCGGCAACGGCGGCATTGTCGTACCATCGATTGTTATTCAAAGCAGCCATAATCTGTGCCAAGACGAAGGCGCCCGAGTAAGAGGGCCAAAGGGTTGGGCCACCCGTTGGTGGCTGGGTTTGCTTTAGTTTGGCAAGTGTTCAGGGAATTGAGAGACGACTCAACAGGTTTTAGCTTTTAAGCCCTTTTGTTGAAAGCGCCCTGCTCTAGTCGATGTCAATTTTGTAATCGCTAATGGATTATTTAAAGTGCTCCACAATTGTGACTTTAAAGCAAGCCAAATGTGCCTCCAGATATGTGAGTGGGTTCCCAACCCGAGTCAGCAGTAATTAGATTGTAAAAAGGTTTCCGCGCCGTGATATGGGTACACACACAAATAATATACTCACGTTTGTGCCCATGGCCAAAGGTCAACACATGAGAGGACCACTAAATGATGACCGCAAAGTAACTCTCTGGCTTTGGTCCTTTCCTGCGGCTAATGTGCGCCAAAGCCGGAGCATTTGTTTTACGTATTTGTATAAAATGTTACTGCTGTGCTACTTTTTTCAGCCCGGCCATAAATTACATATTAGCTATAAGGATCTCTATAATTTACGAGAGGGTTAAACATGACACAAGCTCCAATAATTACACACACCCCTCAGGACAGTGTTATCTTGGACAGAAGGGAGGAGAGAGGTAACATAGGGTCTAGAATGTTGCCTTTCTTTCTCTCTTAAAGGTGCCCTCACTTTGTTGATTCTGCTTTTTTTATGTCTAGTGCGGGCTAAGCACCTTCTCAGGGTTGAAAGTTCAAGTGCTCAAGTATTCGTATCATCAGATGTCAGTGAGGTTCTGTGGCTTTTATTACATGACAATTACCACAATCACAGACATATGAGAGCCACGTTTACTCAAGAAATGTAATCGTAACGAGAGTGAAACAGCACTTCGGGTGGCAAATAACCGTTATGCGGACAGCCACAATTCACAAAGATTGGGGGAATGGGTTGTACGCGCTACTTGTGTGATAAGGAGAAAAACAACTGCTGGCTAGTCGTTTCGACCAAAGTGACTCCATTGTTTGTCTCAAAACAAGATAAAATATTGTGTGCAGTAAATTATAATGATTTTCAGCCTTATGAAAACAATTGCGTTCTAAAAATGGAAATCTGTCATGATAAATGTAACTAGTAATATGTAGTTTGGGCTTTAATTTAACATACGATCTTAACTAAATTTAGTTAATGCTTTTTACTATTATCTACAACTATAAATAATAAAAGCTACAGTTAGTAAGATACTACTTGTCCATTTTAGAATGAAGTTACAATATAAGAAAGCTACAGTCTTACGTGCTTGACTGTTACATACCCACTGCCCCCACAAAAATAGTTTCTTAAATATCAATGTTGTGTTTAGCGTATTTCGTATTGCATACTTTCAGGCGGCGCCTTGGAAATCATAGAAAAACGGTGTTAGTAAATGTACCCACAAAAATAAATATCCTGGCCGAAGAGGCGTTGATAAGTTGTAAGACAAATTTGATCTGTTTGCAATAAAAAGAAATTTACAATCAAAATTATATTGGAACTGACGTTCTACATTTCTATTTATAAATAATTAGAAAGTGGAACAGATGAACATAAGGACAGGACTACTTTTTGAAACTACTTCTAAAAAACGTAGACATTAATAACTTCTGTATTTATTTTTCGATCGGATTACAAGTTAGATGATATGTGCATTTTATACCCCTACCTAAAGCAGAAAGTGTCATCTTAAATACATTGCTAACAAATTGAATTGAAAACCGAGACGAAACTTTCGGCACTAAGGATAATTGAATAATTTATATGTTTAATGGTCAATCCGATTAAAATGAAAGGATGCGTAGATATCATAGTCAGCTGTGTATAGTTTAAAGTTTGTGATATTTTCAAAGTATCTCTAGAATACTTCTTACACCATACATTGGCTTTATTGATAATGTGGATAATATACAATTATATTAAAATCATCTATTATAACTTTAAATACAATATATAGGTATATATGGTAAGGATCGGATGAAAATGGGGCTTTTGTAAATAATATTGCACCAACCTAAGTTTACTATACTAGTTAAAGATTTACAGTCATCCCCTTTTCAATTTAATAAATTGCGTAACTACAGCTTTTTTAGCGACAAGTTTTTTGGTAAACATACAAATAGGCGGTTATATTCGATTCTCTCGCTTAAAAAGTATATGTTATATCAATAATTTGAAGCATAATTTGTATAATTTATTTTATTGCACATGTCGAAACAACTTACAAAATAAAACACTTTGCATGAGACTTACAAACATAACTTTAATGTACATATGTATTTGTTGTATGTAAATTTATAATGTAATAAATTCGATATAGTAATATTGTAAATATGTTATGGTTGTTTAATAACAATGTAATATAAGCTTTACAGTCATTCTATTAAATTTCACTGAACGAATTGGTAGGAAGCTGCATAATAAATGGATTTAAGAGGAATATAACGAGCATTTTAATGTGAAATTCTTCGGCCAGAACCAAGAATAAATATTTGGCTTGCAGCATAATAAATTCGTTGCAGAAATGCCTTTGTTAGCCATTAAAATATTTAACGGACTGCCATGAAGTGGGCGCCATCCCCCTCCATTGCGGCAGCACAGCATGTTCATGCTGAGCACCTAATGTTGCCATCGGGTCGGGCCTCTGCCAAAAGCCACCAATGCGACGATGGCTCCGCCCTGAAACGTGTGGGCGCTCACTTGGAAGTTAGACGGCGGCGCCAACTGCGCAGCTGCAAGAATTTGGCTTCGTCCAGTTGGCGCACTGCGACCGGGAAGGGGAGCTGCCGATACCAATGCGAGCCGAGTGGTACATACATGCCAGTTATGCGGGCCAGCTCCAAAAGCCGTACAAGACTGTTCCATTCCCAAACTGTTTCTGTCTCGATGCGAAAACGAGGTTGGAGTGGAGTGTTTAACTTCATAGGAGACGGAGAAGCGTGTGGTGGAAGACGGAGCAAAAGAGGAGCAGAGTTGCCCAAGAGCCATGAATGGCAGCATGTTTATATACGTATGTATGGGCACATTTGAATGTATATTGTGTACCATATATTGTACATATGTATATGATAAATGCCTGTTTTAGAACTACAAATAAATAACATTAGGATTGGGAATGCAGAGATATGCAAGAACTTCCTGATTACAAATCCAGTTGTATTCCATAGACCTTGTCCTGACTCTTTCACTCGGATGTGTTCCATGTTCGAGTTTGTTAATGAACAGAATAATACATTATGCCATGGTAGATTTTTATATTATTTTTTTATCAAGTGTCAATTGTCGATTGCGGTATATTTCTGTAGAAATCTTCATCGATTGTTCGTGTGTTAATAATATATTATATTGCAGTTTTGATATAACATTTATATCATTCAAATATGAACAAATTTTGGTGGCTCGCTATCAATTATCGTCTTAAAAGTTCATTGATAGTTCGATAAATTACAGCTCATCTTCGACTTTTAAATGAACGAACAAGTTCACTACCACCACCTCTAGTAACGGCGCTAACAACACACGCATTTAATATTTTTATAAGCTTAAACAAATCTCGCTTTAATAAATATATAAAATTATTAGTGCGATATACTAAAAAGTCATCGAGTTTGTTGATTCATAAGACACTTTGATAAGATCGAAGCCGTATATATTAGTTACTAAAGCAACTGAATTGGTATAGTATAGTTTATTTTCATAAATTCAAGAAGAACATCGATTCAAATCGATTTAACTTCCAGTTCTAGTGTATACTTGCAATACAAGCTTTCATTGAAAAATATATACGTACATTCATATTTGAAAAGGAACTAAACTGTTTCGTTCGGCTTATTCACTTTGATCGAGATGTACATATGTACTATATGTGCGTATAACAGATCGGAAATATACCCTTTTGTATGTTGCAAGAGCATGATGATGTTTAAGATAATCGTTCTTCGTAGTAAGTATTAGTATTATCACGACTGCTAATTTCAAATAGGTTCTCTTTATTATTAAAGTGAAAGCCATATAAAGGAGTAGTAGTAGTGTATATTAGTTAGAAAACAGGCAGACAAACCGATTCTATATGAAACTCAGTGCAGTGCAGTTGTGTTGCATTTTTGGTAACTTGGATGCGGTTGCACGTCGGCCATTAGCAAGCAGAGCATGAAGAGCCAATTAGCACTAATGCAAGGCTCATAATTTCACACCTTGTGGCAGTGAAATCGTCCGCCCGCCACAAACTAGTCGTACCAAAATGGGGGTCGCGATGCGGTTGCCAGCTCCGGGAGAGGAACAAGCGAGGCTCCAGCGAAACCAGTTCTTGTCTGCGAGCAATGAGGTAGGAGGAGTGCAGCGTCGCAACGTGTTGGAACGCATGCAAATTCGAAGCTTGTGGGGCTCTGGCAAATGGAGCACGTCAATAGCGCATTGCGGTTGTTGTCGGCTCGTCCTTTAGTCCAGAAACAGGGTTTTTGTGAGCTCACCTAGTGCGTGTGGGCTTGTCTGTGTGCGCCTGTGGTTGAGTGTGTGTTGTGGCTTTCGGACCCTGGCATTATGTGTTTGGCTGTTTGCAAGGTGTTGATTATGCCTTTGATATGCAAATGAACCGGTTTTACAGTCAGTGGAATCAAGTTGGGTTCGGGTTCACCACACCACACCACTGTCCCCGACCGCTTGGCGAACAAATGGCGCTAATGATGGCTGAGCAGCCCAAGATGACGATGACACCTCTGGCTGTGGTATCATGATACTCATCGTCGCCGTTGCTCATATGGCTTATATGGCCACCTAAAGACTTTTAAGCTCGCCCGAAAAAGGGTTCTAAGCACACGCCTATTACGTGCCCAGCTCCAGCTATTTCAACCCCAATTAGACTCATTAGGCAAACAAGCATTTCAATGGCCAGCAGGTCGCCGAAGGTGCGAAGCGTGGGCAGACCCGGGCGCTGACTCCTCGGAGTGATTTACGACACAAATTACGCCCTTAAATAGGTAAACATGCGTAGTTTTAATCATAGGTCTCCATTATCGTGCTCTGAAACTACCCGAACGCACACGAGTCGTTCCCCAAGTGGGCATAAAGAATGCGACATAAATTAATTATCTTTTTCTCACGTTCTGTTCATGGCTCGTTGGTCAGCCTATTTATGCAAAACTATTTTCACTACATTGGGTTCCATTAGCCACTTTCAGTAGTGTCGCAAACGACTCGTCGGAGTCAAGATATTATAATGGAATACCAACATACGAATTACAAACATAACATACAATTACTCTAGGCTTTTATAGTTGATGTGATAATCGTACTTTAATGTTTTACTTCAAAATGTCATCTTTATATTCGTAGCTTTTGAAAAATGCTAAAAGGCTCCATTAGAGTTGTTTGTTAATCTCAAAAATATTATTTTTATATCCGCTACCAACTGTACGAGTATAGTATGGGTCAGGAAGGACTCGTCGATGACTCGAAAAAGTAGATATATTCTTGAAAGGCATCAAATGCATGTTTGTATGATTAAAAACTATCAAATTTGGTAATAAACTATCTAATTATGCACGCAATCTGTATTACAATTAGAAAAAAAACAATGTGGAGCTATACTAAAATATTGACTATATACAAAACTTGCACATTTTAATGTCAAATGACTTAAAACTGGTTGAAAATCGAATCCTACAAATACAAAATTATTGAAACATTTTTGCTAGGTTTCAATTTGATAAAATTAATTTGACGGAGAGTAATCATGCCAAAACAAGTATCATTTGCTGAAAAAATTAAATTCTTAATCATATTAAAAATACTTCTACCAAGTATTGAAACAAAAGTTCTCCAAATTACCAACGAAAAAGGTTGACTTGATTAACACCTGTGTTTATTTCCCAATCAGGATTGCAGAAGTTTAGGTATTCATACTATTTTTATGTTATATGATGAAGCAGAAAGTTGAGACCTCAATACATTGTTGCATTACATTGTGTGAGTGGTGGGCTGTGTGTTTAAAATTCACTAAGCATCGAACATGTTAGATGCTTAGTGCTTTGTGTCTTTAACTTCTGTAGAAGCTTATATCACTAAGCTTGAACACACATATCAAACAACTTGTATTTACAGTGCTCTACTCTACTGGAGAATTTGATGCTCATTTTGTCACTTAGGCTTAGTAGAATTTTGAAATTTAGTTTGGATATCTCTGTCCCATTCCATTTTTATGATCCACAAGCAACTTTCCTTATTTTTTTTGTTTGTTTACGAATAGAAGTACTAGATATGCAAATAAGAAAGAAGGCGGGGACTTGCGCATAGAAATTACCCTCCCGGGAAATTATAAACATTTCCGTTAAAAAGTGACGACAAAAATATTTAAAAAGTTGCGCCTAATTGTAAATGGCCGCCACCGATGGATGACACTTTATGAGTATTCTGGGGCAAGGACTTGGACCACGTTGGGTGCGTATATTAAACATCCGAAGAAGCGTAAATTTTACACTGCAATTGTGAGGGCACGAAATTGAATTAAAACAGGCAGTGCTCTACGATGGAGCGGGGGCTGTGTAGGCAATGCATTGTAGAGTTGGGAATGTGGCCGCGCCTGGGGCGACGGAACACGGGACTTAACTGGCATTAATTATGACACAGGGCGCCGGACGAGTGCCGGGGCCTATGCCGACTGTAGTATGACATGGGACTCAGACGGTCCGCACGGCAATCGCATGTGCTCGCATCCGCGGCTTCCGTTGGGCTGTGCACCACGTTGGACATTGCAATGTCAAGGCAGGTGCGTGCCCGGCAAAATTAAATTGACCAGCAACAGTGTGGAAACCTTTCGGGCCAAGGACTTGCCACAACTGACACAGTGGCGCGGCCAGGATGCGGGGGTGGCAGACATTCGGTGCAGTCACAGTTGGAGTCAGAGCTGCACGCATTACGTTAATTCCAGTGATGTTGCAATTGTTGTTGCACGGCAACCTTTACGTTCTGTGGCCCCACCTGGGAGAGCACATTAAATAATTACCGCAAATGGGCTTGGCGATAATTTTTGCACCAAAACGCGTCAGGCCTGGCCAGGCAAAAAATTTTAATTGTAATTGCGAAAACAATAAACAAATGTGCCACGCTCTGTCCACGGGACCCCGGGCCCAATTCCATGTTCGGTGCATTCGCAAATACACCCGGGAAATGCCCTATGGATGCGTATGTTTGTATTAAACACTCTTCACAGCTGCAACTGATTGCCCGAATGCGAGACACCCTCTAGGCAAGCGGTATTGAGAGTCCTGCAATCGTTTTTGATAAACGAAGATTAGTGATTCCGCAAATTTGAATTTTATTTGTACTTATGTATACACATATTCTCCTTTCTCATTTTCTCAGTGATCGCAATTGATCTTTCGATTACAAGTGTTTGCTTACGCTAATTGTTTCTCAACTATCGATATCTTAAAATTTCTTAACATACCTTTTACAACACTTTTTGCTAAAATATTGAGTGCATATATCACATACAATGCTGAGAGTAAATCCATTTCGTGTTTTATTTAATTATTGCCGCAAGCTGCGTTCATTGACCAAATTTAATGTTTTCCCATTGACTACACTAGTATAATGGGCAGGGGTTGGGGACTGGTTGTGGCTCAGGTGTCAACGCTAACTGGTGGTCGTTTCTTGGGGCCGCAAAAATCCATTCCCAAGACGGTCATTTTGTGACGGCAAATTAAAAATTCATCTTAAGGTCCTGTTTCCGAATTCAACCCGTTCGACACCGACCCGCCGCCGACAACGTTCCATCATTTACCAATTAGTTAATTTTTGAGCGTCGATGAAAAATCTTCCAAATTAAAACAAACAGTTGTCGCTGTCAAATCGTAAGAGGCCCACGCGGCACAGTTGCTTATTCTACAGCTGCTTGCCTAGGACATTGGACAAGTGTCTTTTAATTTCTTATTAGCGGTTTATTATCCCCGCGGACATTCCGCCCATTAATATGCAGAGCCGTGTTGGCGTCAGTTTTGCCATTAATTTTAATGAGTCAACACCAACAACAACGGCAACAACAACGCATTATACGGTCCTTGCCGGGAAAAAGGATTGGAGAGTTTTGGTACTCAGTTAATTACTTAATAATTTGGGCAGGTGTTATTTTCGGACGGGCCAATTTATAGAGTTGCCTTTTGCAATATTAATCGTTTGCTTTGAAAGAGAGATGTGAGGCAGCAGTGGGAAGAACTTGTTAAAAGTTTGATAAAGAATAAGTAAGATTCATATTTAAAGAATAGATCTTTAAGAGGAAGATGTTTCAGGTATTTTTATACCCTAGCAAATGTTATATTCGTATTGGCATGAAGTTTGCAACGCACCTTAGTTGACATATTCCGAATCACGACCAACAGGGAAGATGAAGAAGCTACTACGGTATATGCCTATCTGTTCGTCCGTCAGTTTTAAAGGTATCCTGATTAAACTTGCACATATGTCATTCCTTAAATAAGTCGAAACAAGCCGGATAGACCTAATATATTGTACAACATATCGGCAGATTTTTGTTATTTTTATACCCGCTTGAGAGCATTAAGTATTGTATAAATAACATATTATACAAACCAAATATAATAAATAAAAAATAATAGTGTAATAGCTTACAAATTATTGTCTACATTCTCTAGATTTTAGAGGTACTTTATATGTATTTATAATACGAACTGGTCATTCGTATTGGTTTAAGTTTGTGCTCCACATTAGTACGTTAAAAGATGACACAAGTAAAAATAAACCAGCATATACGAAATTCCAAAGCGCTTACCGCTCATCGCTTGGTACTCAATTTGATTGCTGGACACGCACAACCGACTGAGGATTGCCAAGAAGAACAGCGGGTGCAAGGCAATCGCACATTAATCCGTAATTTGCTCTTTGGCGGCGGGGCTGCTAATAATTTTTAATAGGATTCGATCCCCATAAATGGCCATACTTGGCTCTCTTTTTTAGGCTGATTGGTGATCTCTTCCACTTCTCGGGTGTTGTGGACCCTCGTTGATCCAGCAGGCAAGACGGATTTCGGGTTGTGGCTTTGATGGAATTCCAATTCGCGAATTCCCGGCACGTGCAGAGCTCTGCAAATGCTCATGGAGTATGTGAAAATGAGTGTGTATGTGAGGCACACGAGTGTTTCGGGTACTCGTACGGCTCGTTTAGGAGCAACGTTAGTGCGCAGTGTGTATAACATAATTTATTGAGCTTGATTGCATTGTTTAGTCGCAGCAATTAACAGTTAGTTGTGGCGACACTTTTAATTGAGCTTCAGCCCTTTAATTTATAAACTTCCCGACCATATTCGGTGTACATGAAAACATTTAATCAATGTTCGAATATCTCAAATCTGCGCGCTTACCAAAGTTGTGCTGCACTTATAAATATTTATGAAGGTGCTGCGGGTCCGGACCTAATGACAAAGTGATAAGGACAATTAAGGAGAAAGCAGCCGCAGTTGCAGCCGGTGGACGACGATGTGGACGACGATCCAAAGACCACAAATAAAATGTGTCAACGCGTTCGTGGGCATTCTTCGATCAGTTGAGATCAGTTGTAAACAGAAAACAAACTGCTGTAAAATATTACTGCATCTTTGATCACTTGTCATCCGCGATGATGATGGACGATCTTGGCGAACACTCGACTCTGTACTCAGACCCTACGAGTGCAGTCCATCCAGTCTGCAGCCAGTCCACCAGCCATCAGCTACAACTCGTCCGCTCATGCATTCCGCGGAACCTGTTGACAACACTTGCGACAAGCGAAACGATCTCGCTTTTTCTGCCCCGTCCCGTTGGCAAGACGAAATACGAGTGCGTATACAAAAAACGTGCTGGCCAAGGTGTCGATATCGCACAATGGTTTTAATGATGGGATCTTCGGCAGAACAGCAGCCAGAACGGGAACGGGAACAGGAACCGGACAGCGAGGGGTGCGCGAACGGAGGGGGAATGAGAATCGATCGATGTGGCGTTGCTAGCAAAAAAGTGAAACGTGGCTTGTAGCAGCAAATCGCTGAGATGCCATCGCTGATAATCAATAATTTTATATTTTTGCCACATCGCTGTCCGTCCATGTCTGCGTCGGCATTGTCAGCAGTCAAAGGAATCGGAATCAGAATCGTTCTTTCAACAAGAGGTACAACGTCTGTCTAATGCGAGTTTATTTATTTAAAACTAAATCGACTAAAATCACTCGACTCAAAATGAATGGTATAGTTACAGTTTAAATAAAAGAATAAAAAAATATAAAAATTACGTTGAAAACTAAATCGTTATTACTTTATGTTTCTTTAGATAATACAATTCTGGTAGCAGATCAGGGCCATACCAACGGTCTAGGTGGCGCTAGTGCAAAATTTCTAGGGGGCCATATAGTAAAAATATAGTAAATAGATTAGTTAATAAAATATTTCACAAAAAAAAAAAACAACAAGTTATTTCGACTTTGTTCTCGATTTTTTATTGGAAAATACATCAATGATTTTTTAGAAATATAATATATATTCTTGTTCAGTATTAATAACGTTCAATTTAGTTTTTCCGTTTGAACATCAAGAACTGTCCTTTATAGAAACTAAAGAAACCAAATTTGACATACTGGTATAGCTTCCAGTATACAATAGTCTACTTGTTACATTTTTTGTCGGTAGCGAGGGGCTCTTGGCAGGCCGGGTCCTTATGCACTGCACACCCTGCACGGCTCGCCTTGGGCCTATAGCCGATCCAACATTTGTTACAGGGGATTGGGGGAAACCCCGAAAAACCCAATCTGATTCGGAGTGTTAATACTAGTAACAAAACAGCACCAAATAGAGAGTAGAATTAACAAGGAAAATAAGGAAATTACTACTAATAACAATAAAATTGCACAAAAATAACTAATTAATAAATAGGTGGGTCACTATTGCATATTTTAAGGTAGATACAAAATGAATGTTTAAAAAATAGCATATAATTTATTGTAACTCAAGCAGAGCATAGTTTGAACTACAATTTGAAAAGTTTTTGTGGAAAACAGTTTCGGTGATGCTACTAGGGACAGAGAAGCCTAAACAGTTAAGCAATCTGAATAAGGTTATTAACATATTTCTACGATTGGCTAGAGATGGCGAAATTATGTTTAAAAATTAAAAAAAAAAAGAATGTCTTAAATTTACATCGCAGTTAAGGCCTTTCAAGGCAACACAAGATGAGAAAACAGAGTTTCCAATCGAGAATACAAGTGAGGTTTCTTATCTTTATGATTCGTACGAAGATATACTAGTCAAAGAGCTCTCTCTATACTTGAAACTCCATGTTATTTTGTATGCAAAGCAGGCTGACAGTCGTGCTGCCAAAGAGCTGATTGCTGTGGGTGCACTGACATGGCAGCAGTCTGTGGCTCTACAGTGACTCTGCACACTTAACCTAAAAACATCAGGCTGCTCTACGCCCTACTCCATCCCTGCTCATTGGCAGTTGAGGGGTTCCGCCAAAGTGCAAATCCGTGCACACGCGTCAGGCACATTTGGAATGGCATCTGAACCCACTTTCAGCTGCTGACACGTTTCTGATTTGCTTTTTTATTAATGCGCAAAAATCCAGGCAATTTTGCCGACAAAAGTGCCAACAATTCCATCAAAGTTCGAATAACCCTTTGCTGGCAATGGCGACAAAGGTAGATGAGGATACCAATGTAAATGGGCAAGGGGGTGTGGCACCGTGTTTGGCTTCCATGTCATTTTGCGTGTCGTTTCTAAAGTTTTATTCTCCTCCCCTCACTAGATTAGCTTTGCCAGTTTTCGCCCAAATTGAAGCAATTAGAAGTGAGCCTGGATCGAGCCGAATTGTAATGATGATTGCGAAACCGCTTACGAGCTGCTATAATCTTCGTTCTCACTACTGCTTCCGGTGAAAGCAATCAAAGCTCAGCCGTTTCCAATTAAACACACACGTGGATACGAAGGAACGGGCCGAGAGCTGTGCTGTGTAAGAGCCAAAGCAAGGAAAGGCAAACCTGTCTGTGTTGCAAAATTATATCAAAAGTGCTTCTAGTTCTGTCCACCATTTCTTGATTGGTGCAGATGGTGGGGGAGTCAGTGGCAAGGGCAGCTGCACAGACGACTGAGCCGCAGACGGAAAGACGACTTGACGTGCAATAAAAATGTTAGTTCTGTAGATTTGGACCCACAAGAATTTTTTCAAATATTCACTAGAACAACGATAATCAGCTGGATATCACATAACTAGACTTGGAAATACCCTGCGCTCATTTAATGTTTTGCTACAGTTGCTACAGATAAATTTGGGGAAATACCTTGAAATGTTTTGAATATCAAAAAATGTGTATATATCTTTTAAAAGTTATGAAACTCTTTTGGGTATTCCATTCCAGGGTAGCGAAAAGGAAAACCTTTATGAAAATTTCTCAAATTGGATTTCTGACCCTTTGGTCAGCGATGTGTGAAGGTCCTTCGGCATTGCGACTGGGCATTTGTATTTGCATCTAATACATAAACATAATGCGTTAATTTAAAAGTATATTCCGGGCAAAAGAAGGAGCCTTAAGATGGCAATACGTGCGAGGGAGACAGACAGAGAGAGAGAGAGAGAGAGAGAGAGCACAAAAAATATGCAAACATTTCGTTGGGCGGTAATCAAATTTGCGATGTGTTTGCTGCTTCTTCATCTTCTTCTGGTCGGGCAACATAAAAATGTAAAAAATGAATTGCTGCGCAGTTCTCCCCAAGGACGTGTTTTGGCAAGACCACAGGACATGAGCGATACAAATAAACAAATGATGTAAATTTCATTTTCGCATTTGGCATTTGGCAACGGGCGGCTACCCCGGGATGCAGTCGGAAAATATTCCGACCTCCAATGGAAAATATGAAAAGCCACATAAACAAATTACAGATATTTGTTTTGTCGACCAGAAGGAGTACCCGCTACGGTACTGCAGATGAAAAACTATCCCTTAGAATCACAGCCAGTGGCGGTTCGAATGCTGCCACCTGAGAGCGACAGAAGTTGGGAAACTTTCGGATTGAACCCGGAATCGAATTAGATTTACCAAAGTTCAGCCGTGGACATTTGCATGAATTTCGTATTTGTCAAGCCTCTTAAATGTCATCGGCTCAAAGTCCAGACATTAAAAACCACTTTTCGAGTTGGAACCATCGGGAAAAAGTGTCAAATATTTTCATGACGTTTCGAGTTTACGCACAAAAAAATGTCAATATCAATTTGAATGGCCCTCACAAGCTCTTGCCTCACAGATGAAATGAATGATTCGGTTTTAATTTAATGGAATCCATCAGGCAGGCAGCTACTGCTGCTGAGTGAGGCAAGCTGATTTGACAGTATTTCTGAAATTATATAACATTTCCCCCACTTCATTTGATACCTATTTTATTTTATTTTTATTTTGTTCTGTATCTGGTGCTGGTGTGGGTCGTAAAACACATAAATTAGCATATTAATAGGTTTGATAGCGCTAGTTATTGCACTGGCAAATCGGGATAATTCTGCAGACCCGCCCCTGCTCTCATGTGTATCATGCACAGTTAGGTCCACAGCGTAGTTGACTGCCGCAGAGGGCACTCGGGGGTGCTATAAAAAATTCACACAACAGCAATTTTGCAGTTAGCTCGTCTCGTCTTCAAAAACAAAACGAATCAACTTCGGAAATAGGCTGGCAAATTTCTATCCCACCTCCCTCCCATTCACATCCCCGTTTTGGTTACTTTTCCGGGCACCGATCACAACGATTAAAATTATGCAAACACATTATGAAGCAACTCCCAGATTGCCGGGATGAGAGCAGGAGACTCAGGGCCGTAAACACTCAATATTTGTTGCCGCAAGAAAAGATTTTACGGCACAGCAGAATCAAATCGCAAAGCTGCTTTCTATGCAAATAAGAAAATTAAGAGAATCAAACAGATAAATATGTTAATCAGTTAAAGGCATTGCAAACTTGATATGTTATACTATGTGCAATTTAATGCTGTAAACTAGAAATTAGAATAAGGATATATGAGGAGTTCGTTACTGGTAGAAGGAGACAGCAGTCCAATGAAGTCAATCTTGTCGTTGTTCACCATCAAAAGTCAACTTAAATGAACTAACATATGTCTGTTTTTCTGTTGCAAACGCCAATCTGTACAACTATTAAAGCTATATACATTAAATTTCACATTCGAGTTATTATTTTATACCAGTTGTATTAATTTACATGTTTTTCATCATTTGGCGAAAGCCATCTGGCATCGATAACTGCTTTCTTTACTGGTTATACTATTTTCTAAAGACGACATCTTCCGAGGTAAGAATGAGGGATGTTTTATGAAGTCGAGTATTTATTGTGGAAGTAACTTATCTCTATCAATTCAAGCTTTAAAGTTGTGAGGCCACAAAACTGAGTAAACATCGATGTACATACAAATATGACACCTACAGTCAAGTGCGCCCGATGCAATAGTATGTATGTCAGCTATACAATATATCGCTCCGATCCGTCTCGTTCCCACTTATTTAAAACGTGAATTTTAGCCCGCAAGAAGCAAGTGTGCCAAGCCCGCAAGAAGCAAGTGTGCCAAGTTTCATAAAGATAACTCTAAATCTGAGAGATTAGTCTGCATTAGAACTGACAAACGAACGGACACACAACCATGACTAGATTAACACCCTGGTGATGCTGTTTAAGAATATATCTATATACTTTATAGGTCGGAGATATCTCCTAAGGTGCGTTCAAACTCCCGAACAAAGTTAAAATACTCTAGCTTTCATAATAGTTTGTGTTTCGACTTTTAAACAGAAAGACAGACAGACAGACGGACAAACATATGAACATAGCTAAATGGATTCAGGTTGTAATGCTGATCATGTGTATAGATACTCCGTAGGGTCTGCTAAGCCCCCTAGGACTCGTGAAAATGTTTAATAAAGGGTACCTTGTGCAATTGTATTTGCACAAGGTTATCAAAACCTTTTTCAAACATTTTCAACCATCGGTTTAAATTGAAGAAATAAACTACAAGAAAATGCAAAACCTTCAGCATATTAAAGCTGGCCTTGCATTCTTGTTTGCTTTTCATTGAACAGCTTTAACAACGTAACAAGGAATGCCAAATGCAGAGTATGTTAGGGCTGTTGTACTGCTTTAACGGACACGTATCTGCATAAGTGTGCAGATGCACGTGTCCGTGTGTCTGTTTGTCCACTGCCTATTCGAGTGTCCATTTTTAATTAACACTTTGACAATTTGACGCGAAATGCATTTTGTGTGCTCAAACTAATGTCCTTACTGCGACTGCGACTGCGACTGCTACTGGCTTTGCTGCCACAGTGGGAGTGTTTGCATTCCAATAAGCTGCGGCTCGACTCGGCTCGGATTCATTCCGGTCGGAAGCTACTGCGTTAAATGTTTAGAATGCGATTGCCGTGTCAGTGTGTGCATCCCCCACAGAGTGAGTTGCACATGAGGTTGCGGCTGCAATGCACAAACAGCAGGAGCTCTCCTAATGCTACTTCGCAGGCATAAAGTCGGGAGTCGGGAACGGCCCCAGGCCACTGTCTGATAAATATTACATGCGCCAGTGTAACCCAATTACCGTTGCAAATTACTCACACTTTGATGTGGAATGGCAATGGCAAGCTACATGCATGCAGGTCGACAGCAGGACTCGTGCCAGGGTTGGGGATGTAGCGAGTTCTAGACTCGCTTTGCATAATTGATGACAAATTGAAATCATGTTAATGCAGAGACATTAAAGTCCAGCAAATCGTGTGCGATGGGTATCCAATGGAAAAAATCGAAATTTATTGCGCTGCAGACGCAACTCCTTCGATTGTAGTTTCGGCCAATTGTTGTGAAGGACCATAAATTCATGAAGTAGCCAAAATCAAATTTGCCAATAGATCAATTTGCGGTTGTCGGTGCTTAGCCCAACGTCAGTGCTTCCCTGAGGACGTATTTGGTGGTCGTAAATCGAAATGAACATCACATAAATTTTCAATTGGTCAACTCGGACGTGGAAAAGGACACTGCCTGAAGGGCTGATGGATGGGGTGAATGTAAATTAGAAAGAGAGAGAGAGAGAGAAAGAGAATGTAGAGAGAAGCATGCATAGGTTGTTTGTTTCTTTTCCTCTCGGAATCAATTGAAATCAAGGCAACATTGGCTTCATTTGTTTGTTTTTAGTATTCCTGATTCATTCATTTGGCAAAATTTTAAGATGTTAGCAAGTAAAGTTCCGGCCACTCCAGCAGAGCTGGTTAGTACCCTGAAGCTGTCGCCAAATGAGGCTCTGAACGAGCAGATTACAAACTGGATAATGTGGGACAGAAACGCGGCCACGGTGCAGCAAGTGGTGGATGCCGTCAACAACAAGGATTGGGAGGCCCTTCGAATCCGTCTTTGCAATTATAATAAATTTGATGTCGCAGGCATGCGATCTGGTATGCGAGCGGGCTTTGACTCGATCAATGATCTCGTCTCAATTCAGGTGGCTCAGGGACTGTGCCACTATTTGATAAAAACGTATCCCAGCGTAGCCAAGCGCGAGGCGCAGGGTGTAGTCATCGGATTCGATTGCCGTTACAATGGCAAACGGTTTGCCCAGCTTATGGCAGCTGTCTTCTTGAATAACAACTTTCGGGTGAACCTCTTTAGTCGCATGGTCCCCACGCCATTCATTGCTTTCTCGGTTTTAAAACTCAAGTGCATGGCAGGAATCGTAGTGACGGGATCACATAATATGAAGAGCGATAATGGCTTCAAGATCTTTTGGAATAATGGAGCTCTGATTATACCACCGCATGACAAGCACATATACGACACTATGATGAAACACATGGAGCCTGTTCCGTCGTCGTGGGATCTAAATATTCTGGAGGACCACAATCTACTTGTGGATCCCTATCGAGAGGTTTACGCAGAGTACTATGAAGATATGAAGAGCCAAATTCCAGAAACCTTTATGGAGACCAATGAGTGTAGTCAGCTGCGCTTCATCTATACACCTCTGCACGGTGTGGGCTTTCATTATATACGAGAGGGATTTTACATTTCACGACTAAAACCCGTCATACCTGTGGCTCAACAGAGGGATCCTGACCCCGAATTCCCAACTATACAAATGCCTGATCCCCTGGGTAAGAACATTTTAAAAAGCCCTTATACGAGTATGTTAGATCTAAGTATGAATACATTTTTGGTGAACGTTAATAGCCGAGTCGATTCAGCTAGATTGAAGTACAGATTTTCCTAAACCCGGATGTAGTTCATATGAACTTTTATATAGACTTTATTAACTTTGCCTAGGAGATTGCATCGCAGCCTAGGAGATATTTCCGACCCCATAAAGTATATAAATATATTCTGAATCAGCGTCAACAGAGGAATCAAACTAGTCCAGTCCGTCTGTCCGTATTTCTGTGTGCCCGTCTCTTGCAAATTAGTCACAAATTAGTCTCTCTAATTTAAAGCTACCTTGATAATTATAATTTATTTTTTATACCCTTCGCCCATTGAAAATGTTCAAAAAAGGGTATACCAACTTTGTGCAAATGTTTGTACAGGCTGAAGGAGGCGTGAGAGACTCCATAAAGTATATATATTTTTACTCAGGAATCCTGAGTGAGGATCACTAGCCTAGTCGAATGAGCCATGTCTGTCTGTCAGTCAGTCTGTTTTAACGTCAATATCTCAGCTATTAAAAGAGCTTGAGAATCTAAATTTGGCATGAAGGTTAATCCAAACTGTCCGCAGATTAAATTTATTTCAAATGTTGGGTGCCACGTCCGCGCAAATCAATATTTAACTTTTTCAAATCAATTTGTAAGCGCCGTATAAAAATATAACTTTCTGGCATATAGTCAGCTGACTATATCATCTATCTTTTCTTCAAATTTCAATTCGATCAAACAATAAACACAGAATTTATTTAAGTATGAGCATAAAAGTTGTTGGGAGTACCGATTCTCCCTTTAAAGTATGCAACACAAAATAAGTAACAAATATAAGTCAAATAGTTGATAAAACGTTTTGATCAGGATGGTAGCGTCACCCTCGACTATAGCTTTCGTGCCAATCTGTTTTCTTTCTTTGTAATACAAATTATATTATTATTATGCAGAAGGAAAAGACAGCTTAGTCCTGGCAATGAAGAAGGCTGAAGAAGAACATTGCACTGTTATATTGGCAAACGATCCGGATGTGGATCGATTGGCTTTGGCCGAGCTGGATCCAAAGGGCAGGTGGAAGGTATTTAATGGCAATGAGCTGGGGGCTCTACTCGGCTGGTGGGCACTAGAAAAGTATAAGACCAGTGTCACTAAGCCCGACTTGTCCAATTGTGTTATGATATCCAGCATCATAAGCTCTAAAATACTTGGAGCCATGGCCAGAGCAGAAGGCTTTACTCATGTTGAGACCCATGTCGGCTTTAAGTGGATAGCTAACAAGGCTCTGGAGTTAGAGAAACTCGGCCGAACGGTCCTCTTTGCTTTCGAACAGCCCATCGGCTTCATGTTTTCAACCACTGTACCGGATAAGGACGGAATCAGCGCAACCTGCCAGCTGGCAACAATGGCCAGTTACTTGCGGAGCACTCGCAAGATGACTCTAATAGAAAAACTACGTGAGATCTACGATACGTATGGCTACCACGCCACCATTTGTGCAAATTTCTCGTATAAGGATAAAAAACAGATGGATCAAATATTTGAACAGTTGAGCTCTTTCGATAATGATATTCCCGGAACTTATCCCGAGTGCATACTGAACGGAAGCTATGAGGTAAATATTGTGCGGGATCTGGCCCTCGGAGTGGACACTACTTTCCCAGATGGGAAGCCTCGCCTGCCACCCATAAGCACCCATTGCTTGACATTTGTCTTCGACAACGCCATGTCCATCACATTCCGCGAAAGTACCAACGATCGGGTACTGAGGTACTATGCGGAATTGTTCGGCTTGCCTGAAAATAAGGATTGGGACCAGATTAACGACACCCTGAAGATCATGACCGATGCAGTTATCACCGAGTTCATACGTCCTGAGGAAAATGGATTGATTTAGCCACAAATTGGAATATATTATTGAAGTATTTCATGATAGCGACACACTTTACTACATCTATTTTGCATTCTCTTTGTATTTTAATATCTTAATTTCTAATAAATCATCTGAATTGCAAATTACATACTCAGTTTTTATACCCTTACAGAGGGTATACCTTTTGTCCGAAGCTGTCAACGCACCTTAGGAGACATTTTCAATCCTCTAGAGTATACATATTCGTCATCCCCATCAATAGGGAACCCATGTCTGCCCGTCTGTCAGTCTGTCTGTTGTATACTGTAAATTAATTGGAACGAGGCGGATCGAACCGATATATCGTTAAGCTGCTATACAACCTATAGGCGGATTTTTGTTGTTTTTTTTAGATATTTTAATACAATAATAATAATATACATATATTTTTAAATAACTAAATTTATCAATGCCAATCAAAGTTAGACAGTAATTGACGGAAACTTTGTCCATTACATTTAGGTCGGACAAGTACAATACTTCCTATAGGATATAACAAGCACGAAACCTACAGTTGAGTGAGCTCGACTGTGATATATCTGCTACACATCTGCCTAAAAACTATTCAATATGTAATTTCTATGTTTTGCGTATTTTGTGTTGCATACTTTCAGGGAGGGGCTTTAAAGTCAGTACATATTCAGAATTTCTTAAATAACTTCAATCTTAATTATCATATCGCAACCAGAATTTTCAGAAATCATTTGGCTGTTCATAGTCATTGTAGTTATCGAAAATGTTCTGCATGAAAATTGCGATTAGAATTTGATTTCTTAGATTCATATTGACACCAATTGGTTGCCTTAGCTTGTAGTTTGTGAGGTTTTTTTCATACGGACGGACAGACAGACAGTTAAACAGACTGACAGATGAACATGTCCGAATATATACGAGTATAGTTTGTGGACTCTGCCACTCCTTCTTCTGCCTGTTACATACGTTGTCGGTTGGTACAAAGTTGTTCAGCGGTTGAAGGTATTAGAGCTGTCAATGAATTTGTGAACAATGTTATTAAATTCTGCATCATTCTATAAAACTAATATAGAAACGATCGAAGGAGATACGAACCTGAAAGCGTATAAAATCTTCGGTATACCTAAGGTTGCCTTTCTTTTTGGTTGTTTGTAAGTTTGTTTCTTTATCGATTATAACTCAACTCTTCACACAAATTGTATTATCATACTGCACTCATTGCTCATATCAACTCGCATGTATGACGAGACTTTCGTATAACATAATGTGGGTTATCCTTAGATCCTGTTATTGTCCTTTCTATTCTCCTGCAAAGTCAAAGAAGAAACGTCGACAGCTCATTAAAGCGATGGAACAGTGAGCTGGGGTCGCAGAAGGCCAATTATGCGTACGGGGCAATTGCTCTATGTGGATATGGCAGGGGCGGGTTTGGGTTGGGGGTGTGGTCTGAGATGTGTGGGTTTGCCTTTGAGCATATCTGTGCGAAAGTATCTGCTAAGACAAACACTGAAATTTTATAGTTCACTGCCTAATTGCACTCTGGGGGGTTTGAGTTTTTTTCCTGCTTGTTTTCGCTGCTGCCTTTGTCCAAAGACCGTTGTAATCGTTGGCGATTGTATGAATTCAGCAAGTCGGCAAAAATAATGAAAGCTGTGATTAAACTGTAGAGAGGGGGAAGGTTGCACATACACACACACACACACACACACAAGGCAGTTTCGAATTGGATAAGAAATGTAGCTCATATGCAAGCAGCCTCGAATTTTATGCTCTGGCACAGGCAGAGTTTTGGGACTTTGTTTGCTCTTCAGGTCAAACGGAATATTTCAATAGCTTGAGTTGCAGAAGAAACTCATGCGTGGCAAACAGGTGAACTGGTAAACATTGTGGACACCCAAAGGTCGCAAAATGACGCAAAACAAAAGTGGGGCGCGAGAACTCCCCTTAACATCAACGGACCTGGACGGCTTCCGTCTTCTGTCAGCCATTAAATTTCCCCAAAATACAAAGTGGAAAAATATCCAACGCACACGAATTAAATATTAATCGTTGTCGACGAAACAACCGTTACCAGGCCCCTTTCCCTCTTCCATTCTCAATCCCAATGCTGATCCCAATCCCAATTTCCATTCCATTCCCCATTGCGGGACCACTCTCATTTCACAAGACTGTTTGCATGTGTTTGGCAGTATTTGTGGGCGGGTTGTAGGTTTTATTTGGTTAGTAAAGAGACGCGAGGTTAGTGCATTATTAAGCACTGTTTATGCGACATTAGGAACATAAAAGGCGGCCAAAGACGACGTACATAACAAACGAGGTACGAACGTTTTCAAGTTTAAACATGCGAAATGAAGTGGCACATCAGGCGTATCGTATGTCTATATCTAACCATGAATATCTTTATTTTCCACCAACTTTCATTTCGGGGTTCTCGCGCATATGTTGACGATAGTCCTCCTCTCGAGGACAGCGTGCACAGCGAGGCCAACAACAATGTATGTTATTAGAAGGGTGTAGACGCCGTGCAGCCCGGGGTGGCAGGGTGGCAGGGTGGCAGCAACAATGCCAACTTAAGTTCGCGTTGGAAATGAGGCGCTGCCAAATTGATTACGTAACACTTGCTCACATCATCAATTTCTGTCCATATGCCCTGAAAGCCGTTGCCGGTAGTCGCATCAGGTTAAGGGCTGCTTTGACTCTGCCCACGTCCCGAATCTGACCACACGGCACCATCATCATAACTTCCGGGTGCAGCGGGTACCAGCGCAACTCGTGAATTCAAAACTGGACTGCGGTGACATTCGAAATTTGTTGTGCGTTAATTGCGAGCCTTTGTTTGTTATGGTTTGCGGTCCAAAAACTCTCACTTGATTTCCTCTAATTGTGATAGGCATCGATTAAGTACTTAGATATCCTTTGATAACAAGGCTTGCAAACAAGTTGAACAATTTGAAAATCAAACGTAATTTGTAATTTAATTATTATATGTAGATTAGTCTTACTGTTCTCAAGATAGACCTACACTATAAATGTGTTAGTTTTAAAATTCATTTCAAACTGATGCAAATTTTAGATTTGTTTGTCATTTATTAGTCTCTCCTTTTGTAATTGTTCTATGCACATACAGCTTAGGATCTAGTTCTTAGGTAAGTTAATGTTCGTTTCCATGGCAATATTATTAATACGATTATTGTATTAAGATTGGCCCTTTATTGTCTTCAAATTATAAAAATCGGAGTCCTCATATGAACTTAAACGGATGGACATAGCTAATATATCACAGTAAATGGCAATGCTACTCTATAAAATTTAGTTTTAACTAGTATTCAATCATCGAAGGCTTCGCACTTTATAAGTATATTTGGTTAGACAAGTGACTTAGACGGAGGGTGCAGATATCCAGAATATTTCAATAGTTTCGTGGCAGCTGCAAACAGATTTCGATGCCTTAATTTATTTTGTTGTTGCTGTTGTTGTTTTTGTGCTATACGTTTATTATTGTTTTCACTTTTGTCGCATAAAAATGACAACAAATTAGTTTGACTGCCGAGCGGTTTCCCGCTGTGTTTTTCACAGTCCTCTTGTTATTTTTTATGAGTCCACGTCCTTGAGTCCTTCGCTGCTCGATCCCGCTAATAAATTATGTTGATGCTGCTGCTGTTGTTGTATTTCTTCGGCACTTCCGCTTTCAGAGGTAGGTATCATAGCGCAGAGCAACCCTCACTCCCATGAAACCCGCCCATGGACCACGATGGGGAGGGGCGCGTGAGGGCGCTCAGTTAACGTGTTTGATTAGCTTTATTAAATATGCAAACAATAAAATTTTGTTTTGTTTTTGTTCAAAAAAACGTTGAAAACTCTGTATGTTGAATTGTGAGCACAATTCAATTAGGTGCGCGAAGAGAAAAACTGAGTCTACTACTAATACCATTGCAATTGCTGTTGTATGTGTGTTTTCCAAAGACCCCGAAGGGCGCAGAAAAAATTGAAAAAAATCTAATGCATTTTAATTTTTTAACTTTTATGAATATATCTTTTTTTTTCTTGTGGCTGAAAAGTTGCCGTAATAAATAAAAATACTGCAGACAAATGTCACAAGTCAACAACGGGGGAAATCGGGGCTTACTTCCGGACTCTGGTGCTGAAGTGCGCAATTTATGACTTTAATTAAGTCTGTATACGAAAGGATTTTCAAGGATAGTGGGAAATACAATCTAAATGCACAAATTACATGAAGGTTCGAATTTAAAGTAGTTCACATATTAAATATTATATTATATATTATATTATTCAATATTATATATTTACTGTAATATAATATAATAGAATTATTTGAAATAAGGAGAGCAACCTAAAATGGGTTGTGACCATTTGACTTTCTTTAGTGCGGGAAAAATTCTAAAAGCGCCAATAAGAAGAAGCTGCGACAGCAGGTAAGAGAGCGAGGCTGATTTGAAAAGAGAAATTCCCTGCCTAAAGAGAACGTTTGCACTGCTTTGCCGACCGCGCATAGTTCACTTGCTTTTTAGACCGCGCCAAATAGTCAATAAAGCTTTAGCGTTAAGTCCAAACAGATTTATGTGACGTACGGATAGTAAAGTGCAGCTTTGGGGATTTATTTAAATAGTTTTTTTTTGTTTGAATAGGTCAATATATTAAATACACGATAAATTTATGCGTAAAAGTGACATTTTACGGTTATAGTTAGAAAGTTAACTATTACGAGAATGTTAAGGAAATAAACGACATTATAAAAACAAGAACGAAAGCTACCTTCGACATACAGATGGTTCTATACCACATTGATTAACACTGCTAAGTTATTTCTAATAGTCGAACTAGTCTTAATACAAAAAACTTCATTTCGGCCATTTCCTATGGCAGCTATATAATATATTTTCCGATTTTGATGAAATTTTATGTGCATATTATATGTATAGAGAATAAGTTTGATGCAGTACATTTGAATGCAAGATCTTGACAAATAACAAAAATCGGCCGATAGTTTGTATGGCAGTTAAACGATATATAGGTCCGATCCGGCTCGCTCCGACTTATATACAGCGTGCAGCAATAAGAAGCATGTGTATCAAGTTTCATCAGGATACCTTTTTAAACCGAGAGACTAGTTCGCATTGCAATGGATGGACACACGGACAGACAGATAGGGATAGTTCGATTTATCTGTTGATGCTGATTCAGAATATATATACTTTCCTGGCCAAAATGAATATACCCCCTGCAAAGGTATAATTATTATAAAGAATTTGCCTGGTATTTGTTTTTTTTTATAGAAATTTGCAACATGTTCCTAACGCTGCCGAGTCTCCAAAATGTGTCCAGAGACATGAACTTGAAATTTGGTTTCATGTACCATCCGTTTTTTTTCTATTCCTATTCAGCTCTGTCAACCACTTCGCCTGCCACGTAGCCACGTGCGAGTAGGTGGATGAATGGGTATTCCCCGGGGCCTTCATCGAAATCCGAAAACATCCTCCAGTAGTATGCACAGATGTAGATATGGATGCTGTACTTTGGGTCGGATTTCACCCTTTTCCCTTTGCCAGCCAAAAATAACATATAACTAAATGTCAGGAAAGTGCACATATTGTATAAAACAGCTCATTAACAACATTAATTAAAGTCGACGACCCAAAAATAATTATTTTTACAGAGCTCAACAAAATAACCTAACGAAATTATAAACAATAACTAGAGATTCCTATAACGACATATTGAATTTAGTCTACAGTTGAAGTTGCTGTATCCTTAGTATATTTAATAATTTCATAAATATTAACTGAGAAATTAAAGCACTATATACTCATGCATAAATAGGCATACATAAATTTCCAAAACATTGAAGTGAAAGTTTCGACAAGTCTGAAATACTTTCAAAAGTATTAATTAGCATACAATTTAAGAATAGATTTCTTTGTTTATTGCGACTTTGGAACGCTTTAATAAAAGTTAAAGTTCCAGCTCCATTTGTCAGTCATCTATTTTCAGCTGTGCCTGGCATGCGTCCTGCTTCACTTGAGCTCTTCATTCATTATTCTGGCATCAGGCAGACACAGTTGATCACAGTCCCAGGACTTATCGCGCTGCCTGCTGGCATTGCTCGGCCTGCCCGAGCATTGTTTAACAATTAAGGGAACAACTTTACCTAAACGGTTTAAGTCAACAGCTAACGAAATGCACTTCCATTGCCATCGCCCTATCCCTTTGGCTCTGCCAGAGTGGCCAGTGGAGCATTGCACGTCAGTGGGATCTTCCTCGTCTCCTCCTTGTCAGCAGCTCATCACGAGGGCAGAGTGAGAACGTTGCTTGTGCTTCCGCTTCCGATGACGACGATGATGAACTGCCTGTTTTTTTGGTTTCTGTTTTCATTTTGACTTTTACTCCGGGCAACGGTTTTTGTTGCTTCTGCATCTGTATCTACATTCATCCTCAAAAGTTCGCTGAAATGGCGAAAATTCGTCAGGCTCGTCGTTTGAATTGCTGTCAACTCTTTGTTGATTTACAGTTTTCAAATTTGTGTATTTAAACTGCTCGTAGATTGATTGAGATAGGCCCACACTCCAGGTAGTAGGTTCTCGGCCCTAAACATATGCATAGTATAGGCTCTTTCTGAGGCAGCCTTGAAGGCAGCCGCCCACCCAGACTTGGCGACATCATCGATCCAATAATTAAATTTGCGGGCATATCGGCGCTTGCTCAATGGAATTAACTGTTGTCAATTATCCATGTGAGGACCCGCCGCTGCTTTCATGCCTCTAAATAGCAAAAAGTGGCCGTGCCGTGCCGGGCCGTCTTGCTCTTAGCCGCCAATAAAATGTCACTTGGTCAGCGTCGGCATCAGCATCAGCATCGGCAGCGGCAGCGGCAGCGGCAGCGGCATCGGCATTGGCATCGCCATCGGCGCTCGTGTCTGGCGGCAGTCGGCGCTGGGTTTTGTGCACTGAATTTGGCATCGCCAGCAATGGAAACGTTGCTGCATGCCCCTCTCTGGCCAGGTGGCGTCTTCTGCGGTGGCCGGACCACACAAGTTGCTTAATTTGTTGCGCGCCATGCCCCAGCTACAAGTTGCCTCCGCGCTGACTCCCCATCAATCAGAGAGTGGCCCGCTTTTTGTGCCACCGCCTATCTCGTCTCGTTTCATAAAAATTCAGAACACGATTGCCGCTATGTGCTTTTTGCGTATGCCCCATCGCTCGCGTATTCTCGTATTCGCGCATTCAACGGGGTTTCTCTCTTATGTCGCAGTGCTGCTCATGACAGTTTCATCAAATCCGCTTTGTTCCCATCGTTAGAGGATTGGCAAACGTTTATATTATTTTACATATGAGGTGAATGTTCTTGAACCAACAAACATTCCCGAGAAAAACAATTTCTAAACATTATAGAAAGAGGGTTGAATAAATGTGAAGCTGTTATCCAACACTGACAATAACCAAATGCAGTTTCGCAGAAATTAACTGGGCATCTCGTTCTCACTTATTAATACATAGAGTCCACGTTTAAGAACTAAGTTAAAATGAAGAATTTGATAAAAATCGAGTGTGCTCGATCGTTGTATACTCGCTACCCATCGACAAAATTACATAATTAATATACCCTCTGGCAGGGTTAGGAGTATTTAGTATTTCATACATGCGGACCTTCCCTTGGCAATCAGTACGCCCACTAAAATAAAATATAATACACATATATTTTTTTTACCAAATCAGGTTGCCTTATAATGTCTGCCATTAGGGTTTTACATAGGGGTAACATACGCACAGACAGACGGACAAGGTTACATAGGCTCAGCTTACTTTATGGGATTGAAGAGGCCTCCGTCTGCCTGTTAAACATTTGTTCGGTAGTTACAAAGTTAAAATATTATTCAACCCTATGGATTAATGGGTAACATAATCATTCAACATTCGTGTAATCATACAACTCTACCAATTTGACCTTATATAAACCACACTTAATAATTTGTAAAATAATGCTTGTCACTACATAAAGATACCTGTAAATTTTAAAAAGTAAATTATCTAAGATTCTGGTAACAAGACTTATTGATTAAGTCATCTTTCTGAATGAATAATTCATATTTTTGGAACTTACTCTTCACACACACGTATAATTAAAGAAACTTGATAAACAGTACGTGCTTTTTGTTTTCGTTGTTTGTACCGAAATAGTTTGATTACTAAGTCAATAAATATTATTCTTAAATACCACAGTTATTTTACCTGGCTGCTTGAAACTGTCATGTGTCTCAAACTTGTTTCAAGTTTGATTTAATTCGTGCGCTGGTAAATTCATTACACTTTTGTAATTACGTGGAATAAATTATAATAAAAGTCGGCAACCACATGCTCTCCCCGAGATGAGTCAAATCCAGGAGCGGAAAGAGCAGAAGGCATCTAAACGAATTAGCCGGAAACCCCAACATAATCAAGTAAATTAATAGCTCCGCCAACAGCAGTAGCAACAGCTACTGCCAGAGTCTGAAAGGCTTGGCCCGAAACTGTTGCGGCAGCAGAGATCAAAGTAATTAATTATAATAATTAAAAACTTTCGGAAAGCCGTGCGCCAAGTCGACAAGTAGCGGAGTTGAGAAAAGTTTTCAGCATTTGCATGTCGCACTCGGAAGGAGTGTGAAAAGCTGTTGAGGTTTTTGCGCTCGCGTGAGTATTTTATACCCTCCATATGTGCAACCAGGGGTAGGTTATAATTACGATTCATATAAGAGGTTGCTGGATTCGTGATAAATGTAGAATGTAAGCTCGAGACTTTCTGAGTCTTTCCTACGCTGATTTCATCTACCAATGAAGACTTGTTATATTGAATCAACGCGGTAGATACGTTAATAAAGCAGACTTTTCATCAATATCTCTAGT
The DNA here is from genome assembly GCA_018903715.1 of Zaprionus davidi. Taxonomy (NCBI): domain Eukaryota; kingdom Metazoa; phylum Arthropoda; class Insecta; order Diptera; family Drosophilidae; genus Zaprionus; species Zaprionus davidi. The sequence continues at coordinate 12,122,075 of JAEIGL010000004.1, read as the reverse complement.
AAAGTCTTTAAAAAACATCTTTAAATGGATAAGTGTTGTTTTTGTGATAATTAGTCGTAGAAGAACTGTTCTTTTACATTGTGTTACTTTCAACTTTCCTAGGGTATCATGCAGTCGAGCAGTAAATGTTGAATGCTCTGCTTAGGCTTTTCCAGGCGCAGCCAAAGTGCGCGTACCTGTTGAGAATTGAGCAATTCCCCAAGCAAATAACATATTCATATCTTGTCGTGGCTGCAGCATCTTTTGATTTGCTGGCATTAACCCCCACCCCCTCCTCCTACCCCTGTTCATTATAACATATACCATAGGGCACCGCTTGTATGAGTCCTTGTCGTGGTGGCACTATTCGTAGTTTTAATCAGCGCTAAGAGCCTCCGAGACAGCGGCATCAGTTCCGCTCGGCTAAGCAAGCGCACTGAAAGCATTTACCAACACTGGTGGCCCACCACGCCCACCTACCTTTGTTCGTGGCCAGTGAAGCGGGCCATGCACTTTTTGCGAGATTAAACAGTTCCTGGGCAGGCCTCCAGCGCCAGGATGCAATCATCTAAAGTGTCGGCAATGCAGGCTGCAGGTGCAGCCAACAAAAGGCGAACAGAGGGCGTTGGGCTTTAGGAGACGCCCAATTGAAACCTATTGAACAGAGTCTACCGGGCTGATGAAACACATGTGGCTCTGGTTGAGAAATTTACTTCTTTCTTTGCACTTCAATTGACCCTAGGCCGTAGCTCTAAACATAAGTGACGGGCATATAGCAGGCCCTTAGTACTTCGATGTTGTTGTGGATGTTGTCGTGTCCGGCTTCCACTGACCATTGTTGACACTTGAGTCTGGAATATACTGACCATTGTTGCTGATAGTTCCCTTATTTTCGTAATGCTGAACATTTCCCTGGGCGTCTTGAACATGGGCGTAATTCAAATATACTCCAGAAGGACTTTGGGTTGGATAGTAACTGTTGGGGTTGTAACCATTGGACTGGGCGTAGTTTGTTGGGGAATCCTCTCCGAAGCGTTGGTCAACTGTGACTCTAAAACGAAATATGCAATTTAAACACTAAAACAAATTTGGATTGAGAATTCTGCGCTCACGATGGATTTGATTGAAACTGCTGAATTGATCCTGCGCTCACAATAGTTCCATCAGAACCTTGCGTTTGATGGCTTTGTGAAGTGATGACCACACCATTTCCCGACGAGCTCGACGACGATGAAGATGATGACGACGACGAGTACGAATCACGACGCAGACGCCTCAGTAAGTGAGCATTGACTGGATGTACGTTCGATTGGTGTCCCTCGGAGTCCAGAGTAAAGAACGCCTTGGGCACAAATTGGCCAACGTCTGCAAGTAGATTGTAAAGTTACACTTAGTTATTTAGAGTTATGGCTACCTATCTTCTATTGCTCTTCTATGAAGTTAGCATAGAGGTAATAAGTTTGTTATTATCCTCGAAACATAGATATTTACTTGTTTTAAACTAATACTTAAAAGCTAACGTCCTATTCAAATAAAATTGTAGAAATCACATATAGGAATATTGAAGATCGCTCGTTGAAAGTAAGTAACCACAGCAACAGTGGATTCCTTAATATAATTATAAATGCTAATAGCAAATTAACATATGTATTTATTAGTCACCTTATGCTTACAAGCAAACATAACAAACAGGGCCGTAGCGACAATCTGAGGGTCTCTTGTGCAAAACTTCTCACGGGCCCCTATTGAAATTTCCATGCCTCAAAATATTATATGAATTTTGTTAATAAATAGAAACCTACTATTAATTACATCTTACTTAAATCATGATTCCATATTGGCAAAACCATCTATGTTTTCAAGAAATCTATATTGTTAATGCCAATATAATCATTCTTGCACCATTGTGCTTGACATTGTTAAACCCATAGGGTAGAAGAATAATATACAGGGATAAGGAGTCGTGGTAGACACCACAAAGTAAATGTTAAATGTTGCCATGATCTTTAGTTTGAACTTCGAGTTATCAAGTAAAACTAAAGAACAAATTTTATATGAAGCTTTCTGTATATATCTTTTGCTACTTTATCGACTTTTTAAATAGCAGGCGCCCCTATCTAATGGGGGCCCTTGTGCAGCGCACACCCTGCAATCGCCTCGCTGCGGACCTTATATCCAAAGTCACGACGTCTTAGATTAGAAGCAGATTATATATGAAGATCAATTTTATTTTAAATTTGAAGAATTTGTGCAAAAGTGCTCTTTGGAATTATATCTTAAGTCTGATAAAAAATTAAAATTGAGCGAACGGTATCCTACTGTCGGATGTCTTCTTCAGATATCCATATAAAACATTTGCATATGTGGGCATGTACGCATGGGTGTATTCAAAAATATTCTAATTTACGTTGCTTAAATCTTTTTTCAATAAACAAATTAGCAAAAACCTGTATGTATGGAAAGATGCTAATAACGAATGAAATAAAGACACAGATGATAATAACCATCAAAGCGTTTGTTTTCTAATATCCAAAACGCGTTGCTAATAGACGATGATGTAATTCTGAGAATTGAGTCGGAGAATCACCAGCTTTAGTACATTGTCTATCTAAGTTTGAAGTGCTAAATGATGACGCATCATTGTGAGTTGCCTTGGCAGTCTCTACATACTTACCGGAAGCCGCATATACTGTGGCGAAGAGGGCAAGAGCGATCACAGCGTACTTCATTTCTCAGCACTTTCTGCACAGATTTATCTACAATTCACAGAAACACAAACGTAGATTAGTCAGCACTGGCGATCAATGGGGCGGAGGGGGGACGGCGACTCACAGAACGAAAGACTTAAGCGACGAACACTCCACGACAGGTAACAGGTAAAGTTCGAGAACGACTAAGCTTACGGAACCGATGCTGGCCGCTTTTATATGGAAATTTTGCGCTGACGTAGTGCGAATAACAAGAAGAAGAGGCTGCCAAGCCACAAACCTGACAGCTTCATGCGTAGCCCATGCCCAGCAGTTGAAACACAAACAAAATCATAAAAAAACATAATCATATGTTTCGCCATCTGATCTCTGAGAAAATTACCAACTATTTTATTTCTCTTTCGGCAAGACGCAGCTTTTATTAGACAAGTTAACATTAGAGTCAAGTAAAGAATACTTCTTCTTACTATATTATGTTCATGCTCTGTCTTTTCTTACTCTCTGCTCTCTCTCTCTCTCTCTCTCTCTGAAAGTCAGAACTTTCGTATCAGCAGAAAAATCCCCATTCAATCAACTTCACCGACATATTCGTCGTTCGTTCAGATGATAATAAAGAAAACTTGCAAAACAAGATCAGAAATAGGCGCCCGCAAAAGTCGTTTATTTTTGGGGTTTTGTCAAACTCGATTTTGGTGTTTTTGGTTTTACTTTTTGACGTTTTCGTTCTGCGCTTGTGTGTTTTATTGACAAAACTTGCCGTCGACTACTTTAGGGGCTCATCCACGTGAGGCTCTCTCTCCGAGTGCCAATTGAATGTATTCGTGCCGAGAGCGTCTTTGTATTGTGACCGAGCGTTTCTTTAGACTTGAGTGTTGAGTTTGTTTTCGCTGACCTTATTCGTGGTTTTCTACCAAAACTTCTTAAACTCTTGCGGGCAACAACCTCACAAAAAATAAATAAATATATTTTTAGTGCAAGTACTTTTGTTGATGTCCGGCTCTTTATAAGAGTATAAGTAATTGCAAAATTTGAAAACCTCGTATGAGATTGATATGACAGTCTAGTGAAGGTGACTTGGCAATAACCATTCAGCAAAAATTAAGAAGCTGCTTCATTTGACTTTCAGTATGATATTCCATTTCGGCCAAAGAATTGCTACTAATTTGCCATCCTAATTACAAAATATAGATGTTTGTCACGCTTGAGTTTCAACATGTTAATTTACATATAACAGATTATTAAGGCTTTACCAGCCGCTTATATAATTTGAAACGTTGAGAGCAAATAAAACGGTAAAGCTTATCCTCTCAAAAAGTTGCTCAACCTGACTTATTATAATCAAAACCACTAACAATATTAAGTCACAACAAATTCCAGCCACTGTTTTCATAACAAGTTAGCTCCGTGATTTGTCTTGCCTTATTTCTTTCTTATTCATAATTTTGTATTCTACTAAGTAATATTGCCTAGTATTTATTTTCATTAGTATCAGTTTTTTTTTCAAAATAAAAACTGTCCAGACAACTTAGAAAGTTATTCAGTCTGATAAACTCTACAACTAATTCCCATTCACTTTCATACATAAACATGCATTAAATATGTAATAAAATAATATGCACAATACTTAATCTAACAGGTATTTTGTTTTCTTAAGGTTTTAGTTTCTGTTCAACTCTTTGTAATAGTTTTGTATGGTTTATGATATTTCATTCTTTGAGCAAGTAAAATCTGATATTAAATATGAATTTACCATCGAAAAATTTGGTGAAGAGGAAAAAGAAAATTCTGCGTAAAAAATACATAATACAAAATAGTATTTCGCATTCGAAATTATAATTGTACATATGTTTTGTAAGTTTGGCCACGTTCATCTTAGAAGATTAAATAAAACATTTCTGCAAATGGTGACAGGGCACTTTTCATGCTCTCAAGAAATAATCTCCGGCTTGCTGGGGCTCTTTTTTTAAAAGGAAAATAACGATTTATTATTTGCAGTTGAGGACTGGAAGCACATTAATCAATTGTGTCCGAGTTGTGGACACTGGCGAAAAATTCAACAATATTTTGGGCTTGCCAAAACTTTTTTGGTCTTTTGCAGCCTCCCTCGTCTGGGGCTTCGTGCAACGTGTTGAAATTACAAAATTTCTCAATGTGTTGTGTTAAAAACAAAACGGCAGGCCATAATAAAAAACCAAAATAAAATATTTCATTCACACTGAGACAAACGGCATAAATTTCCTTTGAGAATAGATCCGTTTGCTGCCAGACAGACGATGCAAAAAAAAAAAAAACTTGGTCATGTTGAGAGGGTGTCCGCAGTTCCTGTCGTTTTCGGGGGCACTTGCGGCTCAAGGTGATTATGTTTGACAGCCGACCTGGGACAAGTGTCTGGACACGGGACACTACGGGACATGGGTACTAAGTGCAAAACTCGAACTCGACGTGTCGAAATTGGCCTCAGTATTGTGATTTATTGGCTTATCCTAAACGTGTCGACACCGACATTTCAAAGTTCTTCACGCTAAACCTTTTAATTGCTTACATTTTGAAGGTTTTCTAAGGAATCCATTTTGATGCTAAGAAATAACTACAGCATTATTTTATATATGATATACAATACATAACATATAATATATTATGCATTATATATAAAATTAAATCCTCATCGATTGTTTCTTAAATAATCATATAGGAATCATAGAGTATCATATAGTAAAGTATAAGTACAGAATCTTACAATAATGTATTTAAACTGATTGTTAACATGGCAGCTATATGTTATATTTGTCTAATGATATTGAAATTTTGTATATACGATGTATTGCTGCGGTCCGATTCGCTACAGGATGTTTATTTCGTCATGCTTAAATTTAAAGGAGAGGCTACAGTTTACTGTCCACAGAATAAGCGAGTTTGATTTTAGTAAGAAAGGAGCTTTTGCTTTACCCAATTCTGTGATTCCTCCGGTGATTTTTGCAATCAGAAAATGCGCACAAAATAATGCATAGCAGCTGTGGCATGATTAGTTTGTGGGCTACAATATGAATAACAAATACGAAAGCGAATAGTTTCAGCAGTCCGCATGGCAAGCAACAACAAATGCACAAAGAGCTCCAAGGAAATGCGAGCAAATCAAGAAGTTCTGCGAATTAAAACGTAATGAAGGCAGGACAACGCCGAATTGTCTGCCAGCTACGTGATGGTCAAACTGGAATACAGTGAGGTAAGCTTGGAGTACGCGAATAGCATAAAGATAAGCGACGAGACTCTACTGCAATGTACATATATGCAAGAACTCATCCTCGGTCATGTGGAGTCAGCAACAAATGGATAACATGAATATACCCTCTACAAGCGTATATATATCAAAGTATATACACTGAGAAAACTATACATATATCCTTGAACTCGGAGCTCCACTGCATTGTGTATACACTCATCCTCGGTCAAATGGAGTCAGTAGAGTCAACAAATGGATGCCCGGTGTTACATATGTCTAACATACATAACTAAGCAAAGACTTGACATTCGTATATCCATCTAAATAATGATATATGTTATGTTAGGTACGAGTATGTATAGACAATACACTAAGGAAACTGTAAGTATCCTTGATCTATAGCCGGTTGGCATATGCCACATCTCTATTTTTATCATCCCGGCAATTATTTTATCCGCGATTGCATAATGTGATATTCTTTTGACCCTGGGAAAGGCAAATAATGTCTTTTTGCACACTGGCACACGCTTGGACATGATTGCATCCGCCCAGGAAGCTGTAAGCGGACTTCCGTTTCCTTTCCACTATCATCCATTGCCTTCCGTCCGGTATCATCCGCAATTTTCACGCCCACTTTGTTTGATGATGACAAATCTCGTTGCGTGTTTGCCGATTTGCGACGTTTATCAGATTGGCCCCGCCCTGCTGCCACACGGCACGGCAACCCATAGTTGGCGTAATTATGTTTATTTTCCGATACTGCTCCCGGCCTCATTTAGGTCACGTGTCGCCGTCAGGCAGGTCGCTGGTTCGCCTCGAACTAGCGGCACGTGCTAATCGGCGGTCGCATGTTCATACTGCAACCCCCGATACAGAACTGATAATTGAAATCGCTAAGCCCAACTTCGAATCGGAATGGCTTCATTTAACTGACCATTTCTGAAAGTATCTGTTCATGTGGCAGACGAAGGCCAAGAAGAATGGTTCGATGTGAGGGCGGAATCAACGTTGAGCACTTAGCTGATTGTCTGGCCAATTTTCATAAATAAATTGCAAGCGATTCCGTCTTGCCATATATAATTTTTCTAAGTCAAAATAATCTGAATATATTTAATCACAAACAAAGTTATGAAAATAAATAAAAACGATAACAAAACTGTTTTCTTATTCACATGCAGACTCTTTATGTTTGCGAATTTCGGGTGTTTGCTCCTTTGTATTTTGTAGGAAAATATTGAAAATATAATACTTTTTAAGTTACCAGGACCGTACAAAACTTTTCGAGGGTTACCTCTCTATAATTAATGTAAGAAGCTAACAAAAATGTAGTATGTAATTGGAATAGTAAACTTTTAACAAAATGCAATTAGCGACATATACTCTGTTCTAGCTTTCAAATTGAAAAATATTTGAATCTGTTTTCATTTCTTTAATTCTAGCATTTAAATATATGTTCACCCTCCAAACTTAATTCTTTCTCACTGTAATAGGAATTGAAGTTAGGTTGAATAACTCCAACTTGTTTTGTTTTGTTGTCTTGTTTACAAGTAAGCCCATGGTGAGATGGTTAGTACGTCTTTAAGTTTTTTTCCAGCTCTTTTTTTTGAAAACGACTTGTATATAACAAAAAGGACGTAGAACTTTAGCCAATATATGTTTTACTTTATTTAAATTTCGAAAGTATAGTAGTATTAAAAGTATGAGTAGAATGTGTACCAACAATATCTTAAACTAAAGGAATTTTATTGTTACCTGTTACCTATGCAATAATTTAGAACTATTTAGAATTCGGCTAAATAGTGTTTTTAATTCTAATGCAACAAATTATAACTTTCAACATGAAAGAAGATATTAACATGTAAGAGGATATCAACTTAATAGGAATAGACTAGAAATACATACATTTAAAATTCATATCACTGCAAACAAATTCCTTTTTACTTAGTTCTTTGACCACTGAAAAACCTCTTTAAATTAGGGATTATTAAAGTAAATGAGCTGTGTTTAGACACACACACATATATTTACTACAATATAACGGAGTATGAGCACACAAATACACACACACACATATGTGGGCCATTGAGTGTCGTGTCCTGTCGCCCTGAGGACGCATAAATTATGAATAAAAACCTCACACAGGCGAGCGCCTTTTTCGAAACTTGGCAGCCAAGAAGTGTGCTAAATATTTTAATACTCGCAACCATAAACCTGAGTATTTATAAATTAGCTTTTAGATACACATACACACACACATGTGTTCACAGAATGACTGACCCTTTGGCCAAAGGACATGCAGAGGAGGGCGCATTAGAAATTCACACTAATGTGCTTGACTTAATAATAATCAAATTTATATGCATGGTTATGTGCTTTAAGTGATCCTTGTTGCCGACAACCGACAAACAAAGCACCAAACTGAGCCTGAGTCGGGGGCGTAGACGGAGTCGGAGACTGAGAGAGGTTTGCCGAATTAAAAGTGTCAATATCCTCTGTTCAAATGGGTCCTTAGAACTGCTCGGTGTCGGTCTTGAGACCGGCAGACAGACAGCGGGGACTCAGACTCTGGCTGAGTTGAGTTGACCTGAGCTGAGCTGAGTTTCTGTGAAGTCCTTTGAGTCTGTGCACTACCAGCACCACGCCCACATCCCAGTGTACCTTACCGTTATGTTATGTGCCTTTCCCTGTTTGTTGTTTGTTATTTGTTGTGCTGCCGCTGGACGCACTAAATGGCCAAAAGGTTGCTCTCCTGGGAGTCGGCGACGTATCCTGCACTCCGGTCCACTGCAGTCTAATGATGAGTCTTAAAATTTCTACAAAAATTAATTATGAATACCGTAAGGATGTGCCATGGAAATCTGCACACAGACACACACACACAGCTGCACAGTTGTTTATGCTGTTTTGACAAAACATATTCTTTATTTCATTTCACTTGGAGTCGGAGTCAGCCTCAGCTGAGCCAGGTCTACCTTCTCCATCTCTCTCCCTCCCTCCCCTTTCTCTCTCTTCGTGCAAGTCGCCACTGGCAGAGACAATAAACACAAATTACAGTTACAAACAACGCATATGACCAAATTTTTTTCCACACTTGCCGTAAATTAACATTTTCACGAATTCGGGAGAGTGCGCCGTGAGCGCAGAGCGCACATTAACCCCTTTTTGCCGGGGATGATAGAGCACAGGGTGGTGGACGGGGACGGGTGTAGGGCCCGGGGCAGAAATAGTAATCTATCTGGAGTAGAGGCGGCAAAAAATTGAAATAAATTACCAAAACTAAAGGCACAACTGTTCGCATAATGAAGTCAAATTATATTTGCCGCTGCAAAGGGCACAAACGAGCTGGGCGTTTGTCCGTCCCAGCTCGAGGGGGTGAGGGGTTCTGGTGAGTGTGCATGCGGTGCTTCGAATTATGCAAATCGCGAGCAGCGAACAACAACAGTGAATGCAATCGAGGCTCGCCTTCGCGGCGGCTCCGATGCAGAGGGATCGACGGCAACCCCCGTCCACTATCGCGTCCACCCCCCACAGTGCAACAGGCCGTGAATAGTGACATTAGCGTCAACAAGCATTTCGAGCCTCATCCATTCCGTGGCCCAAAAGTGTGACATGCCACTCGAGGCGTGGGCAACGCCTTCATGGGGATGTGGATGTGCATGGAGAGAGGGGGATGAGTGGCGCGACATCGACAGTCCACTCCAGTCGAGTCCAGTGCAGGCGATGTTATCATTTAATTCGTCGAAATTAACACGAACATTGTTAACTGTAAATGAGCTAATTAATCTAGTAAATGTGTCATGCGACTAGCGGCCAATGTCTCCCCAGTCGCAGTCGCCGTCGCAGTCGCAGCAGCAGTCGCCATCTCCGTCCTCCTCGTCTGCCACCTCGAGGCAATCGCCATCTGCCCCAGCACCATCAACTCGTCGTACCCGTGCTACTGCCACATCGCATGATGCGAGCACTTCGCGTTTTTGTGGTCCTCCAGAGGATCCCCCCACACGACACACGCATGTTTACACTCGCGCTCCCTCCTTCCCCCTACCCCGCTGTCGGCTGCATTCGATGCTCCCAGCGGGAGCCACTAAGCCCAAATGAGAAGCATCAGGCACATCGTAAACTTGCCCGAATGTGCTCTAAATAATGTACTAATCATTTTGAATGAAAATTTCAAGTTTCAACTCTTCTCGTTCCTCAATATCGTAAACTTTCAGAGCCACAACAAATCGTACCTATTTAGTTTTTATGCCATACATGAATAACTTACAACTACTCAATTTAAATGAATTCAGGTATTTTTAGCATATAACTCTAGTTAGGTTTTCAAACTAGAATCAGTCACATCTGTTTGAAGATTTGGCAAATCATTTCTTAATCTGTGATATGCCTTTAAAACTACATTAAAATTGAACTAAACAACTTGATTAATTTTCGATATACCTTAGCTTCAGTTTTCGGTTGTATGGTAACCCATATATGCTGTTTTAAATTAATCAAGATATAATAGATTTATCCTTCTCAAATATAATAAACCAGAGCGAAATGCTTTCTTCGGCATGCTATATTTTTTATAACTTTGCTGGTTCGTATCTCCTTTGATTATTCCTATATTAATTATGATTAAGAATTGAATAATATTGTATGTATTTATTGACAGCTATAATATCATTGTTTCTATTAGTTGTATGACTTTGAATGAGATGCAGAAAAGGCTTACATGTTGATGCTGATACAGAATATATACACTTTAGAGTGTCCGAGGTGTCTCATTAAGTGCGTTGCAAACTTCCTGCCAAAATTAATATACTCTCTGCAAAGGAATAAATATAATATCAACAGCAATAAGATTTCCCAAATCACAGAAATAACACATCAACAATGATAAGAAACATTGTAATATTAATAATAAATCTGAGGTCAAGAGTTCCAATGGCATAAGAGTTTGAAATAGCGATCCTGTTAAATACATTTTCACAAAGTTGCTATACCCTTTTTAGACTATTTGCAATGGTCAAAGCGTATAAAAAATAAAACTTTCTTGTGAGAAAAAGGGAAGAGATATATTTATAATGACTGCACTGTACTCATAATCAGTAATAAACATGGGCGATAAGGATTCAGCACTATTAATTTGTATTTCTACTTTGAAGTAAATATCTTACTTTCCTTTCGTTTATTATTTATACTCAACACTTTTTAATCAGTCGATAAATCATTCATTCAATAGTGTGTTTTGATTTGGCTAACTTTGTGTATGATCTGTTGGCCAGACCATTTAAAACTTCATTGGCCAACCTAATAAATATGGTAGCCAACTTTGGTCAGTTTTGCTTGGAGCTAATGAACTTTGTCCCCAAATTTAAGCCATTTTCAATAGTGCATTTCTCACAAGATTTTTCATTTGATTCCGATGCAAGTCGCTTATTTGGCTGCTACAAACATTTCGTATTTATGGCATGCGGCGCAGTTGTTTTCCCTTCTCGAAGCTATCGCTATCGCTCGACGAGATCGCGCAGCCCGCACCAACTGATAAATATTTATGAATCGGGCATTTTTGCAGCTTTCTGTTTTGGCGTTTTGTATCTCTTTCGCCGAGAAACAGGTCTCCTCCGGGTGATAAGCTGCTGGTGCTGTTGGTGCTGCTGGTGGCCACCACATTGAGATGTGCGAAAAGGTTCAAACACCTTCAGGGGCTGTGAGAACGATTTGTGGGAAGTTCGTGGGTAGAAAAAACCAGAGAAAAAACAGAAAACATAAAGAAAATATTTCTCTTATGTAAACGAAACCTTTGTCGAGGTTGAGCTCTCCTCCTCCCTCCCTGCTACAGACCCCCCTGACGACGTTTAGCAAGCGCTTTGTAAATATTTAAACTGTTCTCAATTGTTTCGCAAAATCGTTGCATTTGGTCAAACACGTGTTCGAGATAATTTAATTAAATTTACTTGGCTTTTGTGTTTTTTAGAACTGCCCAAGCCGAGGCATTGCCAAAGGCACGCCACGTGCCACATGCACTCCCAGTCAGCCCTTTGCCCGACCTGCCACACGAACTTGACTCAAGTGGCAAACACTTCGCCACTTGTTCGTCCACAGTTCCCCCCGATGCAGAGAGGGGGTAATTTCTCGATTGCCGCAAGTGCAATTTGCCCAAGGGCTGTTCCAGCTGGGTGAGCCAAAGAGTTCACAACAACTGTAACTGCAACTTTCGATTCGATGTTAGTCACATTTCTCATTTCTAGAAAACTTCGGTGGTCCCGCGCGCTTTGTTTGACTCGCAGACAATGCAACTGTCATATGTTGTCATTTCCAAAGATACTTTTATTGTGAAACAAATCGACGGCATCTGGCTGAGCTACACTATGGCCTCCCAAATCCGCAGGGGGAACGAGAGAACGCAGCAGAGTATCAAACAGATTCCATGAATAGACGATGATGACTTGTAGAACTTGAACTGCGCTGCCCTGCCCCACAGATTCCACACACACAGAGAGGGAGAGAGAGAGAGAGAGCGCGCAAGAAAGAGCGAGGCTTGCACTAAAATGATTTATGCTCACGGTGTGTGCTGCCATCGCCTTTCTAGTCTCCCTCCCCTTTCCCTTTCCCGCGCACATTACTCATGGCTAATTTGCATATTGCTTGGCAGCTAGAAAGAGAAAACGAAACAGAAAGAGAAATAGCAGCAGCCACAGGATCCCAGTAGGTTCAGGACAAGCGGCACACTTGAGAAAATGCATAAAAGGAAACTAATTAAAATGTTCGCGCCTCAAATTTCCCTGCCCCTCCCTTCTTTCCGCTGGCTTATTTATGGCTCGCTCCATGAATGTCTTTCATATGGAGAAGTCAGAAATATTACCTCTCCTCGCCTGTCGTCTCCTTTGCTTTCCCATTCTTTCTTTATGGCTGACAAATGGGACACTTAAATGCGAGTTTCCTTCGTTTGTTGTGTACATTCAAATTATTCATGGCTATTATTTGAATCATTTCTGTAGTTCAAGAGGATCCTCATAAATGCCTGATTCTGATGACAGTATCAACAAATACTTGATCAAGAGGGGCTTGTGTTACAAACATATGTTTGAGTTTCTATGATTGTGCTACAATATGAATATATTTGTATATATAATATATATTAGTATTATATATCTTAAATGATCAATACCAACTCTTAAGAATATGAATGCAGTTTCCTCTTTTATGTTCCTATCATTTTACAATTCAGACAACCTGACTTGATTGTTTAGTAAGTTTAAGTGAAAAACTATAGTATTATATAATTTACATAGGATCAATCTGAGGACTTATGCCGAGAATGCAAGGATATGTCTGTGTAAAAATCCTCTATAAGGTCTTGCACATTCAAATAGTCTTTTGAATTGAACTGGGATGCTATCGATAGCAAGCATAAGTCAAGGTTTTCAATGTTTTTAAACAAAATAATGAATACTATCGCGATAGTACTTAAAGTACAAATCAAATACATATTTGTGGAATAACGTATGGTATGCTCTTTTATCGCAAAAATCAGTCAAGCCAGGTTTGACAGGTTGTCCAAAAAACAAATATTAATTGTGATATAACGTTCACTATTGAAACAAAAAAGTCTATAGTGGCCTCTCCCACAATTATTCGATATATTGAAACTATCGTAGGTGGTCGACACAGCTCCACTTTAGAGCCTCAATTCGACATAATAGAGAACCAAGAATCACTTGTTATTTGTTGATATTATCAGGCCCATAGTTAGCTGCAAGTAGGGTATTTGGTGCACAAGAACTTCTAACTGCCAGGACTCCTTTGATACAAACAAAAAAAAAAGGATTTTAAAAGGTATTAATTTCGAGAATTCAATTCCTTTATTACAACCAAATATATTTTTGTAATCCGAAATTTATTTAACAAGGGCTCCTGAGAATAATTTAAATAAAATAATATAATAAATATATAATACATAGAATAATAGTATAACATAATACAAGCTCAATAAATTTCAATAAAACGTCAAAGAGCAAATCCGTTAAATACTAAAACATATACGCAATAAAGTTATCTCCTTCACATTACCCATAGAATATGTGATGAGTAAATAGAAGATATATTGAGTTGTATCTTCTCGCTTATCTCCCATAATGATCCTACTAATTCAGGCTCGACTTTCTGTTGTGTGACCCCGAGTGGTGAACTCTGTCATCTCGTCGAGCAACTCGTTGTCATGGCCAGAAGTCAATCCGCAGAGCAATTGTAATGATGAGTGAGTTCGGGTTCTGCTCGGGTGTTTGTACAACTTTGCTAATCCCTTAAGTCACTGCGAGCATTTAATTGTCAAGCTGGAGGGAGCGGTGAGGGATTACTAAGCGATTGGTTAGTGAGCCTGCCATGTAATCCAATTGAAAACAATTGAAATTTACATTCTGAGTGATTTTGAATGGCGACAAAAATAAACAACAGCGCGGAATGGAGGAAGGGAGGAAGAGAGGAAGGTGTAGCATGAGGTGTTCTAGGACAGCTGGCAGACCAAGCACACAGTCCCTGGGCCCAGAACCCGTGGAGAATAGCCCGTGATAAAAGGGGTTAATCGAAGTCGGACCGTCGACCGAGAGAGAGAGAATTCGCTCGGGAACGGATTCCCGGCACGGATTTTGTGGTCTGCGCGGCGCTAATGAGGGACGCATTTTTTCGGTTCGGAAAATTTAAATTTTTCAGAAAAATCAAACACTTGGAAGACTTGGACAGGGGATCCACTTGGTTGTAAAAGTTTGCTGCAACATTCTGTTAATTAGGGACGCCAGGGGAGATATTTTGTTGCCCTTTTGATTCGAGCATTAAATATGGATGTGCCTGAGGATTCCACGCCTTATTGACTCGTTCAATTCTGTTGGGAGACATTTCGACTGTCACTTGGTGCTCCACAGCTGGAGATTGGGATGAGGATCCACTGCAGGCCCCTCCCCCTCTCTCTCTCTTACTGCACTTGAAGCTAATTCGGAGGCTCGTTGGGTTATTTGCTCAGTGTGGCAGGCATGACAAGCTAATGAGATTAAAACACCCCTTAAATTAATTCACAGAAGTGCAAACAAACTCACATGTGCAACATCTCATTCCCGCACTCTCCCTCTCTCTTCTCTCTCTGTCTCCCTCTCGCTTTAGAGTGCAGAGAAACCGCAAATGCGGAAAATGCAAATCGTTTGCCTGCCCGCCCCTTCCCATCCCTTCCCTGACGAGGCGTGAAAATTTGTGGGCGGTTTCGCTTGTGTTTGTGATTCTAACATGACATGACCCGATGCTAATCTGGAATGAGTAGGTACTCGAGACTGACTGACAACTTGTTCAGGCAGAGCGGGCAGGCAAGGCGAAGACGGTAATGCAGTTTTGACTTTGTCATTTTGTGCACTGATCATAAATTAATTCCCTACAAATGACAGTAAATATTAAATTTAATGAAAAACTTAAATTAAGAAAACGGTATGTTTTGGTTTTATTATATTTAAATATATTTAATGTCAATTATAAAATTACATACAATTAAAATGTGATTAAATGGAATTGATAAATGAAGATAATTAAATAAAATAATGATAGACGAAAAATGTAAAGATAAAGAGTTAAATTATTATTATTTCATTTGATTAATTTTATCAAAATATCATAAGATGGACCATCTGTTTTATCTGTATTATTATATTCATTACTTATTTATTTTAAACTTGGTTTATTTAATTTACATACATCGCTGGTTTGAAATATTAAATATACATAAACTTAAAGTTATTCCACAAAATTTTTTAATATTAAATTTTAAAGTTATTTTTATTAGTCGATTTAAATTGATTAATGTTGTTCAAATTTGTTATCAGCAGCAAAATTGTAATCAGCAAATAATTAATTTATAAAAGTGCTCTACATATATTTATCAATATTATATATATGTATGTACATATATATTTCAAAAATATAATAATATAATAATAATCGAACTCAAAACATTTTAATAAATATAACAATAACAATTTTTCTTTACATTCATAGTTCGAATTTTGAAATTTCTCACGCGCCCTCGGCACGTAGTACATGCAGTAATTCGTTCCACAATTCCATTTATTCCACTTTGCACTGCTTGCCCACAGAACCACAGGCTGCTGCACTGCTTTACGAACGCTAAAGAGCGCCGCACACTCGCACTCTCTCCGAAAAGTTACTCTCTTTAGCAGGCGGATTGAGTAGCATTCGTATCGCCTCAACCAATCAGCGACGAGCAGACAATGACATTTTGTTTCAATTCCCGAATGGATTCACGTGGCTACCACAGTGGGATGGGGCGTTGACACATTGGTTTCTACGGCTGCTTGTGCTACTCTGGAAGTGGCTGGGGCTGGCACATTGGCAGCAGCTGCCTGGGAATAGCTGTAGATAAGCAGCCGGCAAGGGGGACCTGCTCTTGGCCCGAGCGGCAATGGCTCAACGGGCTTGTCTGGCAACATGTCTCCTAACCAGCGGCCACCAGGCACCCACTTGGTCGGGTACGTACCTCTGTGCCAATTCGCTGCGTTCCAGAGCCCCACAATAGATCAGCGTCGGCGTCCTGCTGCAGTGTTAACCTGCAGACACACACACACACACACACATATGTATATTCCGTCACTCCCTCTCACTTGCACTCTCTCGCACTCTCTTGCCCATTGTTTCGCGCTCGTTCCTTTGCTCTCTCTGTCTTTCTCTCTCTCTCTGTCTGGCATAGCGTCGTCATCGTTGGTGGATGCTTGCTGACAGTTCGGCTCTCGGCGGACGTGCAGAGGCGCAAGAGTTTCCCTTTGGCCTGAGAAACCACCACTCCCGGCGATAGGTTAGATTTCCATTCGCTTAGTTCCATCGTCTCATGTCTTATTGTTCTGCACCCTCTCCCTCCCTCTCTCTCTTTCTCTCTCTCTCTCTCTCGCTCTGTCAACGACTGTTGCCCACTGTGCTCCTGCGGCGCACACTCGTTTCGTTTCCACTGCGACTTCAACTCTCGTTGGTCGTTGCGGCTTCACTTGCGCTGCCTTTGTCGCTTGCTGCTGCCGCTGCTGCTGCTGTTGTCGTTGGCGTCGCTGTTCGTAGCTGCGCAGTTGCCTTGCTGTTCGGTTGCAGCAGCATCGCAGCGGACTCGGATTCAGTTGGGGTTTAACAGCCACTCGGGACGGTAGCGCGCGCCGCTTAAACTTGTTGCGAGACCAATTTTCCGAAAATCCCAAATTCTCCACGGTGCATTGGCACTTACACAGAGGGCAATCCCACAAGAACACCCACACACACTCACACTTACACGTGCATACATATCTAAATACACACACACAGAGCTAAACATTGCTAGGGAATTATCGAATCGAGCCCCAATTACAATTGCCTTCAGTGTCGATTTGTGGCGACTTGTGCGTCGGTATCGTGTCAGTGAATCCAGTAAAACGCAGCTCCCAGCCTCCGCTCCGTATCAGTGCGCGTATCGTCTATCTCCCGAGAGAGATCCAGAGTGACCCAGAGAAGCAAACAAACAGTCGAACAGAGTTGACCCATTAAACAATTAACAATTAACAGTCAAACGAGCTAATAAACAAACAGAGAGTTAGTAAACCCGTGATCAGTGTGTGCCACGAATCGCAGTAGGAGTCGCAATTGCCACAGAAACATTCACCACGGCTGCCACAATTGCAACCACGCCCACCGCCAGCAACAGCTACACGAAAGTGAGCGACTATCCGTACGCCGATCTCCACCAGCATCATCACTTCGCTAGCACAGCGCCCCTGACCAGCGCCGAAGGCTTCAAGCTGCGCTCCGAGGAGCCGGTGCCGGGCTTCAGCTCGGCCTCGCCGTGGCCCACGCTGGAGCTGGGCATGGAATGGGGACGCAAGCTCTACCCCACGGCGGGCCCCAGATCAGCAGGCGGCCTCATGTTCGGCCTGCCACCTACGGCGGCGGACATGAATCAGCCCCGAGGACCCATGACATCCCTCAAGGAGGAGCCCCTCGGCGCCGGACGCTGGGCCATGCAGCCAGTTGTCGATCAGACCAAGTAAGTAGAGCAGTTACAGGACGGGACTTGATTAAAGTGACAGATGAAGCTTTGTTTGTTTGCACTCCTTGTGGTACCTTCTACGATTACCAGGAGAATGTTCCTTGACTAGTTCTGGTGCCTTCTTTTAAACAGTGAATACTTTACAAAAGTTTCGATTAAACAATATTTATTGTACCTTTCTACCAAAGAAGGTAGCTACTGAAAGGTGCTAATGTAACAGTCAGTAGGAGGCGTGAAAGTTCCAACAATGTTCTGGGATTCAAGATGCAAAATTTGTACATTCTTGAGGAGCATCAGGAGTTAACTCGATTGAGCCATGTCCATCTGCCTATTCGGAAGTCCGTCTCTCTGTTTGTCTGTATGAACACACAGATCTCTGCTATTAAAAAAGCTACAGAAATCAAATTTGGCATAAAGGTTCCTGTGTTTCTACTGCATAGATTAAGTGTATTTTATTTCGAGTGCCACGCTTACCGCCTACGCAAATCAATAAAGTAATGTTTCAATTTGATTTGTAAGCAACGTGTAAAAGATAATACTTACTTACTTTGACAAATACTTAGCTGACTTTAATAACTACCTATACTTCAAACTTCAGTCCAATCGGACTATAGCGTTCGTTTAGCAAGTCAAAAACTTTAAGGTATAATAATTATCGTGCTCAAGCTCTTTGTGGTGATCGGGAGTCGTGAGTTCAGAAGGCAATTGATTTGTTATTTCGTCACAACAAACTTCTTATCCGTATTGCTTTCAATCCACTTAGTATTATCTGAGGTGTTAAAAAGTTTCCAATGCTGCCAAAGCAAATAATATCAAGAAAGAAATCATGAATTGCGCCTTAAGATTTATCGGGCGCTCGTTTGTTTTCTTCTTGTTGTCGTTTTTGTTTCCCTTTTGCTTTGTTTTTGCTTGCTCTGGCAACATTCCTAATTGATATCAGCAACATTTAGCATGTTGCGGCAACACAAAGTTTGGACAAACAAAAAGTCTCCAAAAAAGCGTTTGTTTACTTTAGGAAAGCCGGCAAAGTCCGATGCGGATGCGAATGAATACCCCGGGGGGAGTTAATCGCAAAAAAGGTAGTCCGGGGCTTTTTATGGCCGTCTTCTCTACTCCCCTGTCAGCCCTGCACCCTGGCAGTGCCCACAGACTCTTGAAGCCAAAACAAAACACAGAGAAAACAGAGAAGCACAAATTCCACTCAAAGTTCCACTCAAATTTACTCACGCAGCCCGAGTGTGGCTAGACATCTTGATGGGGGCGCCGCACGCACTTTCCGGGGTTGACTTCTGATGCCGGGATACTCCCGGCGCCCTGAGATGAGTGTGCGTGTGTGTGTGTCGTTGTGTTAGACTGTGCGTGCTTTTTTTGGGGGGCTTTGTGCGCTCAAAGGGATGTTTTGTCGGCGCTTCACTTTCGTTTTTACTTTCGCCTTGGCGTTCATTTCAATTGAATTACAAAGAAGAGCGCCCCCGGCCGTGGGGTACGGGATACGGAGTACGGGGTGGCTAGGATTGCTCCGGAAAGCTTCTCCTTGTTGGCCTGTTTGTTTAGTTGTGTCTGAGATGTTTCTAACGTGAGATGTTCGCGCCGAGAAGAAGTGCGCGTGTGGCCGATATCGAAACTGCGACTCTCAGTGCCTCCTTGGTGAAGATGACAGCGGGCTTTCATTCCGTGCATTCAGCGACGGCAAATCAGCAGCCAACGCACTCACATTCGCATTCGCAATCGCAATACTCGAGTACTCACACTCACAATCAGACGAGCAACAGACTCGAGCATCATCAGCATCTGCTGCACGAGGACACTCTGCAACAGGATCACAATCACAATCAGACACTGAACAACAAGATAATGCGCTGCGACGTGAGGTAAAGATTTCAATTGAAGTGAAGTATGAAAGTATTCGAAACCCTTATCTCCGATCCGATAACAAAACTATTAAATGGTTGAAATACATATTTGATTGTTTTTTCTGTGAAAATGTAATAGTATTTTTCATTTTCATATTTATGCACGTAAGGTAAACATTTTTTATGCGAAATACAATAAAAATCTTATTTCTTATGCATATGAAAAATAGTTTGAGAAGGTGTAAAAAATAAATAATTTATTAATTGAGACAAAGATAATTCAAGCAAGTGAATGGTTTCGAAAAGTTAAATGTGAATCAGTTTCATTTTCATGATCAAAAACAAACAGTAAACATGTTAATTAAATGAAAAATTTCAAAGTGTCTTGACAATTTTGTATATTTCTTTGCTTCTTTTAGTAGTAAAACTATATTCCAATAACGTAGCATATGAAATGAAACAAACTATTTCTGGCACTAAATAAAAGCGCAGTAAAAACGAGAATACTTTTCCCAAAATGATCTACAAAGATACATAGTTATTTGAAGAGTGAATATACATATTATTTGAATTTTATTAAAACTAACTTAAAACTTGAAAACTAATGCAAAAGCCTTTAAACAGTTAATACAAATAGGATTGATGAAGAAGTCTACTGTCTTAGTTGACGTTGAATAAATAAATAAATAAAACAAGAATAAATACACCAAAATTATAATAAATATAAAACAGTGACTCAAACGTATATTTCTAACTGAAATAATTGCAATTTACGAATTTGCTAAACACAATTTCAAAAGAAAATCAAATGCAACTTGAACTTTATTTATTGTTTGTAATGAGAACAAGTTTCAGACAATGCAACTGAAAAGTTTGGCTGAGGAATAAATTCAGAATTATCGGTCGAGTCACTGTGCTTGGGCCACTTTTATTTATTTATCTATTGTCACATATTGTAGTAAGTTATAGTGCAGACACACACTCACACACACACTCAGCTACATGAGTGTGACAACTTCGATCATAAATCAGAAATATTTGAAATTTATTTCAGCAAAGATTGCTGCAAACTGCAATCGAACAGGAGACCAAGCCCACTCCCAAAGCAACCCAGTTGCAAGCCCAACCCCAGTTCATATACCGACAACAATGGCCATAAAATGTGCTTAACAGTACAAGAACAACAACAACAACAACAACAACTTTGTAGAATATTGTAAATAAAGTGTTCTTTTTAAAGGACCTTTCCAGGATGCGATGAGTGCAGTCGAAATGAATTTTCACGTGCGCGGAATAGTCAAAACGTGACCACGAGCAGTTGTCCCCCTCCCAACTTAGCTGCTGCCCTCTCTCCCTCTCCCACTACCATCAGCACTCCCACAATGGTCACCTGGGCATCGATTTCCGACAATTAAATGTTGGCATAATAAAATCAACAGCAAAACGGCCACAAAACGTTTTTCGCAAATTGGCGGCAAGTGCAAACAAACTGAAACGATTCGAATGAAAAAGTCCACAATGCGACCAAGTCGGACAAAGTCAACAATCGAGTGTTGCTTACTGCGCTCCACAATGCTTAGTTCCCAGTCCCCCTCAGCCCCCCCTTAATCCCCCTATCCCTCATGCCTGTAGACAGTGGCGCAAACGCGGGAACAGTCGCTGTTTTTTATTCACCTGCCCATTCTGCTGTTCAATTTGAAACGGCGCCATAACAATAACCTTTCGCCCGGAATGTAACATGTCTGGCATTTACGTATGTGTCGTTGTGTTCCCCTTACTCCCCTTACTTTCCTCTCCCACTCTGAACATTAGAGTCAGTAGAGTTGTGTGTGGGCCACCAATTGCCATTTGAATGCCATCGAACGGGCCCTACAGTTCACCTACCTGCACCTTCCACCTTCCCAACCCACCTAGGAGTAACTGGCATCTCCGCTGTGCATTGTCCACCACACGGAGTCCTGACACATCCCTGTTGCACCAACCGATTGTGGCACTGGGCCTCAACAGCCGCAAATTGTCTAATTTCATTTGTTTTCACAAATTGCTAAATTGAAATTGCATTTCTCTTGCAAATTCGCCATAAAATGTGCAATGGTATTTTCTAGGTTCGATCTACTCAATCCATTTGAAGATATATCATTTCTATATACCTTCTAGTAGGACTTTAAAGTCCAGTAAATTCACTTGCTATATTAATTAAATTCATTTATTCAAAAAATCAAGACAGCTGTAAGGACCTTTCTTCTGGACCTTAGTTAGAATATTTCCCTCTGACCTAAGTTAGAATTGGTTCCTCTGAACTAAGTTAGAAATGGTTCCTATGACCTAAGTTAGAATAGGTTAATCTGACCCAAGTAAGAATAGGTTCATCTGACCTAAGTTAGAATAGGTTGCTCGGCTCAATAAATATTTGACAAGCTTGGGAATTAAACACTGAAGTTTAAGGATAAATCCTGGATTCGTTTCGTTTCGATTTACAGAAGTTATTATCCAAATCCTTCGGGAAGTATGAAGTAATATAGTATTAGTAATACAACCATATTCAGTAAGTCCGTTGTACAAACAGTGTTGACATAACTCAAATTGCGTAGAGTGCTCCTTCCCTTCCCCTCTCATGTTCGATTCTGCGGGTGCGGGGTAGATAATTTCAAGCGATTTATCATTGTGACTATCATTAGCTGGTCCCAGTCGGACCAGGTCGGAGCAGGTCGTCTGGCATTATCCTTTGGCAAATGTGTATATAATTGCAGAGAACGTAAGGTGCCAATGCAGTGGGGGAAGGAAGGGGACGGCATGTGCGATACTTCTTGACATTTCCTGAATAAATAATAGAAATCTGATAAAATCAGCATTTTCTAAATTAAATTGTTCGTTATGCATACGAAACGAAAAACGAAACGAAACGAAAGCGCAGCAGGACAACTCGGCCGTGTCCGAGGGTCGCTGCTCCTGCGGTAGTTAGCATTGTCCGGTAATTGCGCTGACAGCCACAGACAGAGGCGCAGCGGGCGGAGGCAGAGGAGGAGGGGGAGACAGAGACATGACTCTGCCATAAGGTGAGCAGCAGCAATGACTACAAGAGCGCAACCAGGACACAGGAGTATCGGGAGTTGTACTGCTGACATTTGGCATATGGAGTGGACAAGCCTTTGGTCCAACTACATGTCCATGTTACAGTGTGTGTGTGTGTGTGTCCTAGCTATGGTCTTATAATTACAGTGTTTGCTTGCCCCACATAACATAAATATTTGTTGTTCTTGGCGAACTGACGACGAGTTGCTGTCCCGATCCCGTTCTCCTCCTCCTCTTCCGCCTTGTACAGTCCTTCAAAGCAACCCCCTCTGGCTGGTGTGTGTTAATTCTTTTATTCATCAGGATTATTGTGTCACGTTGAAGTTGCTTATGCGCTTTTAATGATAGCTGTCACCGTACTCCGGACTCCGGCCACCAGACCAACTGACCGCTAGACACTATCCCGTCCGGCCTGGCTGCTGGTTAAATGTCACTGTCAAGTAATTGAGTTGTCCGGCTAGGAATGGGGGAAGGAGGGAGCAGGGCAGCTAATTGTCCCGACAGACCCTCTGTTTACAGTGCTAATAGCATAATTAGATGGCTCTCGAGTAGGCCTGCTTTAAACACACACATATCTCTCTGCTCCTAATTGCAGCCTGGGCATCGGCCGCGCCCACTTCGAGAAGCAGCCGCCCAGCAATTTGCGCAAGTCCAACTTCTTTCACTTTGTGATTGCGCTCTACGATCGCGCTGGCCAGCCCATTGAGATCGAGCGCACCGCCTTCATTGGCTTCATCGAGAAGGACTCGGAATCGGATTCAACAAAGACCAACAATGGCATCCAGTATCGCCTGCAGTTGCTCTATGCCAACGGTGAGTAGAACACCTCCTTCATCCCACTGTGCAGTGCGCCAATGGAGTCTCTAATGAATGGGTTTCTTTCTCTCCTCCCTAACAGGCGCCCGACAGGAGCAGGACATATTCGTCAGACTCATCGACTCGGTTACTAAAGCGGTAAGTTTCCATACATACAATATGATTATATTTAATTCATTTAATGAAAGTCTGTCATGAACTGAATGCAGTTTAAAGTGATATTTAAATAGATTTGTTAAGTTTATATTTAAGTAGTGCAGGATTTTTTATGACTCTCTATTCTTAATGAATGTAAACCTTAATTCCTATACCCGCTAACCAGACGCTAGAAGACTATTACAACTTTGTGCCAACCGAAGATTAATGTAACAGGCAATAAAACATTTTTGAACACACATAACTAACATCGTTTTGCGGACGTATTTAACCATTTAGAAAATTTTATTGATGAGTATTTATTATTTATCAATAAGTCCTGTAAAACAATATATAAACTTTTGAAGTATTAAAGTACACACTAATATCACACTAACTTAATCTAAATGCAGCAGTAATTGATCGATAAGAACTCGCCTGGAATAGAGTTGAGTAACACCTTAAAATGATTCTTCATTTCCATTTTCGAGCACTGTTCGCACAGTTAGAACCTAATCGAAAAAGCACTTAGTTAGCTGCACACTGAGGGGAAAACTACACTCGATGGTCGAGGAAAGCTTCAATGGAGATTAATTTCAATACACTTAAACTGAACTCCTCCCACTGCCCCCTCATAGTGTCCCTCTGTCCGGGCTGCTGCTGCTCATTTTTTAGCCGAGTGTTTTGTGCCACGCAATCGAAAACTAATTCCTTCCACTTGGCTGGCCGTGCACACTCGGGGTCGCAGTGCCGCCTTGGGTTTTGCTGATTCGAGCATAAGTTGCATTCGAAATTGATTGTCACGGCTAATTAAGTGTGTCCCGTGTCCGGGCTACGTGCGCAGTCCCAATAAATTGAGTCCTCAAACGGTTCTTCTCCTGGTGCTGCTGCTGTTTCTTGTGCTTCTGACCAGCCAAACGAGCAATTCATTCACTCGACGCGACGCCGTCAGTCGCGCCTCCGAAAGGGGTGTAACATAGCTAACACGACGACTATGGCAGAGTGCGCTACTGCGACTTCGATCCGGGGCCCAATCCAATTGAACATGGTTAATGCGCTTTGTTGTGGGTGCCCGAGTGCCTGCTGGATGTGCGTTATCCTCGCTGCAGGCTCTACCAGTGCACCATATGTCAGCTTTGTGTGGCCTAATGCGTGTGCGCTGCCTCCGCCTCCGCCTCTGCCTCCCACCCCTGCCTGTGCTCCCCCTTTCCCAGTCTCCTGTCCCCTTTTTCAAGGGCAATTAATTTCTCGAGTGACAAATTTTTATAGACGTTTGTTCGCCTGTCCTTTCGTGCTTTCTTCTTCGTATTCCATTATTCGTTCGCCCACTGTGGGCGTTGCTCTCACCCGATCGCAATAAATTCATCCACAAATTATCGATACCTCCCGCCAAAGCTGAACCCTGGTCACCGATGTCAGGAAACCCATTAACTGCGCAGTTTCAGAGAAAATGAAATTTAATCACATAATATTTGGGAAAAAAGAAGCTCGTTTCGAAAGAGATATCCATGTAAACGTATTATTTATGTGAACATAATAATAATCAATAATCAATATATATTATAAATATATATCTTATATTATACATAGTATTATTTCTAATTTTTTGTCAAAATTCAAGAAATGAAGCTCGACGCAATAGAATCGCTTAGTAATTATAATATTGTATAAAGACATTCCCTGACAGATTTAATTGCAATTTTATGCTAATAAACATCAGGTTTGAGCCTTAAAAATTATTTTCATATTGCAAACACTTTGCTAAGACATATATATCTAGGAATATTTATATGCAGTTCATCGGATTTTTTTTTGAATTGTTTAAAATACAAAAATTAACAAAATAAAGCTACTGAGAGCTTGTTCTCTAGATATTATTTGTAAAAAGTTCGCCAAGATTTATTTGTTTATACAAATTGGCTACATTTCATGCCAATTTGAATATTTTTATGATTAAAAGCGACATTACGATAAATCATTTCCAATGCTGAGACCTTTGGAAAAGCGATAAGAAAAACTGGGGTTTTTTGAACATATTTAAGTAAATTATTATTGAAATATATATGTATGTAATTAAGTACACTAGTCGGCATGCATATTTAAATAGTCTTTATGGAAAATATATATAATATTTGTTTAATACAATACTTTAACTAAGTTTGCCACACAATTGTTATGTTTGATAACGCCAAAAACTTTAATCAAACAATGTAATGCCGACAAGTTTATATATGTATATGTATGTTTCTTAAACCCCCCAGTTCCTATATATTGCAAAGTATTCAAGAAGTTAAAGAAAATAAAATAATAAATAATCATTTTATAATCACCTTATTTTACAAGGAATGAAGCCAGCACTGTAAGCAATATAATCTCTTTAATGAGGTTTACTCATACATATAGAGACGAATAATTGAACTGTGTTGGCTCAACTTTTTTTAAACAAACCGAAATGTTCCCAAGAATTTGGATATTCATCCTCCCTTAAGCGACCAATTCCTAGCTGTCAGCCAGATGTCAGGCAAGTCCAAAGCTTGTTGCAAATACAGAAGTCAGAGAGCAGGGGACGAGCAAAAGAACAATCATTTGATAGGATTAGTTTGGCATGAGAACTGAGCTGAAAGCAACGAGGCTTCCACCTCGACCTGTTCAGATGCCATCCCTTTTTTTTAGAGCACACGCGTGGCGGGACGGCGTCAACATTGCTTTATCTAAAGCACAAACAGTGCGTAACAGGTATATAAGCAGGAGGACCGGGGATAACAGTTCTCTCGTCTACAAAGTGAAATTTGAAACTGTAGCAGAAGTATTGCGATTAAAAAAGATCGCAGTGTGCAACGCGACATTGTCTTAGGCATTGATGTGAAAGCAATGAGAGCGCAGGACAATTGTCACGTGCCGCAGCTCAGGCAGTGCCCGAACCCTTGCCCCGTGCTCAGTACGCGATTTTATCGACCTGCCCCCTTCATTCGACGCCTGTTTCGTTCTTGTTTGGAGGCTGGCAAATGTAGCAAATCATCGTCATAATCATAATTACATTCGATCAGATAACCGACGATATAACACACCCAACCTCAATGTCTATTCCCGTCTATGTCCGTTGTGCTACCACGAGGGCAACTGCAATACGAGCTAACGAGCCGCAGCACCAGGCCGAGGACGGCTCAATTGGTGCGGCGCTTGCTTCATTTGCGCGCTCATATTTCACTGTGTTCGCGTTCGCTTCCTGGCTGTGGGCCCAGCATAAAACAAAAGCGAGCGACAACTGCCCAAAATCCTTTGGTTGCCTCTTGCATGCGCTGCTGAAATCGCGCTTATCACGATTTACACGCATTATGCGGCCGGCCAAAAAAGCGCAGCGAAATTCTAAACCGAAAAAGCGAAGGGTGATTGCCAATTGGCGATAGGCGGCGATTAATGCAGCCAGATAAGCGCATGCCAATGTCAATCTGGGTGCAGACGTGGATAGGAGAAGTCTAACAATCTACAGCCTGTTGTCCCGACGAGCTAATGAGCCATCTAACAAGTAGAGCTGTGGTGACCATTCTCGATGTAACGATGTAGCGAATATTATGGAGTGTACGATAGTATTCATCACTATATTATGCAACAAGCATCCAAACCAGGTTTGACTGATATAATATTGAGAGCCCTGCGATCATTTTCATTAAAAGAGGATCCCTGATTCTCGAATATCGCGATCATATTAAATATTTTATTCAAAAACATCGAGTATATTAACTATCCCAGCTCTACTAACAACCAGCAGTGTTAGAGATGCGCACAGCGCAGTTTAGAACTGTTACCACGCTTAGTATTCTGTTAATAGATAAACAATAAGCGATAATACCATTTTTGGTATTTTTCAATATGCAATGCAAATACTGTTATTGACCTGTTTCGGACAATTGCGCATCACTAATGAATATTGGCACAACGTCCACCAACAACACTCATTCATCAAACGGCAGCCATTTGTGTCTTACTCTCACTCGCCCTCTCTCTTTTCATCTGCGTTGCGAAAGCAGATACAGACGCAGCAGCCTCCTGTTGTCTCTGTCTGTCCTACACCATTGCGCTCTTTTGTCTGGCTGCGCCGTGTTAATTAAGCGATAATATTAATTTGTATGTCAACACTTAAAAATAAAGCGCGAATATTTTCGATTAATAACACATTTCACATTTCATTTTGGCATTTTATCCAGTGCACTGCAGTGCACAGCAGCCTTTGTGTTTAATGTTGTTGTTATACCCTTACAGTATATACATATTTGCCAAAAGTTTGCAATGCTTAAAAGGAGGCACAGCCGAGTCCATGTGCCGTTGTCCTTCTGTCTGTTTGTTGCAACGCCAATTTGTCTCTATCGTGATGAAACATGGCACACAGACTCATTGTCGTGGACATAGGAATAATCTGTAAGGACTTAAAGGGTATAAAACCATCGGTATGCAGTTGTTTATTTTTGTTTGCATTGTTGTTGCAATAAATTCAACAGATTGCACGGAAAATCTCCACTTTTGCATCTCCACAGTGGGCGCCATTTTTGGTGCAGATTTTTTGGCTGCCACTGTACATTTATTGTTGTATATGCACATATGTATATGTAAGTATGTATGTATGCTTTGAGCGCGGCAATACGATTAAAAATGCTTTCACGGCAAGTGCATTTCCATTTCTGCGGTTAGCGACGCTCGACTGAGTGTGAAAAAAGAGAACTGCACTTCATATCGTTCTCATTATGCAAATGAAGTTTCCTGATGCTGCTGCTGCTCCAGTGATGGTCATGAGAGCCACATTCTCTAGTGAAATCAGAACAAAATAAAACCCTTTAGCTAGTTTAAAATAGTTAATTGTTAATAGTTAACAAAGAAACTCCAATAAAGTAAGGCTATTATCCAGGTGTATAAATTGCATAACTGTGCATAAATTTTGACTGATTGCACTGAAAATAGAGAATAATCAAAAGTTAAAACTACACACCTGTTAACTTACTGCATTCTGGCATCTTTAATTTATCATTCTGTTTAATTAAATCCGAAACTTCTGTTAACTCGAATGGCACCTTCTGTTAATTCAAACTCCTCCTTCTGTTAACTCTAACTGCTACTTCTGGTGACTCTAACTGATTCTTCTGTTAATTTTTACTGCTGTTAATACGTACAGTGTTGTATAATACTACAAATCGTACTTTTCATTTTAATTATATTACTTAAATAAGAAATCTTTTATAACATTTTGAAACTATTGTGCAAGCCTTTGGTCAACCTGAGTTGAGGAAAACATTTAAAATAAGAGGATGCGCAGATGTTGCATCCCATATGGATGCAAATGAGAGTCTTCATGCGAGTCCTTTGTGCTCGCCTTCGTGCGATTTATGTGGTACCCAGTACCCTGTACCCGGGACTGGGCTGATAAATGGAGCTTTAATAAATTAAGAGTAACCCTTGGTGTGATTTTTTCTGCACACAAAAGTTTTTGTTTGCGTTTTATGCTACTTTTTGCTGCTGCTGCTGCTGCCTGCGATAATTTATCTTGTTTGGCGAGATTTTTATTTGCACGTTAAATATGCAGTATGCAAGTGCGTGAATAATGCAAAGGCCGCTGCGCTTTTTATTTAAAAAACGATAATAGCAATTTGCAAAAATGAGAGAAAAAACAAAGCATTTAAGCGCACATTGCCGGCATTTTTATGCAGAGCGTTTAAATTTTAACGGCCCGTCAATCGGCAACTCTTCAGTTGGCAGTGGATCCCCCTCCTCTCTTTCCGCTTCCCTCTTTGGCTCGTTCTCGTCACATCATCACTCGGTTTTTTGTAGCTGTCTGTTGATTTTTGTTGCTTCCACTGTTTTTGTGTTCTCCGGATTTCCCATGCCAACTGCCGTTGTCCTGTTATCCTGCTCTCCTGCCGTAGCTTCGTTGGCTGCCATCCAGTCCGGGTGATAAATCGTAGTTTAAACGCTTTTACTCCAGTTTTAGTGGCTTTCGTTTAGTTTTTTATTAGATGCTCCATTTAGCGGCACTTTGCCAGTCAGATTTGTTCTGACTTTGCTGCCGCAGTAATTGTTTCATCCTCAGCCGCAACGATGATTGATTGATGGACTCGTGGCCAAACCTGCAAGCTCAGTGTGTGTCCTCAAAAGAGTTTTACATTTCTCAGTGGAATTTTATCGCATACCTTGCACCAGCTACACTTTATGCGGGCTTCAAACAATATCAATGTTGTTTTCTCCATTGAGTGAAGTTTTTTTCGATTACAAATCTGGTGAACTTGTATTTTTATACCCTCTACTCATAAGGTGGGGAGGGTATTAAAGTTCTGTGCCAACTAAAATTGTATGTAATAGGCAGAAGAAGGCGTGGCAGACCCCAACAAGTTTATATGTATATGCTTAGTCAGTATCAAAAGCACACACGATCTGTCTGTCTAGCAGTCTGTTGGTATTTCAGTCTGGATGTCTATCTGTTAGTCTATCTATGCGTTCTAGATCTAGCTCTAAGAGACTAAAGAAGTTATATATACCAAATTTGTGACATTATGCCCGTTTATTTAAGAAGTTTTGGTCAGTTGGGTAGAAGGTATATCACAGTCGAACACTCTCGTCTATGGCTTTCATATTTGTTTAAGTAAATCCTAATTGGGTGTGAGATATAATGTTTGACTTTCTAAAAAGAGAACGCTCAATATTAAGAACTGTCTTTTATCACTAAATATGTAAATACATAGGTCGAAATAGGTCAGTTTTACCTAAAACTAAAGTGTGAATGGAAACTATTTCAATCAGACTTAATCAGTGAAATGGTCTAACATCATTCAACCTTGAGATTTGGATTGTTCTTCTGACACTCGGGTCTAGGTTATGTTGTCCCCATAATGTGCGTGTTCAATCATACAACATTCTAATGTGCGTATAAAAAATGTTTTTGCAAAACATTGAAAGTCCATTAGTGTTTCGGAATAGCGCAAACATTTGTCCGAAATCCTTGACGAAGGATGCGCAGTGCTAAAGCTGCTCTATAATTAGCTGCACTTGTCCCACAAAGAAAACCACGAACCCAACTGGTTTCACTATTGGATATTGAGCTGCGACTTTGGGCGCATCCTTTACCGCATAGTTGGCGTTATCCCTGGCAGGAAGCAGGAACAGGAGCAGCAGCAGGAGCTTTGCTTGGGCGGAAAGGCAACGTTGTTAATGTTTTCCAATGTCGCAAGGGGAAATTATTAACGTAACCCACGGGATAACAAGGGATGATCATAATTTTGCTGGTAGCTCTGATGCTGCTGCTACCTAAGCACAGCGGGGGATGGGGATGGAGAGGGGTGCAGCACGTCGCCTGGTTGCAGGAAGGAAAATTAATTTCTGATTATCTGTTTGGCTTGCCCGGACGAGTTGTAAAAAGCAGAAGGATGATTCCGGGCGGAGACAGACACATGTACATGGGCAGTGGCAAAATATACTGCACATATGCTGATGACGTCACAGGCGGCAGAAGCAGCCACTCGTCCTTGACGTTGCGGCAAGTGGCAGCATTCGCCGGTGGTGGATGAATGAAACAATTGCGCCTCGGCTTGCCGTGCATCCAGTTATTGTTATTACTTCTGTACATGCATTTTTACAGCTCGTCCTGCAAGGACACTGATAGTGATGAATGAGCTCCGAGTTCCAGCAAGACCAGCAAGACCTGAGTCGGAGTCAGAGTCCACCCCTCGCGCATATGCCGTGTTTTTGCCAACTAATTCATTGGATGAGTGTTGGATTACCAACCCGCTTTAATCATTTTTAAATTAGAGAGCACTATGCGCCTTTTCCTGCGCCCCCTTCTCGGGCCAATTCAAGCGGCATGCGGCAGTGGTTGCATCGTTTGTTTATCTATTTGTTTTTGTTTGCGGAGGCGCACACACTCGAGAGCACTCCCCTGCCACACAGCCGCCGTGTGCTCATCTCGATCTCTGGAAATTGCAGCAGATTGTCTGACGGAGAGCTGCACTTGCGGTTTCCATTCCCCTGCCTTCTTGAGTGGCAAGTGCGTGTGCCCCGCACATGGCACGATTTTACGTAGTCACTGCCACACTGACACTGACACTAAAATGTTTTGGCCCCTCACCTTCCACCCCCTGTCTACTTAAACTTTTTTACCTCCTAAGCAAACACAAATACTGCGCAAACAAATAGAAACAGAAACAGGAACACAAACACAAATATGAAGTGTGCTCCCCCAGTTATTATTAGCCAAAAATTTGACCACCCGCCGCTGCGTTTAGGTCTCGCTTCGAGTGTGTGTAAATATTTGCACCCACTGTGTCCCATATGTCGCGCCTCCTTGCAACCCCCACTCTCGACTCTCGAGTAGTTGCACCGTAATTAGCATTTATGTGTGTTTGGCTTTGTGTTTGATGAGGGCAGGAGTTGATAACAGGTTCCTGTTCGGTCTGTTCCACAAGGTAAACACACAACGTGGCTAATCAATAGCAATAGATCAGCTATTAGCTCTACTCTGCTGCGCATTATAAAGGTAGTAGACAACTGCGCAGTTAAGGGAAGACCTTCAAGGCAGTACTGCAAGGGTAAATCAATTCCATTTCGAACGAGAAGAATAGCTAATTAATAATGGCAATTCTTTGACACATACTCGTATAGACAGCATTTATATACCATACTTTCAATCATAATCTTATCATAAATATCTCATTTGATTCCTTATAGTTATTTACAGCAAGAACATCCCTTTACTTACTTACAACAAATTCCTGCTGCAATGCCATACTATATATAAGAGTTAAGTTCTAATCGAAGGCCTTAACATTGTCAGTGTCTTGCTTAGATCTTAAGCCCCCCTATAAGTTTATCTGGCAGATGCCAGAACCATCTAATAAGCAATTACTTACAAATCCAGCGCACCCTTCACTTTCTCACTATCACCTTCTTCCTCTCTCTCTTTCTATTGCAGGCCATCATCTACGAGGGGCAGGACAAGAACCCCGAGATGTGCCGTGTCCTGTTGACGCACGAAGTGATGTGCAGGTGAGTCAAGGATTTCTGTCAATAATCTGAAAATGATTTGGATGCAACTTGGCATAGAACTTCCATGCTAAGTCACACGCTGATTGTAATCCACACCTTTGATTCCCAGTCTCGAGGGTGCTCAGTTGCTCCCTGGAGCTTTGCCCACTCGTTCGGCAGTCGATGCCAGTGCCTGGCTCTGCTCTGCTACGCTCATTTGTTTTTAAGCGTTTTCCGCGTGATTTTTCCACTACGCAGCTTTCATTTCGTTTTTCTTCCTTCTTTTTTCTTTTACGCTGTTTGCTTTGTGCTTTTGCGGCCGTTTCTCAGTTGGGGCCTGCTTTAATATTGTTGATTTTTAAGCTTGGCGACGCCTCGCCTTGCCTTGCCTCGACTCAACTCCCCTCTCCTCTTCCTTTCCTATCATGTCTGTCTGTCTGTGTGTCGACCAGGCCCATGCGTCCTTCGTTTTATTTTTACGCTCAAACGCACGCGAGCTGAAACGTATAAATGGCAGCCACTCGCCAGGATGGACCCCAGTTTCCCCCCTCCCCGCACTCTGCTATCTCTGTCTCTTTCTATCGCCATCTAGCATCATCATATCTCTGGGCAGTTCACCCTTCTAGCGCCCAAGTGCGGCTGACAGTTGAAGGTTGCCACGAAATAACCGAAATGTGTGAAGCTTTCGCTTGTTGCACGACTTGCAGATACGCTAGAAATGAATATCGTAGTGCTATCAATGCTATAGAATCAAAGAATATGAGCAACATTAATGATATATACCTGCAGTTAAAAAGTACCCTTAGCAACATAAAAGGAGTTATTTTTCATATCGTCATCTCCTCTTTCTATTCTATTTTTTTAATACTTTTGTAGAGTAAATGACGAAAATAAAATGTTGAATATTATTAGTGCTAAAATGCACACTCCTTTTACTTCGCTCATAGTTGTACATGCTGCTTGCTCTCTAAACCCTTTCCTCATTCATTATATGCTTGATCTCTAGCATTATCTATGTCATATATATACCCTATAAACACAGCTGCTAATGGGTATAAAACGGCACTGCAAACGTACAAACAAACAACAAAAAAATTACACAGATTCGTCCCCTTTAATCGCCCCACTCCCCCTCGTCCACCTCCCCCGTGCCAGTCTCCATCCCCTGCAGCTTCAGGGTGTGCTGGCCAGGCCGGCCATCTTTTATTATTTCGGATTGGCACCCAGTTTTTATGTTTGCGTAGCATTATCAAAACAAGGGGACAACGCACCAGCAGCAACTCCTCACAGGGGTTGACTCTGGCGCTGTCCCTGCTCCTGCCCCCTTCCTCCCGCAGCATCCCCTTCCTTCGTGGTTTAGGTTGCAGCTTTGGCTTGGCCAAGAAAGCAAAAATCAACAGCTTCGCGTAACACAAAGCAAATACGAACACAATGGCGCCGCCGTTGACGTCGCGCAGTCGGCAATGGCGTCTTCTTTATCGTTTGGCATTTCGCCCATTTTAGTCATCCATGTTTATGTTGCGCCCTGGACGATGCCAAAGCTCAAGCTTCAGCTAAAGCCACCCAGTTAGTGTGCCACCCCGTGCGTCCATGCCCCCGTCCCCCGACCCATATCTCATGCCTGGCCAGAGGCTGTACGACCAAAAATTACGCAGCCATTGAACCCAATTCGTATTTAAGAGTATCATTGTGTGTGTGTTTGCAAAAGATTTCGAAATGCATAAGCCAAAACAAGAAAGTTTGATGCGAAGTCTCACAAACAAGACAGTTAAATAGGCATGTGTAATGGGCTACACATTGACAGTATTTTCGCCTATCTGACTATAGAAGGTATTTCATTTGGAAACATCTATATTTTCCAATAACGTTCAGCGTTTAAAGATTAAAACCACCTTTACTTGAATCTATGTACTTTCTAACTTATTTCAATCTGTCAAAAAAATACAATAGTTTATAACTTCTATAATATGTACAACATTTTCCAAAATTATACCAAAACCTATAGGATAGAAGGGGTTTATCACTTTGTACCAACCTGAAAAGACACTACAAAGTGTATATATTCTTAATCAGCATCAAAAGTGGAGTCGATGTAGCCAAGTCCGTCCATCCATCTGTCTATCTGTCTGTCTGTCTGTATAAAAGTATATTTCTCAGCACTCATAAAAACTAGAACTACGAAACTAATATGAAAAAATATCTAAATATTGCGATTAGATTTTAGCGACAACCCTTCCGTAAAATGATAAAAAACCGAATTCCAAGCGTAATTTAAATGCAGGACAGTCAAATGATTTCTAAAAATTTGCATGCGATCGAATAAATAAGATAGAAGTAAATAAATTAAAAATATGTACTGATTTCGATGGCCCTCCCTGCAAAGTATGCAACACAAAATACACAAACATAGATGTATAATATGTATTTAAGAAATCGTTTTACTCAGGTGACTACCAATTATAACACAGTCGAACGCACTCGAGTGTAGCTTTCGTGCTTGTTTTGAATATATTCATGTCCGCGGTTTAATAATTTTATTTATTTATTTGTTATTTTCTTTCTTTCTTTATTTTTCTTTCTTTTTTTTTAAGTAAGACCTTAATTCCTGTATAATATTTGAATATGAATATGATAAGAGTTAAATCTTTAAAGATTTCTAACCAATTGATTCTCTTCTCAATTTCAATTTTGCTGCAGCCGCTGCTGTGATAAGAAGAGCTGTGGTAACCGCAACGAGACGCCGTCGGACCCCGTCATTATTGATCGGTAAGTAGCCAACAGCCGTAGTCGTTGTCGTAGTCGTAGTCGTAGTTATAATGTCAGTGCAACTCCCGGACCATCCTGGTCGAGGATGTGCCGCCACACAAAAGAAGACATTTTAAGCAGCTTTTCATCATCGTCGTTGGGCGCCTTTTTATTTTGCCTGTTTGTGGCTGCGGCTTGTATGCGTTGTATCGTTGATTTATTGGCATTATTATCAACTGCAATATAAAACATGATGCGGCAGTTGGCCAAATGAGGGACGGCCGAGGGGGGCTGGCGCTGCGAGTCGGCGAGACAGCAAGTGCTCTGGGAGTTGTGCGTTGAAGCTGCGAGCTGCGAGCTGCTTGAAATAAAGTTCGTCAAAATGGCAATGGCAAATTCTATTTTCATAAATTGTAAATCGAGACGAGTGCATAGCAATCCGACACCAGCAGCCGCAACCCCCGCCCGCCCCGCAGCTTCCTATCTCTAGCCAACTCTCATCATTGCGTCTTCCCCTGCCTCCTTCACGCGCCTGTCACGTGTCAGGCGAATTATGTTAATTGTATGCACATCCTTGGGAACTCACGCCCGCAGGCAGCAGTCACTTCTCTGCCGGGGCAGGGGCGGGGGCCGAGGTCGACCGCGCCACCCGCCAGCCGGGAGTGCGTCGTCTCTAATTGGCTTCGGAAATATTATTATTAGAAAATACAAATTGTTTGTGCAAAAACAAGAGCACACTCAGCGGGCGGAAAGGGGGCGTGGATAAGGATTAAGGTTGTTCATTTATTTTCAAACTAATTTTATACGAATCATGTCATGGAGTTTTAGACATAGTCAAGAAGAATATTTATTGCTAACCAAGCTAGAACGAATATGATTTAGTTGCTACTTTTTGGCTAGTTAACAATCAAATTTCGTTTAAGTTAATTCAAAATTGATCAATATAAAATGCAAAACTAATAGAATATTTGTTTTAGAGATCCGTGAAAAGCATTTCTTAAGTAAAGTGTAAACTTATTCAAATCTACGACATCTTCTCAGGCCCGTAGATAGGCGTGTGCAGCGTGTGCGGTGCACAAGGGCCCACAACCTGCTAAGGGCCCTCAGCAACCGAAATAAATTGAACAAGTTGCGTAAACTATTGTATACAGAAAGCATCAAGTTCAATTT
Source organism: Zaprionus davidi (assembly GCA_018903715.1). Lineage (NCBI taxonomy): Eukaryota > Metazoa > Arthropoda > Insecta > Diptera > Drosophilidae > Zaprionus > Zaprionus davidi. The sequence continues at coordinate 12,085,337 of JAEIGL010000004.1, read as the reverse complement.
GATGTCCTTAGTTTCTGTAATAGCTGATATCATGACGTTCAAACGGACGGAAATGTTTAAATTGACTGCTATTAATAATGAAGAAGAATATTATATATATTTTTCTCAAAAATTGTTCATAATTTTGTAAAAGTTAAATAGATAAATGATCCATGTAATTAGCATTAAGTTTCTCCATTTTTCGAAATATCTCATGAACTTGATACACTTAATATATGACAATAGAGCCCCCCAAAAAGTTTTGCTTATGGGCCCCCAAGACCGTCGCTACGGCCCTGCATGTTCGAGCATTGTTACTTCTACAATACTAGATACTTGTACATTATTATTCTACTAGAATATATACTAGATATATTACTACAATACTACTACAATATATACTTGATTATTATTACTGCAGTATATACTAGATACATTACGACTTGAATATATACTAGATAATTATTGTACTACTACAATATATATTAGCTGTATTAATACTACAAAATATACTAGATATTACATATTACTACTTGCACTGCAAATACATTAATTAACAGCAATATTAAGATTCTAATTGGTATTCAACAGATATTCAAAGTATTTAAAAGCTATTCCAGCAGAATTCTTCCATTTCTGTTGAGTTTTTCAGTAATTTTGCCATCTTTGGGTGAATCCTTCACCTTATAAGTCTCACCTGTAGTGCACGCGACCAACCTGTGAAGCGATATCACTTAGTCAATTGCATCGCACCTTATGCAGATAGGAAATACGAATCGGGAACAATCATCATCGCCATCATTATCATCTTGGGCACTGCCAGCTGTGGTGGTCCCTTCAATCGCCCTTTGGGTGTCTACAACTATTTGCCTATTGCCCGCATTTGTATAGGAGTGTGCTTGTGTGTGTGTGTGTGTGTGTAGCAGGCACCTAGATTGCCCACCGTGGTGGTATTCCGCGAAACGAGGCCTGAAATAGAAGACAAGAACAAAGACTTAATGATTCTATTACGTATTACGCGAGGCGCGTTGAGGGACGAGGAGACTAAGTTCGTGTCGGGCTCGGAGTCGGAGTCGGAGTCGGAGTAGAGCTTGCCTGGTTTTGCTGGCTGGCAATCAGACCATAATTGGTGTCATAATTAAATTTAATTGATTGTCGTTGTTGCTGTGACTCTCAGTTTGCAAATTAGGAAATACGCAGTAGAGAACGGCGCGACTCGAGTCGTATCGAGTCAAGTTGAGTCGAACGAGGCGCAATGAGTTCGGCAAGATCAGAGCTTCGAGCATTTATGATCTTGTTAAAATTACTCGGCGTGTTACGTGCTCCACAATGCCTTGCGGCAGCATGCCAATGCCGACGATCCGTTGCAAGAACAGTTATCGCCTGGCTGCAGATTGCAGATTACAGTCGGGGGACTCGGGCTCTCCACGTGCGCAGGCGCGACACTTTCCGCTCGATATTTACGATTATTAATTCATTTTTCGCCTGTTTATTTGCGCAATGCGATCGCAATGACGCGCGCCTTGTTAGCCGCAGCTGGCATTGACCAAATTGGTTAATCCCGTCGCATTCCCGGCCACCAGCTCGTAACTGGCAAGTGGCAACTGGCATCTTCGCCTCGGCACATGTCGCATTTGTCAGGCTGGCTGTAACTTTTGTCGGCAATGCCAGAGAGTTGAGTCCAAGGCAGAGCCGATCCAGAGGCGCATATCAATCACCTCAGCACACACACACACACACACACAACAATAAGAGCCAGGAGCGGCATGGATCAGTCAGACGAGGCTCTGCTCCCGACTCATTGATATGCCAGTAGATCATGCCGCCATGAGGCGAGCCCAACCCGAGCCCGGGATAATCTATGTGTTCGCAACTAAATTTTGCAAGGCCTACAAGCCTAAAGCGCTAACTTGGCTGGAGGTCCCGTGCATTTGCCACTCAACTGGCAGCAACAGCGACTCCTCATGTGGCTGCGATCGATGAAACTTGTCACTGGGCGCGCAACAATTGGAACTGATTGAAAATTCCGACTCCGAGGCAGGCAGGCAGCACACGGGCCCAGCACAGCCGCCTGCATTTCAAAGTGGTTGGCTAAGCCAAAAACTGATACATATGACAACAACCAGAAGACAACACCAATCTTCAGCTCTTCCAACTGCTCCTCATGTTGCTGCTGTTGCTGCTGTCGTTGCTGTTGCTGCCACTTGCCTGACGCTCGAACGTGTGCCGTGAGAGAGGCAGCAACAGCGGCAGCAACACGCGGACTTGGCTTTGGTCGCCACATGTTTTATTGATGAATTTCTGTTATTCATGCAACGATCTGCAGTTGCTTTAGAGATGCCGAAATTGCGCAGACAATGCGAGAAGCGCACAGTGGGGCAAAGCATATCTTAAATAGAGTAATCAATGCTGGCGACAATTCATTAAATCTGCTACTCTGACTAGATAAATAAATTGAATATTTATAAAAAAGAAGAAGAATATTATACAAGTCTTTTATAATACAATATAATTAATTATATTTATATATACATATATATCTTATATACTTATAATATATTATGGTATATTTAAAGTATATTCATAGACTCAGTTGCGTTTAATTAATACACTAAAAAATTGCTTTAGATATCAGTTATATCTAAATGTGATTTCTACTATATTACAACTTTCGATCTATCAAAATTGATGGAAAAGATAAAATGTATTAATTTCACTGTTAGTATTTCAACTAACTGCCACTGTGCCTAGAGAGCTAACCGTGGATTTGCAATTACCGGCGCAGGTGAGTGAGTCCTCGACCGGCTGATGCTGAGACTGAAGCTGCTACAGCGACAACAGAAAGAGAAGAAGAAGCAACAACAGCAACATCAGTTGCAGCTCCAGTTGCAGCTCCACAATCGGGGGCTCCTTTTATTTATGATTTGCGAGGACATTCGCGAGGAGGAGCATTGTGTGTATGTGTATGTGTGTGTGGATCGATTGCAACGCTTGCAACGCATTTTTGGTATGCGCTTCGTGTGTGTTCCATAATTAAGTGAATTTAAAGCGCACTTCGGCGGTGGTCGCCGTTCGCATTGTCGCCACCAGCAGAGGCAGCTCTGCACCGCTGCGATCTCTCTTTGCGGCAGCTTAACCAGTCAACTGTGGCATTTGTGTTCTTGTTATTTCTGTTGTGGTGTTGTTGTTGGCATTGTTGTTGTATCTTGTCGTTTGCGACATGTTCCGCATTTTTTCACACATTTTCGACTATCGTTCTTTGCTTTGAGTTTGTGTTTGTTTTTTTTTTCTTCTTGTTTGTATTTATATATTTTACTTTTATTTCAATTATAATTTCATTTCATCAATGCCATGCGCTCGATAGGCCCATCTGGCGTATGCGTAATCACGCAAATTATGCCGCGGTTGCATTGCAGGCACACGAACACACACACACACACACCCACACACACTCTCGATACACTTCTCGGGCTATTAACGATTATCGCGTGTCAACTGCCCGCTTCGACTTTTTAATTTGAGTGAATTGTGCTCTGCGCAAATACACAAAAAAAACGAAAAGAAGAACAACAACAACAGCAACAACAACAACGCCCATCTGTTGGTAAAAGCTAAAAAGTTCCATTTGGAACAGATTGTGCAACTGTCGCATCGGAAGAGGAACAAAAACCCAAGCGTACAATTCAAAATTTGCCGCTTTTGCATTTATCTACGTCATTGACATTTTCTTCGGTTTATTTCAATTTTCTATATATATTTTTTTTTTCTGGCGCAACAAATAAACTAAGTGCAAACTCACGAACAAATGTGAACAACTATGCCCCGCCCCCTCCTGAACCGACCAACTCACAGCCAACCGTAGTACCCCACTTAACCTCCCAGCAAACAACTCTCCATGCCCAGCCTCGAGGGCGACAAATAGAATTGACATTCTGTGGTGTCCAATATGCAAACCCAGATGGACACAGTGCAGGTCAAAATAATAAGATACGAGGGTCGTTTGATAAGTCCGTGACTTTTTGAATAAAATATATTTTTTTCGTCAAAGAAGCGTTTTATTTCTCAACATAATCTCCTTTTAGCTCTATACATTTAGTCCAGCGTTTTTCCAATTTTTTATTCCTTCCAAATAATAGGTTTTCTCAAGGCCCTCAAAATAGTCGTTTATTTCTGTGATGACCTCTTCATTTGACCCGAATCTCTTACCGCCGAGCCATTTCTTCATGTTTGGAAACCAAAAATAGTCACAGGGGGCTAAATCTGGAGAATATGCTGGATGGGGTAGCAGTTCGTAGCCCAATTTATGAAATTTTGCCATGCTGACTACACACGTGTGCACCCGTGCATTGTCCTGATGGAACAGCACTTTTTTTCGCCAAATGCGGTCGTTTCTGCTTCAAATCAATATCGAATCTGTCCAAAAGCTCTGAATAATATTCGCCGGTGATCGTTTTACCCTTTTCAAGGTAATCGATGTGAATGATACCTTGTGCATCCCAAAAAACTGTGGCCATGACCTTGTTGGCCGACAGACCCACCTTGGCCTTCTTTGGTGCACGTTCACCCGGAGAAACCCACTGTCTTGATTGTTCTTTGGTCTCTGGTGTGGTGTGGTGGATCCATGTTTCGTCTACGGTAACGAAACGGCGCAAAAATTCGTTTGGATTGCGGTTGAACATCGCCAAACACTCCTTTGAAATGGTCACACGGTTGCGCTTATGGTCGTGTGTGAGCAATCGCGGCACCCATCGCGCGGAAAGCTTTTCATGTCCAAATATTCATGTAAAATGTGATGTACCCGTTCAGTTGAGATGCCTACAGCCTCAGCTACCTCACGCACTTTCATTCTCCGATCATCCAATATCATTCCATGGATTTTGTCGACGATTTCTGGCATGACGACCTCTTTTGGGCGACCTGAACGTTCGGCATCACTTGTACTGGTACGACCACAACGGAACTCAGTAAACCATTTCTTAACCATTGAAATTGATGGTGCAGAGTCCCCATAATATTTATCAAGTCTTTCCTTGGTTTCGGTGATGGATTTTTTACGCAAAAAATAATGCTTAATTAGCACACGAAATTCACTTTTTCCATTTTCGTTAAAATTCACGAGATCGTCTGCTTTCAATGCCTATAAAACGCAAACCAAAAAACGCAGCTTTCTCAAAATTTTACAGTCAGCTGTTAATCGATAACTGCTGACAGGAGCAGTGTTGTATTTAGAGCAGGTGCGCGGCAAATACAAAAAGTCACGGACTTATCAAACGACCCTCGTATGTCACGTGGATTAGGATTATTATTGGCAGTTTTATAAACAGTTCGTAAGAAAACACAATAACAGTTTAACAGTCAGATAAAGTAAAGTTCACAGAGTCAACTAATCGAACTTAACAGACAGTGAGAATTTATCGATTTTTAACATAAAGAACTAGTTAACAGAATGAGCCACTAAAGTCGTAACCAGTGCTGCCACTTTTACTATTTTTTTCCTTTGCAAATGAAAATGGCAAATGTGGATTAGATTGAATATCGAATAGGTTAAATAGCGGCTAGAGGGAGTTATAGCTATTTTTCTTAAAATATTTAGCCGTATATCAGCCAGATTATGAAGCAATGATTAACCGTACGATACACACTGTATCATTTTTCTGGCTATATCTTGATTTTTCCAAATGCTACGAGTAGTTTACATTTTTATGACCCGAAGAGTTCATGAGAAACATTGAGCTGGTCAGTGTTGCAATACTTATTGAGTCAAGGAAAGCTAGATTCAGATTTAAAATAAAGCTGAATTGTAGGAGTGGCAAAAATAAAAGCTAATTGTATGGAGTTTCAATAATCAAAATAAACTAGATTGAGCAATATTTTCAATTTTATCCCGGTGTTAGCCCTTGAAAACGGCCAGATTATATGGGATACAAAATTGACATGCCAGCACTGGAGCTGGTATACCTAATGCCATGCGACGCAACTGTTGTGGCAAGCACTGGCTGCGTGTTGTGGCTGTGGCAAGCGAATGTTTTTGGCCGTTGCATGCCTTGATAATCGCGCTAAAAACGATGACAAAACTTCAGCTAGTTGTGGCTAGAGTTTTTAATTTTCTAAATGCATTCGGGCACGCCGTGTGCCTCACTCCTTTCCTCTCAGGTGACGCGGGCGGCTACAGCTGTGCGATGAGTACGGACTGAATCGATGAATGGATGAGTGAATGAGTGCGAGTGCGAGTGCGACTCTTCACCATTCGGGGGAGTTATTTGTTACTCAAATATTCAAAGCGACGCAGAAAAAATGAAACGCAGACACAAATTTGACGGCTTTGTGGTCAGCAATCGACAGGCCGACGCAGGCGTATGAAATATTGGGCAGACACAGCAGACAGACAAGCAGACAGAACGACAGACGGACAGAGAGTCGAAGAGACCATAACACTTAATTATCGATAAAAACATGAGCTCGTACATTTGGCTTTTTTATCGCTGCCGCCGCCCAAGCATTGCCAGACAGCCCCATCCAATTTTTGCCGATAGATACACAGTAGATAGAGTTGCCACACTCTCTTCTGTGTATTTCTTTGAACTGGAACTGGAACTGGAGGTGGAGGAACTGGAACTGAAGCACCTCTACTCCTGCTCTGGCTGAGCAGCCCTGCACTTGATTTGCACCTCATAAATCAATGGAACAAAATTCGAATTGAATTTTGCATTTCAAAGCTCGCGCAATTTGCATATTTGTAGCCTGTCTATAGAAATTGAATTATTAATGCAAATTTAGCTCCTTCTCTATACCTGTCTCCCGCTCCCCCGCTCCCTCTCCAAATCACACGCTCTTTCTGTGTCCAAATTGTAAATGGCAGTCGATGCGAATCGTTAGCTCCTGGGAAATGCAGTTTATTAAATCATAAATGTCTATTTTCAAATTGCAGATAAGCTTATCCTCTCCTCTCTTCTCTTCTCTTCTCTTCTCTTCTCTTCACTTCTCTTCTCTTCGCTTTGCATCTGCCCTGCATCATTTCAGTTCTTATCGCCATTTAAATAGTACCATCTCATGAAAGTACAATTATTTTTTAAAGAGGAAAAAAATAAAATAAAATATCAATAACAATAAACTGCGTAATATTTTTGATTAAGGCCATGTGCGGTTTTTATACCCACTACTCATACGTTAGAAGAGTTATATCAGTTATGTAAGAACGTGGCAGACACAGTAATATTATTGAAATATTAAGTAATTATTTGTTGATAACAGTTAAAGAATGAAGATAGTTTTAGCGAGTACATATAAGTCGAATTGATAACGTTCAGTTGTACTTAAACAAACTCTGATTGATTCGCGCAATACAACTTCTACTTCCGAGAACAGTCCAACTTGATCGATCGATGTTTTTAAAAGGCTGACCAAATTATCCTCCTTTTCAACAACTTTCTTAAACGACTTCCTTCAACGATTACTCTGCGACTCCTCTTAATCTGCATTCAACTTCTAACATGAACTTCAACTTCACGACTGACTTCACTAGTCGATTATTCCTGTTTAACTGCAACCCTGGTTCTATCGCTAGTAGCGGGTAAATCACAGTCGAGTACACTCAAGTGTAGCTTTCGTGCTTGTTTTTTATGCAAATGTATATTGTATATTGCTTCCATTTCATAAGAATTCGAGGATTTTATAGGAATATCCAGTCTTTGTGTATGTGTCCCAGGGCCGTAGTGACAATCTCAGGGGCTCTAGTGCACAGCTTCTCGGGACCCCTATTTAATTACTTTGCTTTTAAATATAGTATATATGTAGTTTATATGTAGTATATATAGTTTCACAAAATAAATAAGCCGAATACCAATTATAGGGTTGCCATATCTTCTGTTGATTTCACACGAGACTCTTCTTGCAACTCTGATTTATTATATCTTAATTTCTACTGGTGTTTTTATTGGCAAAATCCTCAAATAGTTTTTGAGAATTCTATATTTCGGTCTCTTTTATTCTCGAGAGCTGGGGGCCTTATGCACCGCATACCCTGCACACGCCTCGCTACGGGCCTGTCTGTTCCACTCTTTAGGATAGTTATAAATTTAATAACCTTAATTACATTATAAAAGGCATACATAGGTTAAAGGTTAAGCCCCAGCCAGCTAATATAATGATTTAGGTATCTGTATTTAAATGTTTCGCCGAAATAGTTAGCAAACACGCATTCTCTGCAAATCTTTGCGGGGTCACAGGTCACATGCTATGCCAGCCCGATGAATTATCGATGGCTCGGGCTAAGCTATCCGATGTGCATAATTGAAACGACCGCGAGGTTATTTAAAATGTACAGATCCATGCGGAGCACCGCATTCCCTTGCCGTCTCGTGCTGTTCTGATTAGGCGTCTTCCTCTCGAGGAACTCATCATCATCGCCACTCGCCATCATCGCCGTCATTCAAAACACACACGCTGTCGTGTGATTTCGTCGTGGTATTTCCTCAACCATTTACGCATGCTGCATAATTAATCGTATTAAAAGCGTTAACTGACAATCAACATACACACACGTACACCCACTCACCCCCTGCTCCTCCCCTCCCCAACAGCTACACACACTCACACTCGCAGACAAAATAGTTAGCATAATTTGCGAATTTGAATAAGGTCGATAATTTGATGCTTCAGTAGTTTGCCAGAGGTTACAGGAAGCTTGAGCACGCTAAGCCAGTGTGGGATGGGGAGGGGTAAGGATGCCAAAGAGTAGCAAAAGTTAAGGGCAATGACGTTACGCACACGCACACACTCTCACACACACACAGATACGACTGTTTCACACATGCAAAGATACAAAGATACTTTGGTATTTGTGCGTATTGCTGCTGTATCTTTGTCTGCTTGTAGCTTCTATCGATGTCTGATATTTAACCTCGATATGGTATTTTTATGGCCACACGCACACGAAGACATACAAACACACACACTCACATACACACACCCACGTACACACACTCAGGCATGTGCTTACAAAAATAATCTGTTTAAAGATGAAGAAATCGCAAAAAAAAGCGCTGCCATTGTTGTTGCTGAAGCCGTTGCCATTGCTGCTGCCTAAGAGCAACAACAACACAACAACAACAACTGTTACGAGGTATTTCCCTGGTCCCAGCGGCATGACATTGAATCCCAGAGCAACCCCCAACACACGCACAAAGGGAAAACAAGACGAAGCCACAACAAACACGCAACTCTCCCAAAAACCAAAAGGAGAAGCCTCTCGCCGCTCTCCGCTCTGCTGACCCGCTCAAGCCTCGCATCTTAGGGAGATTCATTCACGAAATGAACACAGCCAAAGCTTCATGGAGAACTCACTCAAAAACTAACTCAAAACCTGCTCACTTTCGCTCTCTCTCTCTCTCCGTCTCTCTCATCTTGAGGATACTGAGGGATAAGCGAAAGTGTTTTCAACAAGTTCCATACAAATGTTTTCTCTTCCGGCGAAAAGGATGAACCACAACGAAAACGAAAGCGTAACAAACACACACACACACACAACAACAATACTATAACCAGGGGGGAGACCATAGAAAAACCTCCCTCAAAGTCTATTATAATACAAAGACCCAAAAGCTATGAACTCTCAACAAGGCGAAGACGTTTGGATAAGGATGGCGGGAAATCTTTGCAGAAGTTTTTTTTTGTTGCTGCTGTGGTGATGAGGTGGGCGAGGGGAAGGCGAGGGAAGTGGGTGATTCTCTACGCTTGGGTCTTGTGTGTGTGCGCCACGAAGCGTGCAGCGTTAAGCCGAGAAAGAGCATAAATAAATAAAAGCTTCACAACAATAGAAAACAGTAGCAAAGCCAGAGACGCCCTCAGTCCTCTAACAACAACAAAATGGTGACGTCGACCGCCATGTTGTGACTGTGTGCAAGTGTGTGTGTCCGTGTTTGCCATAGGAGGCATAGGCACCAGTCCCTCTGCCCAGCTTCCTCTTTCCCCTGCCATTCCTGCCATAGTCATTGACTTTATGCGGCAATAAAGTTGAAAATTTTGAATATTATCGTTAGTGAAAAATTAGCGCCAAGTTGTCCGGCAGCATTTGAACAAACGGAGTGGGAGGGGGAGGAGAAGAGGCCCTGCTCACCTGTGCCCTGGCGCAGTTGGCGTGCGCCAGAAACGCTGCTGGCCACATTCTGTTGACACCCGCGCGCCCCTTCCTCAGCAGCAGATAACATCGCCGGCATCGCTGGAACCCAAAGCCAAAGCCGAAAACCCAAAGCGATTTATGCGCATTCGTATTCATCATTAAGTGTTTTCTGCGAGCTACGCAAAGATAATGCTTACTGATACTGTTCTTGCTGTTTGTGTTGTTTTGGTCTCACACTTAATCGTCTGAATATTCACGGAATTCAAAGTGTGAAATTGCCGTGGGTCTGGCAAGTTTGTAGAACAGAAAGTATGTGCAACTATGGTGTATATAGTATATATAAAGATAGTACATAGTATATATAAATAGTATATAATAATAATAGTATATATGTAATATATTCAGGAACCTTTATGTCAAATTTGGTGTCTCTATTCTTTATAATAGTTGAGATCTGTGTGTTTACACAGAGAGAGAGACAGACATGGCTTAGTCTACTAGGCTAATGATGCTAAACAAGAATATATATTTACTTTGTGGAGTCTGCCACGCCCCCTTATGTCTGTTACATACAGTTGCACAAACAACCTTTCTTGATCATCTTCAATGAATATCGATAGATCTACTATACTTCTTTACCGACTGTAATCCAAAACTATCAATTGAATAGATTGCAACAAGAGTTTAGGATACTTATGAACCATAAGAATGATTGCTCAGTAAGCATTTCGCACTTCTGTGTGTGACACTTGAGATATGGTACTATATACTCTCTCTCTCTCTGTGTGTAAACACACAGATCTCAGCTATTATAAAGACTAGAGACACCAAATTTGACATAAAGATTCCTGAATATATTACGCAGATCAAGTTTATTTCAAATATTGGCTGCCACGCCCACCGCCCACGGTAATAAATAATTCAATTTTTTAACTCGATTTTTTTGGGTTGTATACAAAATACAACCTTCTGACTTTGAAAAAAACTAAACTGATTAAAATATCTAAGTATTCTCCAAATTTCAAACCGATCGAACAATAAACACAGAAGATTTTAAGGAAAATGTGAGCAGAACACCAAGTACTGATTAAGGCAGGCGAGTGGGAAGAAGAAGAGCTCCCTCTCTCTCGAGAATAATTTGAAAGCATGAATGAACATACATATGTATCTATGTATGAATTTAATAAATAACATAGGTCGAAGGGTATCCCACTGTCGCGTGCCGCTCGACTGTTGCTATCGTTTCCATTGCATGTAATGAATTCAGAATTCTTTGCCATATGGAAATTGTTTAGATATCGACTGTCGCAACGACTATATATTATATATAAATTGACACTTCACTTGCTGTAATTATATCATTAGAAAAGATATTAATCTGTTAGCTTCAATGGCTTACTTGTTCCGAGTATCTTCATTCTGTCAATACAAAGTTCCTTCTGCATCCCTTTAAATTCCACGGCGCTAGTTTAAAATCGAACTGGCGAATCTTCGATCTGAGTCTGTATAGAATCTTGAACAGTCGCACAAGAAGGTGGAGTCATCGGCAGCCCCTTCCCCTGGCAAATATGAATGACCAATTATGCACTTCGTTGGCTCTACGTGCTTCAGCTGCCAATGGGGCTGTGGACGCCATTTTTGGCCATTTCACTGGACCGGGACGGGGCCGATGTCGTGTGCGGCCATTTGATGATGCGTAGCTTTTCGTTAAATGAAAATTTCGCGTTGCTGGCAGTCGAACCAGAAGGGAAGGGAGTGTGAGGGGGACTTGGAACAGAGTGGAGTGCAAACTTTGTTGCCGCAGCCAGGACGAAGATGGAGACACTTTGATTTATTGGCAGGACGCGCGCTGAATTTTTAATTGTGCGCCGAGTGATGCAGAAAAAGGGAGAGAGAGAGCATAGATAGAGAAGGACAGGAACTCTGAGGTTAAGCGAAGATTGCTTTGGATGTCCAAGTGCCAGAAATCCTGTCAGATTAAATTGAATCAGCCAGGATTTACTATATCTAGTACGTCTAGCATATGCAAATGGGAATCCTAGACACGATGTATGCAGTAGATGCGGGTGGGGAGATGAGTCGATTTATGCGTCCTGTCAGGATATTTGGAAACATTGTAATTCAAGCGTGAGACAGCTCTCCCCCGCCCCCCACTTGTTTGCCTGCGCCTAAGAGAGGCTTCCGAGAAAGTCAATTAGCTGCCCATAAAGATGAAGATCGGGGGTGGATGCTAGTGAAATTAGTATCGAGAGTGATCCGTGCATGAGTTAACCCCGGACTAAAGCGCTCTCAATTTCCACTCGATACGTATTCAAATTTCATTACCGCGTTGACGGCACTGACGACGAGTTGCAGTTGCAGTTGCATCTGCGCGAGGGTTCTCTCTGTGTAACTCGATATTGTATCTGACAGATACACGGCGCTGCGCCCCCTCGGGAACGGCCATCGGGCCGTGTTAATGATGCTGCTCATGCTCTCACAGTGGAAACAACAACACCAAACACGGACAAAAAAACAAACTCGACAACATACACACACACACACACATAAACACACATCTGTTTTCATTCCCTTCATCCCTCCTCCGTCTGCCTCTCTCCTCCTGCCGCCATCATCAAGCCCAGCTTCGCCTCAACAAGTTCACAATCAGCTCGCTACTCAGCACGCGTGTCCATTTCATTGTACACACTCACGCACACTCACTAGCACACAAACAATTATACATTGTATATGTATTTCTGCGTGAAATAAAATAAAATTATTTTGCCCTTGTCTAAAATGCAGCGATAAGGCGACGTCTCTGCAACGTTTATGATGTGTGTGTGTTTTTTATCGACCTCAGTTCGACAGCAACAACTGGAAAATTTCAAATTTACTTTTATTGTTATAAAGAAGTAAAAACTGTTCCATTTAATGAGCGAAATTGAGAACGGATCAAACACCAGTATATAGTATAGAGATGGGCATGGACATTGGCACGACCCACAACGACACGAAAATTAAAATCTCCAACACGCGCACGTTTAAAAATTGTGCAAACACACCCCAACACTAAATAAAATAAATATAAATATTATATAAAAATACTAGAAAATAATAATAATAAATACTGTAATATATATACGACTTCTTTTCCTTTTGAATTGTTTTTAATAAACAATACTTAGTATTTTTATGAAAACTACTTATCATTTAATGACTTAATAATATAACTGAACATTCAAAATTACCTTTTTGTATATATAATAAATAGTTTGTTTAGATTTGAGCTTGATTTTTTGTCCATAGAACATGTTTCAACAGCCTAACTTATTTTTGTATATTGTAGTATTTTTTAAATGTTTTAGTTAATTAATTTAATAATTAATAATTGCATTCGTTAATAGTTGCAAAATCTAAATTATCGTGTTTCGTTCGTTTTCGATTCGTGTTTTTTCGTGACAATATCATATATTTTACAAGCACGCAGCTATCGTGTCACGTGTATCACGTGAAAACAAAACTCCATGCTCAGCTCTAATATATCTGACTCTTGAAGTGCTACAAAGTGATAATTATATGTGAGGAGTATTCACAGTGCTCTATCTTGTTTACAATACCTACTTGTATTATGGTATTTATATATGTATGTTAAACATTTATTTATAAAACATTTATATCTAAAGTACTTGTGGCATTTATTCGACATTGTTCGATAAGTTTTAATTGACTTTGATAATTTGGCTTATTTATGTTTGAATTTCTTTAGTGTTTGATTCTGATTGATGTCAATTGAAAAGAAAAAGAAAATAAATATTTTATGTTTGCTTTGACGACATAAAATAATATACACATAAACATGTGTGTATGTACATATGTATATTTCACTGAGCAGTGAAATCCAAGACGGACACCTTTCAGCGCCTTCTCCGCGCCAGAGGAAATACACTTCAAGTACTTTTTCCGCTGGGACAACAACAACAACAAGAGCCATAAACAAATTTATAGCACACCATACGTGCATGCAGATGTGCCTCCCTTACCATGCCCTGCGCATTCCCCGTCATCAGTGTGACAGGGGCGCAGCGCCACGCCCCCTGCACTAATTTGTCCAATTTGTCGAGTGAGAAATAACAAAAGTGCTGCCAAAAATAAAAGATGTGAAAATTGCTGCCAATTCGCCGTGGCGCCCACCCGTAGCGAAAACAGCGGCAAAATATTATTTCAGCAAATAAAATCAACGTGATACACATGGAGGGGGAAGGGATGGAGGGCTGCAAGCTGTGGGGCAATATGATGGCTTTGTTGGGTATATTTTACCATTTAAATGCGCAACACACGGGTGTCAATTTCGAATATCCTGGCCGCAGGCCATCCCATTCACGGAGCTGTCACCCCGGGTCCGCTTCCGAGTCCGAGTCTGTGCCCAGCGCTTATCGCATGCTGTGATGTCGCGCCTCGAGCAATGACTGGGCGCACGCCTGGACGGGGCAGGGGTAGAGGCAGCAGCAAGTGGCTTTCCTCTAGCCTCGAGCCAAACATCTGCTGTGAAATGTGGCACCACAAGCACCATGTGGCAAGTGGCAACTGTAAAAGGCGCATTCGAGCGTTAGCGGCTCGTAAAGGAACTTGGACTAAAGAATCAGTAGTTAATCAATTTGCAAATCTCAAGCCCATCATTTATGCTTTATCATTTATATATTCTATATTTCATTATTTTATATTATATGTTTTTCGAATTTCTTTTACTTGCAGCTTTTTCCTCAAGTTCTTCTTGAAATGCAATCAAAATTGTCTCAAAAACGCAGGCAACCCAAGGGACATGCGAAGATTTCAGGTGGGTAAAAGTGCATAGAGTGTTCACTCATAAATATAATAGCAATATGGAAAATATTTATCAATAAAAGTCCTAAGTCTTAAGAATAGAAATTAGATATTAATAAACATTTTTATACCCGCTAACCATAGGGGAAAGAGTATTGTAATTTTATACCAATCGAAAATGCATTTAACAGAAAGAAGGTGGGCGACATCAAAAAGTATATGTTATATGTTCTTCATCAGATTCAGCAGCCGAAGCAATATAGGCATGTCTCTATGTCTGTCTGTCGTTCCGTATGAGACACTGTCTCAGAGACTATACAAGTTCGGTCTACTTTATATGGTGATATGCCTTAATAATGCGGGCAGCTCAAGTTTATTTTAGAATTTTGCCACTCCCCCTCGTCGCCCATTTAATAAATTCCTACAGTCCTTTTTTTTAAACAGAATAGCATTCACTGTCTAAATGGTTTCTAAAAATTTGGTTGCGATCGGATAACTAACATAGAAAATATAGAAGAAATATTTTTATAGTGATACAGATTTTCAAAGTGGCCTCAGTAAAGTATGCAATATAAAATAATAAACATATAAATCGTTTTAGTCAGGTGGGTAGCGGGTATATCAGCTGTTTCTGATATTTCTAGATCAATATTAATTGCAAAAACCTCAATTTATCCATTAGAGAACTAAGATTTAATATTGTTCACACACAGGTGGTGATCTCGACGCAGGTGGCCGTGGACGGGCCACTGCTGGCCATCTCGGACAACATGTTCGTGCACAACAACTCAAAGCACGGACGCCGCGCCAAGCGACTGGATACAACGGAAGGTACAGGCAACACATCCCTGTCCATTTCCGGTCACCCCCTAGCGCCCGACAGTACCTACGATGGTCTGTACTAAATTCCAATTAATCGATCATTAGTTAGATGTTTTTTGTTTTTGTTTTTCGTTCTTGGTTTGTTTTCTTTCTCGATTACAATCTTGATTTTGATATTGATTCCGTAGCAATTGGCAAACTCGTACCCGATTCTTTGTTTCTTAAGATTCCCAACCGATGCCTCTCGTGCACACCCACCCACCCACACACACACATACACACTCACTCATGCTGACCATAATATCTTTCTTTAGGTCTCTACCCGCCGCTGCCCGTGGCCACGCCGTGCATCAAAGCGATATCACCCAGCGAGGGCTGGACCACCGGAGGCGCCACAGTAATCATAGTGGGCGACAACTTCTTTGACGGTTTGCAGGTGGTATTCGGCACGATGCTGGTGTGGAGCGAGCTAATCACATCGCATGCGATACGCGTCCAAACGCCACCACGCCACATACCCGGCGTCGTCGAGGTGACGCTCTCCTACAAGAGCAAACAGTTCTGCAAGGGCTCGCCCGGCCGCTTCGTCTATGTCTGTAAGTAGCTGGTGATCACTGCGCATCACCACCGTCCACTACCCCCAAATTCCATTAGCATGTCTAACCTTTCCGTCTGCCCTCCACCCCGATCAAGCAGCACTCAATGAACCCACAATCGACTACGGCTTCCAGCGCCTGCAGAAGCTCATTCCACGACATCCCGGAGATCCCGAGAAGCTGCAGAAGGAGATCATCCTGAAGCGTGCTGCGGATCTCGTTGAGGCACTCTACTCCATGCCCAGGTAAGTGTATCCATTGCAACTGTAAATGTATCTAAATGTAATGCTCTCCTTGCTGCAGCAGATCACCAGGCGGCTCGACCAGCTTCAACTCCTACGCAGGTCAGCTGGCTGTGAGTGTACAGGATGGCAGTGGCCAGTGGACGGAGGATGATTACCAGCGCGCACAGTCGAGTAGCGTCAGTCCACGCGGCGGCTACTGCAGCAGCGCCTCCACGCCCCACAGCTCGGGTGGCTCCTATGGCACCACAGCAGCCACTGCTGCCGTTGCGGCAACTGCAAATGGTTATGCGCCCGCACCGAACATGGGCACACTCTCCTCATCGCCCGGCAGTGTCTTCAACTCCACCTCAAGTAAGTGCCTCTGCCAGGTCTGACCCATCCCTGCCAGGGTCTGTGTTGAACCTTTCCAAACAGTCACAGATATTGAAGTGCAGAACTAAAGAAACTGACTACATACTCCTCCCACCCAGTAGATAACATAAAATAGTAGACCTTTGTCAGAAATCTTCCGTTCCATGAACTCTTATTGTTTTATTGTAGAGACTTAAGAGACATTTAGATAATGCAGATAAAAGACCTTCCCCAAATCTAGAAGTAAAGACAACTCGAATTCTGCCTGTAATGTTTTGATTACTTCATTGTTTCGTTACGATTTGCTTTCCATGTGCAATCCTACTTAAGTTCTCCTGCATGAGACACCCCAACTCACTCACACCACCACTCAGATACTTGTGACCATTGAACACCTTAACACCTTAAACACCTTCTCCACAACAAAGTGAAACAAAATTGCTCAGCAAGTGCCTTTTCGCCATTAATCTCCAGCAGTGTCTGTGTCGACGCCTTGGCACTCGGCCCTCGTGCAGCACCATCACGTCGCCGCCGCCGCCGCCCACCCGCATCACTATCCGCATCCCCACCAGCCCTGGCACAATCCCGGCGTATCAGCAGCGACCGCGGCGGCTGTTTAAGCGGCATCAGCGACAACAGAGAATCAGGCAACCAGGATGAGGCAGCAGCAACGTGGATGGGGCAAGGTGGTGGCAGCTGCAGTCGGAGCTGGGAGCAACCAACACGCCCACTCAGGCTCACTCACATATACCCAGCCACACATGCATGTAGAGATCTGTAAGCTTATCGGTCGCAATGCCAGCTACGCCCCCAAATGCAGCAACAATCATCGACTGGTTGACACCGCTGACCATCGCTGACAATCGTCCCGAGCGCCGATAAGACCGCATCAAACTTGGCGAGTGGGTGTGGTTCGTTGTTGCGCGGGACTCCTCTGCCGTTATAACTGCCATTAAACACATCCACCACAACTACAACAGCAACAACAATAACAATAACCACAACAACAACATACAACCAAGAACACACAACCAACGGTATTTATAATTTCATTTAATATTTTCCAAGCAACTTGAAATTTCCAATCTGTTTATACTCTTTTGATTACGGATGCAGATCGAGAATCGAATCATTCTTTAAATTTCGCTATATTCATAAATTGTGGAATACCCCGTTAGTGATGGTATGAAACTCGATTCAATTAATTGCATTGTTTCAAACGATATAAATTATTGCTCTTTTGGCTTATCGATGATTTTGCCATTCAAACGAAAAAAATACTACAAAATACATATTTAAGTGAGGCATCGTACAGCATTAAAATACATGAAGTTACCAGTTGTTTTCAGAAAGCCAGAAAGATTTGTATATGGTATACAGAAACCACATGCCAAATTTGGTATCTAATTTTTTTTTAAACGGATCAATACATAAAGAAGGATCGGTTTTGTGTAAGAATGTAAAATACCTGAGTGAAAAAGAAGAAACCTGAAAAGAATAGACGTATTATACAATAAAATCTTAAATGATGCCTACTAACTGAAACTTACTCATTCTCTCTTTTCAGGGGTCAGTAGCTTGAGCTTCAACCCATTCGCCCTACCCACCTGCAATACACAGGGCTACAGCACCAGCCAGTTGGTGACATCGACCAAATAATATTATTACTAAACGAGGCTATTGGCCACCGTTGTCCTGCCACGCCCATGTTGTCCGACACCCGCCCGCAAACCAACCAATGAAAATCAAACGAACAAAAGACGCTCGAAAGTGCAATACACGAGGCAAATGTTTCCAAAATTCAGCAAATACGCATATACTCTGAATATTTGTTGTACAAATATACAAGCGGAGGAAAAGTTTATTTTTTACTATCGAATTGTCCTTGTAAATTAATGAAATCTGACAAGATGTTTTAAGCCCATATCATAAAAACAAAATACATATGAAATACATGACAGTAACTCATATCATTCGTGGTCTCGATCCACGATATAAACTAACTACGTTTAAGAGTTAAATATACTGCAGTGTCCACTATCGGGATGCCTTCAGACTTGCTTGATTAATGAAAATATTGTGTACATATATACATTAATATCAAATATTTATTGGATGTAATAATCAGAACTGTGAATAGAACAAATTATACCAATTTATATACATAAATACTTACCTATGATGATCTGAGAGTAATACGAACATACATATTATACAAATAAAAAAAAAGTAATTCAATTTTGGATATATCTAAATGCTTGTATACGAAAATAAAATACCAAGAAATATATATACATACATACTATATGGTACACTGAATATTTTCAGAGATGGATCAACGAAATGATTTCCCTACATATCCGATATCATTTTCCAAATTTATTCGAAACAGTTTTAAAAAACTTAATGCCGAAAAGTTGTCGAACTGACAAAGTAGAAAACGAAACCATAATCAAAATGATATATACCTACATAAATATACAAAACGGTTGGGCTATATACGACTAGCTAATTAGACCCGAACATATCCAGCCTATCTAAGATAAAATTTGCATTGTATTTAATAAATTATCTAAAGACGAAATATACTTATCAAACTTTTGGCAGTCATATCGTGCACTTAATCGATCCCATCAGAACACGCATATTTGAAATTCACAATTAAATCTAGACTCTATTGAAACATCAATCGATTCAAACATCCGCTACTTAAAGTCGAATATTAATGAACTACCGATTTAATACCCAACATTTGTTGACTAGCGTCTAAGAAGATATATTCATATAATAACTAAATAGTATATGCGATACTGCATGCTATACAAAACGATATTGGGGTGCATATACTACTTGGTAAGATTATTGTTTATTACTCGATCTGTAGATTCTACTGTCACTGGTATTGTATTATAAATATATGTACGATTGTATTTCTAGAGACACATGCATAAAAACTATTTAAAACCTTAATTGAGCAAAACAACAATTGCATAAATGATACGAACATATTTGTATAAGTAAGCATTGCGTAAGCCATACAGAAAATCTGAAATCGATTTGTAAATTATAATTCTAGTACTGCTCTCTGTTTTGTAAATCTTAACAAGTTATTTAAATAAAATTTATTTAAAATATAACTAAATAAACCTTGTTTTTTATTCAATTAATGCATTGAGGAAGACATGTGGGACTTTTGATTATCTATAAAGAAACTCTTTAGGGTGTATATCATCTTTAGCCCGACGATTGTAACAGGTCGTTTTGGGCTCCATAGAAGTAGTAGTTCCATTGTACCCAGTATACTTAAACTGAGCGACAAAACTTAATTTTCTTTTGCTGTGTTGATTCTACAGCTAGAGTAAATAATTTCTAGAGTGACTTTCTGTTTGTTTAGTGACAAGTTAGAGAGAAATGGTTATTTTTAAAAACAGGTAAGCGAACAAAGCATATGGGAGGCTATGCAACAACAACCTTTTAATTTTTCTCAACGTCGTAACGTTGTAATTACAAACAAGAATTCCATGTAATAAAAGATTTCTTTTACTGCCAGTTTTATACATAAAGTCAACATTACTAAGTTAATCGTTTCACAAAGTATATTGACGATTGTATATTAATTGCTAATATCTAACTTAACCGAGCGTATTAAACAATGTACAGCCAATAAAGAATCTAGTTAAAACCCTAAAACATTGAAAGTTTTTAGTTTTCACTTTAGAGGTCTTAAGTAACTTTATTAGCAGTTTTATAAGTTTTGTGTTAAATAACTGAATACATACATGATCGAAGTGATTCGTAACTGTACATACATATGCGCTTATTAATAAAATGGGTTCAACTTAAGATTGCAAATAGTATGTAAACATACATACATCGATAATTTTAAACCTAAATGAATTAATTGTTTTAAGACATGTTTTTCATTTCTTTTTCTCTTTATCTAAGTTTTTGGGAAAATTGTTAAATGAAATTCGCATGTCCGAAGCATGCGGTTGATTCAGTTTATTCGGTTTTAGGCGTAGTCTCCTCACTCTCTTTGTACAGGATTTCATGGATTTTTGAGCGCACATAAAGCTTGCGACTCACTGACAATTGTCGCATAATGGGCACAAGGCTTAAAGCAAAATAGTAATCATCGTCCTTGGTCTGCTGCTCCTGCTGCTGCTGAATGACGTAGCTCAATTGCTCGCTCACCGTGGTGAGGCGTTCAATCGATGTTTCCAGATTGTTTTTTAATGTTTTTGCTGCGCTTGTGGGAGCTGAGACAACAGTGGCAACGACAGGAGCCGCATTCCCTCTGCTGCTGTTCATTACATTCACTTTATCGGCCGCATCCAACATATCATCCTCAACAACTTGAATGGGACTGTAGCAGAGTGGATCTTCACTGTAGATAATGTCCTTGATGTCTTCGCTGATTTCTTCGTTTTGCTCGTATTCCTCCCACTTTTGTGGTAAAGCCCCTGCTATTGATGAATGTGCGTCGATCTTCGGCTTTGCTAGACGCAAGGGCTCGCGTACAACTTTCGCCTTGGCGATGCGCGATGTTTTCTCTGTAAAGTAAAATGTAAACACAATTTTATAAATTCTATGCGATATTTATCATATGCTTATAAATTGCCGGCCACCAGCTGTAAAGCAGGGATGGACGTAATTGTTTTGCGATAGTTTCCAATTGGGGACAGTCGCGCGGGATCGATAGGTGCGCCAATAGGTCATTATATGTTGTGATAAGAGTAGCGGTCCGCATACCTTTTTTTATTGTTATAACAGCAGGTCGGCTAATTGGTCGTTGTTGTATGGGATTAACTAGAACCTCGTCGGCGTGCTTGTGCCTTAAGTGTGTCCACAAATTGGTGGTATTGTTCCCTTTCAGATTGCTGGCCATGCCGCCACGCGATATATTATTGCCACAATAGCGACAAACAGCGAAGTTTTCACACTCCTCATTAATGTCGTAGTGCTGCCACACACTGCTTACGCGACCTTTAGGCATTTTTATTATTATTTTTCACAAAATTATTGTTCTCAATTATTTTTTTTTCCTAAAAACGCAATAGCGATGTTAGCGTTGCTGGCGCGTGTGTGTTGGAAAATGCATACTGAATCAGTGTTGATAAACGATATTTTCAGTCAAAAAACGAAAACAAATAAAATAATAAATTAACAAATACAATTATTTGTTATTGTCAGTTCATTTATGTTCACATTTATAATATTATTATTTATTTCATGATGTTTTATAAATATTCCTATCGAAGTAAGGTGTATTGCTCGTACGACTCTATCTTAAACACGCACAACTTACAAATAGAATGGATAGTTTTGTTGTATGTGAATATGTGGAGCA
Source organism: Zaprionus davidi (assembly GCA_018903715.1). NCBI lineage: Eukaryota > Metazoa > Arthropoda > Insecta > Diptera > Drosophilidae > Zaprionus > Zaprionus davidi. Next base: position 12,063,074 of record JAEIGL010000004.1, on the reverse strand, counting down.
ATCTTTTCGCTCAGAGACTTTTGTTTCAAATGGAAACATCCAGTATATATAACAACACTAGGACAAACGGTGGCGATGACAACAACAACGGTTCCCGCTCTGAACACGCGTGGCAGTGTGAGGGGACGTGCGTGAATATCAGATCCAAACTTACCGTTAGTCGTGTGCAAGCATCTGTGCCGCAGGAGACTGCCTGTGCCAGTCTTTCCACTATAGGATAGAAGATCACCACAGGTTTTACAGCACGCATATGGTTCTATTCGATCATCACAAGACACCAGGTTGAAGAATCGCCAAACACAGCTCTTTGCATTTCGTGGCTCCACTAATTTACAGCGCTTGTCTCCCGATTTGAGAAGACTACGTAGCTCCGATTTCTTCTCGACGTGCATTTTAGCTATCCTATTCAAACCGTATCAACTAAAAATTGAAAAAACTAAAATGTTAATGCACTAAGCGACACGCATGTCACGATTTCTAGTCACGCACAAAACCGTGTTGCAAAGCACGACAGTCAACATTTTGTGCTATTCAACAGCACTGTAATGAACTCCAACCAGACCGCGTGACGTCACAAATTACACATACCTTTTCCAAATAGCACAGCTTATTAGGGAGTTCAAATATTTCATTCATAAATTAAATAATATTCGAAATTGAGGAGCATTTTTGTTGTGTTAACTTTTCTAAAATAACGATTTTGTTGGAAAACTTTAAAAGGATATTCAACATTTAGTATAAAAACAAAAATTAATATGAATATAATGTTTGTGTAAAATCAACATAACAACACATAAACAGCTGAATTTAGTATAACTTTAGTCAACAAATGAATTTATTTTTATTTTTAATCAAACTGTAGTTATGAATTTAATAAAATGAAATAAGATAACAAAGTCAAAAGTAAATAATATAATTTATTGAAAGAAACCTATGAAATTATTCAAAATAAAGTTAGGTTTATTTATTAAAAATTTACAGAATTACTGTGAATTTTCACAATAATTAACATTGATCTCACCTATCTTCATCAGTGTTTTGTGGCGGTCGTCCGATTAGCTTTTTCCGATATGCCTTTCTGTTAAAAACATGTTTTATACTTCTCGTACTTAAAAAGCGCAACCTGTGGTCTTAAAGGCTAACACCTGCCTAAAGCACACTATGGAATCTTTATTGACTTGAAACACTTACCAATCCTCTTAAAGTAAGGTAATGTCTTATGAACAGCAAAAATTCGTTGAATAACGAACGAGTAATAATACTGTTTATATTTACTTTAAGAGTAAGTATTTACAGAAATGAAACATAAGTGCTACAATAATACATTGAATTTTTTTTCATATTTTGATATCTATGACTATGGTGGTTTGGATCGTGTAACACTTTCGGGCTACAGAGAACCTCGTACTACTTTTGGAAGACACATCCATGTGGATTACCAACTGCTTCAAGTGAAACAAATTGAATATCATACGTAAACTTTTAGAACTGAAATCAGTGCGTTTTTCAGCAATAGAAATATCAAATGTGATACCAAACCAGAAAACACCAAACAATAAGAGAATGTAAATTGTCTATCAAACGTTATTGTCCACAAGAAAAAGTACGGATAAAACTAAGCATGGATGAAAATCTATTTATGTACAAATATACATTGAAACATATGGATATGTATATAGTTCTTAAGTCATAACTACTTGTAGATGGTTAGAAGTTCCTTTGAGTGAGGCTTAGGAACACTTGAAGGGGTTTTCTATATATGCATGTATGTTACGACGTAAAGAAATATCAGAAAACATTCCTCATAGTTAGCTTATAACAATCACTCAATCAATTATTTAAAGTATATCAAAACGTAAAACCTCTTTCACTAATTTTAATAAAGAACAGTATGTAGTTTTTCTAATATTTTATATTCCCAGAATTTTATTTGATAGATTAGATTTAGATTATTTGTATTTGTATCTTTCAATTTCTTACATTTAGTTCTTTTTATTATGATTTGGTGAAATAAGCAATGTAAGTATAATCAAAATTTGTATTAAAAATAATTTTTGTATCGAAAACCCCGATAATTTAACTTTCAGCTCCGATAACTTGTGGTGGTTGTTCGATTGTTTTAAAAACTGCTTAGGGCCGATATCCGTAAGTCTTCATCGTTGTACAACACTTGTGCTCAGAGAAAATTTGGAAGAGAAGAAGCAAGTTGTTATTCTAACTTTTGTGCATTTAAAATAAGTAACAAGTTGGAAGTCAAGTGCAAAGTGGGCTTAAAGCACATAAAATGCATTTTTATAAGTTTAGCCGGTAAAACAATGATAAATGTAGATGAAACGAGTGTGTAACACGCACACATACTTGGCTTTTTCGGTCATCATTTCGCCTTTGCTCACAAACTGACGTCAACGTTAGCGTCGCTGCCGCAGTCGACGTCGTCATCATACGCCTTGTCCCCAATGAGAGCGAAGAGCATAACAGTGTCTACCAGTTTGGCAGCGTATCGTGCATAAAAGAGAGAAACAACGGCAACGCAACAGCAGCAACAACACAAGGCAAAAGAAAAATGTTTTCATTTATTACTGCCTGCCATCGCGGAAAAATGGAAAATTGCGAAAAACCGCAATTGCCATACTAATAATTGTGCACCAATTAGTCAAACATTGACGCGTACCAAGTGAAAAGTGCCTTTTTGTGTCAACAGTGGCCCCAAATTGCAACAGCTGATGCTGTATCAAGCACTAAAAATCATTGCCACCTCTGCCTCAGCCTCTGCCAATGCCGCTGCCTCTGTCGCTGCATATGTACTGCTGCTGCACTGCATTGCTTCTGTTATTGTGCCAAGCACAGCTCCACGGCAAAGCAACCCCCCGTTGCCGCCTACTTGAGAGTTCGCCCATTGAATGATTCACATTTTCCTTCTCTAGTTTTTCTCCTCTTTCTGTGTTTTGTGTTACTTTTGTGTTCTTCTTGTTGTTGTTGCTGCTGCTGTGCTGCGCGAAATGTTGGCAAATGCGTGCGCGCAATCAATTTGCGAAAAAATATTCAAAAATAGTTGTAAAAGTGCTTATAAATATTTATGTATGTATGTTATGTGTATATTTACCGTTGTTTTTGTGTGAGTGATTTTAGGCTGATTTACGGCTAAAGTGAAAATTCCAAGCCGCAGAGAGATAAAGTGAGAGAGAGAGAGGCCCCACAAAAACATAATAAGGAAAGTGTAGAAAATACAACGACAACAACAACAACGGCTTGGCCAGTGGAAGAAAGAAAGAAAAGTGAACTGCAAGTGCCGCGGAGACTGGGCGTCGGACAGCCAGTGACATCCGTCATTCGTTGCCGCCGCCGTGTTGCACTGTTGCAAGTACAGCAACTGCAACGGTAATTTCATCGCAAGAATTTAGTCAAACTCTCGACTCAACTTTGCTTGATAAAGTGCAGTCTCACCGTCATCTCGACATCTGCAATATGGATGCCGAAACACAGGAAATACGACAGGTAAAAACATATTTATAGCTATTACATGTGCTATCCCTGCCACTGCACACCCCCCACCAGCCCCTTATCCATAGTTCAGTCCCGCTGCTGTGCACACACTCCCACATAATACTACGTACCAGCATACACACATACACATGTATGTGTATGTACGTTAGTATGCTCGCTAACTTAATATTGCGCTCATTAAAATTCCTGCACTGACTGCGATGCCGGCGTCGCTGCCAAACAATACTCTCCAAAGAGTTCGACGTCGTCGACGTCGGCGTCACCGTCTTAACGCCTTTGCAATGCGCTCATCAAGCGCGCTGCCTCTGCCGCTGCCTCTGCCTTAGGCTGCTCAGCCACCTACTCTCTTTGCCAAAATGGTGCGCTGAGGTAACCACACGCACACTCATACACACGCATACACACACATACAACAGCGCCGCTCCCACTGACCGGCCGAAGTAAGTGATTTAATATGCGACCGACACCTACTTACCGTTTGACTGGTTTCAATGCAAACAACAACAGCAGCAGCCGCTGTAGAACAATCAGTGTGAGCAGCAGCTCAATCACTATTGACGTTGTTGCTGTTCAATCAACTTCAAAACAAACTCCATTCATGAAAATTCTTCCAGAGCCGGAAAATGCTTTCCGAAACGTTGCTTTCATACTACACCCCACAACAGTTAGCTTTGTATTTGTTGTTTTAACTACGATTGCATGACCTAATCGCTATATAAAAACCAGAACGAAAGGCTACCTTTGGAATGCCGAAGATCTTATACCCTTTGCAAGTTCCTATCAATTCAGATCTTTTCTACACTAGTTACTCTACTATAATATGTATGTATAATGGTGAAAAATTGAATAATATTGTATGTATTCATTGAAAGCTATAATAACTAATCGTTTGACAATCGGTAAGGAATTCTTTATTTATAGCTAATTGTTCCAATGAAATCTGTCCGACTTTAATACTTTATACTGTCTTACTTTGATTGACACTAATAATTATATAATATAGTATAAGTTAAGTTATTTTAAAATTCAATACAATACTTCATACAAAAACTCTCATTTCGGTCAATTGTTACTATGGAAACAATATGTTATAGTGGCTCTATTTCGATAGATTTTAAATCTATTATTTGCATATTAAATGTGTCCTATGTATGTGTGCCATGTTATATCAATATAGTTCAAAAGACAGAAGGACGGAGAGACTGACAGGGATAGTTAGACTCCTCTGTTGATACTGATTCAGAATTTATATACTTTATAGTACCGAAGATGTCTCCTAAGGTGCGTTGCAAACTCTTGGCAAAATGAATATACCCTCTGAAAGTGTACAACAAAGTATGCACACACACACAAATATGTTTGTATATATGATACATATGTATGTAGATATAATGAAAGAGAGACAAAAATGTGACATATTAACTAACTGAATGTTAAGACTGCTCAGCCGTTTGGAAGCCCAGCAAAAACAATTTTAGATTCTCAACTGCAGACCGGGTGGGGTATGTGTGTGTGCGTGTGTGTGTACGCTTGCGTGCGGCAACTGTGGGTCATTCCATTTTGGAGCAACTCCCTAGAAAGTTAAATGCCTCACACACAATCATTCGAATGCTTCAAAGTGTTTATCTATCCGCTCACTTTGTTTTTGTTTCTGCTGCTGCTGCTAAGCTCTTTAAGCAATTAGCGCATTATGAGCTTTAACGCCGAAAAAGAAACCACAAAAAATCGAAAACCATTCAAAAATTTCAAGCGCACACTCGGCAGCTCCAAGCATTCGCCAATATCGTTGGCACTCTATCTCTCTCTAGACACGCATGTTCTCCTAAATGTATGTACGTGTGTGTGTACATATGTATGTGTGTATTTACATACACATTTTGCTGTTAATTGTCAAAGACCGAAGAGTTTTTGTATTCTCCTTTTGCATTTATATTTAGCCTATCGTCGCTGTTCTCCAAATTCTAGATAACGACAGACTTACAAATGCCGCCAAGCCGAATTTTAAATATTTCCATACAGACACATATTCACACACACACATTCACATAATCACGGAAACGAATGATACTTAAAAATACATACTTATTAATATGTTATTGTATGCATACACTCTGGAGAACAACACTAAAACTATGCCATCCATGTGGGCGGTCAAAGCAGAAGCAATTCATTTATGCTTTTGTTGTTGTCCCAGCCTGAAATGTTTATGTTTGAAATTTGAGTTATGGGAGTATTTATGTGATTACATTGATGCTCATGTACCATATGCATTCGAATATATAGAGAAACGGAAAGTCTGCAGTTTGCCAATGGCTGTTGGCTGTTGGTGGGCCGAAATCATGAGAAGAGAAACTGGTTGCACAGGAAGTGTGTCCACCTGTCCGCTAGAGGCAGCTTGTTGGCCAAATGCATAGCTAGCTGGCGACGGTGTACGACCTACGCCAACATATTTGACACTCGTTAACCTGTTGCTCGAAAGCTCCACTCAATAATGTCGATTTTCCTCTCAGTTTCATGCTGGCAGCAAAACAATTGTGTTTCCAATGCACCCATTTAAATTACAAAGTTATGAACATCAACCCAATAATTCTTTTTACTGTATAGGGAGTATCAGGGGAGTATTATAAGGAGTAATTATGATGCTTATATAGACATATATTGACAAGACAATAAGAAAGAAAGAAGTATTCGATATATGTCGACATATATTGACAAGATAATAAGAAAACATAAAAATTTTAAAAATCCCGTTTACATTTTTGAATTATTTACATAAAATATAATAGATTCCAATCATGTTATTTATATATTATGGTCATAGATGATAAGTACTTCTTCAAACGGTATCCGTAGATAAAAACTGTGTTTGTCTTACCCAAAACAAAGATAAATAGAAATTTCACTTTGCTTATCAATTCTTAAATAAGTCGAGAGCTAACACATGAGAATGATAAGGGTATTTAAATCATAGCTGTCGACCATAGAGAGGCTTATCTGTAGGTGTATTTAAAGAGAGGCTTATCTGTAGGTGTATTTAAAGTATAAACTCAACCTGCAGCACTTGTTTGCTCATTGCGTAAAATTTCATTTGGTTTCAATTGGATTAAAGAACCAGTAAAAACTAATGAGAGGCATTTTCAAGTTTCCTTGAGGAAAATATAGTCTGGCAAATTGATGAGTATAAAGTGCAGTTGCAAATGGAAGCGACTCTGTGCTGGCGAAGCATTGCAGCACTTGAGATTCCAAAAGTCTGACTGGGCCTTGGTCTGCGTCTATGTCTGGACCTGGGCCTCGCAATTCCCTCTTTCATGCTGAGTGACCATCAGCGAGCTAAACATCCAAACATAGTGAAACACAATGGAAAAAAAGTAAGGAAAAAAAAATCAAAAAGAGCGCACGCCAAGCCAAACACACCAGCGAGTTTATCGAACTCATATTGAAGATTGTACGCATGGCTTCACACAGATGCAGTACAACCAACGGGCACTGGCAGGCACCGAAAGAGTCGCACACAGATACAGATACAAATACAAATACAGATATAGCCTCAACTAAAGAAGCAGGCACTTATACAATTACAGACACACATACACGCAGACTAAACTGTGAGTGTGCTACTTAATTACTCCAATATTAAAATGCAACGTAAAATACACTGAAAGCTTTTGTTTTAATTTACTCCGCAACTGTCTAAGATGTGTGCTGGACTTGGACTTTCATATTTTGACAATAAGACGCTTTATATAGTTGCTTAACTTTATGTTCATTCAAAAATTGATTTCTTTTCTTGTTTCACTTAACTAAACCTTGACCCAAATAGTTTTTATGAAAGATATATTCCTATATCAAATAATAATATACAGATCTTAGAGACAATTGCAGCTAGGACAACAAAAAATATGGAAAAATGTCTTAATATTTCATCCACGCCCCAAAGAAGTTGTATTCCCTTAACAACTTTTGTTTGAAGTAATTATCATTACTTGTTGGTGGAGATATACAGCGACTTTGTAGTTATATTTTACGCCCTACGGAGCTTATAGCTCCCTATTCAATCCCTATTTTACCTGAACTGTTCATGAAATTCAAATAAATAAACCAATTAAAACTCTTCTAATTTTTTATATTCATTTCTAGGCTCGTCAACGTGCTTCCGTCAAATGGCTGCTGTCAAAAGCGTTTAACAACCGTGTGCCAGACAACCTGAAGGAACCATTCTATCGCGATCACGAGAATCAAGAACGCCTCAAGCCGCAGATCATTGTGGAGCTGGGCAATGCGACGCTCTACTGTCAGACATTGTCCAATCTTTATTCTGATCCCAACTACCAAAGCTTAAATCACTGGTCAATAATACAGACGCTAGCGCGCAAGGGCGTCCCTGTGACCGAGTCCTCGGATATGCCCATAACCGAAACGGTATTGATTCAAACGAATCCGTTGCGAATTGTAAGTAAAACCACAAATTCATTTTTAAGAGTATTATTTCATTCATATACGAACTTTTAATTCTCAGAACGCCCACATGTCTGTGATAGAATCGTTAATGGTTCTGTATGCAAAGGAAATATCGTCGGGTGACCGTGTCACATCTGCCATACGCAGGTAAGTTGGAAATAAATACCATTGTATATTGTAAATCTAACATCTTATATAACTTCTAGAATATCTGGTACTAGTTATCAGTCGCCTCCTGGTCAGTCATACGAGCAAGGCCTTCTCGCTTGGATATCACATGCGTGCGCAGCGCTGAAGAAACGAATCGTCAAGGAGCTAGAGACAAGCGTGCCAGATGAGATCGTAAGAATGTTGTTCCATTCCATTAACTGTTCTATGAATAGTTATGGGTATTGAAAGTAGTAAGATAAGATCTTCAACCATTTAGATTACTTACTCTTCGATTATGAAATGGAAGAGCAATTATTAAATGGTTTAACAAGATATCTAGTAAAGACTTATCTCCACATAGAGTTTAAATACATGAAGTTAAGATGTTATATGACTTGTTAATACAACTTTATCAACAATTTCTTTGTAGGGCAATCGTCTGCAGACGCCTGATATTCCGCCAGTTCGTGATTTTCAAGATCTGTGCGACGGAATTTGCCTGGCACTGCTGATTTCCTACTACTGTCCCAAGGTTGTACCGTGGACGAGTGTGCGCATTAACTATCTGCCCGCCGTGGAGGACTCCATACATAATATACTGCTGGTAAGCAGTTTTTCACAAAAACATTTGCCATACGGCGTTTTCCACATGACGCCGGAGGATATAACATATATGCGGGGGTAACTATATCTTGAATAAGCCACTCACAATGAATTGCACTGTAATAACTTTGATTTCAACAGTTCCATGCGACTTAATCTTGTCTTGCTCTTGACGGATCTGTTCAATCTGTTCGAAATACACCCAGCTAAATGTGTATGTTATCCTGGCATGGATGGGCAGGGTAAGTTCAGGATAATTCATAAAACATTCAAATATGCACCGCATCGCATTCCAACCAAACAACCAACCTAACAAACCCAACAACAACAATTGGCCTTTGTGTGTTTTAATAGGGCATGTTTAGATTCTCTATTCGCTCGTCGTTCAGATCGGTTGACCTTTAAGTTCTGCTCACAAGCGTCGTCGGTTTATTGTTTGCATTTTCGTTTTATGTTTATTTTTTGCCTTAATTTGCTGCACTTTTTTTTGGTTCGCTCATTTCACAAATAATATTCGACTGTCCATTTGATTTTTCATAATTTCCTTCAATACAACAAACAAGATACTGGAACCAGGGGGCCTCGTTTAAGACTAATAACCAAATAGCTATTTTAACTGATAAACTAACATCTAAATTATATTGAAAGACCACACCTATTGTATCAGCTGTACTATGGACAAACACCGAAAGTATAATCAGCAAAAAGTGTAGTTAGTTAAGGTCACTATGAGTATAGTATTGTTTCAAAATCAGCCACACACTTAATCGCATCATATATGTAGTATACGGTAGCACTTTCCTCTTTTCCCCCTTTCACCTCACTAAATAAAAGTCACAAAATTGCCGCGTTATGAAATGGTTGTTCTCAAGCAAACTCGGTAGATAGATTGGGGACCAATCATCCAGGGCTCATAGAATATTTATCATTTCTCTGGGCGACATCCTCCCACACCTGCTCCATTTGATAAAATAAAAAATAATTCAAAGTAGATAACTAATTAAAAATTCAATCGATTCATACTTAATTCTTGTTCTTTGTTTATGTGCAATCGCTTTTGCAAACTGCAAATCACCAACTGAATAGGTGTTAACACTATGCTCTCTCTATTTTTCTTCATTCAAAACACACATGCAACAACGACAATATTAACAACAACAAACAACAACAACATCGACAACGACAACGAAAACAATAACAACAACAACAATACGAATACAATTATGTATAAATACGGCATGGCGCAGATGTCATCGCGCGACGCAGCCTGGGTGCCAATGAGCACGGAATCTGCCATCGACGGGGGCTCACAGTGCAACCCGTAACACCCATACCCGATTTGCGCAGCGATCTTGACCAGCCACCCATTGGGTCACCGTCAAATCGACCGCCGTTTCAAGGTTTTAACTTCTTCTTATTGCAATTTCTTTGAGCATTTCAGTCCCCAAGCATCTGTGTATTTATATATGTGTGTCCCAACAACCTCAATTTCCATTTGTTGATTGCCTCGTTTCTTTCTATGAATGTTATTTGCATTTTCATTGTGTCTTGATTGTTTGTTTGTTCATTTGTTCGTTCGCTTGTTTGTTCTGATAATTCTGATCATTTGGCTCAATCAAATTCTCACATTGCCGTCGTTTTGTTCTTGAAATTAAGTACTCATAAATAACCGTAGAATACGTTTATTAATATCAACATTTTGAATATGTATTATGCTGATAACTTCACTTGCCATGCACAAATGATGTCTGCATTATTGAGTCCCAAATCGTAATAGTTTAGCTGAGCACAACTAATTGTGGTTTCTCTCAGGATATCCAGTTTCTAATGCACCAGTCTGTATTGCTTTCTAAAACTTGCACATCTGATCTTAACACACTGCAAACTCTGACTTTGACTAACGAAAAAAATTGTCAAACTGTTAATAAGTTTAACATATAAGCAGCATAAATTAAGATGACTATTTTCAATAGTCTGTTGATAAATATATGCTGAAATACATTTGTAATACACTCCCTAGAATACTGACTACAGTTTTGTATGTGTGTATGCTCTGTTAACAATATTTCAAACTAATCACTAACCAAATGCACAATATTAACAGGATTCGACACAATATGTTGGCTGCATAAAGAGATTCTTTTCTTTTCCTTCTGCAATACTTCCTTCCTTACTGGCTTATCCAACATTTTAACAGGAATGTTTATTTCTTATTTTGATAGGAAATCTTAAGCCTGTTGTTGATGTTATTATATTTAAAAACAGTTTAATAAGATTTGTAACCGGCACAATTGCTCGTTTATTAGCATTACACCTTAAACTTCCTACGGACTTCTTCGCCCCAGATTTTGTAGAACATACATACATATTTGCTTTTGGTTTTTTGGATGTGGTTTCTTAATTATTTTTATATTTATATTACCTTTTGTTACTGAGGAAATTTTGTATCTTTTCTGATTTTTAGTTCCACATACAAATTCATTTAGCGGCAGCCTCAATCGTAGGTCAACTCCGCCCACCGAATATCAGACGATGCAGTCAAATAATTTTGATGGCAACCAAGCGGAAGGTAACTAACCTAAAATGCAATTTAAGTTATTTCATTTATTATTATTTAGTGCGCTTAAACATTAATTAGCAAGCTTCTTCACATACCAAAAAAACGCAAACCGAAAAAGCCAATTTTTTTTAGTTTTATTAATTATGTGTTTTGTTTTTTCTTTTCTCTCAACCAACGGACTATCCACACATGCTTTAACACTACCACCAACCAACCAATTACAACCACAATAAAAACAACAACATTGCAACTGCGCCTTTCCGCCTAACTGACTCCCAACTCCACCGACCGCCGCCCTTCCGTATCATGTGGCATGTGGCATGTGGCAGCGTTCGTCGTGCACAAGTCGCGTGGCATTACCACACTCTCATCCATGCACTCGCAACAGCAACAGCAGTTTCAGCTTCAGCACCAGCAGCAGCAACAACAACAGCAGCAGAACCAGCAGGAGCCCTTGGTTCCAGCTCGCTTGCGCCAGGCAAAAGAAAAGAACAATGTCGAGTCAAAGGCAGACGAGAGAGGTTTGACAGTCTTTTATCTCATTTCTCATACATATTTTATGGTCTTCATTCGCATCCCATTTAAAAGCTGTGTAAATTAAGTTCCAGACTAGAATCACCACTCATTGTCACAATTATGCAGTCAAAACATGTATCTTTTATTAATTTCTTTTGAAATTACTACACCGAGAAGGCTGAACTAGAGAGGAATTATATCACGAATTATATCACATTATACTTCTAATCTTGACACGAAGACAGTTATGATCTTAACTGAAAAAAGCGAGAGAGTTCTGTCTGGTTTATCTACATGTTTAGTTAGCTCATACGACCCAAGCTATTTCTAACTAGATTCTGTTCATTCAATATTCGTATTTATTGATTTCAGTGAATTTAAATGTAAAAAGTATTAAGAAGAGATTCCGTCCTGTCTGAACTTAACATTGGTAAGACTTACTAGGATCAGTAAAACTAGATAAGATAGAATTCTAATAAAACAGAGTCGTGAAGATTGCTGCGTTCCATTTTCATTTCCATCAGTTATCATTCACATTTATTTGCTATATAATTTACTTATGTTTTTGTTTTATATGAATTTGGTCTCAATCATTAATCGAAACAGGCGATTTTGTCGCTGCGGGTCGACCGAGTAACTGGGAACAGAGCCGGCGTCCGAGCTTTGCAGGTATGATACAAGTCTCTTAAGTCGCTGTTTGAATTCCTGTGCGTGTGTGTGTGCTGATGAATGCAGATGAGATTTCGTTGTTGTTACATTGACATTGTTTTTTGACCCTAATATGAATTGTTTTCTGTTTCAATACACGAAATTTAATTAATTAATTCAATAATAACACAATAACTTTTCAGGGCGCCGCTCAAGACGTAATTCTTCCAGCGAAGATTCCCAGTTGACAATTGAGAACTTTGGTGGTTCGCAGGATCAGATTAACACGCTGGGTCGGTATGAACGTGAACGAGACCGGGACAGGGAACGTAAATTGTCTAACACGAGTGTGGGTAAGTTCGGGTTAGTCAAGTCTCTATTTGAATAAGTTTCTTATTTGCTTATTTATGGATTGTAGAACCTGCTGTGGCCGTACGCTCTTCAATAGCTGATGCTCGTGGCACTCTCCAGTTGGGCTATGACACTGATTCAGGTTCAGAGAAACAGGACCGTGAAACGGAGAAGTATTCAATGCGTCGACAGGCAAGGTTCGTATACCTGTAGTATACAAGAAGTTATATGTTTCTAATGATATTCAATCTTTTTGAAAAAGTGCGGACAATGTGCCCACGGTTTCATCGCAAGTTCTGTCGAACACAGGCAGTCCTTTGCCAATGGCGCGCAACAGGCAACATTCCATCGATAAGGATTACTCGAACGCGGATCATTACAATGATGCCAGGTCGAGTGGCTACGATCCAGAGAGCACACCTGTGCGCAAAACTTCCACTAGCAGCATGCCAGCAAGTCCGGCGGCCTGGCAAATGGAGATCTGTGACGATGACATGCGCTCACTGGAGAATGCCACTAAGCTATCCACGATGCGGATGAAACTGGAGGAGAGACGGCGGCGTATTGAACAGGATAAGCGTAAAATCGAGATGGCAGTGATGCGGCATCATCAGGAAAAGGTAAACATACTCGAATAGATTATGGAAACCATAAGTTAAAACAATGTATAAGGTTTTCTATAATCACAAGCTCAATATTGATGTTGATTTAATTAAATTCTAGGAGGATTTGGAGTCGTGCCCTGATGTTTTGAAGTGGGAGACCATGAGCAATGATTCAAAGCGCACGCCCGACATAGATCAAGCAGATATGGATAAGTACCAGGTAAGAGTTCGTGAAACCTTCTTGCATCTGCAATGCCTTGTGACCCCTTCAAGCTTGTTTTAACCTGGATAAATGTGAATTCGCTTGTCTCTTTTTATACTCCTCGCCCCTCGTCCATTATGCAATTTATGTGTCCGTGGTCTATGCAATATGAATATAACACCTTTACACTACACTACACACGCAAACAACAAAACAAAACCATTAAAACAAACACACATTAACACACCCACACATAACCCACCCTGGTCATGGATGTGCAGCAAAGCATCGCCATTATGAACATGAATCTGCAGGATATCCAACAGGATATCCATCGACTGGCCACGCAGCAGAGCCAAATGCAAGCGCAGCATCTGCAAGCGCAGCAGCTGATGCAGGCACAGCAAATAGCCAACATGTTGAACCAGGTAAGCGATAGGAACACACACCGTTCGCATCTCACATTATTAACATGAAATACTACTCTAATTTTATTCGTTTTTGATTTGTTTGTATTCCGTTTGTATATATTTTTTTACTTCTTGCTCGACTAACCGGCTTTGCCTCCGCTCTAACCGCACCCACAGCAACAAACGTATGGCTCACAGCAGCATCTCGCTGACCACCATTACCAGCAACGGCCCATGCAGCAAAACTTTGGCTCATCACCACATCTTCCGCAGGCATTCAACGCGCCCGTCAGCGCCTACAGCTCCCGTCCACCTAGTCGTGATCCTTACCAACAACAGCAGCAACATCATCCTCACCAGCAGCATCAGCACCAGCACCAACATCAGCAGCCTATGCAAATGTCGCCGATGCAATATGTAAATGAGCACGGCCAGTATATGTCGCCGCCCGCTCAGTACATGCAACCACAAAGCATCTACAGCGACAACGGAGCTTCCTACAATAACCACTCACCTTATGGGGCGCCTCCGCCGCCACAATACCAGCAGCGAAACAGTGTCTATGATGAGTATGGTCAACCAGCGAATCACTTTTACCTGCACGAGTCTCCTCCTCAACCGCCGCATGCGCATCCGCAGCGTCGTACCTGGGCGCACTCGGCAGCAGCGGCAGCCTACGAGCAGCAACAGCAACAGGCTCAGCAGCAGCAACCCATGTTGGATGTGAATGCCTGGCAAACACAGAAGAAGATGCAACAACAGCAGCAGCAGCAGCAAAACTGGCCAATGCGGCCGCCCTCCAGCGCTGGCGCAGCTCAGGGCTTTGTGCTGCATCAAAATGGTGGTGGTGGCGGGGGAGGCGAGTTGCAGCACCTATTTCCGATGCAGTCTTCGCCTCAACATGGTCAGCGCCTGCAAAGTGGCGGTGGCAGCGCCAATGGTGTCCAGCGACAGCAATCGCTGACGAATCTGCGCGACAATCGATCACCCAAGGGCAACATGGCCCAGCCAATGACAATGGGTCAGCATGAGGACATGATGGCGCCACAAAGTATTTGCTTTATTGGCGACGAGGAAGATGTTGATGAGCTTGAGCGTAACATAATCGAGTCGATGCAGTCAACTCGCATCTCCGATTTCGTGGTGCAACAGCAACAACGTCTTCAGCAACAGCAGCAGCAGCAACAACATCAGCTGCCTTCGGCTCACAGCGGACGTGGAAGCAGCTCCGAAGACTACGACAGTGGCGAGATGATTTCCAATAAGCTGAATATCACCAGCGGTAATCTAACTTACCGTTTGCCTTCGCCATCGCGCCCCTTAATACAGGCCAACAGTTTCCAAGATCCCCGTGGCAGTAGTAGCGATGGAGGTGGTGTTCCCGGTGGTGGAGGTGGTGAAGATCAGCGTCCCGAGAAGGGTTTCTACATATCCTTCGACAACGATCAACCGAAGCGACCGAAGCCACCGCTGCGCGCTAAGCGTTCTCCCAAAAAGGAGGCCAACAGAGATAGTGTTGACAACCTAGTTGTCTCTAAACGTGAATCCCTAAGTCAACTGCACAACATCAACAATTCCGTTAGCGAGGAGGCTAAAAACGCATCCGCAACCCGACACAGCATTCACGGACTTGCCGGTGTCCAATCCATTGCCAATACCGGTAACGCCACCTACAACAAATACACAGATGAGCCGCCGATCCAGTTGCGCCAAATGGCAACTGCGACGGCTGATCCAGTCAGCTTTGAGCGCCGTCATCTGGAAGACCTCACCAATCAACCACAACAACAACCTCTCTCCCCTACTCGGATCCGGTCGGAACAGAGTATAATAAGTGCGGAGGCGGCCAAGAACAAGGCCCTAGTCATTGGAGCGGACGCGGCAAATCTGGATCCAGTAAGTATACAAATGTCTTCAGCTGATTTCAAAATATTTGCTTAAAATGTCAGCAATCAACAGTTGCTTTATGATAGATCGGAAGAGTTATCTGTTGTTTCCAAGATATTTTTGAAAAGTTTCAATAAGTTTTGAGGTCAAGTGAATTTTGTTGTAAAACATCGTTTGATTGTGTAATTTCAGGAATCCGTGGATGAAATGGAGCGTCGCAAAGAGAAGATAATGCTTCTCTCGCTGCAGCGTCGTCAACAGCAAGAGGAGGCAAAGGCGCGCAAGGAAATTGAAGCATCGCAAAAACGAGAGAAGGAACGTGAGAAGGAAGAGGAACGTGCACGCAAAAAGGAGGAACAAGTGGCACGACGAGCGGCCATATTAGAACAACATAGACTAAAGAAAGCCATCGAAGAAGCCGAGCGGGAAGTGAGTATATTGGGCATTGATTTTAGAAGAAAAAATACTATCTCTCGTTCTGCAATAGGGTAAAACTTTGGACCGGCCCGATCTGCATGTTAAAATTCAGCCACAGAGTACGAGCGCGTCTACGCCACGTCTACGAACGCAGCGCGTGACGCGGCCACGACCCAAAACGATCCATGTTGACGACGCCAGTGTGGACATAAGTGAGGCTTCAAGTCTTTCCAGTCGAGGAAAGAAAGGCTCTAGTTCCAACTTAACTGGTGAGTGATTCGTAAAACTATCCAACTTAATACACACAACAAAATGTACAAAGACTTTGTTCCAAGAGATACTTTTGTATACAGTCCATGTAAAGTCCGTTCATCTATATGATAT
Source organism: Zaprionus davidi (assembly GCA_018903715.1). Classification (NCBI taxonomy): domain Eukaryota; kingdom Metazoa; phylum Arthropoda; class Insecta; order Diptera; family Drosophilidae; genus Zaprionus; species Zaprionus davidi. The sequence continues at coordinate 12,046,379 of JAEIGL010000004.1, read as the reverse complement.
AAAGCCTATGGATGTCAAAGTTGGCGTAGAAGTGCCCGTATACCACACACTTAATGTTTATTTAAGTTGAACTGACCAGCGAGCGGTTTGGTCGTGTTTTCGTGTCGTGTCCCCTCCAATTCACTAAGTAATCACTTACACGGTCGTTGGAGCGCTGAAATAGCAATTCGTTTTCTGAATCGTGATCTCGAGGTGTCAAGGAGGCTTGCTGTGCGTGGCTGTCTCGATATCCGTTGCCCTGCTGGTTCTCCAGATTTTGGATCGGCGGTCCCCCCTCGGGAGGGGTAGTCGTGGTGGACGCGCGGGCCTGTTTTGGCGCCCTTTTTCTTTTCTTTTATTCCTTTATTGGAGTACATAAACAAATACAATTCCATCGTCGCTTCTGTCTACTAAACAGCTGTTCTGCAGTGCTGCATAACATCAGAAGTTTACCAGTGACTCAATTGGCACTGGTGTCCTGTTAAATCAACAGCGCCCATCAGCGCCAATATTGCATACTTCCAGGCGGGAAGTTAATTGGAAAAACTGTCTGCCAACACAATGAGTCAAAACGAAATTCGGGCACAGCGCCAGCGTGAACAAGACGGGCGGCGGCTCTCTCTACAGAGAAATAACGCTTATTTTTCTTTCAAGGCCATGGAGCCCGAACAACAACAAAAGCCAGAAACCACCATAGACGGTGATATAGTGCGGTCAAGAACCCCCGATTCAATTAAAGATTGTGATGGACTGGTAAGCGTCAAAGCGCTTTCCTGCTCTGCAACAACTGATAAAACTACCCCAAGAACAACTACCTCTGCTGAACAAGTACCAAAAACAAATTTATTGCCCACTGCGGCCGCATCAAAAAATACTGCAACTATACAGACTGGTATAGACCGATACATAAAAAATAAAGCGTAAGCTAAGCCCACAAAAATCCAATATTGGCAACCAGTCAAAAATAAACTGTAACAACTCCAGGCAGAAAACCGATATGCCCAATAATCAAAATCGATTTGCCATTTTGGACGATAAATCAGATGATCTACCTAACTCTGTAGAACCTAGAAAGTATAACCCAAAGCCGCCTCCAATATTTATCAGAGAAAAGAGTTCAAACGCCCTAGTGAATAAAATACTAGACGTTATTGGAAAGGACAGCTTCCACATCATTCCACTAACTAAAGGGAAGATTCATGAGACCAAGGTTCAAGTAAAAAACAGAACAAAATTACCGAGCGCTCACGCAATATCTCAATCAAGAGAAAAAAAATTACTATACATATCAATTGAAAAGCAGTAAAGGGCTGCAGGTAGTAATAAAGGGTATTGAGTCTGAAATAGATCCTGCCGAAGTTTTGGAAGCTCTAAGAGAACAGGGCTTTAACGTGAAATCAGCCATTAATATCTTCAACAAAGACAAAAAGCCACAACCTCTCTTCAAGATCGAACTTGAACCAGACACTTGGGCATTTAAGAAAAGTGAGGTGCATCCAATATATAACCTTCAGTTCCTCCTACATCGAAGAATCTCTGTCGAGGAACCGCATAAGCGCAAGGGACCCGTACAATGTGAAAACTGTCAAGAATACGGCCATACAAAGTCTTACTGCACACTTACTACTGTATGCGTATCTTGTGGTGAGCCCCACAGCTCTAACAAATGCCCCCAAAATAAGCAGGATATTAACGCGAAAAAGTGTAGTAACTGTGGAGGTAACCACAGAGCAAACTACAGAGGATGCCCTGTGTACAAAGATCTGAAAAATTCGGCTAAGCCAAAGAGTGACCAGTGCACGTTCCAGAAGCACCCAAAATACGATCATGCCCTCCAAATTCTCGCCTGATGTAATCTTCTCCACAGACGGACCGCCCACAGGTTCTATCAGCAAAAATATAACATTTGCTAGTGCACTCAAATCAGGCCTAACGACCACAGCTTCCACAACATCTTCCGCCCCCGCAGAAGAACATTATCCAAAAGCTTATAAGCCAATCGGACAGTCGCAAAACAACATCGAATCATTGTTGCTCACTCTACAACAAAGCATGTCGGAATTCATGACATTTATGAGAACAACTATGGAAGATCTTATGCGTAATCAAAGTCTATTGATACAGATGCTTGTATCACAACAGTCGAAATAATCATGACCTCACTACGTATAACTCTATGGAATGCCAACGGCGTTTCACGACACAAGCTTGAGCTAACACAATTCCTAAACAATAATCACATCGATGTTATGTTAATATCCGAGACACATCTTACAAACAAGTACAAGTTTCAAATAAACGGTTACTTATTCTACGGCACAAATCACCCGGATGGTAAAGCACATGGTGGCACTGGAGTCCTAATAAGAAGCCGCATAAAGCACAATTTTCATAACGAGTTCGCCACCAACTATTTACAAGCTACATCGCTGATTCTACACTTCGGTCATAGGCATTTAACACTTGCTGCCGTATATTGCCCTCCTCGCTTCACGCTATCTGAAGATCAATTTATGAATTTCTTCAATACCCTAGGCGATCGATTCGTTGCAGCTGGCGACTACAATGCCAAGCACCCATACTGGGGGTCTCGACTTGTAAATCCCAAAGGGAAACAATTGTACAACGCAATTATTAAAGCGAGCAATAAGCTCAGTTGTGTTTCCTCTGGCAGACCAACATACTGGCCAACGGATCCCAGAAAAATACCAGACTTGATTGACTTTGCCATAACAAAAAATATTCCAAGTAGTTCTATAACAGCAGTATCTCTCTCGGACCTGTCATCTGATCACTCACCGGTGCTCCTCAAATATCTCCAAAGCCCGGACATCGAAGTGCGTCCCTGCAGATTGACATCAAATAGAACCAACTGGCTTAAATATAAAAAGTATGTCAGCTCGCACGTTGAACTACAACCACAGATCAACAACAAAGCCGAAATAGAAATATCCACAAAGCACTTGGAGTCTGTTCTTGTTGAAGCAGCACACATCGCCACTCCAAAAAGTAGTAATTTACACTATAAACAAAACAAGACTAACGTTCAAATCGAGCAGCTTGTTCTGGAAAAACGTCGCTTACGAAGAGAATGGCAAACCTACAGATCGCCACATGCAAAACAAAGGCTCAAAGATGCTACTCGAAAACTTTCAAAGGAACTAAACAATGAAAAAGATCGCTGTCAACTCCGCTACATAGATCAATTATCACCATTGAGCACAAAATACCCGCTATGGAGAGCACACCCATCTCTGAGGCCACCGATAGAGACTATTATGCCAATAAAAAACCCTGCTGGTGCTTGGGTTCGTACCGATAAAGACAGAGCCAACACTTTCGCGGAGCACCTTAAAAAAAGTCTTCCAACCAAACCCAGCAACGAATAGCTTTGCGCTACCGGAGCAAACAGATGACAATCTAACGGCACATGATCCCATTGAATTTAGACCAAACGAAATAGCTAAAATCCTGAAGAGTCTTAAGCCTAATAAAAGCCCAGGCTGCGATCTCATAACTCCAAAGATGATCATCGAACTTCCACACTGCGCCGTCCAAACCATCTGCAATCTCTTTAATGCTATTACTAGAACTGGCCACTTCCCAACGAGATGGAAAAAGTCGATTATCATAATGATACCTAAGCCAGGAAAAGATCATACGTCTCCATCTTCGTATAGACCCATAAGCCTAATATCATGCTTGTCGAAACTCTTCGAAAAATGCCTACTGACCCGCATTATACCGTACCTACGAGTTCATAAAATAATTCCAGAGCATCAGTTTGGCTTTCGAGAAAAACATGGCACATTAGAGCAAGTCAATCGAATAACATCCGAAATTCGAACTGCATTCGAACACCGAGAGTACTGCACAGGGATATTTCTGGATGTCTCCCAAGCATTTGATAGAGTCTGGTTAGATGGCCTCATGTACAAAATTAAGTCTATGCTCCCGAAATGCACCCACAAACTCTTAAAATCGTACCTCTACCACAGATCATTCTCAGTAAAATGCAACACTGATATGTCCGACGACCATACTATAGAAGCTGGTGTTCCTCAAGGTAGTGTACTGGGCCCAACTCTATACGTGCTATACACAGCAGATTTACCGACATCAAGACTGCTAACAACATCCACATTTGCCGATGACACTGCAATCCTCAGCCGCTCGAAATGCCCGCGGCAAGCAACAATGCAACTTGCCCTCCACTTGGTGACTATTGAGAAATGGCTATCTGACTGGCGAATAAAAGTGAACGAGCAAAAGAGTAAGCATGTAACGTTTACCCTGAACAGACAAGATTGCCCTCCACTCCTACTGAACAACACCGTAATACCGCAAGCAAATGAAGTCACATACCTTGGTATCCATCTTGATAGACGACTCACCTGGCGTAGTCACATTGAAGCTAAAAGAACACACCTAAAGCTAAGAGCTAATAGTCTTCACTGGCTTTTAAACGCCCGCTCTCCCCTCAGAATGGAATATAAAGTCCTACTCTACAAATCTGTACTAAAACCAATATGGACGTATGGTTCCCAATTGTGGGGAAACGCCAGTAACAGCAGCGTTGAAATTATACAAAGAGCCCAATCAAAAAATCCTAAGAACTATCACTGGGGCACCGTGGTACGTTCGAAATGAAAACATCCAGAGGGACTTAACTGTATTGCCGGTCAGAGATGAAATAGCACAACAAATGTTAAATTATCGCATTAAACTATCCACCCATCCAAACAGTCTTGCTCGGGACCTTACACGGCTGCGCAGCCAATCTCGCCTTCGTCGAACTGACATGCCAACCCAACTTTAAATATAGTTAGGGACATATAAACCCAAATCAGTTGCCGCAGCATCTGTTAATTAAGTTAGTCTAGTAAGATTTATATAAACTTATTGTTAGTCTCGTTAAAAGAGAAGATTCAATAAATAATGCCAAGTATTAAAAAAAAAAAAAAAAAAAATGTTTATTTAAAATGTTTGATGACACTCCCAATGAAAATAACATCCTCTTTAGAATTTGAAATTTCAAGCTGCTGAGGGTGCTCAAATATGAAATTCTTGCTTTAAATTGGCATTGATTCGCTTGCTGGGAATCTGTGCAAACATTAATGTATCTCTGCCATCAAAGTCGGGCTTGTAGTGTATGAATTTTAAATGTGTATAAGTTTCGGCTTGTCGAAATGATTTTATCGTGTTTTGTTAATTTGTTTTATTTTACTTTGTATTGATTTTGTTAAATTGTTTAATATTCGTTTTCTGTTTTAAACTTGGTTGCCCTCCCTGAACATACAGGCTACGGTCAACTAAGCTCAAACTCAATGAAAAGAGATTTTTACAGGGGGTCGCAAGACTCCCTCACTGTCAAAGGTAAATTACATTTATGTTTTCCTTATTTTCATTTGATTACATTGTTGATATCATTCTTCAAGTTATATTAAGCATGCATTGTTTGACTGATATATTTTTTTTTTATTTGATGAAGTAGTTGGTTTGGTTATAGTTATTTGTAGCATTACAATTAGGTATGATTTGATTCGAATTTGATTTCGAAGCACCTTCAGTTTCCTAAGCTAATCTAGACTAAGTGATTTACTCTCTAAGTCGTATTTACTAATCTTGTTCAACAGAATCCCCCGATGATTATCCTAGCACAAGTTCAACTCCGATTGGACGACGGGGATCATACAAAACTTCCAGAGGTTGGTGCTGGGTATCAAGTTCAAGTTTTTTTTTATTTCAAAGTTATCCTACTCTTGCTTTTGTTGGTTCTTTTTCTGTTAAAAACAAACAAATACTAATTGACACAGAGCCTTATTTTCGTACTTTGATTTGAACAAACTAAACGTGCGTTTTGCTCTAATTTCACGCTTAAAATCACCCAATCTACTAAAACATATGCTAAACCATCGCACCTCTAACATACGTATCCTTAGCATTTTGAATGCAAGCAAAATACAAATAACAAATAACTTCCGGTGCACCTTTTAAAAGAAAATGCACTGGGGGAAATATACACTTGAAGATAGGATTTTCTTAAATATTATTTTAATTTAAAGACACTTATTCTTATGATATTAAATGTGTGTGGTTTGGGTGCGAGAGTCGTGAGATCTTTATAATATTAGTTTATCGCATAATGCATTTCATATTTTCTTTTGTTATAAACTGAAATTGTAAGAAAACTGAACTTGATCCATATTCGATTTATGCACTCGGCTCTTGCGTGTCTTCTCTCCGTGGTGCCAATTTTTACAGAACCAGCCGTCGAAAGGGGCCGCACCCTGTCGCGTATATCAGTTGCTAAGGGGAGCACACTTAATTTCCGTGGCCGAAAGTCCAATTCGCTAATGAATTTGTGCGGTAAGAAGCGTTTCAAAACCTAAAAATAAAATACAGCTGCTTGTCTTTTACTCTTACTCTTCTATTCTACCTAACTCTTGTTCTCCTGCTACTTCATGTTTTATTTTGTGACAAATCTAATGGTAACTTTACTTGTCTTTCGGTTCTGGTTCTGGCTATTCTCATTTTTTATCGTTTGGTGATAGTCTCCTTTCCATGTCTATTTTGTAACATTTCATTATTCTGAGTTAGTTAAATATGTTGACGTCTTGTGTATGTTTTTTCTTTCTATATATAAATAGTTACATTTGTGTCATTGGTTTCGCGACTTATTCATTTTCTTTGGTGACAGTTTTATTATAATAACTGCTTATTATCAAGTGAATTATTTATTATTTTTCGAATATACAATTAAAATAAAGGTATCACACTATCTACTGCGTTGTTTCTACCTCACTTATGTAGGAATGATTACCTATGGCAATGACATGGATATTCATTTATATTTTCTTCATTTCTTTTTTTGCTTTTAATGCATAAATAATTTGTAAAACGTTTTATTAGGACACTTTACTTTAAGACTGTTGTGCTTTAATATTTCCGTATTATTTTGTATATCTTTCCAATCTTTTGAGTATTTTGTCTTCTTACTTTTCAAAATCTGTACTTTGCTTTGTGGTTATTTTGGTACTCTGCGATTCTTTAAATGGAAGCGGTGCTGTCGGATTGTCTAACTTAATTGGGGTTTGGCGGCTACTCGGGGTTACCTTTACATATAATTCGCAACTGGTTCTGGTTTGATTTCGCCCTATACATATTGTCCGCTTTGTGGAAACGGGATTGCCTTCTTTGATTTGTGTAATAACACATACACACACACACACGCACATAATGTATACAACAATCATGAAGTGGCACACACAGACAAGCACATTTTCACATTCAAATCATGTTTAGGTTTTAAGAACTTATATACATTGAACAATCGACGAAATTTCCTAACTAAATTCAATGCACACATTCTCTTCTTTTATTTCTCGTTTCTTTCAAATTGAAATCTTGTGTACAAATAATGTTCACAACAAATGTGAAAAAATGAAACTCTATTAACTAAAACAATAAATGCCTTAACACTCATCGCTTCATCGCTCCCAACGACCGTATCATCCTGTGAAAACTAACAAAAATAAATATCGAAATGCATAAACGAATTGAATTTGCTGCATGGATGGCAACTCTGAAATTGTTGCCCTGCTCTCTATCTCTCCCTCTGTCTTCACATCACTCTATGGCTGTGGTGGTTTTTGGCTTTGTGACTTTTGTGCCTGTATTGTGGCTCAATGCATGCTTGACTGATGATTGACTGATTGATGATCAACGCTCGATCTCGCTTACCGGTTAGACACAGATTCGGGATTGGGACGGGCAACTCCGCCGAGGCGCGCACCGTCACCAGGAATGACGGCATCAGGTAGGCATATGCCATCTCCCTCTGGACCAGGCTCTTTGCCGCCAGGTTTGATATCGAAACGTCGCGGATTTGATGATGGATCAAGCGATTACTCATTAACTGCGAATGCAATCATGGAATACTCGGGTTTGTACTTAGTTTCAAAGAATCCTCAGTTATATCACGACAAACATATTCAATCAATCGTACATACACCATACATATTGGTTCTTCATGCATCATTTGTTCATCTCTTGAAACGACTCATACAATTTTCACTTTTGTTTATATTATTTTCCCTTAGTTATGCTCATTGTTCAGTTTAATTTCAACCATACCGATTGGCATTCCCTTTACAAATGCATTTTAAATAATCGACTCAACAAAGTTCCAACAACATAAAAAACATGCGTTCTCGCCATAATATATGTATGTACAATGTACATAGAGGTTCACACCGCCCCTTTATAATTGTAAAGGGGCCACATCAGTTTGTGTGTGCGTGCGTTTTGATAAAGATGTAACTGCAATCCATTCGTTCTTCCGTTGCGTCGTCAAATCCACGACTTCGATTTTCAAACCGAGATGCGTCTTTAAGTCTTACTTACAATACAACAATAATACAACAAAATTCTGAGTCTCAGCCCCGAATTCCCCTAATTTAACGCTTCATATTTGCCGAACTAAAAATAAAAATGAAATAACTAAGTGCAAAATTGCAAGCAATCTATTCCCAATTAATTTTTGTTGTATTTCAGTTTGTATATTATATTTTATTTATTTTTGGAATGTTTTTTTTTTGCAATTTAGTAAACACTTAGATTATATAGTTCAAAACGTAAGTATTTGTAGTAGGGTTCAGATAAGTGAAAATATCAAAAAGGGTCATTCATCACGTAATATGTGCACGTTTTAATTTGGGTTATGTGACCACATGGAATACCTTTCTTATCAAGCTGATTGATTGATATAACAACAAGACATTCATACTCTATAAACATTATCTTTGATTCATCAATAAAACACACCAAAAAATTCTTCAGTTTCAAGAACTGTTTGTTTATCGATCCAAATACGTAATGAAAGACCCTTAAATTATAAAGATATTTTCCCAATGCAACTAGTAAAAGTTTTATTTGTTTTCGTTTTTTAATGCTCAATTGCACGTAGCCTGCAGTATAATTGTGAAAGCCAAGCAATATACATTATAAATTATTTATGTTAAATGCTTGCCATTAACACCGAGTAGAAACCCATGACAAAATGAAAACTACTATTTTCCATTGAGTGACATTAATATATTTTATTATTTGACAGGTCCAAAACTCTATAAACAACCAGCGGCCAAATCCAATCGAGGTATTATATTGAATGCCGTCGAGTACTGCGTTTTTCCGGGAGCTGTCAACCGAGAGGCCAAACAAAAAGTGCTCGAAAAGATCGCACGGTCGGAGGCCAAACACTTCCTTGTTCTCTTCCGGGATGCGGGCTGCCAATTCCGCGCCCTCTACAGTTACTTGCCCGAGACCGACCAAGTGATGAAGCTCTATGGCACGGGGCCTAGTCAAGTCGACGAAGTCATGTTCGATAAGTTCTTCAAGTGAGTTCAGGCTGTTGTGCATATCGATTCAATTCAAATAAATACTAATTTGCACATTCTCCACAGGTATAACTCAGGTGGCAAATGCTTTTCCCAGGTGCACACTAAGCACCTCACCGTCACAATAGACGCCTTCACAATACACAATTCGCTGTGGCAGGGCAAGAGGGTGCAGTTGCCTAGCAAAAAAGACATGGCGCTTGTAATTTAAGTGAACCATGGAAATGCGTACAGAACTTGCAAGCGGGAGCTTGTCGTAACTTGGCTCACAGTATTCTTTTCTGCAACCTATGGACAACTGCGAGCGCAAAGATCATCATCAAAAGATTCTATAGGGCACCGAGGCATTGCATGGATTGGCATAAAATATGGCTTAACTAATTGCACATGTTCGAAAAGCATCAACGAATTGGAAATAACAAAAATACAAATATTGTATTGATGGGGATAATGCGGATAAATATTTAATTTGAATGTTTAGCATACACAGAGCAATAGAAAAGTCGCCCATACAAAGCCAAACTAATATCCAATGGATAATTTAATATTTTTGTCATGCACACACAGACACACAAACACACCAACACACACCTAAAGAGAAATTCAAGGAAATGAAAATGTAGAAAATCGTATATTATTAATTTGTTTTAAATTGTTATGAAGTTTTTTATGCGAATTTTGTTGCCTTTGACTGATGCGGGAATTGTGAGGCGCGAGGTCAAGGGTGCACAACAATAATTTCGCCAGTCGACACTAATTTTAATGCCGCTAGCTATTTATTTTAACACTAATTAATAGTTACTTTCTATGCAAAATTAAAAAGGAATAATACAACTAATATAAAACGATACATACATACATATATCGATGCAAAACAAAAATGAAAAAAGACTTAACTGGCTGAAATTGTAAGCTGTCTTTGTACAAATTATGTGGATACGCAAGTCGTGTTTATCTTACATAAATACTTACGTACATACGGTATAATAATATATAAATGTATTTCATTATAAAGTCAAATGCTACGGTTAACACGCAGTCAGACTCTAAAATTCGTAAATTGTATTACACAACTAACAACTACTTTGAAAGCGTTTCTTTTCAAAGTAATTTGCAAATGTATTTCTCTTTTATTTCGGGATTGAGATTTCTCGCCTTTGGGGAGCTTACAAGTTACCAGGTAGCCAGTTGAAAAAAGATACAATGTACGTGAATCTACATGCATAAAACTGCCATCAACATACTAACTAAATAAATTGTTACCTGTCCATTGATTTAAAATCTGTACACTTTTTAGACCGCTCAACCGTGCACCTTAGTCCCTAATGACACTCATCCTGGTTTTTTACTTACGTATGCTTAATCAAATAAAAGCAAAACTTTGTAACTCATTTACGTTCTATAATTTGAAAAAACGATATGATATTAATTTCTGAAACATCATGTAAAGTCTTAATTCACACTATGAAAGGGAAAAAGGAAGGATCTAAGTGACAACTAATTCGGAATTTACTGTGTACCGCCATTTTTAAATGATTAATTAACTGCGACTTTGGGCTTGCAACATAGTAAAAGTACAATAGGTTGATTTGAAAAAGTTTATATATGTGTGTACTATATACTATACTGTACAAGTGTCGGCGCAGCTGCGCCCTTGGCGTGATCGTCTCCAACTATAATAAATAATATTAATGCGATCTAAACATTATTATATGAAATGTAATAAAGTTATTAAAAACGATAATTTAACAAATTTCAACATAGCTATGACTTTTTATTGTGTTCATATACAAAATACACTCATGATTGAATTTATAGAGACAATTTTAATTGTATTTCGTTATTTTCCATACAGTAAATATTTTAGCAAATCAACTTTTTGTTGCATTGTTAATATGTTGCCCCAACCGTGACTGATTTTTTTTCTTGCGTATGTTCAATGGAAAATCCCCCTTTGTAAATTTAGTATCAAAATTGTGAGCTGACCATACATTTTGCTTGATCAATTGACTGTTACAATGAATATTTACGTCGTTGCTTTTGCAGTTTGCTTTGTTTTAAATTGACAAACGTAAGTCTATTAGATTGTCTATTCATTTGTATGGTATGCTGATGACCTGCAAATCTGCTAAACATTTATTGACTCTTTATTACAAACAAAATACTTTCTCTTCTGTCTGTAGAGACACAATCTGGTCTTCCGACAAGTTTTAAATTCCAAAAAAGCTGTTTAAAGTTTCTAATGGCCCTCCTTGTATTAATATTTTTCCAAAATTAAAAAACAAAGAACTTATTTATATGTCCTACAAATAAATGTAGGATTACAAGTATTTATTCGTGTACTTAGAAATAAACTAAATCTTACATTTGAAAATCATCTCGCATGTCATTATAACGAAGCACATGCTCCTTGATTTTGGATCCATCGACCCATGTCACGAAATCTTCCAAGTTACGGGAGACGAGAAAAGCGGGATCCTTGACCACTTCGGGGCCCACACGAACATGTCCCTGTTCAATAAGTTGCGTGGCATGTTTCAGATTCTCGGACATTCTCACTGCAAAAATACCAAAACACAATTTATATATAGACATATGTACAACCAATAATAATCCTTATCTGATACTAACGTTTGACCACTACTACAGGCAAGCGGCGTCGGCAAAAGTGACTTGCTGTAGTTTTACTGGCGGACTCCAGATTTAGGTAATCGTTGGCAACTCCCATAGCATGAAGTTTGTGCATTAGCATGTCTGTTGCCTCGGCTTTAAATGGGTCTGATCCATCTAACCGAACTATTTTCTCAGTTAGTTCTCTAATTTCTCGGGACAATTTGTTGTATCTGCAACAAGAATTTTAATTGTAATGTGGTATATCAATGGAGACGATAAATAATTACTTTGTATAGTCCTCGCGCTTTTGTATGTGAAAACGACGCAGAATTTTGTTTTCCCTGCTGCTGTTGTCGACTTTCCATGTTATGAAATCAACCTTTTTAAGCAACTTTTGCTCGTGAAACTTTAGTTTTCGCACCATTGTTTATTATTTTCTAAAAGTACTGAACATGTGCGTCGTTTGACAAGTGTTGTAAAATGTTTTGTCTATTGTTGACTGTGCCAACAGCTGTTTATAAAAGTGATGCCAAGTTCAACAAATATTCAAAGTGTTGTGAAATTTCAAATATAAAAATATCAATTTATTTTCCTTTATATTGCTTATAAAGACATGATGTTATAAATAAATACAATGTAAGCCACAATTCTTTTTGTTAATCCAATATGTGCACAATTACTTCGCAACAATATAGCCCAACCAGTGTTGGAAACTAGTTGAATAATCTGACTTGCCAAACAAATAATTTCGCACTTGTTTACTTTTTTCGCATGCCCTAAATCATTTGAATGGCGGCTAATATAGATGAGGAATCCACAGCAAAAGCAGCCACGGCAAACGAGGAGGATCCACTTGCAGAAGAGCGACTTGGGTTTGTCCGCGAAGTTGGCGCTCAAGCAGTTTGGAGCTTGTCCTCATGTAAGCCAGGTAGAAGGACACGGTGAACTTAGAAAAGTGTATGTACTATATACTAATTCAATCTTTCAGGATTCGGTGTGGAACGTCTGCGGGACAACATAATGGATACCTACTGGCAGTCCGACGGGCAACTGCCGCACTTGGTTAACATACAGTTCCACAAGCGGACCAACATCAGCCAGATCTACATATACACAGACTACAAGCTGGACGAGAGTTACACCCCATCACGCATTTCTATAAGATCGGGTACAAACTTTAACGATCTCCAGGAGCTGCAAGTCATCGACCTTACAGAGCCAAATGGTTGGGTGCAGATACCCATTAAGGATGGCAATGTCAAGTCTCTGCGCACCTTCATGCTGCAAATTGCGGTTATTTCGAATCATCAAAACGGCAGAGATACCCATATGCGTCAAATTCGGGTCCACGCCCCCTGTGGGGGCGAGGGGAAGCATTACCCACTGGAGCTTTTTGGCAAATTTGGCTCTGTTGACTTTCAAAAGTTTGCAACCATTCGTTAGAAGTAGTTAGGAAGAACAAATTAATTTTATGATTAATAAATATTTTATTTTCCCATTACTCTGAATATTATTTCTTTGTAAAGAATCTAGACCGATTTAATAATTGGCATTCGGTCTGACATTCGGATAATTAAAACTGTAGCTGTCTTTCAAAATGGTTAGTTTTTCAACTTATCTTTTCTTGCGATATACATTGAATGAATATACATCACATAAAGTGATATTGGTATAGTTTTGATTTATATTGCATATATTAGCTGATTATTATGCTTAAGACTTAAGTACAAATTAACAAATACGATTGCGATTTTGTGTTAAAATTATTGCGATTCAAATATCAACATGGATATGCCAACAATAACTGTAGAAAGTTTATGCCAGCATCAATTGTCATCGTAAATAATTGTGTATTTGGTTACTTTGTAGCTTTAAGGGCTTTATAATGCTGTTTCTCATGGGCACTGTCTGGCGGCTCGCACTCGTAGGAGGCCTTCATCAGAAGATCATCTGTGAAAGCTTCTGACTTTTGTAAATAGGTTACGACGTTTGGCATTTGTTCATAGGGGCATTCCCAACGTTGCCATTTAAACACATGACGCAATTGAGAGCCCAGCAGCACGCACTTCTTCAAGTTAAAGTTTCCATCAGCCAGTCTAAAATTGAATTAAAGATATAGCAATACGTATGCAATTTCAATTTCAAGATCTACCTGTTTTCTTGACTTTCGTGAGTGGCGTATAAATCCTTGATAAACAGCGAGAAATATGGAAGAATACCACGCTCAAGTTTGTGATCCGTTGACATAGCAGCTTTAATGGTCGAGCGGTAGGTTTGATAATTGGAGCTGGGATCCATTTGTTGTTCCAAGCCTTCGAATTTCGACATTTGCACCTTGGACCACTGCAATCACACGTTTTGAACCACGTTGATATTGTTATTAAAGGTTTGAACTTACGGTTTTCTTTAGGCGTGACACGGCAGGCATGTTAAGAGCCTTTAGTATTGCCATCAGACTGTTGTAATTCCCCGTGTTGAAGCACTCTAGGGCTGCTTCAATCCAGAACTCAACCATCTGCGCTCGTTGAGACTTTTTGCCAAGCTGCCAAAAATATATTCACGTGATCATCAGATGCGTGTAGGGGACATATAAGGGTATTTACCTTTAATATCTCCGTGGCAGCCAGGTGACTGAGGTGGTTGAACCACTGTACATATATCACAATGGTCGCTTCCGGCAGTTTTTCTGAAGTGCAACTGGACCTCAAAGTACTTTGCTCTGCTTGAGAGATAAATGTTGCAAAGGTACCCGAGTTCATCAGTTCGACAAATTCGTCCAAACATATTTGCGAAAGGAAGGCATACTCAATGGAATACAATTGATGTGCTAGCTCGTTGGCATTGCTGCACTTGCTCAACATGCTGTCTGACTTATATACATTTGTGGCAAAACGTTTTAGTGATTTAATACTGCTCTGTCGTCCCAGCGAGCTGGACGAACTTTGCTTGCTCAGCAGGTAGTGCAGCTGTAAGCGACGCCTGGCATCCACTTGGCTGACTGTGTCTGGAATACCATCCACAAATGAAAATATTGCTTTGATTTGGCTATGCTTCCGCAACTCCTGCAGCACTGCCTCGTTACGGAAGTCATTGACGCATATGCTCAGCCAGTGCGAGAGCAAGTGCTGGAGTTTGTCCTCCTGTGCCTGACACACCTCAATGATTTTCGTCAAAAGCTCCTGCATTGAGACAAACAAACGGGCACAAAGCAAAAGGACAAACTCCATTTCCTCGTTACTGGAACTAGTGAGAAGAGTGGAGAGTGTGCTTAGATTGCCAGCGGCTGGCATGTCTTTGGCATAAGCTGGCAGTGGTCGGCAATTAGTGGCTACGTCACTGGGTTCGGTGATGTGCAATTGCGTGCTCTGTAAAGCAATGTGAATAGATATAGCTACATATCTAATGGCAAATAGAGCTTCATGGACCTTACCAGCATAGTGACTGAAACCACATCAGCTTCATCCGCCGAGCTGGGAATGTCGCAGTACATTGAATCTGTCTGGGGATCACGTGCGTCGGCCTGAGTGTAGGCAGCGCTCATCGATACGCTGTGAAAGAGACCATCGTGGCCAGAGTCGCAGCTGCTTATATTTGAACTCTTGTCGCCCAGAGTGGTGGCTGAAGACACATTGGAAGTGGAGTCAATCACTTGATCCGAGTCGGTTATGGCAGAGCTGTTCGACATCAGTGAGACATTCGAAAATGTTTGATTCAGCTGGCGACCCAGTCGGTGTCCAGTTCGACTATCTGTTTCTCCATCTGTTGCTGTGGAGTTTGAACTCGAGTTTGTTCGATACTTGAGTGCGTTTTCGGGCGTTGCACGACCGAGTGTGCTTTGTGTCTTGATCGGCTGCCAGATTTCCTTCTGATGTGACTGATGGTTAAAGTGCTCTTTGGTCTCCACAGTTCGCTCATCCAGCACTTGACCATTGCGGGAAACAAGCACTTCCTCGGTGGTGGTAAGCGAGGACTTTACCGTCAGCGATGTCTCCACTTCGATGGGCTGTTGTGCCAACCCAGCTCGGAAGAGCAGCTGGTTAAGGTGCTCCACGGCCGGCATTTGTCCATCAAGAAGAGCACTCTTTATGGCACTTGCATCATCAGCGGGCAGGCCATCCAACTTGACTGGCACACCGTTGATCAGCAGGACCTCTTCCTGCTGCACCGAGGACGACGTCTCGCAGTCCACGATTTTAACGTCCTTGCCGAAAAGAGATTCTACTGCATTCATTATATCTTCGTCCATTTTAGATTTATCAGTTAGTCAAAAGGGTATGACAATTAGGTGGTGGTGAAGTTGGCTTTGTATTGGTAAAATGCATATGACCCTGGGGGTTCTTTGGATTAACGTCAAATGCACGAGACTAGCAAGCACATTTCTGTACGGAATTCGAGTTATTCGTATGGAAATACAGAATTATAAATGATCAATTATTAGTCAGAAACAATGCACAATGGGACTTTGGTTGGTTAGCTGGGAAACCGAAAACAGCCTTGTGATGGGGTGACAACGCCCACTACTTTCCCAAAAAGTAGGCTGGGCCTTGGCTCGGTTTTGTTAAAATTTTACGCGAAACACACCTGCAGGAACAACATCGGGTATTTGCGTTTCATTCGACGCAAAGCCGCCATGTCTTATGGCTTCTTCATTGTATTTGACATTAATTGTTTGTTTCCGGTTTAATTAAACTGTTTTGTATGCGATGTTTTACTTTTATTTATTTATTTATTTCCCACACAAGCAGTGTTGGGTTGCTCACGAGTGAGGGAACAGAACAAAACATGGTCCAATGAACCAGTTCAGAAAAAGAACAAGTCTTACAGCACTACAAACCAGTTTTACAGCACTGGTGGACAGTACGCGCTGAATATTTGCATTTAATGTTTGCATAATTTACGTGTTAAGCTTGTAAAGCTAATATAAAGTTTGGAGGGGATGTCTCCGACTCTATAAAGTAGGTATGTATATATATTCTGAAGCAGGATTAAATAATTCCTATTAGCCCTGCCCCTCTGTCCGGCTATCTTGATGAAACTTTCTACGCATGCATCATATTGGTGAACGCCGTATACAGGGCCCGCCATCTAACTTTTTTTTAACTGGCGGTTATTTTAACACGGATGACCTTAATGTTATTTCTGATTTGACAGAAAGTTTGTTTTGTTTTTCAAGGGTATAACATACACATTTGGTTTCTCAAGTTATTAGATTTGTGTGTTCACAAAGTTAGACAGACAGACGGACAGAGAGACATGGCCAAGTTGAATAGGTTGGCAAGAATATAATTTACATACATTTCAGATCTTCTATACATATTTCCAAAGAACGTATATAATATAAAAATCCATTTGTACAATGTACAAGCTTCTCTAGAAGAGAACCAATTGGGAGGGAAATTAAAAACCATTTCTTCATTTTCGAAACATTTAAAATGTATTGTTCAGTTAGGGGTACTTGGAAATTATATGTTTTACTTCGGGTAAAATGTATATAAATATGTGCATATTTATAAAGACACACTGTACTCGAAGGTCTAGACCACTGGGTAACTGCATTCACTGGCAATACGGCAGAAGTTCTTGCCACGTGGAAGACGGAAGTAGCCGTCCTCACCCCAGTTGCTATCCCATGAGTTCTTGACAATCCAGTAGTCCAGTCCATCCTCGCTTCCATATCCCACGACCAGAACCGAGTGATTTGGCTCGTCATTGTTGCACTCCTCATCCGCGTAGATGCCACGTTTGTACAGTAGCAGACTCTCCAGTCCGTTTAATGAGCAGGCCAAGGGACCCTGTGTGGCAATTATCGTTTTCATGGCTTGCTCGTCGTTTGGAGGAATTGAAGCAAATCCAGTGATCTGGGCTCCTGATATGCCCTGCGCATACTTGCATGTATCAGCCTTGTCCAGATAGGGGTACTTGTCACCGCTAGCAATGCCATTCTGGTCAGCTATGAAGCTGAAGGCGTACTCCTGGAAACCGCCATCGCAGCCGGCCAGACCCCGGTCTTTCTTACCACAATCCACCAGATTCTGCTCTGACAGATTCGGTAATTTGCCTGTCTTGCGGAAGACATGACCCTCAATTGCACCTGTCGTGGCAAACGACCAGCAGGAGCCGCATTCTCCCTGGAACTTGACGGGCGTAACACCGCCCTTTTCACGCCAATCAAAGGAGTCGGGAAGCTGCACGTTGGTTGCGATCTTGGCAGCCACACGGTTGGCACTGGCTTTCTGTCTGTAAGTCGTAAACTTCATTAGTGCAACTGCACTGTGTGTGTGCGTGTGTGTGTGTGTGTGTAGTGTACTTACTCGCCAGATGCTGATTTCCTCAGTCCAGTAAGCTGCTTAATGAACTCTGCGTGGGTCAGATCAGCAAACGCATTGACAGCCAGCTCGAAGGTTGATTTACCACCCTGGTAGACCGCGTTCTGGGCATCAACTAAGCTCTTGCGCGCAGTGAATAGTCCCTCGCGCAACTGACTTTCTGCAGCCGATAGATAGGACTTGCCCGTTTGTGCCTGCGTAGAGAAGTCGCCAGAAGTGTTGAGTCTAGTATAGGATTTGAAGGTTCATTGTAATGTTGAGCTTACCGCAAAGTCTTTGAAATTCTCAACGTTGGAGAGTGTGGGAGGCGATGGCAACCTGCTGGCAATATTTGCAACTCCTTGCTGGAACCTATTGGCCGCATTTCCCAAGCCTCCTCCCAAGCCGCCTCCCAAGCCGCCTCCCAAGCCTCCTCCGAAGCCACCAAACTGGGCAGACGCCAGTGCGACACATGAAAGCAAAACAATCACCAATTTCATTGTGATCTGGGAATGGGGTACGAGATAGGGTGTCATTATTTAATCCATTATATGTAATTATTTGGAAAAATCAGTGAACGTGGGAGAGAACTGAGTATCTATCTAAATTTCTTAATTCACCTTTTCATCTTTGCATTTTCATTACTAAATCACCTTATTGTATTAGAACAGTAACTGAATAATACATAAAATAAAGATCTTCAGTTACTATATAATCTACGAGATACGTATGCGTATTATATAGTTAATCTTTTGATTGATTCGATTATGCAATACCACATTGAATAACTTTCATTCAACCGATTGAGATTGATAATCTTCGATCACTTTAAAACGGTAATTCCGATCAACGTCATTAACAATAATTCAAGATCATTTGTATTATTTTTAGATCAAGAAATCGAGTTTTGCCAGTTGGAGAACGGGCACGTAGAATTAAGGAAATTTATAAAAAAAACATTAAATTAAATATTCTCTCATATTTACTTTAGTATTTTTAATATCTGATTGAAATTTGTTCCTTGACAACGATGAGACCATTAAGCTTTGCACTTTACTTGATGACTTGAGTTACATGTTATTTAAATGCCTATGGAAGTGTATATATGTACATAAATTCTTTATTATCATCGGCGCGAACTGAGAGTAATTAGCAAATTACGTAGATTGTAATAAAGAATGTTACACTAGTCGGATCTGGTATTGCCCTTGCTCAATTCACTTTGTGAATTACTTCACTGTATACTGTAACTATTTAATATCACATCACTTTCAGAAGTTACGGCTACATTCTTGGATTTACCTCTATTGAGCAACCTTTCTCAGTCAATCAAGCGAAATCAATGAGAGGCCCCGACCTCAGAGGCTGCGCTTTTATAGCAGTTTTGTAGCAGCAATCGGCGCCCACTTCTGCGTTATCATGCAAATTTAATTAGAAAAGTTTAATACGCTATAACTCGTCCCGCCTTGCCGCACACGGCACTCACAGATCGGCCCGGAATATGCATATGTAAGTCACAAATACTGCGATTAGAGGTTTTAAACAAAACTGGCTGTATATAAATTTTTGAGACGTCGCGACGACTGGTTTGGCGATTTATAGCCTTTAATTAGCGCGATGTTTAACAGCATTAAGACCTAACATAAATATCTCTATACTTGTTGCCATAGATGAGTGCTTCCATTTTATCTGTTTTTTTCTCAGAAATGACCCAATGAACCTGTTTTTGTTCGAGTAAACAAAGTTTGATTAGAAGTATATGGAAGCTACACCAAAAGCCTATATCATCAATCGTGTAATGACATGTATCTTGTGGAGCCACTATATAAATTCAAGAGGAATCCCCATTTTGATAGGCCCATGTAATTTTAGAGGGTATATTCATTTTGATAGCAGACTGCAACGCCACCTAGGAGATCCCACTTCATAAAGTATTACCAGGGGAGCCCATCTAGCCATATCTGTCTGTCCGTTGTTGTTGTTGCAACGCAAACTAGTCTGTCAATTTTAGAGCTATCGTGATGAAACGGAAAATACGGGATCGTAATGATATATCGTATAGCTGCCATACAAACTATTGCCCCATTTTTACTATAAATTCACTACATTGGATATTTTCTATATATGTAATATGCATGAAAAATTTAATTAATATCGGACCACTATAACATATAGCTGACATAGGAACAAACGGCCGATGGTTTTTGTATGAAGACCAGTGTTGATTTTAGAAATAACTTACCTTATCAGTACCAATCAAAATGAGACACTATAGTATATTGAATATGCACCATTTAATTCTGCACCATTATTTATAATTAGTATTACCGCTAGTAATACCGCTAATACCGCTAGTTAGTTGAGAGTAAAAGAGAAATTTATATACTAAGTTTAAATAACAAGGTTGAAGGAGGTGTAGAAAAGAGACTTGTTTTCATACGTCATTCAATTATGCAAATCGTATCGAAAATTAAATGAGTTCTACAGTTGTTATTACTTAATTAATACGAAGGTGGTTTAAAAAGTTTACAGCCTGATTGCGCATCTCTAAGTATGTTCCCGGCAAAATTAATATTCAATTTATTTTTTTCAATAACGGTTGACAAATATAAATCTTCATCAAATGCGAAGATTCAACCTTAATTAATAGCCGTTTTGAGGAGGGTCTAAAGTGGTAAGATCACTGAAAGATGTGTATTTAGTTATTAAAAGACTGTGTCAAATATGAATTAAAAAATGTTTAGAATGGTTGTATCAAAGTCATCCTGGATACTTTTCAGGCCACCCTCGTAGTATAATCGGGTTTGCAAAAATCTTGAGCTTGATTAATAAATCGCTTATACTTATTCGCAATTAAAGAGATATATGGATATATTGAAATGTTAAAAAATGTATTTTTTTTTATATCTGTCTTGTGTAACGAATTCTTTTTTTACAACTAAGCAACGTAAACAATTTGTGAATTAAAGATTTATCCGACTGTTGTCCCATTATTCTTAACTATCCTGGGACGAGGCGTCAGTCTGGGTTCCTGGGGTTCCTCGTTGATAGGAATTGCCAGGGGCAAAAACACAGCGGGCACTCTTAGATTAACTGGCGGAGCTGCCAAATTTTCAGTCATAGCAAACATCTGCAGCGAAACAGGAAAAATATGATCAGTAATCTGCCAGGCTTAATAGATTAGTGCACTTACTCCACTGGGCGCAAAGGGGGAACCACGCTCCAGCTGTGGTAGTGCCAGTGCCAGGGCCAGGGTTGCAACAAGAGCCAGAACGATGATAACTTTCATTTTAAAGGAGTTTTTTGAAGTTGGGAAATGTCCACGCAGATGTGAAGTTCTCGTTGGAATGATTCTGCATCTTTGCGAATTCTGTTTATATACATAACATATGCACATCATGTAACTTTCTCTTTGAAAACGTGTGCAACAAGTGCAAGTGTCGGTATTTGCTTAATTTTAAGTACGCGCACTTACTGTGCTTCCGCTCTGTGAATCATCTGATTTATAATGCACTTGCCTGCGATATTGTCTGAAATTGAAACTGCTTTACACCCACTCTCATTTTTCTTATTAAAAACACGCTGAGGGGGCTCGTCGTGTCAGACAATCTTCATTCAGTTTTCCTAAGTGAGCTCAAGAGTATTTATAAACTGATTTTGATTGAAATTGTGACAAGCTTTTGATATTGATTCTGTTCTTGTTGGATCTATAATTTTTTAATATCTAACAGGGGTTTATAATATTGATTTAAATTTTATGTTATATGTATATTCTTGATTAGCCTCAATGGGTAAATCAAACTATCCATATCCTTGTTTCCATTTGTCTGTTGTCCGTTTCAACGCAAATCTCTTAGTTATAGATAAAACTTTAAGTAAATTGGCCCCAACATACTTCTTAATGCATACTGTAAATAAGTCGGAATAAGCTAAATCGCACCAATATATCGTATAGCTGCTATATCCTATTTTTCGATTTGTGGTTTTTAACAAGATATTGCATACAAATTAACTGCATTGGTATTGTTTAAGATAATTAGTTATAAATGTTTTAATCCATAATAATAATAACTATAACAAATAGATGGCACTGGAACAAATGGTAATTAAGTATGAAAACCACAATTGTTTTTCTGAAAAAATCAAGTTTTCAGTACAATTAAAATTATACACTAACTTCTCTATATGTTACTTTTTCCATTATAAAAATATTCTCCCTATTAAGAAATTAGGCACAAATTAGGAAGTGATTGCAGAAACTGCGGACTTCTTTGGGGGCGTCAATAGATCGTTCTACATCTAGATATGAGCAGGAAAAATTGTATTACTTAAAAAGGACACTATGACTATGGATTGAAATTAATTAAATTAGGCTCTGGATTTGTAGCTTTCACAACCTGGTTAGGCAAAAGCTTTTTGCATATTTAAATAGGCCTAAAATAACAATGCCAAATTATTAAAACGTGAGTTAAATCAATTATTAATTATTTGACTAATTCAACAGTCGAATTCAGCATTGGCATTTGAAATGCAAACAAACAACAGGTTTGTTCCTTGGTTCCCCAAAGTGAATCGTCCCGGTTACCTGTTTCCGTTGCTGTTGTTGTTGCTGCTGCTACTGCTGCATTTCAAACATGTACGTGAGGAATGTTTACCTTTTTGTGAGTCTGAGATTGCCGTTTCAGCAAAAGAGAAACTTTTTATATTCGTTCGTTGGACCCTGCTATGCGTTTCAAGGTTGTCTTCACGAACACAGCCACAGTCTGCACAGGTCTGTGACTAACACACACACACTTGCGGGCATCTCATATAAACGAGTACACATACATATGTATGCGCAGGTGTGTGTGGACTCTTTCATTAACCGCCTTCTGCGGTAGCGAGCACATCAGTCAGCAGAACTCCAAACGAACCCTGACTTCAAGCCAGAGAGTCAAAGTCAAAGTCAAGAACGACCGTCTCCACTGGCCTCGTCTGCAGCCGAAATCAGGCTGGAGTTGCCGAAGAGCAAGACAAAGACGAAGAGGTGTGGTAGAGGGGGGAGGGGAATTCCGCTGCAGGCAGACTCGGTCTGCCGACTGTAGTCTGCTTAATGTCTTCTGCCTAGCGAGGTGCGTCCATTGTCCACTCTCCACTCAGCCCCCCCCTGTGCCTCCCTTCCCACTCTCATGCAGACACGTTAAAGCTGATGGTGATGCATCAACTGCTCAAATCCTCTTTAAATTAAGAAAAATGATTTGCAAATTTGACTGTAGACACGCACCCTGGCAATGATCGTTGCCGTCTCTGCTCAGGCTCTGCCCTAGGCGGCACTAAGACATCGCAATAAAGCCCGTCAAGAGCGATTCTGATTCTAGCATCTTATTTATGGTTATTGTCTTTTATGGGTGCAGTAATCGGGGTGGAATAGTTCCACAGGGTTCTTGAGCACACACATTGAGGATCCCTTCCCCAGACGCGAGTACAGGCACGGCTTACATATACCAAATTCGTTTTATTAATGATCAGTTTGTCATACAATTAAAGCATATATAGAACTAAGTAGTATTTAAGTGCGTTTAACTCTTTCAGGCCTCCAAGCGCGAGTGAAAGGTCAATCGTTAATCCTACAGAGAGTGCGTTAAGTATGTAATCTGCGTGGGTCCGCAGAGAGAAGTGCCATTTAGCGGGTTTGCAAATGGACATTCCTCAGTGGAACCCAGTACAGTGTGTGCCCCAAAAAATCATCCTGAAGTAAACCTAAAAGCTGTGCGGCTCCGGGAGCACCTTAAACTTGCGAGAATCCTCGTTGTTGACCACGGCAGATGTCTTGCCCAGCACGCGCATAGCATTGGAGTAGTCTGAGTCTATTTGCGGTATGATCTGCTGTTCGTTGGGTCTCAGTGTGCGGATCAGATCGCTCAGCGAGAGAGACGATTGCGGAGTGATCTCATCCTTGCTTAGGGCAGCTGTGCGCTGCGCCTGTTCCTGCGAGCTGGTCATCTTCTCAAAGTCCTGCGCGATCTGCTTGAGACGCACCTCGATGGCCGGCGACTCTGTGGAGCTGGGCAATGCGGCTGGTCCATCGCTGACTTGGCCGACAGTCTCGAAGTGCCAGTCTGTCTCGGTTTCCGGTTTCGAGTCAGCCTCATGCTCCGCACTGCCAATCTCTTCCGCCTCTGGCGCCTCCTCCTCGTGTGCCTCGTGCTCCTGCTGATCATCGTTGGCGTGCGACTGCAGCTGCAGCTGCAGTTCCTCAATCGAGTGCATCTCGTTGTGCAGCTCGTTGTCGTTCAATGGAAAAACGTGCTCCTTAACTTCGTCGCCGTCGCTCAGCTCGCGCGCATGTTCATTGGAGGCATCGCCACCTTCTTGGTCGTGTTCGGGTTCGGGTTCGTGCTCGTTCTCGTGTTCGTGCTCCTCGAAATCGGTGTCGCTGTCCGCATCGTCGTGTTCCTCGACATCCGCCTCCAGGTCAGCGTCAACGTCAGCAGCGCCCGAGTCGACCAGCGACCGATCGTGATTCAGCTTAAACCAAACAGTCGACGGCTGTTGCTGCGAGGAGTCGGCGGCATTGTCAGCTACCGACGACTTGGGCTTGGCAAACAAGGTGCCGGAGCTGGAGCTGGTGGACATGAGCAGTGGCAGCGGAGTTGTTGTCTGTAGGTTGAGCAGCACGGCGGAAGTGCGTGGCGTGGTGGAGGTGATGGGGCGTCTACGTAGCGTGAAAGAAGAAGAACAGAAGAACAACGAAGAGTCAGTTAAACAAATTCCATGGCGAACATCGTATGTTAATACTAAGCACACACACACACGCGATGTGTCGCGGTTGTGTGTGTGTGTGTGTGGTTGGTTGACTTGCAGCGAGCTTGGCATTGGGTTAGTGCGAAAGTTCGAGATTGCATCGAAAGTTAGTTAGTTGAGCACAAATCTTGATGAGAACAACAATAACAATAACAATAATAACAACAACAACTATGAGAAAGCTAAGCCCCAAACCACCAATTTGAAAAAAAAGGAATCTCGAAATGTGGCCTCAATAAAATTGTGCAACCTGAAGGAAACTAACTATATGTATATTATTCAATGATTGCAATCTGTTTTTTAAATGTGCATCAATTATAGATTATAGATACAATTTAAAGAAACAAACAATTTGAGAATGAAACATAATAGGATCGAAAGTATATATATCTGAAGAAAAATATTCAATGAATTGAAATTCATTTTGTGAAATTTTGAATCAAGTTATAAGAAAATATTCCTTAAGTAATTGCAATATCTTGTTAGACGACAGCAAAAAGGTTTTTCGTTTTTCAATTTATGCATTTTTTTATGGATTTGGCTTAGAGACCTGTAAGTTAGTAATAGGCTGGTAGCTTCGCATTAGTCTTCTGTATTAGGTAAATGGCAAATGTATTAGATATGCAGACCCGCAGATTGGATACTGCACCTGTATACATATGTATGTGTGTAGTAATGGATATATTTTAACGATTTGGGGGTTAGCTCACCTATTTCGATTCGATTCTGTATTACTTTTTGAACTGAACGCTTCAACGCAGCGTCCCATATAGTGTGGACAATTTTGTTCTGTGTGCTTTCAATTCTTGTTCTTGTTTTGTGGTCAACTAAATTAACTCATATTAATCACGTATTTTGTCAATTGCTCAATGCATATTATTTTTTTTTTTTAAGTTGCTTGTGTTTATAAATATTCAGTATGTTTATATTTGTTGGTGTGTTTATCTTAATTAATTAAGGACATTCGCTTAAGCGTTCGCGCGTATATCGATTCATTACGTTTATACTTAGTACGGGTAAAGTAATTAATTATTCAATTTGAATTTTATTTATTTGCCTTATACGTTTAGGGTTGGGATCTTGGTCTTGATTTAAAGTAGTTTATTGTTCGTGGTTTTTAGTTATTGATTATTTTGTTTTGATATCGTGTTTTAGTGGCGCCCATGCTCTCTAGCTGTCCTTACCCCTGCGCAGACGACACCGGAATGCTGCCATAGTTGTAGTAGTAGCAGCGGGTTTGCTCGCATATGAAGTCCTTGACGTCCGAGCAGTCCTCGGGCATCCACTTGAGTGTTGGTTGCTTCAGTATGACGCAGCCCTTCTCGGCACCACTGCTGCTATAGGGACGAAACGGATGTGCAGGATGTCGATTAAACATTAAAGGTAGCCCCAAAGCGGTCTGTGTGTGTGTGTGTGTCCGTATCGAAGCCCTGAAGCTTACCTGTCGCGTGCTGTGCGCTGCGGGGAAGTGTTGCTGTTGTGGTCGACAGGATCGAGCAGGCCAGCCTGGATGGCATCGGCCGAGTTCTCGAAGAAGTCGAAGGTGGCATTAAACGGCAACCCGGTGCTCATCCATAGGAACATGCCCGTGCCCAAGCGATTTCCGGAGGTCCAGAAATCATAATTGCCGTAACCGGCATTCTTTAGATACGTGGTCATCGACTCGGCCTTCTCCTTGGTTTCGAACGAGGCCAACTGCAGGCCCAACGACCGGCAGTACTGGTAGGCCAGGAAGTAGTTCAGCTCCGGCGAGTAGGGATTCATGCGACTGATGAAGTACTGCACTCCATCCAGATGTATGGTCGTGATGCGTTGACCTAACCCAAACGAAAAACAAAGCATAATATGAGGCTATTAGAAATACCAAGCCAAGCTCAGATCTTTAATAGTAGAGTTAGGGTTCACTGAACCTTGCATGAGGCAAGGCAGTCCGCACTGAATATTGAGTAATCTCCCCCCAGCGTAACCGTAACGGGATTCTTTTGATTCGCATCGGTTTCGACATCGATAGCGGCACCGAATGGGTAATCGTGGTGTCGACCATAGATATCCAAAGCAAATATCATTAAATGGGATTACCAAAACGAGCATTGCGAATGACAAAACGAAATTAAGCGTATGTCTTGCTGCCTATAAAAAGAAGAGCTCAGGCACTGTCTTAACTTGATTGGACTTTGGGATGGAACTGAGGGAATGGGAGACAAGAATAGGGAGTCAAGTGCCGGATGATTCATAGCAAAGTTAATGATGATGATGACCAGAAGCATTTATCGGTCTATGACCTCCAGGTAGATACATAGAGATACCCAAGCTAATTACGTAAAATCCGTTGGGAAATAATAACACTGATGACATTAATTAGCTCAATAGCCGGAGGAATGTGAAGAATAAAAGTACCAAAATGCGCTCTTTCGGCCTTTTCTTCCACTTACGTAATCGTCTCGGGCCATGGGCTCAGTTTGTTTTCGTCTAAACAAAAGAGGCAGCCTCGAAAGATGACAATGACTTGGCTACTTCGGTTTCGGAAAGAAGCAACAGGTAGCTGACCAGTCAGTCCCTTTTTATCGCTTTCTTCCCCTGCAGGGAACCAGGGCCCAGGGTCGGAGAGTGCTAAACAAACACAATAACAACAACTAGTGTATGTGTGTGTGTGTCTGTGTTGGCATAACCCGGCTTAAAGACAGCACCCATATCAAAGACATTTTCGTTTTCAATTCTCTCCAACGAAGCCTCTAGGCAAACGGAAGGCAGCCCCGACGTACTGTTGACTATTTATGGAGCTTGTCATGAATAGGTACGAGTATGCTTTATGTATAGACTGAGGGCCAATCATCCAGTCGGATAGTGTAGACTGGGTGTCTCTGTCTGTCTCTGCTGTGTGTGTGTGTTTGTATATTAAATTATTTCCGGCGATTTAAATGCAAGACACACACGAAGTCAAAGTCTTCTGATTTCAATAAACCAACTTCGGAACAGGTCTCTGATCCCACTCGCTCTAATGTGAAAATGGGCATTCAAAAAGAGATTCAAAGCAAGATTATCATAAGTTATGTCAAGGAACTTCTTTTGTATGTCTTGTCAAGTCTTTGTTAATTGAAGATGCATAACTTCAAATAAAATTACTATGCTGACTATTTTATAATCCGTTGTAAGATTAAATATTTAAACAAAATAAATGCCGGATTCTAGATTTCCCAATCCGTTTAGATAAGATAGAAGATACTATATAACTTAAAATATCTATATCTATTATTTGATAAAATCTCAAATTAAGTTAATGATTCGAATTGGAATATATGTATTTTATGAGATTCATGTTAGCAGAGTTATCTGAATTTGTTTATTGATTATCAATTTAAGTAATGAAACAAATCGCATTGCGCATTCGATCTGATAACTGAAAAACTAGTCCGAAATATATTGCGGCTAATTTGACTTTGAGTTCCCCCAGCTTGCCTGACTCCGATGGGGTAACCCAATAATTGAACTGCATTTTGCCCCGTTTCCGTCTGTAGACCTACTTCAAGACTATAATTTCGAGGTAATTACCCTTGGCTGGCCCCTGAGGGGCAATAGTATACGAATCTAGCACGTCTCTAATGATGCACTCTAAGTCAGTTCTGAGTTACGCCCGATCCTGATCTTGACTCATGGAGCCCGCAGCGCAAATGTAATAAAATGATGGGGAGCTTGGTTATTTGTTGGCACCTAACTTCCCTCCGGTAACTTGGCAAGTTATCATTATGCGCGAACAGCAACAGATGCAGTCAGGATAAGAACGCAATTGATAAAATGAGAAAAAAAACAGAACGCCATAGAACAGCTTCGAGCTACACTTTACAGAACTGAGGAAAAAACGGGAACAATCCAATTAAATTGCTAACTTTTCTCTGTTCTACGAAGAAGAAAATTACATTTAATGCCTAACATATAATAATGGAAATAATAATATCCTTTTCTACTTACTTTATTATTCTTCTTCTATACTCAATTATTTTATTCTAAGTCAAATTATTTTAGTCGATCGTGCCAATTAATTAAATTTGTACAACATATTAAGGACACAGAAAATGTGTTGAGGAAAAAATATTGATCTGATCTAATTCATTCGCAGTGAATAAAAAAAATATAGTACAGTGGGCCACAAAAGTGTTAATACTGCTCATATTTTTTTGTCATGCGAGAAAACATTATACACCTTAAAAAACATTTATATCCATTAGTGACATCAAAGATGTCTTCTGAAGTAACTTCTAGGCCAAACCTATCTACCGACTGCAAGATTATATATTACTATTTTTATAACTAGTTTATTATAGTTTTTACAATAATATTTAAAAATTGATATGAAATTCGTTAAACGTCATTCTTTAAAAGGTGTCTGCCTGTGTTGTTTGGATTTGACTGTGTTTACACGAAGTCATTTTACAAATTGGGATAAAAATGCATACTCTAACACACGAAATATGTATATGAATTCTGCCTCAATCCATAAAATAATTGTTTAAATAATGAGACAAAAAACAAGGTTTATGAAGTAGACTCTGCTAATATCATTTCATCAATTTCTATTTCCTATAAACAAGGGGCTATTTTTATTACACGTACCACGATATGCTGTGTATTATCGTAGTATTTTTCTCATTTTATTTATGATTGTAAAATCTTGATAAACTAAAAGGACTTAGATTAGTATCACCAAAATGTTGTACTTTTGAACATTGTGATTAAGAACTTTTAAGGGAGATATTCTTTTATCGTACTAACCTGCAGCGCATGCCAAGAGGCTGAGCACGCAAAATATAATTATTTTGGCCATTATCAATTGGTGTTGGTATGTATTAACAACTCTCAAGGTTCTTTGCGCAGAAGCAAACGCGGTGATGCTGCTGAGATGAGATCGAGGAACCGTTGGCACTTTTCGTCGCGTTCACTGTAAGCCTTCGACTGAACGGTCTGATATCCAGGCTATATCACGCAACCGCGAACCGTCAAGAAACTGAAGAAGAAACCTGCCGCTGTCGCTGCTTCTTCTGCTTCTGCTGCTGCTGCTATTTCCAGAACGCCAACACTTCCAATTCCAATTTCGATTCCAGTTTCAGCGTGAACTTCCTATTCCAATGCGCGCAACACGAAACAAGTCGAGGCGACGGACGATGACGAAGTCGAAGACGAAAACGAAGACGAAGATGAAGGCAAAGACGATGACTCGCACCTATCGCACTCACACACACGCACACTCAAGAAAAGTGCACACAGTCACACCTTCTTAGATTGATACTATACGCGCAGAGGCGTCTGTAATCCTGGAACCGCGAATTAACTCACAAATAGAAATTCGAACTTAGGAGGACTATAACTCTTTCTTTGTGTAGTCGGAGCTGGAGCTGTTGCTTGGTCAAGTACGCAATGGTAAATGTCGTGAAGAGGGGCCAATTGTTAGCTTAAAAAGGGAATTGGCGAAGAGTCGCAACTCTCAATCCATACAGATATGTTCATACATAAACATATGTATGTATGCATGTACATACATATGTGTGTGCCGCTATATGTGTGTGGTGATTATGAATGAACGAAGCAGCAGTGGACTAAGCCGTGAAACAACGAAAGTACCCAACTCGAATACAAATACGAATGCAGGCAAGAAAACTTATTGTAAATGTGACGCTGCTTATCACGGTGGCAGCACCAAGAACCAAGCCGAGCGCGAAACCAAACCCGAACCCATTCCCGAACCCATTCCCGTTCTCGTAGCCGTACTCATTCCCAATCCCAAGCCCGAACAACTATTTGCGCATTTCGTGTATGTTGGATGCAGTGCTGTCAATTCCGCTTTTTTCTCGTCAAATCTGGCTATTTTTTAAGGCCAACTGCGAAAAATCTAAGAATTGCGAAAAGTTTGGATTTTTTCTATCTAAATAAATCTGATTGGATTTTCTGGGGTTTCTCAAATCCTACTGAAATTTAAAACTTTTTCATTTAAGTCAATTTTTAAGTAACATCTTCTTTTATTTTTATAATTAAAAAATATAATTTAAAAATGTACAAAAAATTAGATGGAAACTTTAAAATATATTCTATTGCTGTCTTAGCAACTATCAGAAACAAATTCTTTCATAAAAAAAGTTACATACATATGTTTATATTGATGTTATTATAGCTGTCAATGAAAACATATACATTACATATTTAATTCTGTACCATTATACATATATATTTCTAGCATAAAAACGATTAGAGGAGAAAGGGACCATCAAGGGTATAAAATGTTCGGCATGCCGTACGTGGAATTTCTTTCTGATAAGGAAATTAAGTTAGTGTATTTTCCTTTCTACATTTTCTCCTTTGCTTCCCGTCAGAATCGGCTTGTTCCCCATTTCAAGTTGGCAGCACTGGTTGGATGTGATTGCTGTCCAGGCGATTGGAACGCGCTATACGCGTTTGTGTTGGTGTTTGTATTTTTGTTTGTGTGCGTGCTTGCGATCGTGCCGCATTGGGACTTGATGACTTCTTGGCCGCAGTTCTTGGGCCGAACTTGGTGCTAGACAAAGAGCGCGATGAAGCCGCATCGAAGCAAAAGTACAGACAAGCGGGCCAAAATACCAAACATACATACATATGCACAGACGCGTACCGCCATGAGTATACGCACACATACGTACATAAGTACATACATATGCATATACCGAGCTCACACATGCAGAGGTGGCTGCGCTGCAGGCCGCTGCTGCCGTCATTCCAATGGGAGTCACAGTCTGCTGTTCATTGTTAGTTTTATTCTCTCTCCCACAACGCCGCTTTGGTTTTAGGTTCTGCTGGTCCCACTTCTTACCTGGCGTGTGTTAGGGCCCCGATCCCGTGGCACCCGTCTTGCTGCCGTCCTACCTCCGCTTCTGACCATAGCTGAAGCTACAAAAAAGAGTTCTATCCCTCGTGGTGGTTCCATTAATTTGGTACCCTATCGCAGTTGCCGTCGACGCTTGCGTCTGCGTCGGCGTCGCTGTCGACGTCGACGTTTTTACTGGTTTGTGGTTTCGGTTTTACGATTCCTGCCTGGAAGCGTGAAATGTAATAATGATCTTTTCTTTGCATTTTGACAATAATTCTATGGGTACCCCCACCATCGTATTGCCAAGAAGAAAGAGAAAAAGCTAACTTAAAGTCCCGCACTATATCATGGTTATGGTCCCTAAATAAACATTATTATTTACAGTACGTTCCCCTTGAAGCCGACCCACACGAAAGTTAATTGAAGTGTCTTATGAGATAATTCCCAATGTAAAGTTTAAGTAGTAAAGTTATTCGCTGTAAATTTTAATTCATAATTTGTGCTATTAGAACAGAAATACTTATCTACTCATAGTACTCGTACAATACATATGCTATGTTTAACACAGTATCATACATGATCATGCTGTATATTTAAAAAAACTCGCTTCATATCAACTTTTGTATATTTAACTTGTTATAATAAAGCTCAAATTTTAAAATAGGAAAGAGTTAAGATAAATATATATGTATTTGATAAATTTGAACAGAAAATGTATAAAACTTTTATTAGTATCTTGAATGAAAATTCAAGTTTTCGGGCTTGTTTTGATCGGTTGTTCCTAGGATTTAACAAAAATTTTAATTATGTATATGTGTATAGTTAGTATAGTTTTTATATCTTAAGAATTAATAAAAATCCGCCGTTAGTTTCGATTTATTCAGTTATATATATGAAATGTTATTGAATCTGTATATTCGATAGCCAGACTATTGGTTTTGTATCCAAATTATGTGTTACTACGTCTCCTTAGAAGAATACTAGTAATATGATCCATTAAGATAGGACAAATCTCTGGATAAGAATGTTTTCATTTATTACAATTATTTATTTAATAAATAAATAAAGAACAGATGAATGATAAACTGGAGTTTTCTAACACCCCATAAGATAGCAAGACATTATTCATGACTGTGCATATAAGCAGAAGCTGTCAACTAAGTAAGAATGGGCAGCAACTGATGCCCAGGAACTCGTGAGCTGTTTCCCATTGTGGCTTCTTTGCTGGAGCCTCTCTCTTCACGACGCAGCTTAATCAATAGTTAATCCAATTCGATACATGGATGGGTAATGGCAGACTCGGTGGGTGTGGGGAATAATTATATACGAGGACCAGTACGAGTAAATATAATAATGGCCTGGCGATTAAGAGCCATGGGAAATGGAATGCGTTTATTTTCCCAGTTGGCCTCAGTTGCCTCTGTTGCGACTAGTACTAAGTAGGGATGGTGCCGATGCCGATGCCGAAGAGGTCTCCAAACCCGATGCCTCTGTGTCAGCGTCAGCCCTAGCTTGGGTCTAGTCGGTTGGTGACTGCGACTGCTGCTTCTGCTGCAGTTGCTGCAAAAAGTTGGCACTGCGATCGGGTTTCTGGCAGCAAAGGAGCAGTGGAGTGTAAGGAAGTGGCAGTGCCCAGGACTGTGGCAGCGACGCAGGGTTGTGCGTGCGTATTGCAATCAAAATTCTATCGAGGAACGCACCAAGATTTTGGGCCGCCCTACGTGGATTGTTGATTAACGTTGTTCTTGTTGTTGTTGTTACTGCTGTTGTTATTGCTCTTGTTATTGTTGCTGTTGCTTTTGCCGTTGCCGTTGCTGATGTTGTTGTGTCGAGGCTGTTGCTGCCGCCGGGCCGACGCCAATGCCGCAGCCGCAGCCTCAGCCGACGTTGCTGCTGACGCCTGTCGACATTCAGTTTAATGTGTCCGCCAGTCGCGTCGGTTGTCTCCTTGCTATCTGGATTTTGCACTGCCGAGTCAGCGGAGTTTAGACTCTAAAGGCATTTATTTGGATGGCCTTCGTCTTAATAGCATCCATCCATATCCATCTCTACATGATGCTGCTCTGGGCTGGGTTCTTTGCTTCTTCTGTTGGTTCTGTTGCTGCTGCCGCTGCTGCTGCTGCTGCTGCTGCTGCTTCTAGTTGATCTTGTGATCTTCACCATTTGTGTGCTCTGTGCTTACTTTGTTAGCTCGTCTTCAACTTTGCGTACGTCTTGGTTTTGGTCTTGGTCTTCTTTTCGCCGTCGTTGTTCTTGCTCTTCTTGCCTTTTCTTTGGCTTATTCCACTGCCAGTTTTCGCAGTGACTTGTTCCGGGGGCAGTTCGGGTTGCTGTTCGTTCTGTGTTGGTCTAAAAATAAACCTGGCACAAGATTGAGGAATTTAATTCGCCTTTTGGTAGAAATCCTCGACTTTTGCAAACGGACTTTGGCAACGCGCAGACAAACTGCTTCAGCCAGCTTTAGTTTTGTATACCCTTGCAGCGGGTATATTGATTTTTAATATGCATAAGGTATACGCACAAAGGAAGCATTGAGCTTCTATCTATCTGTCTTATGCCTTGCAACTAAATAAACTAACTATGTACCTTGTTTTGTTTGATAAATATAATACGCTATATATTGCTATATATTAAAATGGTATCGAAATCAGCTACTCAAACATATTGCTGATATAGAAACAATCGACTTAAGCGTTCTCGACTGCAAAGTATTGTAATTCCAAATGACATTAAAGTATATATTTATGTATATTATATATTTGTGTATATATTTATTTAAAGCAGAACCAGACTATTTTGTCTAATAACTTTCATAGGAAGATTAATCGTAAATATCATTAGAACAATCATCAACATCTTCATGGGTATAAAACCTTTAACAAGATTGGAGTACCCTTCCCTATTATATTTGCTGTATAAAGTTTGAAAAGCAGAACAGAAATAAAATGTATTTACCATAAACTAAATCAAATATAATACGTATATAATATGGATCCTACATGGGAACAATACACAAAGACTTAAACTACTGTCTGTTAGGGTATCAAACCTTCGGCATGCCGAAACTGGCCGATCTTGTCTTCGCTTCTTCCTCGCACACGCACACATCGAAGTATGTATGTAAATACACGTATTTAAATCTGTAACTCAGGTGCGTGCGATGGCGCAACGCTCCTGTATCTAGAGTATCCACAATCCACTTTTGCGTCAACTTCAGGAAAGATGATGATGACATGGTCAAATCGTGCCGCCCATGCGAAGCCAGCGGGAACGCCAAAAGAAACTAATATTCACACATGAATGTAGATTTTCCGCATGAGATCAAAGGATTATGAATTCCGAACACTCGGAGCACGGATTTCATTTCTGCTTCGCTGCTGTCAGCGAATTTGACATCGAGCTCATGATGTGCGTCTGCGCAGCTACAACCAAAGCTGATGTGGATCCTCATCTGATGTAGACATCACATTTCCACATGACTAATTTCAAATCACTGGCAATTTTCAGCAAACAAAGATCACATTTGATGCTTTCAATCGTGCTTAGTTGCAACATTCCAGCAGTCTTCGAGTCTTCTAAATGGTTGTCAGAGTGTGGCATGCCTGGAGTGTGCATTGGTGTCCTTGGTTCGCGAAGGTCATCAGCATTTGCATCTTGGCCCGCACTTACCACGTGTCGTGAGTGCCGAGCCCAGAAGATCACATAAACAAGCCAGAACTGGCCCTCCGGTTCATTCATATGTACATAAATTCATATGCACAGCCTCATCGAAATTTGCAATAAGTTATTAAAATATGCAGAATTGCAGGCAAAGTTTTGCAATAAATGCTTAGCATAACAAACGAATTATCAACTCGGACTAAATTGCAAACTACACTCTTATGGGAGAGTTCTCTTTCAAAACAATAAGTCGACTTGGAAATGCTCTTTAATGCTCGCTTGGGAATATTTCAGAATTTATTCATTATGCAAATTTATGGGCATGATATAATTTGATTTACTGGGGACATCAATTATTATTTAAAGGAAAATTTAATAAAGATTAATATAATTTCAAGATATCAAACTTTAGTTTTGGTTCAGAATTTATTTATTTATTTAAAGACATTCGACTTGAAATAAAAACTAAAAATATAAATACTGAATTTAAATAGGAGAATAATTAAAAAATTTTAAATAAATCAGATTAAAACAATATTTAAAAGTACAATATTTAAAATTAAAGTTGAAAAATTGTACTTATTTTTAAATTTAAAGCTAAAATATATGTTCTAATATATTTAAGAATACGTAGAGTTCTTGCCGTAGTATGAAATTGGACTCAAAATGCCAGAAATCTATATTTGTGGTAAATATTGTTTTATAAAGGAAAATGAACATTTATAGAACATTTATAGAAATTTATAGAAACCTTGAAAAACGAACAAAGGTTTAACCAGATGCAGATTTGAGTTGTGAAATGGATCCGCTCATGCGTTACAATAATCGTGACATAGTTGTTATTTCTTTATGCCAGGCTATAATATCTTGTAATCTTGCCTGAATTTCCATATCAACGGTAAATAATTTCGATCAGCGAGAAGAAGACATGGAAAACGAGGCGAATGGCCATTTGGCATGCTCGATCCCGATTCCTGATGTCCGACGCCAATTTCCCGCTCCCTTACCCGTTGGCTTGGTGCCTAATGGCCTATGGGTGCACAGAGTTAGAGCTAGCAATCAAAGCGAATGAGGACGAGGAAATTTGGCCAATGTCGATGATACCTATGGAATATCAACGACAATAACAGCAACAACAACAGCGGAACAACAATTGCGAAAAGAAGAACGGGCACAGAAGAGTTTTGAGTTCTTGTTTGTGCGATTCACGTCATTTCGAATTCCATGTCAAAAGGTGAAGCCAATTCAGCGTTTCTAATGAACTGGCCACCAAAATCACGACCAACAGAGAAACAACAATAACAATGGCGAAATCGGAAAAGGAGGGAGAGAATCAGCAACAGAGCAACACGAAAATCGCGTTGAATGGGGACTATTCCAACTAATTTGCTGCTCTGACTCTCGCTGCACATACATACATACATACATACCTACTTAGCGAGGAATACATGAGGTCTTGAGAGTCTTTGGAGAATGAGTTGATCGCGTCCACTTGCATGTGGAGCACTGGCTAATACATATAGTTAATGTCATTAATATGGCTATCAGAGTCCGAGCAACGGGCAAAGAAAATCGAAATAGAAGATCAAAGACGGAAGTTGCCTTCTTTTGCGCACGTTTACCGTTTAAATGGGAAGCACTGTTAGGAAGAGATTACACGTATGTGAGTACATGTGTGTGTCTGTATGTATACAGAGACTCGAACTCAAGCTCGAGTACAAGTACCAAGTGCTAGCACTAAGTGGCGGTTCCGAAGATGGCCCAGGCCTGTTTTTCCGCCAGGGTCATCACACACTCTCGTATACATTTACAATCAAACACATAGATACACACACAGACAAACTAACACACTCACAGACAGATACTAACGTCTGCTGGCGAGTCTATTTGCGAAATTGAAATGCCACTGCCAACATCTCGGCATTTAAGCAGACATTCAATGTGAATGTGACTACAAATGCGGGCGTGGGTGAGTTCAAGAACCTCTTTGAACCATGACTAACTGAATGACTGATAGTTGAAAGCTAAAGTGCCGTGCAAAATGCCTGATTCTGCACTTGACCGCCGTCCAAAGCCGGCAGAACTGGGGAAAACCGAGTGCCACGAACCGAGAAGTCGAGAACCAAGAATCCAGACCTTACTGACATCAAGTGGCGAGAGCGAGTTTAAGTACTAGCTGCTCGCTATAATTACATACATAGTACCAAAGACTTCCCAGTTACTGGACCTATGCACGGGCCTAAGCCATCAGTCATGGCCATGGGCTTGAAGGTGCTACAAAACACGCCAAAGACGATTGCCGCCAAAAGAATACGTATGTTTGTCTCGGCTGTGACCAGGCTTTAGCCTAAACCTCCAAGTGCAGATGTGAGTATAGTTCTCACGCCATCATCACAGCAGCACCACCAGCACCAGCAACAACAACAACAACAGAGGAAGCGGTAGAATCAGCAGCAGAACATGCTAGTAGCGACATTGAATCAAGGGCAAGGGCGACGATAAATAGCCCCCATTCCACGAATGCACAGTAGGGTAAAGACAACAACTTTAACATGGTTGCAATTACCATATTTACTTAATGTATTGTACATAGATAAATTTGTTTTTTATGCTCACATTTAATCTATTAATTGTTATTCTTTAGGTAATTTACTAACTTTAAGGTTATATAAGAAACTATGCAGATACCAATCTGTTACAAATATATAATATAATATATATATATAAAATATACATATATACAATAATTTAATACTACGAATTTTTATATAATCTGTTTAAAGTTAAACAAGAGACAGGCCAGTTAACAATGGTCAAGGCGAGCTCCTGGCTTATTATTATATTCGAACATTAAAAATAGGCAAAAAAGTGTATATTCACTTTGTGCAAATGTATTTGACAGGCAGAAAGAGGAATGGGAGACCCCATAAAGTATATGTATTCTTGCTGTGGATCACTTTCCGAGTCGATACAGCCATGTCCGTCTGTTCGCCTGTCTGTCCGTTCGTATGAAAATCTAGTTCTCAGAGACTTAATAGCAAGAGCTACTAAATTTGGTATGTGTTATTATTGCACGCAGATAAAGTTTATTTCAGAATGTTGTCACGTCTGCTATCGACCCCGTAAATCGATAAATGCTAAACTGTTCATTTTTGGTAAGCACAATAATTATGAATAGCCAAATAATTTCTGAAATTTTGGTGCGATCGAATAATTAACATAATAGTTATTTAAGAAATAATTTAAATGTACTGATTTCCAAACTGCTTCCTAAGAGTATGCAATGAAAAATACGCAAAAGAAGTTATATTTTGTTAAGAAATTGTCGGGCGCGCCCACTGTAGCTTTTCTACTAGTTCTTAATTCATATTGTTGCCAATCCATTCAATCATTGTTGACTCATTGTGGTTCGCAATTAGTATACACATTACCCATACAGTAAAGGATTAATACTTGCTTGTAGAAAATATATGCCACAGTATTATAAAGTACATACTATGTTCTTCAGTAACTATAACGTTCGATCTTAACGTCGTGATCTCAGCTATTATACATTTGTCATGAAGCTTTCTGTATACCATTCTTTCTAATACCTGCTTCAATTTTGCTAGAAGCGTTCCCTTGTTGTAATATATTATATATGTATGTATGTTTAAAAGGCAAACAAACTTTTTCAATGAAATTAAACCAGTCAAGCTTGATTATTAATAAACGTATATAGACATGTAAGTAACAAATACAAACAAAATAAAAGCTGACAAAAATTGCAAATGTAATGTGCCAGAAGACTTGGCTCTTTTATTCCATAATCGTAATTCTACGATCCAATGTGGGATACACAACCTTATGCTCTTGCATGTATTTCATGAAGACCTGCCAATCGTTCATTTGAAGAATAGGGTCATCTGGCCTACGCGCAGCTCTGAAATATCGATGACCATCGCCACCTTCCAATATGAAGCTCGGCACTAAAACATTATAATATTTGTCCATCTCCAGGGGCTGGAAGTGAGGGATCCGGCAATCAGCACACAGCACACTAATCGAGGTGACGCGCTTGCCCCTTGGTCGGTTGAAGTTTATGACAAAGCGAATTCCAGAGACCTGCAGGAATCCTCCATTCGAAGATGTGCCGCGCAAGCTCACTGAATACTCCAGTGCTCGAGCAAGATTAACGCCTTGAATACGCGTTACAGAGATAGTGTTGCCAAACGGCAGAATAGTGACTATATCAAAACCAGTTATACTCCCTTCTTCGCCCGGATCAATTGATGCGCGTATTCCTGCAAAGCGATAGGTTAGTTACCAGTAAATTCGGAGGTACATACGCCCCTTACCGCCACTGTTCACCACCGCAATGGCTGCATCCGTCCAATAAAGCCCTCCTTGGTTTTCCACTACCCGACCGTAGACAAAAGCATCTCCTATGAAGTTTCCTAAATTGCATTCAGCCTTCCGACAAAGATATTTATCACCATTTAGTATCACGCGGCTTGTACCCACAACTTCTTCTTCAAACTGCTCTATTTTACCCCTTTTGTTATTTAAAATGGATTTAATTGTTGGATCGTGTGGAATAGTTCGATCTAAAAGTAAAGGCCTTCCCTTGAAGTCGATTAAAAAACCAGCATCGTCAAACTAGGAAAAGTAAATTGTTCAATTCATTTGAAGATATTAACAGCGATAGATGCTTCTGTTTTGCTAACATAAGATTTATATTGTTATGTATTATTATTTACTTACTTCCAGAGAGATTTTACCCAAGTATTTGGTATACGCATAAGCCTGAAGAACGGGCACCTTTCGACCATTCGGCTTAAACACGATAGTCGGATAAGGACCCTCTGGTTTTTCTTTCTCTGGCGGTTTTCCTGTATAGAGAAAAGTATGAGATTGTCCCCCAATTACCACGTCTACATCAGGACATTTTTCTGCAATTTCTCGATCCATTTTGTACCCGGAATGCCCCAACGCTATAATGATATTGACTCCTTTATCAGTGAGATTTTTAGCTTCATTACTTAAAAGGAAGGAATGTTTAGTAAAGTAGATTGCAGCTTTTAAGGTAGTTAACTACTTTATAGATAATATTTCGTCATTATAGTCAATATTGTGAACTTTTTTAAACTCTCTTTCAGGCGATAGGTATCCAATTATTCCAATTCTCTGCTCGAATTTAGTTATGATTGTTGAAGGAACCTGAAACGGTGCGAGTTCTGGAACGTTTTCTAGGTCCATATTGCAGTTCACAATGGGGAATCGGGCGGTTTTTAAAAAAGTAACTAATCCTTCAATATTGTCGTCAAACTCGTGGCTCCCAAGCGACTGTAAGTTTTACCTTTTGCAGATATATGTACATTGTCATAGGAATCTAACTATATTACCACTGCATCTGGACTCAGAATATTCAGAAGTTCAGCTGCTAGCTTTCCCTTATACAGTGAATACCATGATGTGCCTTGAAAAGTATCACCAGCGTTGAGATAAAGAGTAGGACCTTGGGATCGTACCTTTTTTAGACTAAAACCACATCGAAACATACAAAGTTCTTTTGTTATACTGATAAAATAAAAGCTTCTTACACTGTTAATATTCTT
The DNA here is from genome assembly GCA_018903715.1 of Zaprionus davidi. Taxonomy (NCBI): domain Eukaryota; kingdom Metazoa; phylum Arthropoda; class Insecta; order Diptera; family Drosophilidae; genus Zaprionus; species Zaprionus davidi. The sequence continues at coordinate 12,005,215 of JAEIGL010000004.1, read as the reverse complement.
GCGAAGCCCCCAAAGCATTCACCGATTGCGTCTTCTTCCTTGGTACATTTTTCGGTGCTGCCTTTTACTGGATCGTATCTAGCGTGCATATCATTGTTGTGCACGATAGTAAATTTGAATCCAAGGTTTGGCCTAGGCAAAAACAAAATAAGGAGAAAGCTCCAAACCAGTTTCAGATGAAACTCCATTAGTTAATTCACAAAAAGGTACTACAACTTTTTCGTTTCTTATTATTTTTTACTGAAGGGTTGCTTAGAAACATGTATTTATCAATTAATAAACTTTGTATTTTTTTCATAATGTCTGTACTATGGTTCCAGATAATACACTTCCCAATTTTGAAAACTTTACCAAACACTTTATCATTAAAATATTGCTCAACAGCAAATTTGAATTGGAAATAATTCATTTGACAACTTTTCTTTATACCGGAACCTCCATGTCAATTTCGGTGTCTCTAGCTTTCATAATAGCGTAGATCCCGTCGGTGCAAGGACCAATATTTGGTGGATATAAAAATCGACTTTTTGAATTTAATCAAGGGTATAAACATGTCTTAATATTGCACGCAGGTCAATATTGTTTTAGAATTTGACCACGCCACCAAGCGTAATTTAAATGGATACAGTTCGTTTTGGGTATTTATTGTATTTAAAGATATAAACGGGGTTTTCCAAGATATGGTGAGAATATAAATGAAATAGTTAGTCTGCTCAATACACAATTCATACTTCATATATGGTAGGTATTTTGTATGTATTTGCGCAACGGTGTACAATATAAACTGAGGATCACTTCTTGATTTCTTCAAATATTATACGACCCTCCACTTCGGGATAGACATAATTGTGATGCTGCAAATACTGTTTAACGGTTTCTGCGTCCTTTTTCTGCAATCTCGTCGATTCGGGGTTACTTGCGTCAACCAGAACATGACCAACCCCACCGTCGAATATAAATTCTGGGACAATTACTTTGTAGTTTTCTGTATCATTTAGTGTGTGGTATGAAGGGACAGTGCATCTGGCGCAACGCACTTTGACTGAAACCACTCGACTTCCTTCTGGCCTATCTGCATTGTACACCACGTGAACACCAGACACCTGAAGGAAAGCACCGTCGTTATCCGTATTTCTTACTGCAGCTGAGTGCTCTAAGGCATTTCGTAGTGTTTTCCCACTAATTGTTGTGACAATAAGATCACTATCAAAGGGAAGCACCGTCAAAATGTCACTCTCAGTTATAATGCCATCGGACTTTCTCGCAATCGAACTCCGTATTCCTTAAAAATAAAATGTTTAGTTTAAATATTTTAAGTATTTTATGTTTAATTCAATACGAACCACCTCCCTGTTGCAAGGCGATGGCTGCGTCAGTCCAATAATCGCCTCCCTGATCTTCCAAGACACGACTGAATACCATAGCATCAGTGATAAGGTTTCCCAAGTTACATTCCACCGATCGGCATGCGGTTTTGCGTCCCTCTAGATAAACCTTCGAATGTCCTACTACGGACTTCTTTAGTGCCGTCACATTCATTCGGTAAACCTCTAGGAGATTGAGGAGTTCCTTGTCTTGTGCCACCATAGCATTCAGTAAAATTGGTAGTCCATTAAATTCTATGAGATTTCCTTCATCATCGAACTATTGTTAAAATTGAAAAAACTATTGAATTCCCTTAATTAAACTAAATTGAATTATAACTAACTTTTACATGTAGTTTTCCCAAATATTTGGTGAAAGCGTAGGCCTGTACAACCGGCACTTGTTTTCCACTTTTCTGTGTCACTACAGTGGGATAGGGTCCATCTATGCGCCTCCACACTCGGTTCTTTGCCATTATACAGAAAGGTATTTGTATGCCCGCCAATAACGATGTCTACATCGGGACATTTCTCTGCGATTTCTTGGTCCTTTCTATAGCCAGAGTGTCCCAGGGCAATTATGATGTTGAGTCCCTGGGCTTTAAGCCGTGCCGCTTCTGCACTACACAAGTAGTAAAAAATGGGTTTCACAAATGTTGTAAAGCTTTGCAAAGACTGTTCTTACTTTATCGATACAACTTCTTCGTTGAAAATTACGTCATTTTTCTTGGAAATCATATTTGTGTCCGGTGTCAGATAACCAATCACGGCAATTTTGGTACCATTAGCCTCAAGTATGGTCGAATTCACAAGATGTTTCGCTGCTGCCAGTTCAGGCTCTGCCGTTAGATCCAAATTACAGGCCAATACTGGGAAATTGACTTCGTTCAGGAAGGGTATTAGACCTTCTACTTTCTCATCGAATTCATGATTTCCTAGGCTCTAAAAATAACTTTTAGTTTATAGAAACTCTAAAAAAATCGAAAATGGTTATTACAATTGCATCGGGCTGCAGTTTGTTTAGAAAATCACTGGCAATTTTATCCTTAAAAACCGCAAACCAAGCGGTACCCGTATACGTATCTCCAGCGTTCAAATAAAAGACCGGTGTTCCCCCGTTCTTAGCTTCCTCTCGGTACTTGCGAACTCTAACATTAAATTATATAAAATCATGTTAGATTTTCATTAAATTATTTTCGGTTAACTTACTCGTATGCCACACGAGCGAATCCGCCAAAGCATTTGTCGTTATTGATATCCTCGGGTGGGCAAGCTTCGCTGTTTGCATTTGTCTGCTCGAACCTGCCATGCATATCATTGTTATGAAGGATAATAAACTCCGTAGCCACTTCCGGTCTTATATCGATGTGGAAGGCTATTATTGTGTCCGTAAGAACCAATATGATCGCGAAAAGCTTCCACATATTTTTTTTTTGTAACTGTAATCTAAAGAAACTATGAGAATAAATATTTAATACTAGAATATAGTTTAATCTAAAACGCGACTTTATCTCTTATTTTTACATTTGAAATTGACTAAATGGCATTCATTGACTAAGATTATGTACATCTTGAAATTGTTTATAACAATTTTTTTGGGAAAGTAGCCCTTTCTATGACTAATAGCTGTAAATTGGATAACGAATGATTTTCGTAGAATCTTTCTGACAATTAAAGAGAAAGTTGGAAAGTTTATAATAGCTGTCATCTGTGTGTTCATCTGGTCTGACAGACATCAGGACAGACCATGCTCCTGAGTAAGAATATACTCTGCCACGCCTCCTTCTGCCTTTTATGGTACATACATTTGCATACCCTGACCATTTTCAATGGTAATGATAGATAATTATTTTTAAATAAGAAATTTAGTTTAAAACTCTTATATTGCAAATTTTTTAATGCAAATTATAACCAACACGGTGCTTGCTTTTTACAGATTTAAAACATTTTAAAAATGTATTCACACTTGACTAATTTTGCTATTGATCACAATTGTACAACTCATTAAATAAATACATTCAATATCAGTAATAGCGAAACTGACATAATTGAATATAATCGCTGCAGTAGCGAACACCCGCCATTAACAGTGACCATGACACTGTGGTTGCAGAACAACAAACAATTACTTTGAATGCTGAAAAGTACAACAAGTATTTACATTATTTTGTTTTCGCAAGGTCTTGAGGAAAAAACAAAAGGTATAAAATTGCAGATACACACTGACAAAACGCCTGTTAACTCGCAGCACGCCAAGCTAGTTAAAGACAGTCTCACACACTGGGTGGAAGATGCCCAAATGCAACCTGTTCGGGGAACGAACCGTTGCTACCGACGTCAACAATCACACTGCCATTGGGAATATTGTAGAGGCCGGCAGAGAGCCGGTCATCAGAAATCATTCAGATGCATCTTTTGCATCTTTCGCGCCAACACTGCTAAAGTGCGCCAGAGAGCGAGAGTGGAAATGAGAGTGCAGTGTGGATTACTATCTGTACTTCTCACCTTATCTCACCGCGACGCTGACGGCTGCCTTATCGACAGCGTCGACGATCGCACATAATTGCACACATGCGTAGCATAAAGGTCGCCACAGGCAAAATTTATTTGTATGTGTAGCAGACTCAGACTCTTATATGTACAAATAATTTACCATATACTACTATATTGAGATTGTCTGGGTTAGCTTATTTGCATCAATTATTTTGCGAACTTAATCGCGTTTCCGAAATGATTTCGCTGGAAAATTAAAAAAGTTTTTCAGAACTATAACTATACATATTCTTAATCAGTATCAATCGTTTTGCGAACCGCTATTGCCGAAATGTTTACGCTGGAAAATTAAAGTAAATCTTTTATAACTATATTCAAAACTAATGCCAAGGCAAATCTGAACTATATTTATACCGCAAAGGCAAAACAGTAATTAAATGTTTTAATTAGATTTTTAAGTGACGTATTAAAAATTAAATTTTCGAACTTGCACATTTATATAATATGTATACACAGACATAAAACATATAATTATTAAATGTTATAAATTCCAACCTGCACAGCTTTTTATTTATCATAAATCTTAACCACAAGGTGCAAATATTCTATTCAATACTTTGTTTGACTAGTTGAATAGGCGTGTTAGGAGACTGGACACCATTATAAGAGCAATGGAGCCAATTATACCACTAGCACCATCTGTGGACCCTCTGATAACAATGCGACCCTCGTTTTCGGGATAGACGTAGTGACGCGCCTGCACATACTGTCCAAATGCCAGCTGGTCGATCTTCTCCAGGCGCTCTGAGTACGGTTCGTGGTCCTCCATCATAGTGTAGCCATCGCCTCCAGTTAGGAGAAAACTAGGCACAATGACCTTGTAGTATGCCGTTTCATTAAGAATACTGTATGATGGTACATTGCACTCGCCACAGCGCACCAAGGCAGACACTACTCGGTGACCGTCTTCCAGGTCATAATTGTACTCCACGTGCAGTCCCGCGAACTGCAGGAATCCTCCATTTGAGTCCGTGTCCCGAAGAGAAGCCGAACGCTCCAGTGCATTACGGAGAGTTTTTCCGGATATTCTCGTGATGTAGAGGTCGTTTTCAAATGGAAGAACAGTCAGAATATCACTGCCCGTAATTGAACCGTTTGAGTTCTTGTCAATGCCACTGCGGATTCCTGGAATTACAAACTCAGATTAAAATTCTGCGCATTACTCTAGAAGTGTGATTTCAACTCACCTCCTCCTTGAAGCAAAGCTATCGGTGCATCTGTCCAGTAGTCGCCACCCTTCTCCTCTAAAACTCGTGCGTACACCATTGAGTCAGTAATAAGATTGCCGAGGTTGCACTCCCTAAGGCGGCAAACATTACCGCCCTCCAGTTTCACCTTGGTGTAGCCGACAATGGTGTTTTCTATAGCTGTTATATTGGGCCGATACACCTCGAGTAAGTCCAGCAGATCCTGTTCCTGAGCAATCGAAGCGTTCAACAAAATTGGCGCTCCATCGAACTCGACCAGATTTCCATTTTCATCAAACTTTGATAAAATACATTAGTTTCCATTCAAAATTCAAATTGTTTTTTCTATCTCTACCTGCACATGAAGTTTTCCTAAGTATTTAGTATAAGCGTAGGCCTGCACCACGGGTACTCTTTTGCCACTGGGCTGTTCCACAATGGTAGGATAGGGTCCACGAACAGCTTCCGCATTAGTGTCATCCTTGTCTGCAACGGGCTGGCTTGAATCCAGGAAAGTGTGTGAGTGCCCTCCAATGACAATGTCTACCTCAGGACAGTTTTTAGCAATCTCTTGATCTTTTTGGTAGCCGGAGTGTCCCAGGGCAATGATAATATTAATGCCTTGGCCCTTAAGCACTTCTGCTTCAGCACTGCAATGGAAAATAGAATTTAGAGGAACCTTTCAAGCCTGCCTCCAAGGCAAACTTACTTGATTGATACGATTTCCTCGTTGAATTCGACATCGTTTTGGAACGACAGATTTTTAGTATCTGGAGTGAGGTAACCAATCACGCCAATTTGCAATCCACCGACATTGAGAACTGTGGAGTTCGCCAACTTTTCCCGTAGCTTCCAGTTCTGGTTCACCCGTCAAGTTTAAATTGCAAACCAGTACGGGGAAGTTTACTGCATTTAGGAATGGAATGAGTCCCTCAACATTCTTGTCAAACTCGTGGTTTCCTAGCGACTGTAAATGGTAAAAAATATCGAGATTGAATACAGGGTTGAAACAAATAATAATCTATATTCGTATTCAGATCTATTGTATGGAATCTTTATCTGCTTGTTAGCTACCACAGTGTCTATCACATGGTGAACTATCATCTAGTTAAGATGAGTCTATAGTCGGATTCCGACTGCAGACTCTGCAAAGAGAATGACGAAACTACCATGGACATTCTCTACAACTGTCTAGCCTTGGAATGAATGAGGCGGAAACACTTTTACTAATAATCACTATTCACTTTTGTATCTGACCGAATATTCGTAACAAGTTGAAGGATCTGCGACTCTTTAAATTATTTACATTCATAATTAGCAACAACAGAAGTGTCGATATGATCATTTGGCATCAAGCATTCTATATACAATACAATAGTCAGTTAACTTTTTTTTAAAATGCTGCATGTCATGTTCACTGCCTTTGCTAATTGTTATAACAACAACTGTGATGAATTGTTACAAATGCATACATATAGTCGTATGTACCATTCCTCGAAATTGCAAATAGATGGGATCACAGAATTTATGCAAGTCAAGTTTCAGATAATATCTTGAAAGCAAGCTTGGCTACATAAACAATTTTTATAAAGAAGAAATACTATAAATACTATAATTCAATTGACTTTCTTTTCGAAAGTTTTGATACTGATAAACTCAAGTATGTGCAAATATTTTTTCACGTTATTGAATATCTTACAATGGCATCTGGCTCCAGTTTGTTGAGGAAAGCGCTGGTAATGTTGTCCTTGAAGACCGTGAACCAGGCTGTTCCAGTGTAGGTATCGCCTGCATTTAAGTACAGAACGGGAGTACCGCCGTTCTTGGCCTCTTCACGGTATTTGCGCACTCTAAAAATGATTTTGATTAACGAAAAGTGAATCATTTCATAATCGCACATGACTTACTCGTATGCGACACGGGCAAAGCCGCCGTAGCATTTATCCGTATTGGCATCTTCGGCGGTGCAAGTTCCTCCGTTTACGTTTGTCTGCTCAAATCTCGCATGCATATCATTGTTGTGAAGGATTATGAGATCCGTGACAGAAGCCTTGGGAGCAATGGGATTGGCTCTCGCCTGGCTGAGCAGAAGAATGCAAGCTCCGAAAACCAGTTTAAAAATCATTTTTGGAGCTGATGAGCAATACAAATTATTATATTATATGTAAAACAAAAAAGGTGTTGTTGTGCGCGGTCGCTGGCCCCGTTCGAGGACAGGGAACTTTATCGAAGTGCTGTAATGCTGTTTTGATGTATCAGTAATTTTGCCGAATAATGCTATATTGGTTATATGATATATCTCGTGTTACTATCGGCAGCACAAAAATTAATAAAATCGAATTCACTCGGCTTGGCTTATCGCCACTTCATTAATAAATAACTACTTATCAAGAACTGACGTAGGAACCGCAGTTATTGCACATTCTACAGCAAATCAATACTGGAGTTTATAATAGGTGATAAATCTAATCGGTGGCCTATCTCATAATCACTCACGTACGAAAACAAACAAGGAGGCACGAAAAATATTAGACCAAATGATTTGTGGCCTATACACATACGAAACTGTAAACAAGTATTTAAATATGTGTTTATACATATTTTTGTGGTATACCTAATGACACAACTATGCTCGATTGTTGCCGACTAAGCATAGTATCAATGCCGAACTGAGGGAACGGAACCACTCGACTGACGGCGTGCGTCTTTCTGCACGCGTATCGAGTTAGCTTGCTCTCAGAGCGTCGTTTCTTTGAAGTTGATCTTCGCACAAATGCACAAACACAGACATCTTATAAGTGGTTTACTGTAGGTACTTAGTTATACACACATTTACACACACACACCACATGTGGCACTACAATAAAAAACGGCACATGCACGATATCAGCTGTCGCTGCTAGATTGTTTTATTGCACGTTCAAGTCGGCCCAAATCGGATCTGTTGAACCCCGAGGTAGTAGTAGGTACTACTTACATGCTCTCGTCCCACAATCCGCTAACAAACTGGCCCCAAAACGTCGCGCTATAGCGGCTATAACCAAAATACTGAGCGAGTGATTACGCTACAAGTTCGAGCAGCGAGTGTTGGCTTGTTGTTGTTGCCTCCACTTTGTTGTATGTTATATATTAGTTGTTGTTGTTGTTGTTGTTGTTATTGGCGTTGCTGTCTGGTTTTTTTTTGGCTCTGCTTTAGGCAGCGTCGGCAGCAACAATGAGAGCGGTAGTGATTTAAATAGAGCTGTTGTGTTCATTTGCAGATACTGATACGAGCACTTCCACTCTAATTGTTATTGCCGATTATCTCTCTGCCATTGGCGAATCTGAGCACATGCAAGCTGCTGAGTATCTCAGAACTAAGTACCTGCCTTATCAGCATTGTTAAATCAAGACCCCCGTAGTTCCCCACCTGGATATTTCCCTGAGCACAACTGTAAGTACGTTCTCTGTGTTTTTTCCGCGACAGACTAAGTATAAATCGAACAGTTGTTCAAACAGAACCTTATATTCCCACGAGAGTATATACCTTGAATGTAAATGCACACATGCACCAACATCTTCCATGTATTGTGCTCTCTGCTCTATATTCAATCCACTACTGTAACCTGACTTTGCAAGAATGTTGGGCACCAGCACGTGCATTTGCTCGATATCACAGCACTTAATTACATATCTACATATGTATAGACATACGATATATGTACATCTACACCAATCTTCAGTGCCGAAAAAGAGATGATGGGCACAGATTACAGATGTGTTGTCAAGAATGTCGCAGACTTGTCCTTGTCCCCGAATCTTGAACCGCTTTGGCTATCAACATATTTCGTTCCAAATTATTTTCGATATGATAACAAAGCTTTCCCTCTGTTAGGCCACAGTAAATCATTAAAAGTCTTAGCATCAACCTTTGGGACATGTGGCATATTGTCAAGTCTCATTTATCTTCTCGGTCTTATATGTACATATATATTTGAATATGTTCTAACATAAATAACTATGTATGAGTATTAATATAATAATACACTTTATTTATAACTTAACAGAGGGAATATTTATTTTGGCAGAACTATGCTACGCACTGAAGGAAGAAGGCGTGTCAGACCTCATGGTATAATACAGTACAGTTTGGCATCAGTGTTCCCAACTTGTTATACGCTTCTACCAAGGGAAAGGGTCAAATAAGGGTATATTAACTTTGTGCAAATGTCTGTAAAAGGCAGAAGGAGGCGTGGATAACCTCACTCATGGTCAGCGGAATACGTATGTGTAATCTTTGGCGTTTCATAAAACACTATTAAAAATACTCTAGAACCGAAAGTCAGTAAACAAAATATTTAAAATTATTAAATAAATTTATTAAATATAATATAAGTGTACTTAGCTAATTATAATATCTACAAATTTCAATCCGTTCAGACAATAAATGCATAACTTATTTAAGAAAGTATGAAAGTATGTGCTTGTGTTCGCCAACAAGGGTGACACGCGACCTTTATTTCATATGTTACTGTTATACAGCTTTACTGTATAACAGCTTTTGCGACATTTCAATATAGGTTGAAGGGTATCGTAATGTCGAGTGCACTCGACTGTATCTGCTTTAAACAAAGAAAGGCCTGATCAGATATAAAAACAAAAATAATAATGCTAATATTTGATTTACTTATACTGGTATTGGCTGCATCACAATCGAAGATCTTTCGAGTGCAAACATGAGTCAAATGCTCTTCTCATGATGACAAATAAAGAGAAAAACAAAATTATTTCTACTTCCCCAGCTGTTTTTTGTGATTTAGTTATAATATTGTTTTGTGTTAGCATGTACTTTGTTGGGAAATTACACGTATCGTATACTTGCACATAACAGCATTCGTACAATACGTACATCTTTACCCAGTACCTAAATTTACGGCTGGTTTCACATTTGTTTTGTTAACAACTCTGCCTGGATGCGTATTGGTAACGTAATTAATAATTAAGTTTGCAATAATAATAAATCTAGATTTGCCGGTTGTTTTAGATGCTGTGCCGCGATTATATTTTAAAATGCTTGATTTTACGAGGAAAAGACTGGTCAGCATCAATAATCAAGTCGATTGTTTCTGGAACGAGAGTGTTATAAGCAGTTTCAAGCAGTGTAAAGCAGTGCTAAGCAGTGCCGAGTAGTTTAAAGCAGTTTCCAGCAAGTCTTATATCAAGCAGAAAATTTAGTTTCGATCGGTTAAGTAACGCAAAAGTTATTTAAGGAATAAATTAGAAGGAGTGTTGATGTCCAAGCCGCCTTCTGCACATTTTACAACACAAAATACGCTAAACATAACAGTCAAATATTTAAGTATTCGTTTTAGTCAAAAAGTATTCTAAACGACTGACAAGCTTAATATAAACTTAATAATTATAAATATTATTATTAATATTATTAGCATAGTAACTATCGGCGATGAAGAATGTAGTGGTATAAAGCCGTCGACATTTATCTCTGGGTTTTCTTGTTTTTTTGTTAATATATTACATTATTACACTTATTTTAGAAATCACCATATTTTTTAAAATTTATTTTAAAAGTGAGCCATTTATTTTTAATCCTACAATATATTTATATTATATTTGCATACATGTACATAATCGGATAGTAAATAGTTTACGAGGTCTATTTTGGTACATGGACCTTTCAATCTATGTACATACGGAATAACCACATGCATACAATACACAAATTTTGGAAATCCTTAATTTTTTATTACAATGCGACCTTCAACTTCGGGATAGACAAATTGCCTTCCTTGCAGGTACTCTTCGAGAGCACCAATGTCATCCTTTTTTAAGAGTTCAGTAAAACGATTGTGCTCTTCGATTAGTGTGTAGCCATCGCCACCTTGTAAAAAAACTCGGGTATGATTACATTGTAAAACTCTGTCTCGTTGAGGTTGTTATAAGAAGGTACGTGACACTCAGCGCAGCGAACAAGAGCAGATTCCACCCGGTTTCCGTATTCTTTGCTATAGTCATATACAACGTGAATTCCTGAAAACTGTAGAAAACCCCCGTCGGAGTCGGTTTTTCTTACAGAGGCTGAATGCTCCAGTGCATTTCGCAAAGTCTTTGCCTGTTATGCGACTCAGAAACAGTCGGTTCTCAAAGGGAATCGCATCTCCTATATCTCTAAGAGTAATTGATCCTTCGGAATTCTTGCTAATTGAAGTTCGTATTCCTTACAAACAGAAATATTAGTATTATACTGTAGACCACATTCTGTGTGCACATAATACGAATCTTACCTCCTCCCATAATCAGTGCTATTGCAGCGTCGGTCCAGTATTCGCCTCCCTTGTTCTCCAAAACTCTCGCGTTAACCATGGAATCGGCAATAAGATTACCAAGGTTGCATTCCTTCCGCCTGCAACTTCTTTCCCCTTCTAGATAGACCTTGGTGTAGCCCACAACCTTATTACCCAGCGCCATAATGGAAGGCCGGTATACATCAAGTAAGTCCAGAATGTCGGTTTCCTGAGGGACCGATGCATTCAACAGAAATGGAGATCCATCAAACTCTATTAAATTTCCCTCTGAATCAAACTATAATTTACAAGAATTTCAAATAGGTTAGACTGTTTTTGGTTTGGTTAAGATGTTTCCAGTATTTACCTTCACGTTTAGTTTTCCCAAGTATTTTGAGTATGCGAAAGCTTGCACCACAGGCACTTTCTTTCCAGTAGACTGCTCGACGGTGGTGGGGTAAGGTCCGCGAACGGCTTCTGGATTAGAATCTTCTATATCTGCGATTGGCTGACTTGAATCTAAAAATGTGTGAGAGTGCCCTCCAACAACAATGTCGACTTCGGGGCAATTTTTGGCAATCTCCTGATCTTTATGATATCCAGAGTGTCCAAGGGCAATGATTATCTTGATTCCCTTAGATTTTAGTTCTTTCGCTTCGGCACTATTGGTGAATGACAATTAAAAGAATATTGAAGATTGTAAAAAATAAAAATAAGTTTACTTTATGGATTCTATTTCCTCGTTGAACTCCGCTGCGGTACTAGAATCCTCTTTCGTTTTCGGTGTTACATATCCAATTATATCAACTTTAGCTGTGTCTACTTCCAGAATCGTTGACTTGCTTATTTTGTTTGTACTCAGTAACTCAGGATCCTGTGACAAATTTAAATTCGCCCCAAGCACCGGAAAGTCGACAGCTTTGAGAAAAGGTACAAGACCTTCCGAACCGTTTTCAAATTCATGGTTACCAAGAGACTGAAAGTATTAAAATAAATGGACTATACCAATATTTATGAAAATTGATCTATTGATCAATCATTTTATAGTCATTTTTAAATTTGTGTTCTCAGTTTAAAAATGATTGATTTCCCAAGGTTTACCATAGCATCTGGTTGCAACTTGTTGAGAAAGGCGCTGGTGATATTGTGTTTGAACATCGTATACCAGACAGTTCCCCCATAAGTATCACCCGCGTTTAAAAATAAAACGGGAATTCCTCCATTCTTGGCCCGTTCGCGATACTTTCGAACCCTGTAAGCTTTGTCAATCAATTCATTGTTTCAGATTAAAGATTGAAGTACTTACTCATGAGCAACTCGCGCAACACCTCCGAAACATTTGTTCTTATTCGCATTTGCTTGGGTGCAAAGGCCACCATTCCTGTTTGTCTGGTCGAACCTAGCATGGATATCATTATTGTGCAGGATGATGAAATGTGTGTGTGATCCGTTGTTGGTAGCAATATGGTTGCAGGTCGATCCGTAAATGAACAGTAGAAGTAACCCAGGAACACATTTTATCATCATTTTGTTTCTATATTTTGAGAAACAACTGAAATTAATGGAAGCACGTACCAAAATATTTGGTACCCGTTTTTTTTCTTCGATTCAGACTTCCGAGTCTAGATTAAGTAATAAAATTATATTGCTGTCAACTGTTGTTATATATTTAAATATGATTTCTGTAATAAGTGCGTATCAATCAGTCAGTACAACACGGTGTCATACGGTTTGAATTAATAGTTTAAAATAGCAATTGCAAGTACTATGTATGTACCGTAAAAGGTAAATACAAGTATGTTAGTCTAACTACAATTTCATTTTCTAAGAATCACTCACCTATAGTTGCTGTCATACGGTCACAATTTGCTCACACACTGAACTCAGTCATCTACAACATGCTATTAAATTGCAAGTATAGACTCAAATATAATTTCATTTGCTGAGACAAACTTGTATACTCTTGTAGAGGTTATATTAATTTTAGGCAAAAGTATGTAATGTATGCACACGAGAGGAAAACTAGTTTAAGAACAGTCTTGATATCACTTGGCTCTCATTCTTCTTATTGCTCTACGCAGACAATAACTTAAAATAGCATATTAATCGGGTCTTCATATCATCATATCAGTTTTTATTGTGGTTATATAGTAACCCATATATAATTATAACTCTTTATTAAAGTCGGATAAATATAGACTTCATTGGAGTAATTTATTAAAAATTCAGATTTTCATATAAAAGTGAATGTCTAAAGCAATTAGAGTTTTTAAAAGATATTAACGAACACATAAATAATGTCAAGAACCTTTTTATTACCATTATTATTGGTATACAAAAAATCAGTGATGGCGAAAAATCAAATGCTGCAAGGGTATAAAATCTTTGGTTTGCCCTATCTGCTACTTTTTGCTTAGTTTTAATAAGGAGAGGATCTGATAACGTATCAAGCGATGCATATAACGATGCTCTCTCTGAAAAATAACAATCTAACATACATATTTGTTCTATGATTAAACAGATGAGGTTTACAATAATTTCTTGAAAATTCTGAATGAATAATAAAGTTGTAATGTTGGGAATTTTGGGAATTATATCTGTTTTTTTTTAGTTTCTAATATGAAGTGTTAAGTTGATAGCTGTGTCTTAAATGCGTGTTATGTTGCATGACTGTGTGAGTGAGATTTATTCAGATAAGTGAAAATAATTTTTGTGCAGGGTATAAAGCATTCGATTCATATTCATTGCATCTTCCGTTAATTTTAAAGTCATGCTTGTTTTTGATAAGAACTACGAGTAAATAACAATATGTATGTCTTTATTTACATACGCACACTATAAACTAATAAATATTTTATAACTTATTATTAATTATTATAATATCTTAAAAAAGCTACACATACGATCGAATGAATATAGTACAGTTTATTTCTATTTGTTTTATAAGAAATCACTACCAAACACCCAACATCAGTTTATTATTACATTAAACTCGGAATTTTTATTAAATTTCAGACTGCTTTAAGATATAGTACATATGCACTTACATATAATGTCTACTATTATTTTTTTGAAACTACATATATGTTATACTGGATTCAAGGTCAAGTATAGTATGCTATCAAATTAGTTAATAGCTTCCAATGCTTAATGCTGATAATTGGTGATTAGGAGAATCAAACTAACACTAACATGTGAAAATTCCGGAGGCGTTTTTGCACAATAACAATACGAGGGTCATTTTTACGGCGAATTATATTTTGGTTTTTAAGGGTTTGCAAACCGTTAAAAAAGGTTTGTTTTAACAAACAAATTAAGAAATAACCTAAAACTTCTGCCCAAAAGATGGGAAAAAGTTGTGTCTAGCCATGGGCAATACTTTGAATAATCAATTTGAAACAGTATTTTTATAATTAAGTTTAATTCACACCCAATATTAAAGAAAATAGTATAAGGTGTCAATATAAACTGTTATATAAATCGACATTAGCCAGTTAGGAACCATATCTCGTATAGCTGCCATAGAATCTAACGATTTGCGTTATGTTTTATCATGTCCCGAACCAATTAACTACTAAGTTAGCCAAACTTTCTAGGATATTTCATTTATTATTATAATTATTATTATTATTTATTAGATACAATATACAATATTAACCTAATCTATATGACGTACGAGCTGCTATCAATTGATTATATTTAAGATAGCTTCCATATATGTACTCGTAGTTATTCAACTGCGATGGCACTTTAATTTTATACTTTTGTATATGTCCAAAAATTGTAAGTCATGCGTTTTTCTCAGTGCATGCGCATAGGTGTGTGCACATACCATTTGCATGGCAGGTCAAAGAGCTCTGGAGGGGAAACGCCACAGCAGTTGAAGAGATCCCTGCGAAGCGTGCCAGCTGCAAATGTCCGCTGTGGCTTGTGCAGACAGTCGAATCGGCTACGTAGCACAAAACAGCAGGAAGCAAAGCAAGGCAGGGCATGTCAGCGCCTGTGCAGCCGAACCCGAAGAACGAACACGAGACAACAACGGCAACAACAGGGACAGCGGAAAGGGACGCCAGGCGAGGCAAGGTGAGGGGCAGCGTGATGAGGCAAGGACGAGATAGCAGGCCGCTGCAGTTAGAGAGCAGCAGATTGTCAGGGGTTGCTTTCGATTGCTGCGCTGCACAATATCCTGCCTGTATTCTGTTGCCTTCCCGTTTCAGCTGCCGGTGGCGGCCGACAAATTCAAACAGCTGCAACAATTTTTGGTTGCGTTTTATTTCCAGCGTGCCACATCCCCTAATTCCCGCCTGTCTCTTTTCCTGTCGCTATTGGGGTTGCTTTCAGGATCGGTCGCCTGCAACAGCGTCCAAGTGGCTCGCACTGCCAGCTGGGGTGCATGCAACGTTCAGTCGTCGGGATCGCTAGGTGAGCGAAGGTTGTGCCGCGGATAAACTAAAGAAAAGTGTGACCCCTTCATGTCCGGAAAGATAATAATGAAGCGTAAACGAGCAAGTCAGCTCAGAAATCAGCCGAACGATGAGCAGCCACGGCAAGCTAACGGGCAGGCTGTGGAGAAACGACATCGCCTGGAACTGGAGTCCAGACCAATAACCCCGCCAGCGGATCAGCCATCGGAGCCCAATCAAAATGAAGCAGATGCTCCAAAAAGCATTTTACTGGAGGCTCTACAAAAGATCATGGAACTGCAGGCGGAGCTGGACTCTTTTGAACAGGACTTAGACGAGTGTGAGGAGGGTGTTCTCGAAGCTAATGAAGAAGAAGAAGCACATCTGGATGCCGAGGTGGCTGCCAACTTTGTACCGCCAACTCGCCGACCCGATGCAGAGGCTCTCGGATTCGCGATGTGCGCACGCGAAACGTTGCTCTTCCTGCAGAGCGAGGGCGTCTCCACTGAGTCCGTGTTGTACCAGACTCTGCTCGGCAAACTGGTTGGCCAAAGCGATGGACTGCTTCAGGTCTAGGAGAGCGGAAAGTGCGTCTAAAGTGTTTTCTAGTCAATTTACTGCAATATCATTGCAAGTAAATCCGAAGGTACTACCAACATGAGGAACGCCCTGCGCAGCGCCCTGTGTACAAGTTGGTGGATGGAATACTACTGTGGGTTGTAAATTAAAAGCTGTTTACTCTAGTCAGTTATTGTAAAGCAATAAAAAAACTAAAATTGTATAAGGTAAATAAAATATAGATATATTTCTAATGGTTTGTACGAGTTTCTTTACATTTTTAATTTGTTTAATACCCCGTGCTTAGGCAATATTCATAGCAATCAGAAAATATGTAAGTCCGAAAAGATGTCAGGGCATATATCAAAACTTGTTAGAAGCGAACTTTGTAGACTGCAAACCACACATAGATTCGAGGGGTTGTTTCAGGGCAGAAGTGTGGAAGGTCTTGTTTGAAACTGAATGATTTACGCGAATTTATTTTGATATATTGTTCAACCCCTTTTCATACATACTTCAATTCGGCTTTTTAATTCTACACAACAGAGACACTCTATCTTTACAAATGATATATATAATATATATTATATATAGTTAAATGATATATAGAAGGTGTCTTTTTATTCGACCTCAAATAAGAAGATCCTGCAAATGTCACTTTATTTGGTACAAAAGATGATTGATTAAATGTTTTGCATAGTTTCGAATAAAGAACTAAAGTAATGAGAGACTAAAACGTCGCATTTATTGATGCTGATCCACATAAATCATTGGGATTTTCCACGATACTTAAAGTTAGTTTAATTTAATTCTCGTTTTGTTTATATATTTTCTAAAATATAATAGGTAGGTATTCTTAGATGACAGATAAGCTAGCCTTTATTTCAGTATTGGGGGTGTCTACCGAATTGTGCCCAAATTTCAGCTGGGGGCGTTTACGATTTACACTGATTTCCTACCTAGTGAGTCGACAAGAATTTATGCTATAACAAGTAACATAAAGTACACTCGAAAGATACTCTTCGATTAATTTTGTTAATCCATGAAAAATACATTATGATATAATGCATTGCTATCACTATTGGAAGTCTCTTCTTATGAAGATAAGCTTCATAAAGTGAAATCACTATCTCTCGCATTTAAATCTATAATTTTCCTAGTGAGTATGCGGATTTCCATACAATGACTTACTTATCATATTATTTTGAGGGATGTGCCATACTTTTGCCTTTTACATATGTACCTGTGGTCCAAGCTAGTACAACCGTTTTTAATTCCCATTTTGTTTGAAGGGTATAGCAACTATATATATGTAGGACTCGCTTGAATAGTTTCTTGTAAGACTATGTGGGTGAAGTATATCGCTTTATTTCTGTGGATACCGGTGCGATGCACTGGAAATCACTTCATTGCTGAAGTAGTGCGGGATTCGGAAACATCCTTGCTGGCGATTCGCACGGATTACTGCCCACATAACTGGCTGCAGAAGTTGCTGATGGAACCTCCCGTATCAGTGGTACTGCAATCTATAGGAACCACTTCTGTAGTCCAGTCTTTTTCCAATCAGTTGCTTGTCATTTGCCTGCCAGGAGTTGCATCGTCGTCAAAGGAGCAGGAGACAATGTTGTTTCAAAGCATTGGGACTGAGAGAAGCGTCTTCCTTGTGGACGGAACTGGTGCAGATTTCGAAGAACGAATATACTCTCTACTTGAACAGTGCTACAAATGGAAAGCGCTGAACGTGATTGTTGTGCTTTTATTGCAAGGAGAAGAAACAGACTTCTATTACGCATATAGCCCGTATCCTCGTTTTATGTTGAAGAAGCGTCCGAAGGACAAGAGGCCTTTCTTCATGCACTACACACAGTTCCCCAACATGCACAAGCAGCCGCTAACCATTTTGCCCGACCAGAAACAGCCGCGCACAATTATCTACCAGGATCGGCGCACGGGATCGCAGGTGCTGGCTGGATCAATTGGTCGCTTTGTGCACACTTTAGCATGGAAGCTGAACGCTACGTTGGAGTATCCAATGGGCCTGTGGCCATGTCCTAGTGTGCATCCTACCGAGATGCTGGAGCTGGCAGATCAGCTTCAAGTCGATATTCCTGCTGGCATGGTGTTCCTTAAACAACCGCAACAGTTGGCTCACATGAGTTATCCCTTCGAGCTGAGCCACATTTGTCTGATGATTCCCCTCGCCCAGCGCATTCCCATCA
Organism: Zaprionus davidi; assembly: GCA_018903715.1. Lineage (NCBI taxonomy): Eukaryota > Metazoa > Arthropoda > Insecta > Diptera > Drosophilidae > Zaprionus > Zaprionus davidi. The sequence goes on along the minus strand of JAEIGL010000004.1, from coordinate 11,986,650 downwards.
AGGATATCTACCCAAAGCTGTTTAGTGTGCAGCACATTCTCATTGCTCTGGCCATGGTCTATGGCATTGGATGGATACTCAGCTTGCAAAGGCGTCTGACAGGAAGTCCCACACACCCGATGGACTACCTTCTTGACGAAGATGCTTTGCGTGGACTACTGGGTCAATCTTTCAGACAACGGCTGCAGAATCAGACAGTGCACAGCCGTTGGATTTATCTGCTGCTTGGCTTTCTGGGGCTCAATCTCAGCTCTATTCATGAGGCAGCACTGGGTACTCTACTAACACATCCACCTAAATATTTCCAGCCACGCACCTTCCAGGATGTGGAGTGGCTTCAAATACCACTCGTAGTAGATTCGGCTTACATTAACTCCACGAATGAGCTACCTATTCCGTTGCTGGCCAACCTGATCAAGCCTATGAACGTCAGCGAGTTGAATGGCCTGCGCGACAATATGAACCAGAGCTATGCCTACTTGGCCTCCCGCCTCAAGTGGACCCTGTCGAGTGAGCAACAGAAGTATTTCCCCCAAGAAGTGTTCATCTACTCAATGGACGCCTGCATCAGTGCTCTAACCCTGATGGGTTTCCAGCTGCCCGCCAACTCGTGGTTCGCGCAGCCCATTAGTCGCCTCATCTTGGAGGCGCGTGCCTCGGGTCTCTACCAGCATTGGGTCGAAATGCACTTCTACGACATGGTGGCTGCCGATCTAATCTCCTTCAGCGACCCAATCCAACGACAACTGCCGCGTGTGGGGGGCTCGCTTCGCTTGCAGGATTTGCAGTGGATCAGTTTTGCTTATGCCTTTCTGCTGACCATCGCTGCAATCGTATTTGCCCTAGAAGTGATCATTCACCATTTAAGTCGTTAGTACCATTCCCTGAAGTTGGAAACAACTTTGTGTTCGATTGTTTCGTTTACTGTTTATTGATCTCAAATATGCTGGGAATAAAGTACATTGATAAATCGGATTGAACACGTTCTATGGAGGTAGCTGTGGGATAAGGAAAAGAGGAATGTGGGTTGTGTGATTATTGGATCAGAGTCTGAGTTCGCTGAGAGTTTAAGCCACGTTGGTGTGCTCGTCGCGGTGGAAGATCTTCACATCGAAGAATTTGAAGTTGTCCACGTCGAAGTAGTAGTCGTGCTTCACCGGTCGGTTGAAGGGGAAGCCGAAGGGCAGAGCGTCCACGTAGCGGGAGCCGTGACCGACGCCGCAGCTGATGATGGGATCGTAGCCGGTGTACTGCTTGACGGCTGGCTCGTGATAGGGGTAGACCATGTAGAAGAACTGGTAGGCCTGGCCACCCTTCTTGCCCTTGGGCAGCATCAGGCGGTTGGGCACGCCACAGTGGGTCTCGGACTGGTCCAACTTGAACTTGTAGTCGCTGTTGGTGGCATCCATCAGTTTCTGGTACAGCTCGAAGTAGGTGGTGCGGTCGTTGACCCAGAAGCTGAAGTCGCCGCTGCTGCGCTTGACGTGATTGACGCCAGCCTCCAGCTGCACCTTGAAGTGCTCCAGTTCAAAGAAGTTCTGGTAGTTGTTCTCCAGTGGAATCTCATGTCCGTACTCGTTGTACTTGGGCCCGATGAAGACCTTGACTACAGCCGCCTGAGCCTTGTCCGAGGTGACGTCCAAGATGAACTCGAAAGGTTTGTGGTTGAGGCGCTGCTGGCGGGCCTTGATCACAAAGCTGGTGCCGTTGTAGAAGGAGTTGCGTCCGAATCCGTAGAGACCCTCAGTTGGTACTTCCACGGTAGGTTCCACGTTGACAGCGTTGCTGATGTCGGCATCGAAGTACTCGAAGTATGTGGTCAGGGACTCGGGCATGTGGACGGCATCGATTTTGACTCCCTCAAAGCCGTAGTCGGTCTTCGTGTACACCGGGAAGGTCTCCATCAAGTGCCAGTAGTGGGTCAGCAGGTTCTTGTACATTTCGTAGAACAGTGGGTCGCGGATCGAGGTGTCGTAGTGCATGAAGGTTCCCGGGTATGTCTCGCCGTACTTACCGAACGGTCTGCCCTCGTTGACGATGTAACGGTACCATTTGGTCAAGCTGCCGTAGTACTGTTGGTCGATGCTGTCCAGATTGCCCTGGATCATGTTACCCAACTGGTTGATGACGTCGACGTCGTGCTTGTCGTTCTTGTGGATCCAGTCCATGATGCGTTGCGTGTAGAGCTCAACGTTCTTCACGTACTCCACATTCTCCGAGTGGTAGAAGTTGTGGTGGTTGGCACGACTGGGGTAGGGAATGCCGTTGTAGCCGCGCAGACCGCTGTAGAAACCAGTCTCGACGGGCTCGTACATGTTGAAGCTGGGCACCTCGCCCAAGTCGTTGGAGAGACGCTCAAGGTAGTAGCGCGCCAGCAGCTGCCAGTGCACATAGAGGTAGAGCTCGCCACGACGGTCCGAGTTCAGTTGGTGCACCTCATCGCCCTTGCTCCAGAACGGATAGTCCAAGTTGAAGTAGTAGTAGAAGCTGTTGAAGCCCACGTCCTCCAGGAAATAGGCCAGTCCGTGCTCGTAGTTCATGTCGCCGTGGTAGTTGGTGTAGTTGGACTTCATGATCACGTTGTAGACATTGTTCAGCTGCTTGACGTGATGGAAGCCGTGCATCTTGTAGTGCTCGGCCATCTCCAGGGTCTGGCCGTCGAAGAAGCTCCACGGATGGATCTCGTACTGGGCGGGCATGACAACGCCCTGCATATCGTCGCGGAACAGGTTGGCAATGGTGAAGGCGTAGACGAAGAGCTGCTTGTTCACATGCTGGCGAGCCCAGAAGACGACGTGCTGGTAGGTCTCCCAGTTCTTGGCGAAGTAGAAGAGACGCACCAGGCCGACGGCGTATGGCAGATGGCGATCGTACATTACGGTCCACACCTGATCGTCGTGGAAGGGATGGTGCTGCCACAGCTCGAAGAAGTGTTGCAGCTTCTCGGCATGGTGATAGTCGTTGACATGCTCCCAGGGCTTGTACTCGTAGTAGCTGCTGTCGTACTTCTTCGCAAACACGTCGTCCTGGTAGATGTGCTGCAGTATTTCGAGGACGAACTTCTGCTTCACCAGGAAGTCACTGTCCGCCACCTTGGATTCAATATTCTTGGCATGGCTACCAAGTGCCAGCAGAGACAGCGTTAACGCAACAAGCACCGTGATCGACCTCATCGTACTCATAGCAATTCCCCGATCTCATTCTGCATTTATACCCGATCGGCCGCACACTTACAGATGATGCTGCTGCTGCTGCTGAGCTTCGTTCATCGGACATCGTCCGATCGCTGATATTGCCTTGACATTATCGTAGATCCGTTCCACCTCGAGAGGGAACGTTGCAGCTCCCTCCCGCTGCTGTTGATAAGCGCACCTGCACCTGCAGCTGCAGGCAGGCAGATAGAGGATCGTGCAATCAGTCGAGCAACTGGGGGCTTGGCTTCTAGTGCTTTCTATCTCCCACTCGCCAAAAATGCTGTGTAAGCCTTGACTTACACCTGATTGATTTCAACCCGACTGAGAACTGCACCTGGACGAGCTGCAGTTGAGCTCAGCAATTTGGCTCAGCATTTGTTTACTCCATCGCATCGCCTAAGGGTCGCCTAGCGGTCAGGCCCATTTCTTATCAAGCGATGTTACCAGCGCAATGGCATAGTCTAAAAATATCCAGAGATTCGTTGTTGCAAAGCATTAATCATATCGCGAAACTCATAAATACTAGACAACAAAGAACAATGAAATGCAGCGGCGTCGGCAGCGACAGCGACCGCATGACCTGAGATCTACACTGCAAAAAAGTTTTAGTGCACTCTGTAGTATAAAAAATGCAACTCTTCATCTTTTTCTTGATTTGATTCACTTGAGATCTACCCTGCAAAAGAGTTTCAATAGACTCTGTAGTACAGAAAATACAACTCTGTCCTGTCTTCATCTTTTCCCTGATTGGATTCCCTTTTATTCACTCATGTATAGATTTATTATAAATTTCCAGGAGTCTACTTAAGTGCCTTGCCCAGTTGGTAATACAGCAACTCCAGAACAAAAACAAAACAGCAGAGTCCCTGACAGAGAGCGAATATAATCCAAAAGTAGAATAGATCATCCCACAGCAGGTGCATGTTTTCCTTGCCGCCGTCGTAGGGCAGCACCTCCATCTTACCAACGGCCTGTAGACAAGGAAAGCTTCGTTGAAACCACAAGTTATAGAGGCCACTGGATTGGGTTAGCAATATGTAATGATTGAGGGCCTCCTTAAAGATCGAGTCACTGGGCAGGGGCAATGCGAAGGGCACCATGGAGTAGAATATGAAATCATCTGAGAGGCGGAACAGCGGCATCGGCTGTTTGATGAGCTTTCTTTCGATTAGGGGCCACAAGGTGTGCGTGATCGGGTAGGCATAGGAGCTGTTGGGTTGCCGACGCATGGCCTGGTAGACCGAGGAGTTTACCTCTTCGTGGTAGTCCCAAAAATGTTCCAGTGTGTCATTGTCTAGAATTTCTCTCATTTGATCGACTTCGTTGTCTGTTACTAGTACCTTCAATCCCGCGTTCTGCAGATCCTTGTAATTGCGTACCATGGGCTCGGTTGACGGATGCACCATCAGCATCTCCAATTGGGCAATGTAAACGTTATAGGACAGAAAGCTGAAGGTCAGTAACAGATTGTAGACTCGCATCGTCTGCATTGAGAGTCGTTGGGGCATTACAAAGGGCTGCAGCAGCATAGCCCTCATCACAGGATCGATGTACTCGAGCAGATTCCGCTTTCGCCGATGGGTTTTATAAAGCCACAGTATGAACAGCCACAAAAAACAGAAGCATATAATCATATGCAACGGGGAGCTGGCTCGAAAGATCAGCAGATTTCGATTGATCTCATGTTCCACGGGCAGCATTAGCTGGTACTTCGATATTTCCAGGACGTGCGAATACCTAAGTCTGCTATGTAACATTGCTCCAATGTGTACTATAACCAAAGGTATGTCCACGACCCCCCTTTGGGTGAGCTGGCTCACTGTGTGCCAGGGGAGAATATTGTCGGGCAGATGCAGCGGCATATGGCTCCAGCAAATGTGAAGGCTTGCATTCAATGTCTTAGCAAAGTTACGCAGGAACTCCGCCAGGTATCCGGTCAACTGAGGCTTGCCCTCAGCATCAAAGTATAGAACCGAACGGGGCAGAGTGTTGTCCGGCAAACTCTTGATGGGGAAACCTCCTAAGTTCCGCAATTGTGGCTTAAAGAACTTTCGCACCTGCGAAACGCGTTGCTTGTCCAACAGGAAACGGGGAAAGGCGCGATAGCTGTATATATAATCCGGATCCGTGCTATCAAAGGCCAGTACATTGAGCATTTTGTTGTTGAAGCAATATCTGAAAAGCGTGTACAGATCTGTCCTGGGACCGGACAGGATTATGACCGGCGTGTCGCGAATTTCGTTTAGATTTATGTAGAGCGCACTCAGCGTATTGTACTTCACTTCATCCACACAAACCACCGCCAGCAAGCGACTGCTGAATTGTTCTTTAAGAACGTAGCTCTGGTTAAAATTAAAGTTTAAAATGGGTGTCATGGAATAGGAGTCCATGCCAATGCCACAGGATATGTTTGGGTTATGCAGCACGAGGAGGGACTCGTAGGCAAGCTCGCTCTTTAGGGCTGTCATCACTCGGCCTGGCAGCTGCAGCTGTGCCTCATCCAGGCAGACCACTATAATAACTAATAATTGTATCCTCATTATTGCACGTATCGAAAGGATCCCTACCTTTTCAACTAGTTGAAAGTGTCAACTACGGCGCCTTTTATGGGCTGCCCGGCTAATTAATCCGGCGCCGTGTAGGTGGAAAATTAATGGCAGATTCATATCATTGTAATCAACTTGATTTGCTCCAGTTTTTCACAATGGTGGTAAATGTTAAAGAAGATTCAACAAGAAAATAACAATTATTGGGAAAATTCCTACTCGTATTAAAAACAAATAGGTCATTAATACCCCCTTAAATCGACTTTTAATTCTGTTATAGAGCAAATCCAGTTTTGATCACTTTTCGCTTTAAACTTATTGCATTTCCAAATACTTGAGTATATATATATTTCATTTTTAAAATATGTTTTATCAAAAATTCATACAGTTATAAATATATATAATATTTAGGAATTATGCATATAGCACTTACATGTATAATTAGCAAATATACATAAATAATTAGCCTGAAGTCTGAAAGAACATCCCTTTTTCAATTGTTTCTTTATATTTTCATTTTATTTTCATTTTAAACACAATAAATTTACCGCCATATTAGTCGATAAATTCGTTAAGTTTGTAATATCGATGCAAGTGGTTTTCTTGCGCTGTTTTAGTATTATGTAGTATTTTTCGATTGCATGCTACGGTCACACTTCTGCATCCATACAATTATAACAAAAAAAGAAGCGTGGAAGTAAACGCTTGCGAATTACAAACAATAATATTGAAAAGAATAGAGGTGACGACATTACAACGACAGCCGTGCAGAGAACGTGAAAATACATATATATTTTAAATGGTAATTACGTATTACACCTGCTGTGGATTGAACAAGGTGTTGATTCGGTAAAATCTATACAGAACAATAACTCTCTCAATTGTTGCTGTAGTTGTGTAATAATAAGAAAAGTGCGAATGGCAACAGCGACAAACAACAACAAAGTGAACGAAACATCGCCTGATATCGTGAAATTGCGTGCGTGTGATGAATTGTTCCGATTGAAAGTAAAAATAAAAATAAGAGCGAGTGAGCGTTGACAGTTTCATGTGTTTTCAAGTAAACATTTCTAAAATGAAAACGACATGTAATTTATTGTGCGTATAGCTATTTAAAAAATTCTTACTCTTCTCTCTTTTAGGCTTAAAGTGATATGCGAAACCAGAAAAATTCTCATGCGCAACGCAACGAAACGGCGGCGACGACAAAAAATCCTACGAACACACACATGCAGAGAGTAGACCGTGATTCTAAAATTCAAAATTAAAAACATTACAAAACTCTAGAATTGATTTGGCAGCCGCCTCTCTACGAAAGCCGTCCACTAAACACCAATACAGCAACAGGATCAACAGGACTGCAAGATGAATTTACTGTTGCATCAAAAAGGATCCCCCATGCATCTAAAAGCGCATTACATTTTCCACAACTTGTACAAGCGTAGTAAGTGACTTTACACAAACGAAAACTTTCCATTAGTTTTTGCCATACACAATAACAGTGTGCGTGTGTATTTGAGTGTGAACACATACACACTTGTGTGTGAGTGCGCGCGTGTGCTTATTTTCTGAATTTTGTTTTGACTTGGCGTTCGCGCACAGCTGATTCCATGTTTGCTTTCATATGGGAAATATAATTTCCCTTTGCTGTCGGTGTCTTTCGGTATTATAAACGGAAAGAAACTAAATTTTCCGCTGCCAACTGTTGTCGTATTTGCTCCGTTTCTTAATTTCTCTTCAGTTTTTTATTTGTTGGTTAGTTTTTATTTACGCCAAACGTTGTAGCTAATCTGCCAACGGAAAATCCCGATTGAAACTAACCTGAATTAATCATCCCTAAGATAAGAATTGACCATTCCGGTTGTTTACCAAAAACAGAATTTGTCACAGATCACGCCTGATCATTGTTAATTAACCTATAGCGCCCTGTTTCCTATCCAAACTATAAATATTGTTTGCCGAATCAATTTTAGCATTCATTCGTTCACCAATACTACGCAATGAAAACTGTGTGTGCGCGTGTGTGTTAGTGAAAGGGAACAAGTGCCGAAAGTGCAGGTGCATATTTATTATGTATATATACATGTACATACGTAATAAATTCACACAATGACACCCGGAAAAAACAAAGTACAGTCAACTCAGGACTGCAACTCCCACCCAATCTCACAATGGTCAACTGCTCCAAGGTTAATCCCATTTCCCTTTCGTTAACGCAATGCAACATGTATCTAAATTCTCTTTTCAATTGCGTTACCTTGAAATGCGCTATTTTCAATTTCTCTCGAATCTGAACATTTGCCAACGACAGAAACAAACAACAAAAATTATGTCCGCGTAAAATACAGTTTTACATTTGTATAATGAATACCGCCAATTGGCAACTCACAATTGGTTGACGTGGCACAGTGGTAGAGATATCCAAACGCAATCTTCTTTTTACAATTCTTCCTACTTTTTTTTAAGAATGAGCTTTGAAAGACAGAGTAAAAAATAAATTTCCATGGAAAGTTATTTATTAGTATTTTCAACTTTTACAAATTTAAAATTTAAATTTAATCTTCTACTTGGGAAGCTACTCGATGCTAGTGTTCAACTTTATTGTTAATTCTTTGTGGATATTTATTGACTGAATGTTGACTAACTTCAAATACATTCAGCAAATTAAAGTGGGTTTTAAAATGATTAGTTGCGATATTATAATAATCACAATAAAATAATATATTTTATATAATTAACATAAATATGTGATATGAAGAGTTTGGATACGAAATCTTTAAACCATATCTAAAATATATGATAGGTATAAGATATATCGAGTTGTTTATATACGTTTCTTTCTTTTACTTTCATTGTTTTTGTTTTAGCCTCTTAGCTTATCAATCACAATCTCAGTTAGTAATCAACTGCAAAGCTTTCGCAGGTGTGATTTAAAACACGTCAGATTTGTTATAGAATAAGCCAGCTGTTGTAAGTTGTACTTCGTTCAGATGAATTCAGAAAATATTTGTAAAAAGTAACTTGAAATAATGAAAATTTGTGTAATAGAATTTCCTTTCTCTTCATCAGATATAAAATCATATTGTGCTGTATATAGTTCGCCGAAACATGTTCAGCGCATTCGCGAAGCAACATTATTCCCACATCAGTCTGCCGAGTTGTTTCCTACGAAGGTGTTTGGTCGATCGCTAACAATTTCCCCCTATAATGTTTATGCTCATCGGGAATATCGCTTAACCGCTCATGTTACTCGAAATTTCCATACGAGTCGCTCTGTCTTTGAGTCGTGTTCTAAGATTGATGAGACTGTTAAGAAACTGAAGAATCAGCAGAAGGAGAAGGTTGAGGAAATTATAAAAGAGGTGGCAAATGGAAAAAGCGCTAAGGTAACAACCGATGCTTCAAAAGTTACAGCATCTGTCGCTAGAAATGAGGCTTTTAATAAGGAAACCCTGGCTACAGTATCACCGATAACGCAACCGCGGTCTGAAAAGGAACTAACAGAGCTGGCGGCGGCCTCCAAAGATGTTACCAAACCGAAGAAGCCGCTAAGGCAACGTATTTGGGACGAGCTGGTACACTATTACCACGGCTTCCGTCTTCTATTCATAGATGTGGCCATCAGTTCAAAGCTATTGTGGCGTGTTCTTAATGGAAACACGCTAAGCCGTCGTGAGAACAAGCAGTTACAGCGAACTACGTCCGATCTGTTTCGTCTCATACCTTTCTCTGTGTTTATTGTGGTACCTTTTATGGAGCTACTTTTACCTCTCTTTATAAAATTCTTTCCGGGTATGTTGCCATCGACGTTCCAGACGGCAAAAGATCGTCAAGAACGTCTTAGACAGTCGCTGTCCGTGCGCCTTGAGGTGGCAAAGTTCTTGCAGCAGACTCTCGGTCAGATGCCCGTGCAGCACCAAGAACACAGCAGCGAGGAGGCCAAACAGTTTGAAAGCTTTTTCCACAAAGTCCGCAACGATGGCGAGCACGTGAGCAACGATGACATTATCAAGTTCGCAAAGCGCTTCGATGATGAGATCACCTTGGACTCGCTTTCTCGAGAGCAGTTGTCTGCTTTGTGCCGAGTTCTAGAGTTGAATACTATTGGCACTACAATGCTCTTAAGGTTCCAGCTGCGGCTTAAACTGCGTTCCCTGGCCACAGATGATCGTGTAATTTCCCGCGAAGGAGTCGATTCGCTGGATCTTTTCGAGCTGCAGCAGGCCTGCAAAGCGCGTGGTATGCGAGCCTATGGCTTGACAGAGGAACGTCTGCGTTCCCAACTCAAGGAATGGATAGATTTGTCATTGAATGAACAGGTAAATAATAAGCTCATATATATTGGAACAGTTTCTCAATTGAACGTGGTCATCTTGTATACAGGTTCCGCCTATTTTACTACTGCTTTCGCGCGCCATACTCATCTCGGACGACAGCATTACGACAGACAAGTTGAAGGAAACAATGAAGGTGCTGCCCGAAGCTGTGGCCGCACACACGCGTCATGCTATTGGAGAGCGTGAAGGCAAGGTGGATAATAAGACAAAGATCGAGATTATTAAGGAAGAAGAGCGTAAGATTCGCGAAGAACGTGAGGAAGAGCTTGAAGAGAAGATTGCCGAACGTACGGCCGCGAAGGATGGCGAGACATTTGAGAAGACTGTACAGACTTCGCAGCTGCGTGAAAAGAAATCAGAGGTGCCAGATGATAAGAAGACCATCTCTCCAACTGATGTACAGCTTCTTTCTGATGCATTGAAGACGCTGTCGTCGGACAAGCAGTTGGTTGTGGAAAAGGAAACGATCAAGGAGCTGAAGGAAGAGCTACGGGACTATCAGGAGGATGTGGAGGAGCTCCGTGAGGTCCGCGAAGTAGTCAAGGAGCCTGTGCGTGAGAGTCGTGCTGCAAAGCTTCTTTATAACCGTGTCAACAAAATGATTTCGCAACTGGATAATGTGCTTAATGATCTAGAACATCGTCAACAGCAGATTAAGAAAGAGGTTAGCTCAGAGCCAACTGAATCAACTAGTAGCAGTGCTTCAGTGCATATTGATGAGTTAGTGGCAACTATCAGACGGATGAAAGAATCGTCCGATGAGGAGCGTTTCAAAGAAGTTGAAGATTTGATGGTTAAACTAGATGCGGACAAGGATGGTGCAATTTCAATCAATGAACTCACAAAGGTAGTCCAGAGCATTGACAGTGAGGCGACCAACATCGACAAGCAACAATTAGAGGAGTTCACTGAATTGTTGACCAAACAGGCTAAAAGACGACGAAGTGAGGAGCTTGTTCGCATCGATGATCTCATGAACAACATCAAGACTGTTAAGGAAACCAGTGACGAAGCGCGTATCAAGTACATCGAAAGCGTCCTAGACAAATTTGATGCTGACAAAGATGGCGTCGTTACATTTAACGAATTAAGAAAGGTAAGTTTCAATCGACAAATGTGGCATGCAACTTGGAGCCCTAAATTAATACAATGTTGTTGCAGGTTCTTGAGTCTATTGGTCGGGACAATGTTAAACTGAGTGATACCGCTATTGAAGAGTTGATTGCTTTACTGGACAAGGAACAAATTCTGGAGGCAGAGCAAAAGATTGAGAAAGCGATCGCCAAGAGTATGAAGGAGGCTGAAAAGCTAAAACTGGAGGTCGAGAAAAGTGATACGGATATGGCAAAGCTAGTGGATGGTATACACGACTCGGCTAAGGAAATTCGAGACATTGCAACCGAGCTTGGTGCCATAGAGGAGAAACCAAAACCAGACGTAAGCTTAATTAGTAGCCCATAGTATGTATGATATTAATAAATGCTTTTACCATTGCAGCCGTCCGATCTAAAGGATAATGCCAAGACCCTGAAAGATAATGCTAAGGATCTCGACGACCTCATCTCTAAATCCCCATCTAGCGATAACAAACCACCAAGTGCGCCAAACCGTCCACCAAAAGGACCCGGTCGTGGTAGCAGTAATCAGGGTGGCCAAAGGTCATCTGAAAGATCCAGCGATAATTCGTCCACAAAGGCTGTGCTACGCGAGGCAGCCGAACGACAAATAGAAACCCTGTTACCCAAAAAGGAACTTGAATTGCCACCAACGATACCCGCTCCTGGCGCCCCTAAGTCGAACACAGCGAACTCCGCAAAGGCGGCTGCTAATGGTGTAACCACTAATACGAACTCAAAAAAACTAATCTGACCATCAGTAGCACCAGACACGTCGACCAGAAATCCAGAGTGAACGAGAGCATGTACCTAAAGTCTAAACTATGTCAATAGTGTTTTTAACGACAAGATAGCTAATTGAGATACATAAATACAAATTAAATTGCATTCTGTATTCAAATTCATCCTAGCCAGAAGCTACTAAAATCGTGGAAGAACAAGCACAAATCTGAAATAATAATATTTATATACATACATACATACACTGTCTGCGTGTGTATCTTAAACTACCTTAAAACATTATGGTTAATTTCAACCCTAGTTCGGTATTATTACCTCATTTTCCTCGTATCGTTAAATGGTGTGTTAAACAATAACATACTTTACAACAACAATATTAGCGATTGTGATTTAAAGAAGAGTTTTCGTCATTATAAAACTGAACTACTGAGGATAATCGATGGTATTCCGTTGGAAAACTTTTCAGCTTAAACAAAATTAACTGTAGCACTAATTAATGAGAAAACCACGTGATAATTTTTACTATAATAATAAATGTGTGCTTATGTTATCCTTATAATATAACAATTTATAAACTATATTGCTATATAAAAGGTAGTTTAAACAAATTAAGATGTTATTTTATTTCAACATGGTATTTGTTTTACTCCACTCGCATTTATACAGGTAACTGGAATTCTATTAATTTATTTGATTACGTTCCTGGGATTCCATCTACATTTCAGCATTTATCCTCCTCGCGAGCTGAATGCTGTGGCTGAGTAAAGGAAGGCACTGTTGAAAACAACACAACTTCGGCATCATGTACTCATTATAGCAAACAAATACTACCACAAAATTTGCAGAGTCCATTAATTTGCAGTTCAACCACTGAACCATAAATATTTGCAAAATGTACAATTGAATTGGCATGGAATGTGTGTAGAGAGTTTCTGAGCAAGATGATTAAAGCGGTAAGGTGAGGCAGGCAAAGGCGAAAAATGAAAATATTTATTCAAAATTCTATGAATTTATTTGCGAGTTGTCCTTATTCGCTAGAAGTTATTTAAGTAGTCTTAAGACCCTTAATCATAATTATATTACAAGACAAGAACATAGGGGATCCCCTTCGGATACTAGTGTTATAAGCAAGTGTGTAAATAAAAGACTATTGGAAACGTAAGGAATACTCAACGTTCGCCATTGATATAAAAACACAAATAAAAGTCAAGCCCAGACAAGGAATGTGTTTAAAGGTAAATAAAGTAGAAAAACTACAAGAAATAGCCCGAATAATATAAACTTTAACTCCATTGGGAGCTGCACACCAAGTGAGAATTGTTGTTTGCAATCAAGCAAAACTCAACAAGATTCAACTGCTCCGCTAGCCCTTCCTTCGACATGACAGAAGATTGAACCAAAAGTACATAGTAGCAGGGAGAGGAAAAGGCGCTAAGGGCAAAGTTTGTCCAGCCAAAAGTGCTTGGAATGCAACAATGAAATTCGAAAGATGCCCTCGGATAGCCCAACAATCCACTGATTGTAGACGGAGGGTAGATTCAAAGTGTATCCACGAGAAATAAACCTAATAAAAAGCATGGACAAAATACGCTTGAAACTCTGTCAATCAAATGAAGCTGTATTTGTCGCCTGCTTTAAAGAGAGGAGCTCCATCCCAAAAAAAGATATGAGTGACTGACGCTGTAAATGTTGCAAAACAATTAAAAACTTGTGTAGTTTCTGTAGTCAATCAAAGGCTTGGTGTAACCCGCAATAACTTCCCAACTTGGATCACTTTGAATGCGAGACACACAACCAAGTTAAAGGAAGATTTCTTCCCATAAATTTACCGTGAAGAGGAAGAAGAGTAAGTACAATTTGTATTCAGAGTTGTTGCGAATCTCAGTTTGTATTGTTTACTAAAAAATAACAGCACAGACGTTGGAGAATGAAATTACTTTGCCTAAAGCGCTGCGAAGGAATGCTTATTATAGGTATATCAAAGAAAAGCACCTATTACTCATAGCTGACAGAAAGCAGAATCTGCAATGCGTAGGTTAGATGGAAAAGACTATAACTCACACATAAATATATTTCCAATTTGCGCAATCAAAATACAAGTAAACAACAATAAAGAATCTGTTAAGAATTGCATTGTTACAAAGGAGCCTTCTGATGGAACCACCCGTAGCGCCAGCTGGTCGCTTCCGGATAGTTATATTTCTTGTCCGGCGTTCGCTCATAACGTGTCTCCAAGTAGGTGGCACGCTGTCCACTATGCAGTAACTGAAGCTCGTTCTGCGGCACCGACTTCATGGGATTATGAAACTTGCTAAAGTACCGCTGTTCTACCTGGGACAGATCGTAGTCGAAGATTTTGGACGACGAAGGACGAGATCTGCGACTGGTCAATAAAAAATGAGGAGAGACTCTGTTAAGTGTTGCAGCTTTGCCTCGACAACTTGTGGCTGACACTGTTCCTGCCGCCTTAGGTCTTGTGGAAAGTTTATCTTCTGGTTTTGGCATTGTTTTCATTTTAACCGAATTTACAACCTTCTGAGACTCAGTGGTCTGTTCAACCTTAGGTGTCATACTCTTGGCAGATACCGCACCCTCCATAGCCTTTGGCGACACCTTGGACTGTGTCTGAATACATGTACGTGCACTTGGAAATTTTGAAATAACTTGTTTATTTTGAGGAACGAACATTGTTTGAACTCGAATTCTAAGTAGTTAATAAAATATAATGATTTCTAATTTGAGTTATTTGTCTCTGCTTTTATTTCAATATTTGCAGTTACAATTTGAGAGTTTTCCTTTGATTATGATTTTATTTATTTTTTAATTTAAATAAACAATGACGAACAGTGGTTTAAATTGTATTATTATTAGTTTACCAGAAACCGGAAGACTTTCCCCCTGGAGGGTTATGAACTTTAATGGATGAGCGAACGCCTGAGTTATCCTTTTCCTCTGCAATAATACAATATCAAAATGAGTATTTATGTTATTGACCTGCATTAAGTGGTTTCTTTTGAGGCCATAGAATGAATGTATTATCAAGTGGTCTATAGAACATCAATCCTATGTAGTCGGACCCCTACTTACCGCTAATTGAAAAAGAAGATTCCTGCAGATCGCGTTTGCCATCGACTCGTCCTCGCGCCCCCAATACATGATTCTGGGATCCCTGAGTAGAATCAGGTGTTGTAGGGCTTGCGAACATTACAGAAGGTGGTGGGGCAACAGTTATTTGGGATTCCAGTTGGTCAATCTTGTTTGCACTTTGTGCCTGCCCATTCTGCTCCTCTTCCTTTCCCTCAATTGTGTCGTAAACAAAGGCTGATCTTAAGGGGGATGGTATAAAGCGACCAAATCCTTCAGCCACGCGTACTAGCCCATCCTCCACGCAAATTCGACCACGCACCAATACAAACTCAGGGACGCCATGTACAGTCATGCCCTAAATTGAATTACCAAGTGAGAATTATACGATATAGTGATGTTTCATAAGTTGATTATGATGTACACACCTCAAAGATATTGAAGTCGCATGCGTGATGATGAGTGTCTTTAGAAATGGTACGTGTTGCCTGGGGATTCCACACAACTATATCAGCATCCGAGCCAACCGCTGCTCATAGAGAAAATATATTAAGTAATATTATGTATAATCAGAGTAGAGTTTTCCCACTTATACCTATTCTTCCTTTTTGGGGATAAAGATTGAATATTTTTGCTGCATTTGTGCTTGTGATGGCAACGAATCTGCAGGGATCCAAGAGCCCGTTGTGAACACCCCTTTCCCAGACAAGGGACATGCGATCTTCGACTCCATTAACGCCATTCGGGATCTTCGTGAAGTCACCCAGGCCCAGTTCCTTTTGGTTCTTATTGAAGGTGCAGTTGTCACTGCCTGTCACCTGAAGATCATCGCTGGGAAAATACAAGATAATAAAGTTTGCTGATGACAATTTGATTCCATTTGGTATGTAATAACGGGGATGGAAATGAATCATTTGTATATCGGCGAAATATTTGTTCAGTTATGCGAACATATGTATACTCACTACTCCAAAGACCGATGTCAGTTGTATTGCCAATGAATGAGGGGGATGATGATAATGATGAAAACGGCAAGTGAATTTACCAACTAAATATGATGACAGGTATAGTAAGTGAGAGATGGAGCCAAAACAAAGCTGAATTATAAAAAGTTTGACTTCAATCATCTTGAAGTGAGGGCACGTACCTGGCTAATAGTTTCATCAGGAACTCTGGCGTAGTCGGGTCGGGCCTCAGGGGCGGGCTCAAGACATGAGCTGCCGCATGACCGAAGTGCTGACAACGATAGTGTGTGCCGTCTGTTCCCAGGGCAGCGGCCAGTGTCTCGCCATAAATATATTTCTTACGATAACGTTGACGGGCTCGTGCAATTTCAATTCCTGCGGATTTGCTCATTACATGCACTACATAAAGTGGGCAATCGACCTGGAAAATTGGTAAAAGGAATATCAAATAATTAAAACGTTACTTTCGGGATGGTAAATAATTATTTATAATCTATATATAATTTAAATCCTTGTGAGTTATAATTTAAATCTTTACCAACTTTGTTATACGAATTATTGAATTGGGTATTTATAATAAAATAAATAAAAATGTGATAAATGCATCATTCACTTTTCCAAAAGGCAAAACTATAGACAGTCATGTATAAACAGATATATTATACATACACATGCATATATCATACCTGATGGGCTAGAATGCAGGCTCGATTTACAGCTTCGGCCTCGACTTCTTCCTGTCGCGATAGTTCGTGTCCCTCGGGTCCGGTTACTCCCTCGGCCAACAGACGTTTAGCGTTTTTGGCTATGATATCCCCGTTCTCAGCATGCACCTGTCAGAGAATTATAGTTACCCATACTAAGGTTTAATTACAAATGTGATTTTACCATCGCCACTGCATTTAGGCTTCTGATTCGTTCGAAGACATCCAGGAGATCGGAGTCATTCAACTGGTACAGTCCCTTGTAGGCCATAAATGTTTTAAAGGAATTTACGCCCAACTCCTTGCATAGTACACCAATCTCTTCGGATACTGATTTGGACCACCAGGTGATACCTACATGGAGTCCATAGTCACAACAGACTTTGGGATCCGCCCAGCTGCGCCACGTGTCGTATGCATCGAGCATAGACTCGTTTTTGTTGGGCAACACAAAATCAACTGATTTAAGAAAAGAACGGTTATTGATGATGATATTATAAACAGTTCATTGTGTGCTTACTTATCATAGTAGTTCCTCCGGCCACAGCTGCCTTGGTACCGTGATAGAAACTATAGATTAAACGATTAGGTGATAACTTGCTGTAAACGTATCTGTATCTTAACTTACTCATCAACGGCAACGGCATTTCCGAAGGGCAGTTGCATATGTGTGTGGGGATCGATTCCACCAGGGATAATCAGTTTTCCTGATGCATCAATCGTTCGCACGCCTCCTGGTATTGTTATCTCAGATGCGGGCCCAACGAATCTGCATCAGATATTACATTAGATATCTGCCTAATAACTCTTCCTTATCTGAATCATATACTTACTTTATTATGCCATCTTCAATATACACATCAGCTTTAAAGGTTGTGTCATCGTTCACAACCTGTCCATTTTTTATATAAACTCGATTCTGTGCACTTTGCAGATGTATGGGGACCTTCTTGACGGGCTTAGGACTATTCGACATGATTACTGAATTGATTAAAAGCTGGAATTTTAAAATTTTACATTTATTATTATTATCACCATCCAAATGATTTGTAAAAATTCTAAGATCGGATAATAATTAAATAATTATTTAAATGACTCAGAAATAATTATATTAAATTAACTTATAACCAAATTAAATACAAAATGCCCTTACACTTTCACGTTAATTTCTAACTATTTGACTACTATTTTAATCTTTTCTTCAAGTAAAACTAATCACTTGTAATATAAACCCTTGCAGGTTCTTAAATTCTCCGATTGTTTCCTATACCAGTTATTTATAATGCTGCAGAATTAAATGGTATTATGTTGTGTATATTCAATATTATGTCTCCCTCTAATTAGCACTGATAAGTTCAGTTAAAAAATCAGAACTAGTGTCCATACCATACAATAACCGTCATTTTAACCGTCATTCTATGGCAGCTATATTATATAGTGGTTCGATTTTCATTTAATCTTACATATATATTATATATTTAGAAAAAGTCCGATGTAGTACATTTGGTTTCAATATCTTGACAAATAACAAAAATCGGCAGTGGACGAAGAGGTGGGTAACAGGTACACCACAGTCGAGAAGACTTCGCTGTAGTTTTTTTTCTTACTAGTCTTGTCAGGTTTTTGCAAACAAATGTTTGCTCTAAAAGAGTGTATATAGTTGTATATGCAAGAATGTGATTGCATGTGCATATTTGCATGTACATATGTATTTATGTTTGCTCTAGATTTGATTAGTGCCAGTTTGCGTAAATTGCATTTCAACATGTGTATAAATATAAACTGAATACCCGCGCCTAATATTGGACAGTTTTCGCAACATATTCGAACGATAATGCTTCCATATAAAATATATATTTAATTTTCTTGACTATAGTTCATGCACATGTTGGAGTAGAGTACCATAACAAGTTTCTGATTTTGTTGTACACAAAAACTGCCTACAGTACGAAAATGGAAATAATTATCAACATTTCGACCGGATTTATGTGAAAAATTTGACCCAAACATTCCGCAATGTACACAAATTGGAATGCACATGTAGGTATGCATATGTATAAATACATTTGTATATGTACAAGTAAAAATGCTATATACGCTAAGCAAATGCGAAAAAATAATACCGACACAAATTTGTTTTGGTTTTATAGCTTTATGCACACACACAAAATGTTCTATATATTTATATGTATTTATGTTAAGTCTTTGACAACCTGCACAGTAATCGCATCCAGCAAATATATTTAATAACTTTAAATCTATTAAAAACTACAATACATTACATTTTCCACCTGATCGACTATACTATATATAGACCTATATTAAGTATACACATTCGATTCCAATTGGCAAATCAAATGAATGTTGCATGATTAATCATTCCAATAACATTATCGTATTTATAACTATATCGAATAGTTCATTTTTATTGATATACCGTCAATCTTTGTTTTTCAAATTTGATGCGAATATTCTTATTGACCGAAATGCACAGCACAGCACATCCACTTGCAGCCCGAATATCTGATAAGACTGAGAAATTGACTTTAACAGAATTTGACTTTAACAGTTCAGCTCAAATGAGCTGTTAACCTGCTGTTATTGCCAGACCGATCGATAGGATTTTCGATAACACTGTGAACTTCAAAGTTCCCGCCAATACAAATGTATTCCTATTGAAAACGGAATGAATCGCTACAAACTCATTGCAAAATAAAATTGTCAGTAAACGTTCCTGTCTTTAATCTGAGTAAGTGACCATTTTTTGATATTTTTCGTGCAGAGCTCATCCCCGTAGTAAACGGGATTTATGTTTATTTTCAATTTTTGCGCTGGTGTGAAAAACATACATATAAAGTGGATTATACAGAGATAGTAGCCAGGCCACAAATACAACATGCAGTTCCCCTCACCCTTTGTTATTCCCGTGTTTGTTTTGCTGCTGTGTCCACAGGAAGCGCCAGCCCAGCGCAAGGCACCGCACGTTGTCCATGAAAAAGAATAATATCGCAGATATGTCGCCAGCCGTGAAATGTTTATATTCATGCGGGTCGGTCGCCTTTTGCTGCTGCGAATAAAAAGCGGACTCCATAAATGTAATACGTATCGACAGCAGTTGAGTCCCAAATCCGATCAGTACCACGTTTCGGACGGTCTTGACTTCTGGCCCATTTCTTTAAGACTTCTGACACTTAATCCTCAAGATTCTGCCAAATTCGGGTCTGATTTAATGCAGCTCAATCGATATCCGAAGATCCTTTCGGGGACGCAATTCCGTTCATGGCTTTCATTTTGTTTACTTCCATCTGCGCTTACCTGTCGACACTGCATAAATTAGGGTCCAATTCAGGAATTCGCGCTGGAGTCGAATCCTAGTTAAGCATTCCAATGACAGCTACGATAAAGTGTTTCTTTGCCACGTTCCACGTGCACGTTTGCAAATATTTGTTCTGGTTCGGATTCTGGGTAACAATATAATATAAAAAGCCAGGGGCGTAGCGACAGTCTCGGGGCTGTTGTGCATATAGTATATATTTAGTTCGACTATACTGGTAAAATCATCAATAGTTTTTGAGGGTCTACTTATTTTCGACTGATAATATTGCCAATCCATTTAATCACTCTTGTCACACAGTATTAATAATTTAGATTATTATAGCAGGAGCCCCTGGCAGTCACGGGCCCTTGTGCACACCGCACACCTTTCACACGCCTAGCTACGGGCCTGTAAAAAGCGCACAGTGGAATGGGACTTGGACTTGGTTGGCATTTTTCATTGGCAATTTCGCAAATGTTAAAGTGAGTTAAGCGCGCACAATGCGTAATTTTGTCTTCTCTTTAATTCTTCTTCGCTGTCACAGCTGAGCGACAGCTGCACTCACAATTTACTTGACGTTTCTCGGCCATTAGCGAAACTCCGTCAATTGACTTGACGCACTTCCATTTTGTTCTTCCTTTTACTTTCGTATTTCCATTTCCATTCGCCAGCTACATTTTTATCTATCAATAGCTGTGGGTGCTGCCGCGCACAGTCCTTGCCATTAATTTGTGTGGCATTAGTCGCCATTTGGCTTTTACTCGTACTGCGAAAGAGTATTCCATCTGCAGGGGACTTGCTGGTTTCTCTGACTGATTGCACTTTCTTGCAATTGGTTGCACTTAACATTTCAGGACTCTAACTCGAGTGAAGACCACGCTTGTGCCCCTCTTTAAGGTTGTCTTTAATGTAAGGAAGTCGGGGTAAGAGTGAGAGCTATGTTTAACTTGACAACTTTATGCACTTATGGAGATCTGGCAACACACTTAATTTGCCACACTTTTTTCAAATAATTATCTTTTTCTTTTATCGATAAGCACAAGTGTACCTTTTCAAATTTAAAAACTATCTGAATAAATGATGAAACAATCAGCTGTTTATTATAAAGTAGACACCCTACCTAAATTCTCATCATACACTGTTAGAAATAGCGCAACATAAAAATGTTTTGTTACAAACATGTTTAAAGTGTTGCCGCGGAGTTTCCGATATCCTTGGGACAAATTGAATTTCCCATGCGGACACACAGATGCGATGGCCTCCCTAATTAGATTGGGTATTTGTGTTAGTGAAATCCAATTTGAGCTCACGTAATGATTAAGTGGCCAACACATTGCAGCAAACTTTGATAGTTCTTGGCCAACTCGGATGGCCGCACAGCACGCGGTGTTCAATAAACCGATTAAGCCGCCCGACGCACATTCGCAGGACGCTGCGGCTGATCCCGAGACGTGTGGAACGTAATAACCTAGGTGGGTGTATTTGTGTCTAAGCCTGGGTATCTGTTACTGTATGCGTATCTATATCTTTGTCAGCGTCCGAACAGTTGCTGGTGGCAAATGGCAAACGCAGATGTCGGCGGGAACACATCACGTCCGCGTCCATCAAGATGGAGAACGTCGGCGGTTCTTTCATAAACACAAACGACTTAATAACTGGAAAGTGGGTCCGCTTCCCGGGGGCGTTGGGTACGTTTATGCCAGTTCGTTGACTCTAAATGGCACTTAAGGGGCACGGCCGTGCGGCACGGCACTGAGGCACAGAGGAGCATCTGAATACGGGAAAAGTCAACAATGCTGTGCGTCGCTAGGTTTATTAAAAGGGCGCAGGTGAGTGTCTGGGCGCCACATTCAGAGCGGCTGCTGAATCAGTTCCAGGCGCCAGCCAATGCCCGTCCTTGCTATCTCGCATCATCTCTCTCTCTCTCTTTCAATCCCTTCCTTTCTGTTTACATAAGCGAGACTCACACACACATTCATGTGTATGCTGCACACACACTCCAAGATTGCCCAGAGTGTTGGTTGCCAGGACGGCAGGAGGACGAAGATGCGTCCAGGCATCCAACTTGCGCGGATTTCTATGCCTTTCGCAACTCTGTCCGACAGTCGCTGCATTCTGCGCCCAAAGGTCATTTGCATTTCGACCCCGTCAGCTATTTCCCGTGAACAAGTGAGGAGGGATTGCAGCTGGAAATATCTTTTAAAAAGATTTTAAAGAATAATCAACGAATTCAACCAATTGAGATGTGTTGCAATTTTCAAAAGACTGCGTATGGTTTATCTGTCATCTTAACACTGCGGAACATTTGTAATAAGTTTGATTGTCCTTGCTTACTTGTGCAACTTTGTCGAGGGCTCATTAGAAAAAGTTAGTTAATAAAACATTTCACAAAATGAAGAAACTTAATACTTTTATCTTATTATTATTATTATTATTTATTTTATTTTATTATTATAATTTTATTTTGTCAAAATTATCAATAGTTCTTAAGAAATCTTTTATATAATATGTTCCGGTATATTATTTTGCCCCAATTTGCTTGGTAACTACAATATTTCAAATTATATCCATTAGTATGTAAATGTACACGTATGTAACAGGAACAAGGAGGCGTGGAAGATAAAAAAAGTATATACATACTATATATTCTTGTTCAGCATCAATAGCATTCAATTCTCAACAATTATAAAAATAAGACACCAAAGTTGACTTGCAGCTTTTTGTATTCATTAACTCTGTCAACTTTTTCCGGTATCAGGAGGCCCCTTGCAGGCGACACCCTGCGCACGCCTCGCTACGTGCCTGAAACTAGAAACTGCCTAGAGATTGTCACATAAGGTGCCTTTCCCACTTTTCTACTATTATTTACACGGGATTAGGAAATGCTTTCAATTAATAGGCAAATATTCATCACATGTCATGACAACTTGTCACTTTCGCTACGGGCATAAGACACATACTTACATACTAACATACATACATATAGTATGTACTTAAATTGCACTTACCATTCACAGCACCAACCCCATCATTAATTCCCACAGACCTGAGAGGAAGTTTGCGCTCGAAACAACACTTGAAATCATGTTTATCCACTGCAGCGCCCTTAACTTTTATTGGGTTTAGTTGCCTTGCCAAGGATGAAACACACTAGTTGGGGTGGGGGTAGAGGGTGGGAGTGGGGGAGTGAGAGAAAAGTAAGAAAAACAACAATCAACACCATTTGCCGCTACAAATTAAGCTCCAAGCAAACAAATGGTGAAAACTTCCCCAAGACTTTCGCATTTCATTGCTGTTTGCTCGTGTTGTTGCTTGTTTTATGTGGATGTCTTGTCTGGCTCGACTTGCTACAGCCCCGTCCCGCCCCGCCCTGTACCACCTGCACCTCTGTCTTGTAGCTGCCCCTGGCAATTTCGTATTTAGGGGCAAATATTTTCGACA
The DNA here is from genome assembly GCA_018903715.1 of Zaprionus davidi. Lineage (NCBI taxonomy): Eukaryota > Metazoa > Arthropoda > Insecta > Diptera > Drosophilidae > Zaprionus > Zaprionus davidi. The sequence goes on along the minus strand of JAEIGL010000004.1, from coordinate 11,963,207 downwards.
GCGTTCGATGTGCTTCCCTTGTATTTATGGTCCATGGTCCTTAATCAGATGCCATTGGCACGCTGCGTATACTTAATTTCAGTTGGTTGCTTATGCCCCAGAGCGAGAAGACGGCAAGGGGACAGCGATAGAGAGAGAGGGAGAGCATGACGCTAATTAAGCCATGACTGAGAAATGCTTATTTAAATTGTGGAGGCATCTCTCTTGGGTACTTGAATATAATGTGTGTGTTTTGCAGTTGTGGAAATTAATTAGTTGAAGATATTGTGTAAATGTTGCCAACTTTTTAATATACCTACGAGGCAAAAAGAAAACATTTTCCACTGCACATTAGCTATATTGTAAATCAGCGCTGTCATTACGCCCACTTAGCCCACTAATTAACTTTAGGCTTTTATGGAATGCTCGCAGTTTATTTAATTATGGCCACAGTTCAGAATATCAACCATAATATTACCGAATACCGAATCAAAGCGAATGTTGACAGTTATTTTTATTAATTTGCCTGTCATGCGACATTTGTTTAATTCATTTACGGGTCGCCTCGGGTGGCAAGTGTCGCCAACCTGCAATCGGCAACATATTTTCAAATGTCCAGCACAAGTTTGATATAATTAAATATCGCATAATTCCATTTATTGTTGAAAACAGCCAGGTTGGGTATTCGTTAACGTGTTTGGGGATTGGACACTTCATGACACTGCAACGCGCTGGCGGCACGTGTTCAATCCTACTAAGTATGCCGCCAAAACTCTGGATTGTGGTCGCACGGAGCAGTGCCCCCCTGTCCCGCCTCGTTTCACTCACCCGTGCCGAGTTCCGGCACCGACACACGGTTGTCATAAAATGTTAAATATAAATTTATGGCGGACAACGCGTTTGTGGCATACAAAACGTGCAACATCGCCCGGACTGGTCGTTGTGCGTTGCCGTCGAAGCGGCGCGGGACGGGGCACATTAGCAAAATGAAGCCGTTTCGATTACCGTCACAATTCTGCAGATTTACCCCATTGTGGTGTGTGAGTCTTTGGTGTTCGTCGTCTTCCATTTGTTGCACCTAAATGCGACACGATAACACGATAACGATACGCTGATTGCGATAGCATCTGTTTTGCGCTCTGAAATGGGTCGAAAATCATGTGGAGATAAAGACTGCAGAAGGTGATAAACCTTAATTTGCATGAATTTCATTTTAAGCCGTTAAATATAAAAGTCATGTTTGCTTTTAAGTTTTAGCTCTATACCTAATCGAACGCGTTTGATTCTTAGTGGTTGTACAATACATATGAACAATAATGGTGGTGGCATCGTGGTAGCACGGGGGCAATGCTGCAGCAACTATCGATAGGATCAGGGTTGCAGTTGACAAAAATAATCGAGCAGTCGGTTAGTTAGTCAGTTGAAGTTAAGAGTTGAACTTGAGAGACAAAGTTGGGAGTCGCGAAGTTGTTGAAAAGTTGGATAAGTCGTTCTGCCTTTTGGAAACGTCGATCGGTCAAGTCTGTCGTCGGAAGTAGATCTTCTGTTGCGCGCATCAATCGGAGTTTGTTGAAGTAAACCTGAAAGATGTTAAGATGACTTATTTGTACTATTATATTAAACATGAACTTGCATATATTCACTAAATAACATCATAATTATAATGTATTATTAATTTGTTAAATGGTGTCAATGGCGTCCTCCTGCAAATCTGAGTGGGTGTTCAGTAAGGGCTCATTACCAATATATATTATATATAATATTTAAATCGTATATTTTTATTTTTTGTCAGCGCACTTGATATCGACCCAGACAGACATGGCTCAATCGACTAGGATAGTGATCCTGATTAAGAATATATATCCTTTATGGGCCTGTTATATACAATTGCACAAAGAAAGTATACCTTTTTTTTACCATTTTCAATTGTCGAAGGGTCTAAAAAGGTACATACTCACTACATACCGCATTATATAGCTATTTGCTAAATGGGAAGCAGGAGGAAGCTGAAGCTTAGTTAGATAAATATAAAATTCTTTAGGTCGTATTTGACAGCACACTCTTGTCTACAACATTTTACACTATTTGTAGAATTAAATTAGTTTAACATTCAATTTTTTCGTATTAACAAAGACACTAAATATCCTCTAAAAACTATGTCCGGGCGCTACGATGGAGCTGTGACAATATTCTCCCCCGACGGTCACTTGCTGCAGGTGGAATACGCGCAGGAAGCGGTGCGCAAGGGGTCCACAGTGGTAAGCATTCCAGGGCTAAACATGCATAATTTGTCATAAGTGTATAGGAATTGTGCCACTGTGCGCAATAGGTGGGTGTGCGTACCAAGGATTGTATTGTGTTGGGCGTGGAAAAAAAAGCTGTTGACACACTGCAAGTAGAGCGTACAGTGCATAAAATCAAGAAACTGGACGACCATCTGATAATGACCTTTGCCGGGCTCACAGCGGATGCGAGGGTGTTGATAAACCGAGCCCAAACCGAGGCGCAGAGTCATCGCCTGAACTACGAAAGACCCGCCTCAGTGGAGTATATAACACGGTAAGTGACTAGGGGAAGGTAAGTGACTAGGGGAAGGTAAGTGACTAGGGAGTGCGCATATGTATGTATGAGAGAAGTGTGCCTGGTTTGAGTTGAGCTATTGTTGATCCGTCCTTTCCACCTTACCTTCTTCTTGTTGCCACAAACTGAAAGAGCAAAGAAACTTCGGTATATCGAAGGAAGTCTTTCTTGCTTGCTCTAATGGCATTTTCCTTGGCAGCTACGTTGCCAAACTGAAGCAACACTACACACAGAGCAATGGGCTGCGGCCATTCGGCGTCTCCTGTCTGATTGGTGGCTTCGATGTGGATGGACAGCCGCATCTTTTCCAGACGGATCCTTCGGGTATCTTCTATGAGTGGATGGCCAATACGACGGGTCGCATGGGCCAGACCGTGCGTGGTTACCTGGAGAAGAATGCCGAGCAGTTGTCGTCTACAACCAACGAGGCCGCGGCCATCAAGCATGTGGTACGCTCCCTGGTAGTGTCCACAGCGTTGGGTGCCAGTTTCTTTGAGGTCGCTGTGCTCAAATACAAGCAGCCGGTGGTGATGCTGTCTCCAGCGACCCTTGAACAACTCGTGACGATCATAAAGCGAGAGATTGCCGAGGAAGAGGCCCAGAAGAAGCTCAATATTATCACCTGATTTTGAAGTTTTATCATCTCCCCTGTTAAATTCACGCCAAGCAATGGCAATGTTTACTAACCTTTCGGCTCAATCAAAACTTGGTGGAACTTTCTTTTCTGCCTCACTCGCCAATTTAATTTTAGCCTCTGCCCTTTTAGGCGCCGGCAAAAGTAATCAGCACGAAAAGTGTGTAAAACGAGTAAATCAGTTAATTTGCCTCAAGGGCGTGTTTATATAAGTATATTATATTCTACACTCGAACTGTGCGCCCTAACTTATCCTTATCCTTATCCTCTGACCAAGCCAGTTGGCGCTGTCTGCACGCGGCTGTGACCTTTGCAGACAGGAAAAAGGCGAGTTAAGAACTTTTAAGTGAAAATGGGAATTGAATTTGCGCCAAAATTGCATACCCGAATACACGCACACACTCACACACACATACACACATACACATACTCTCTCTCTCTTGCTCACATTATAGGCAAATTGTTGTTGTTTTTGGTTCAGTATTTTACAGCGCTTTCATCCTGTGAGCCATTTGGCGAAGTGTTTGTGTTTGTCTAGTTTGGGGCAAGTGTTTCAATCAAATGTGCGCCTAGGGTAATGCCCCGACTTACAGTCTGTGATGGAAGTCATCAGGTAACTCACGCATATGCCCCTGAGGATGTCCGTCTGGATGTGTTTGCTGGGCTGCAATTGGTAGCATGGTTAATATTTGCCTGGCAATACCAAGTATAGAAATCCATACTAAAAGGACGCACTGCACTGCAACCAATTCTGAATATTTTTTAGGGTATTGCAATTTTGTTATGTATTACAAATAAAAATACGAAAGCTACAGTCGTGTGTGCTCGCTACCTAATTTTAAAAAGGAAATAACTTTTCCCTAATGACAAAAATAAATTAAGTTTAAATTAAGTTATAAGAAAAAAGAATGAAATAAATAAATAAGTTTAAATTAAGCTAAAGAAACAAAAAAAATAATAACTTTTATATTTTGCTTATTTTATGTTGCTTACTTTGCAGGGCGCTGTTTTTTTTTTTTTTTTTTTGCTTGGCAATCAGTGTATCTTAATTATTACTTAAATAATTAATGCTCTGATTGCAACTAAATTTTCAGAAATCATTTGGACGATGATAATTGTTGTGTTTACCAAAAATAAACTGTTCTGCATTAAATTTACGCCTGGAATTTGGTTTTTTTAAATTTCCGGGGGCGGATGTGTTAAAATCTAACATAAACTTGATCTTAGTTCTTAGTGTCAGATCTAGATTATCATACAGACAGACAAATGGTCTAAGGTTGCCACCATTTGAGAAGCATACGATTTTTGAAGTGCTTCGAAGATTGGAAAAACCGTTGGCACAAGTGTATAATATTATATCTCATGGGAAGTACTTTGAAGGGGATCAAATAGATATTCATGAACAAATAAATAATTTTTGAAAAAACACAAAATTTGCATTACTTTTTAGAACACACCTCATATTACAGCGCTTTGTTCACCTATTAGCCTAGACACCTTGACGCTCATTCTTGAAATGATTTTTATTGATTATAATTTGCATATAATGTTCAATATGTTCGATCATTTAACAGCGAAGTTTCTGCAGGAAGGAGTTATCCCCTTAGACTGGTCATACCGGCTTGCATGATTTCATCGGTGAGCAACAAGTTGCAAGCGATGACGGAGCATGAGTTGAGCATAAGTTTCTTTACGCAGAAGTTGTCATAGACGCCAACCGTGACGGGATTCATTGGCTCGCCGTTGGTTATATTCAATCCGACTGCCTGCTCCGACTCTCTGGCAGCTGAGGTCAACTTCACGATGGTCTCCTGCACATCGAAGCCGGCATTTTCTGCCAGAGTTTTGGGTATAATGAGCAGCGACTTGGCAAAGAGCTGCACGCCCAGCTGGGCCTTGCCCTTTATGGACTGCTTGAACTTGTCCAGCTCTTTGTGGGCGAGCAGTTCAAAGGCAGCCGCACCGGGTACCAGGCAACCGTCGTCAATGGCGTTCTTTATGGCATGAAGACCGTCGCGAATGGCCTCCTTGATGGTGGTGATATGGTGTGCAGCCGGAGCTCGGATGAGAATGGTCACCGAACTGGGGTTGCGGCACTGTCGCACGAACGTGAACTTGGTGTCGCCGTGCTGTTGCACATGCACAAGGCCTGCGAACCCCAGGTGCTGTTCCCCGAGATCCTCCAGGGAATGCATGGCTTCCCCACCACACGCTCGAGTCAGACGCTCCATGTTGCGCGACTTGGCGCGTCGTAGTGCCAAAATGCCGGCAGCTGCAAGCGCCTCCAGGGATGATATATCGATGCCCTTCTGGTTGATCACCACGAACCCCTTAGACTTGTCGTCGGTGCAGAGTTTGCGCTTCAGCTCGATGATCTTGGCGACTCGCAGATCGATGAAGCGATGTTCCTCGGCAACGCATTTCTCGCGCTCCTCCACGTTCTTGTAGCAGAACGAGGAGTCGACATTTGTCTTCTCCAGCTCCAGCGACACATTGCATGTCAGGATGTAAGCATTCTCCAGCCAAGTTGGCATGTTGACGTGTCTGCCGCCATGGTCCAGCACCAGGCCATCTATCAGCTGTGTGTCCAGCACCGTGCGCTCCTTCATGCCCATAATCTCGATCATATTCAGATCCAAGAGGCGATTGTTCTTATTGCGAATACTTAATATGGAGTCCACGCAGATCGATGCCAGCAAGTCGGCGAGTTTGAGGTCGACTTTGGTCCTCAAACTGGTCTGGGCCAGTGCCAGCAGTATGTCCCGTTCAATCTCAATAGGCACGCAAAGGGATTGCAGCAGCTCAATGGCTTTGTTCTTCGCCAGCATAATGCCCTCTGTGAGCTGGCGTGGATGAAGGCCCTCGCTTATCAGCAGATCCGCCTGCTTCAGCAGCTCCCCAATCAGCAGCACAGTCGATGTAGTGCCATCACCAGTCATAGAGTCCTGCGAGGTGCTGGCCCTGGCAATCATTGAGGCTGTCGGATGACAGAAGTTCATCTCCTGCAGCAGCACATTGCCATCCTTAGTGATCTTGATGTCGCCAGCCGGCGAGACAAGCATTTTTGTGGTACCTTTCGGTCCCAGATTTGTAGCCATCAAACGCTTCAGTCCCACTGCCGCAGTAATATTAATGGCCAAAGCTTGAGCAGCACGTGCAATTTCCGCTTTTGGATTCAACAAACTAACGCTCGCCATTCTCGACTGAAAACTGAAAAACACGCTACAAACTCTGAACTGTTAGGGAAGTAAGCACACGATATAATGATGACTACTAGATGCTTCTGAAAGTCGGAAGGCAAAGTCAAGGAGCACTAGTAAGGCTTTTTCTGTTGTGCAGATTTATTTTTATGCCCTTGCAGAGGGTACGTATATTAATTTGGCCAGGAGTTTGCAGCGTAGATAAGGAGACATGACCGACCGTATAAAGTACATACGAGTGTACAAAAATAACAAAATAAAACCAGTAAGGAAAGCAACAATCGCACGGCACGCGACAGTGGGATACCCTTCGACCTACATATATATATGTAGGCATATATAAATAAAATTATTCCCGACAGATGGCGCTGGCGCTCGCCCACCTCCCTTGTTAGCTGACACAAGCACTTGGTTTTATGCTCATACTTTCTTAAATAACTTCTATGATTATCGTCCGATCGTTTTCCAGTTTGGAGAATAAGTAGATATAACTATCAGCTTACTATTTGTTTAAATTAGAAAGATTAATCTTTTATACAGCGCTTACAAATTGAGTTCAAAAATTAAATTTTTTATTTGCGGGGGCGGTGGGCGTGGCACCTAACATTTGAAATAAACTTGATCAGCTTATAGTAGACAAGAGTCTTTCTGCCAAATTTGGTAACTCTAGCTTTTATAATAGCTGAGATCTGTGCGTTCACACAGACAGACAGACAGACAGACAGACAGACGGACAGACAGACATGGCTCAATGATTCTGAGCAAGAATATATATACTTTATGAGATCTCCCACGCCTCCTTCTGCCTGTTACATACATTTGCACAAAGTTAGTATACCCTTTTTTGACCATTTTCAATGGTCGAAGGGTATAAAAATCGAAATTCGATTATACGTAACCCGCGTTAATTTAAAATTCGCGATACTTTTTGAACACAGCTCGTATATACTGAGCATCAACAGAGTAGTCGTACTAGCCAATTAACAAGGGCACAATGAGTATAGTACAAGTAAAGTACTGTACAGTTTTGTTGCCCTGAAGTGAATTCATTCATGCAGGGCTCTATTAACAATTATTCTCTAATCATTGGGGATTGTCTAATCCTTGATTTCTCATTTTACTTATGTGCTCTTTCTTTCTGGGCTAACTGTACTTGATTGGCCAATCGAAATCCAATTGAGGAGAAACCTGCCAAGCCATAAATAGGAATTACTGTTCGTGCGGTGCTTTCTCCTCACGGGTTGGCTTTCTTATTATTTAACGCTGCTGCTTGCAACTTTCCACTCACAAGTTGTGTCGAGTGGCAAGTGGGGGCAGCACGTGGCAATGTTTCAACGGCCCGTGGAGCTGCTCTTGACATACTCATGGGGCTGCTTTTGTTTCTCCATAGGTGCCTTGCTTGCTGTCCCCACTCACATTCGTTTTTCCTGCTCGGTTTTTCAGCTCGTGGTGCTCTCACACTTTTCTCACTTAATTTCATTAAGTTATTTTTCATACTGCAACTTTTATTGAGTTTAAAACTGGCAGAGCACAGGATAAGAGAGAAAGAGAAGTAGCAAACGTTTTTATTTAACGTTACAATTGAGTTGTGCTTGGCTTTGTAGCGCATACGGCAAGTGTTCCGCCTCTTCCAGCCCATTTTCGTTTCCTTTCGCCTTTCTCCCCTGAGAAGTTTTCCGTTTACATTTGCTCATTTCATGCCCTTTGTTTGTCGTGACTTGTTGCTTGCCGGCTTCCTGTTGTCCTTTTGTGAACTCAACTTGGATTTATTATTCAAGCGCTCTCTAGAAAGAACAATTCACACGGCTCTCCTATTTGATTCCGTTCAGCAATAAAGAAGATTACAAACATTTTTGATTGCCTTGCACTTAGGTAATTGTTTTCAATGTATTCACTGTGGTCTGCTTCTACTCCACATTGATCATCTTCAATTATTTGGGTTGAAACCTGAACTAGCTTGGCTTGCAAAGTCAAAGGGTCATCAACGGATACTCTAGAGTCATAATTAAGTCTAAAGCGCTTGTCAATTTTTTATTTATTTAATTAGTCGGACTAAGGTCAGTCGATTGTTTAAAAGTAAAAAAAAAACAATTAATAATTATAATTAATAATTTTAAATTAAAAGTAAAATCTTAACTGTGAGAAAAGAAAGAAAAAATAAATTAATTGAACTATTAATTACTTGATTTCGTTCCCAGACAAGATGGACTAAAACTAATCGAGCAGCAAAATATTAGAAACATGAAAATGAATAATTAAAGTAATTGGAAAGAAGGACCTCACGTCGCGCCTTGTTAACTAAAAAATAGGATACCTTTTTTTTATCATGTTCAATTGTCAAAGGGTATAAAAACTCTTTACACTTACTATTGTTGTCTTTGGTATTATTATGTTATATTACATTCCATCCAAACTTAAATTGAAATGGAATGCTTTACACAAATGTACAAAGCTAGAGATACAGTAGTGTACTAAGCACAAGATCGCACTTAGCATTATTTAGGCGTTTAAAATGTAATTAATCCATGATTTAAATTGGCCGACCCCTTTAGACGGACCCTTCCTATTGCTTTGGGGATGGGGCCCGATGGGCTGACCAAATAGCGATTTGTAGCAACCGCCGCAAATGAGTTAACTTTGGCGGCTGCCAAACTTTTCATAACTTTGCAAAGTAGACGCGACGCGGACCGCTGCGTTAATTGGAGCTGTGCGTCAAAGCGCCGCCGAATACAAAATTCCAACGGCTGCTGATTAAGCCGTCGGGAGGGGGAGGACAAGGCGTAGGAGAGGAAAGAAAGCGCAGCGTAATTATCTTGATGAGATTGGCCTGGACAGCCAGCCAAGTCGAAGGTGACCCACCCTGGGCCGCTTTGCGCAGCAGTTTGACCCATCCATCGTACATCGGCGGGTTCATCAGCCGCAACCGGTTAAACGAAGTTAGGGTGCAGTGGGACGGATCGTTTGACAACCTTTTGCCCCTTCTAGCCGTCTAATAAGCTTAATGAAAACAAAAACGTCAGCGCGTCCGTCCATCAGCCGGCAAAGTAACCTAATAACTCACGCAATAATTGGAATTTATGAGTCATTTTCCTTTGGCACTTGTCGTCCACTTGAAAGAAAAGCAGCCACTGGCCGAGGTTTGGTCACAGTTCTGGACACTCTATTTACTCTGCTCCTAAACAACGCGCGTAATGCGTGGCCAGAACCAATGCCAGGGTCCAGCAGGCACTCAATCCTGCACAGTCAATGAAGAGTGAAGGTGGAAACAAGCAGAAAGCTTTCAACGGACAGATACCTATCAATTAAGGTCTATCGGATAACTCAGTCGAACAATCAAATATATCTTTCATCTTCCCTCTCAGTTGGTCTATCGTCTGAACACTTGTTCGCCCTCAGCCTTAGTATACCCCTTGTGACATATGGGTAGTTACAGGGCATAGAAAAAAAGGCTGAGAAAAGTTTGCGCCAAGTTTAAGTGCTTTTAAAAAACCATTAACGTCATTTCCTGTGCTGTCTGTGCGTCAAGCTCGAAGAGTGGAAACCAGCGTGTGGTTTGAATCCTTTATTTAAGTTTACTCGCACTGGAACAAGCAATAGATGCGATATGCACTCAAGCCCATACTGTAAATTTAGAAATGCTTCCATGACGGCTCCTCAATCTTTTTTTTTCCGAAACCCATTGAATCTGGCGATTGCTTAGAGGCGTGGATCGAAGCAGTTGCTGGGGTTGGATTGGGGCGAATAGTAACTTGTGGTTTGGGGGGCCGGTTAGCAACTTGTGGTTTCGGGGTCCAGGAGCGTTGAAGATCGGGTAATTTCAGGCAAGATCGTGTCGAATCTTTCGGCTCAGCACTTCTGCCAGCCGTACACCTATTGCACGATTCCATTGACATCTTCTCCAGCGATGATTTGTTTAATGTTCGACTCGTGCACACTTTTGGCGACTGTATTGGGGGTAGGTTTGTTGGAGGACTCGCATAATTCGTTGGCATTGTCGGCAACGTTTCGGTTGACTCCTTTAACGGTGCTTTACTGAGGTACAGCTCAACGGGAAACTGGAGAGATGTTTGACTTGGCATAAAGGTCGTTTTCTTATTTCGCAAGCACTTTATAATCCCGCCAGGTACACAGGGCTTGGCCGGATTCTCAGCCGCGGCCATGCTTTGAATCTTGATGCAGTTGTCGAAGATATTGTGGCGCTTCTTCTCCATCTCACGACGGCATTGTTCGCGATGCTCGTACTTTCTGAACGCCAGTTTCGCCTTGGCGTAGTAGCCTGGCCAGCAGCTGTCGCGCTTTGTGTTTCTGCGCAGCATTAGACCCTCTGGCACCATGTCCACCTGGTTGTCGCGTTTGTAGACCTCTGCAGCCTTGGCCAGCGGGTATAGGGGTCTTCCGAGCTTCTTAGATTCCTGCATGAAATCCACCGCGCCCTGGAAGAAGTCAACGTCGTCCTGCAGATACGGATCTTCCTGGCAGGCTGTCAAGCGCATCGCTTCCGTTTCGCGCTTCTCCAAGAACTCATCGCGCTGTCCATGCAAAAATTTCCTTGTATCGTCCTGCACTTTTTTCTTAAGTGCCTTCTCGCGGTCAAAGAAGGCCTTGTTAACCTCGGCGTTTCGATACCGTGTCGCCATCTCGAAGCGTCGCACCTCCGCCTGCTTCAAACGCTTCTCCTCGCCCTGTTGGCGTTCCAGCTGCTCGTAGGCGCGTCGCTGCTTGGCCAGCTCCTCCACTTGGCACTGACGCCGCGCTTCGTCTATTAGCAACGCGTCCGCTTCTCTCTCCTTATGGGTTTCTTGCTGCCGCTCTTTCGTCTGTTGCAGCTCATGGACACGCCTGACGCGCACCTCCCGATCCCGATGCTGAGCTGCCCGCATTGTTTCGATCTGCTTCTTGTATCTGTTGTCCAAATTGCGCCTGGTGACAGAATTGACACAGTTGATGCGATCGTCAATCGCCTCCTGGATTTTCTCGGCTTTGGTAGAAACAGGAGATAAGCAAAATCGGTGGTTAAGATTCTTAGGTAGCACTTACACTGAGCTTTGTCGGCCTTCTCCTGAAGAGAATCGCGGTAGGCCTGACGACAGAATTCGCGTTTCTTCTCTGCAACCTGTTTGGCCTTCTTCTGTTCCATCTCCTGCAGAATATTGTACAGCCCGCGCTCGATTCTGATCTCAGTGATCGCATTCTGTTTCTCAGCAAGTCGGCGCCGACGTCTCTGCTCCAAATCAAGTTTATAGTCTGCTGCAAGCTGTAGGGACTTCTCCTTCTTGTCGTCCTTCTCTCGTTGCTCAGTGCGATAACCTGTGGGTATCACCCACCCTATGCGTGCCTGCCTGTCGATTTGCTCCTGGCGCTTGGCGTCCTCGATCACTTCCTTCTTGAGAGCGTCATTGGCTCGTCGCTGATGTATCATCTCGCTCAGCCCCAGTGCTCCGCGCAGTGTTCTTGGTCCGGGCTTCAGTAAATAAAGAATTCTATTTGCTCGCAGGAGACTCTCTTTGCGCCTCTCGTTCTGCAGCTGGAAAGTCTGCAGGTCTTTGGTCTCTTCGGCCAGAATTATATCTCTGTCCGCCTGTTTTTCATCATCGCCCTTATCGACCAAAACGGAATAGTTTGTGAAGCGGCTTATCAGGGCATCGTTGCCATCCTTCAAATACTGCTTGTATTTCAGTTCTTCGTCGATCGCGGCTTGCTCGTCCAGCTGCTCCTGTTGTCGCGACCGGGCCACGATTCCCTCCAGTGCCTTTTTTGATATCACCACGGAACGAGGGCCTGCAGTACGCTTGGGCTTGTTCACCTTGTGACCTGCCCGACCTCTGCACGCCATGTTGAGGTCCATTGCTGCCAAAATGAGTGTGTGGATGTACGGAAACTCTGTATGTGTCTGTGGGTGGAAGATTCGCTACGTGTAACTTGTTTTGTGTAAAGTATTTTTATTTTTTGTTGATTTTTAATTTATCATATCTTTTTTTTGTTTTCTAATTATTAATAAGATGCTTGGCATGCTTTGATGATATACTTTGCGAGCACAGGGTGTCTACCTTCGACCAAACATATCTGGTTATTATTCAGCTACAGCCTTAAATGTTATACCCTTGCAGAAGGTATAGGACACATCTCCGACGATATAAACTATTTATATTTATTTATTTTTTTATTTATCAGCATCAACAGTAGAGTAGATTTAGCTGTCCGTCGATCAGTCTTGAAGCCATCTTGATAACATTTTGCACACATGATTCCTTCTACCAGTGATGTGCCGCGTAGACTACACGGTGTAGACTACACGATTGTCTACGTGTCGACAATCGAATGTCGACAATGTTTGAAGACGACACGTCGACAATGTCGACAATGGCATAGTAAAGAAAATATAACACATTTTATTAAATAAAGAACAATTTATTCATTTTATTATATTCGTTATCGTCATCTTCTGAAACATCTTTAACTCTTAATGAATAATATATATGTACAAGTTTTTTTGATCTTTCAAATAAAGGCTTATTTCTTGCACATAAATGAACATGAGCCTAGCTCGAAATAATGCGTTCAATTTGAGCGGAGGAAGCCGGTATTTTCAAAAGTCTTGTAGCTAATCTTGCTAAATTTGGATATTTTATCTTTGCCAAGTTCCAAAAAACTAGTGAACGCTTAATTTCCTTATCATAAAGTACTTTAAAATATCTCCGCCGGAGACCAACTCTTCATATTGTCTACATACGACGTAACGCTGTCGACAATCAAAGATGACGCGTCGTGGCCCATCACTGCCTTCTACACGCTAAAAATAAGCGGGAACGAGCCGTATCTAACCTATACTTACATCGTATAGCTACCATACGAACTATTGACAGATTTTTGGTATTTGTCAAAACTACTTCGAACATTTTATATAAAGATGATATGCAAATAAAACCATAACGTATTGCTGCCATAGAAACATTCGGCCAAAATGATGTTTGTTGTAAGACCAGATTGATTTCTTCAAAATAACTTATACATAATGCTCTGCACTATTATAAGTGTATCACTAGTATAAGAACTTTAGGAGGAGATAAGAACCAGCAACATTGTAGAACCTACGACATTTCGTAGGTAGCCTTTCTGGTTTTAGTTATCATTTATGAGTCGTCTGAAAGACTCTGAGAGTCAAATGTTGCGGAAAATGCTGTGAAAAACTTTTACCTTGGAGGATCTGTGCTTCGCTATTAATTTTCTAAGATTCTTCCCCAATTGGATAAACCCCAATTAGTGCCGTTTTCTCTTGTCCACTTTTTTTTTGGATGCTTAATCAAATTAGGAAAGCCTTGGCAGGATGTACGATTGGCATGGTATCCTTGGCGGGGGGGGGGGAGGCAATGCCAACTGCTGCAAAATCCAATTCACAGCTGGCGGAAAATTATACAAAACCGAAATGAGAATTGGAAGGCGGGAAAGCAAAAGAAAAACATACAAACGCAACGAGCAAAGTTGACTTTCATGCAAAAAGTTTTTTGTGAAAATCGCTGGGCGTGAATTTCTGAACGCCGTCGAGGTGTGGAGTGGTGGGAGGGGGGGGGAGAGCTGTGGCGATCCTATGCCAAACACCGGCGATTATTGTTACAAAATGCAGCGGTCCGTGTAATTTTTTGGCATGGAGCACACGCAGCGGGCCTCAAAAATGGAAATTCTAATCCTGACTCGCATTTGGATTCGCATTCACATTCAGATTGAGATTCAAATTGCCCAAGGAAGCCGCCAACGCCGTCGTGAACTTTCCAATAGTCGAGGGGCCTGTCGCCTGAGGTGGCGCGAGCAGGAGGTAACCAGGACGGGGCGAGGGCGAGGGCGCGGGCGTCTTTGTCTGCCATGGTGGGCTTCTGAAAATTGTTTTGTGAAAATTAGTTTTTAAACTTTGCTCGTTCTTTTCCATTTTCTTTAATGCCTGTTCGAGTTTTTCTCGTTCCTTTTTTATATCAATGGTGTTTTTTGTTGCTACTTCGTATGGGGAATGAAAATCTAAACGCCGCATGCGAAATGAATTTGCATTTTGGTTTGGTTTCCGTTGTCATTTTATTCCCTTTTCAGAGCGCCAATAAAAATCAAATTTGAATAATTTTTAATTTATTTAGCTTTCTCTCTTTTTTTTTGTCCCAGTGTGTGTGTGGTGTGATTGGCTCGTTTTGCAGGCTTCCCTCGATGTAATTGCTTTTGGATGGTTGACATAGGCGTAATGGGGCGCATTCCAGAACACCCATTCGCGCTTTAATGAATAATACTCCCAAGATTCGCCGGTACTCAGTTTTGATTTGTATTTATTATGTTTTATTCATATTACAATTTCACAATTCGGTATGGCATATTGTGGTTTATTGCATAGCATATTTTTGTTTTATCTGAAATATTTTGTTGTCTAAACTAAACTCCCTTGGATACTCCCAATTAACTAAACTTGTTTAGCTACGAATTACGAGTCATCTCGACATTCATTTACATATGTATGCAGATACCCTCACTTAAATTCATGACAATCACAAAGTTAGGATTTAATTTTTGTTTCGTGTGCAAGTTTTCATTGAGTATTTCGTAAGTATTTCAATATCTGATTGTTAGTTTAAGAGAACTTGTTCTAAGTTTAACCACAACACCTTTAAAAACTATCAATATCTATAGATAGAATAGAATAGAGTTCTCTTGCTGAGGAATACGATAGATGTACAGCAACAAGTCGGAAAAGGAAGTCTACCATCTCTATTAATAGAAAAACTTACTTTCTTAGCATAACTAAATGTCGAACTGCTGTAATAGATAAGTTTCAACTGGACAGCATCAGTTAATTATGAATTTGATTTAACATTACATTATCATATCTATTTATATCATAGGTATTTTACCATTATTTAGACATAACACAGACACGCACATATGTTTATACTTACTACACACACTTAATACTTCCTATGAAGGTATTATATGAGAATAGATGTGAATCCGAGTGTACATAAGTATTCAAAGTTTCTTAACAAATTTATCACAAACATTAAATAAAACTAAATAGTAAGAAAGCTACAGCTAACCAAACCCGACTGTGAAATACCCGCTACCCTGCTTGTTAAATGAAATTTTAAAAATAAATTTTAAAATACAATTTAATTTGACATGTCGGTCGCAGGAATCGCACCCAGACTTTAGAGTCTTCGGCACAGTCTGCTGAGCAAGACCCTTGCACGTGTCAGCGAAGTTGTCTTATTAAGACCAATTAACTAATACAAAAAGTGCATCAGTAGCGAGTTTCGATATTGGATAATAGAAATGCTTCCATAAATATCTTTCCCATATACTTTTTGATCTTTATGAAATTTTGAGGAAACATCCCCAACAATATGTTGGTTATATGTGCCAATAAATTTATAAATCAACAACAAAATTGATCTGCGCACCGAATTTATACATTTTTCATAATTTTTTGATAGTCGTAGCTCTTATTATCTGTGATCTATCATCTAGATTTTCATACGGAGTGACAGACGGACAGACATGGCTATAACGCATATATATATGGCACTTAGTGCAGTCGTAGACGTTTCCTTCTGTCTGTTACATACTTTTCCGACTGGCACAAAGTTATGATACCCTTTGATCCTATGGGTAGCGGGTATAGTGAAGTCAGACAAAAACAGGAAAGATAAAGTCAAGTGGAGGTTAAGTTATATTATTAATTGTAAACATATGTGTAGTAAATAAAACACTGTAATGAAGAAATTCAATTCAATTAATTTCTTTTTTCTTTCTTTTCTCACAGTTAAGATTTTACTTTTAATTTAAAATTATGAATTATAACTATTAATTGTTTTTTTTACTTTTAAACAGTCGACTGACCTTAGTCCAACTGTTAACTAATTAAATAAATAAATAAACGTTAACTAAATCGTTGTTTGAATAGAGTCAGCGTACTACAACAAGTTTGTCTTACTTCTACAAGAGGGCCTGATCCATTATCAAGACATACACAAACACACACACACATTGATTTACTGCTAAAATTCATCGTTTAGACCTCACTGGATAAGTGATAAGATTGCATCCTAGTTGCGATACTCGTTCAACGACTCGTCAGCCAGCGTCCGCGAAGGAGGCGGACTGTGGCAGGCGACGCGCACACGGCTCAGGCGCAGGCTACCCGTGTGGGTGTGACCCAACGAATGAATGGGCGTGGCGTTCAGCCCGGCCCGTGCCTGCTGGTGCAGCGGGTGGTGGGCGCACTTGGCCTGCCGGGCCATCTGGCTGTTGGCGAGTATCACATCCTCGGCGTACTAAATGTCTGGAATACTGCGGCTGGCTGCCAGCTTGGAGGAAGAGGCGCCAGTGTCCACGTTACTGGAGATCAGCTTGCTCTTGGCGCAGTTGACGTCATGGAAGAGATGCTCGCACAGCTTCGGCTCCGATGTGGAGAACTTGCTCAGCTCTGCTGCAGTGGCGTCTTGTGCTGCACTGGACATATTCAGGTGGAGATCGCTGTGCTTGCTGAAGGAGGTTGTCTGATGCTGGTGCTGGTGCTGCTGTGGCTGGTGCAGCTGATGCACATGAACACCAACGCCGGCGCCGCTGTGCTGGTGATAGGGGAAGTGAGGGAAACTCTTCTGCATCGCATGCAGATTGCCCGAGCTGACTGTGCGCTCCAGAATCTCGCCCCAGTACTTCTCCGACAGACCCTCGATGTCGGGCCGCACTGAGGCATAACCGTCGGCAGGTGATGCCTGATGGGCGTGGCCGCCGCCCAGTGTGCCTCTGATGTACTGCGAGGCACTGCGACTGAGACTGTTGGCCCGTGAGCGAGCACAAATACCAAGCACTGATCCACCAATGGCACTGCCAATGCCTCCTCCTCCTCCACCGCCCCCACCACTGCCACTTGCGCCTCCGCCGGCTCCGTTGGACGGCGGACGCGAGGCGGGTGGCTCAGGGGGCATCGGCAGCGTTGTGATTTCAAAATCGTTCGAATTGATGTGACAACAGGCTGACTTGTGCTCGGGCGTATCCTCGTTGGGGAAGCACTGAAAAGAGGCCAAAGTAGAAACATAAATCAGATGTTAGTTGGGATCTCAAAATTAATAATCATTTGCATTCCCGTGTCCTACAGATCCCCTTGCAATTTTCCCGCTTTTCAGCTGCTGTGGAAGTAAATCACAAGGCTTTAGTATGTTGCCCAAATAGATTTGCCTCAGCTCCCGCTGCTTCCATCTCCTCCCTCTTTGCATCCCTAGCACCCCGAGGGCATTCAACAGATAGAGAGAGAGAGAGAGAACGCCGCATTTGATTTTCCTTTTCATAATTCAAAATCACTTTTCACTGTTCGTTTTAACTGTTGTTGTTCCCGACGAGCTTTTCTCTGCAACTGTGTGTGTGTGTGTGTGTGGGTGTGTGTGTGCACCTTACGGATTTATGGCCCCTGGTGGGTTTGTACTTATTTCGGTTCACTTTTTACCCTCCTGACAATGCAGCTACACGAAATCAGCGAAAGCACTTTGAGCTGCTTTTGTGTTTGACTTAACTTCAAAAGTGCGCGGAGGGTGCCGGAGATAGGGAGGAGGTGGGCGATGTGATTATCAATCAACGCCTGGGGGCGACTCGCGTCGAAAAGCAAGGGTCACTTATCAGACAATCAAGCTAATATAAAGCAAAAGTATATATTGATTTTGAGCAAACCTTGTTGGGCATCAGTGAGCGACTGAGCCGTCGAAAGTCCGAGTTGAGCAGCCAGTACATGAATGGATTCCACAAACTGTTGCTCAGTGAGGTCCAGGTAACCAGAAAGTCCAGAAACGGTGGCAGCTGCAAGCAACGATCGAGCATAATTCAAAGTGATCATAGGAGGCAATAAAACTCACCTTCGATCCGGTGCAAGCAGTCACAATCTCCTGAATGGTCCACGGAGTAACCATCACAATAAAGCCCAGTGAAATGGCGGCCATCGATCGGGACGTGTTGCCGCTCGAGTTCTTCTCTTGAATGGGCACAATCTGCCGCGAAATATAGTAATTCAAATATAGCAAAAAATAGGTAAGTTTGGTTCTTTGGTTATAGATTTCATTATTTGGCAATTGACTTTAATATAATATATAAATATTAGGTGTTGTTATTACTGTTTAATACTGTGTTCATTACACATTCAGTACATATTTTAGGTTGCAGAGGGTCTGTGTACAGTGCAAAACCTTCGCAAAGCCAAAGTAGCCTTTCCTGCTTGTTTTTATTATAACCTTCGAGTATTGAAAATGGTTAAAAAAGGGTAAACTAACTTTATGTTATGCAACAATCAGATATAGGCGTGGCAGACCCCACAAAGTGTATATATTCTTGCTCAGGATCACTAGTCAAATCAATTGAGCCTTGTCTGTACGTCAGGATGACTGCGCTGATCTCAATTATTAAATTATTTATTATTTAAAAAACTAGAGACACCTAATTTGGCATGAAGATTCCTGTGTACCATACGCAGATCAACTTAATTTTCAGATTGGGGTGCCATGCCCACTGCCCCGCAAATTAATAATTGCATTTTTCATATCGATTTGTAAGCGACGTATAAAATATATAACTTGACTTTGACATATACTCAATTCGGTAGCTGACTAAAATATCTACCTCCAAATTTCAATCTAGATCAGTCCGACTATAAACTAAAATAAATAAATAAATAATTAAAATAAAAAAAAAAAAAAAATACAAAAAAAATAAAAAATCAGACAATAAACTTGAAAGTTATGAGAATAATACTAAGTGGTCAGTTAGTTAAGAAGTGGGTATTTGTATTTATATTGATCTGTTACTAAATACTTTCAACATATGTCGAAGGATATTCTACTGTCGATTGCGCTTAAGCCAAAACTGTAGCCATCTGTGCCGCTAATAACTATGGTATACTTCAAATTGATAAATGGAACCCTGATAACCGATATAGAACTGTAACCAACCACGCATGGATGTGGTTGCAAATGAAAATCATAAATGTGCAATCATATACTTTGAATATGTAAATACTTAATAATTTTCATAGCCTCCTCTATTGACTGGCAACAGTCTCTGCAATAAAAAGACCTTCCCGAAGAGTTTAGTTACAATGCGAATAAGAGAAAGCAATTAGAAATGGACGCAGTAGAATTTCATTACGCGAATACAAAACACGTACAATTAGATGGAAATTTAATTAGATTAGAGAAACTGCGCTTAATACAAGCGGCAATTGAATTTAAATTCAATTGACATTATTGAGTAAAACCAGAAGAAAGCTGAAGCTGAAAATTAGATACCCTTAGATATCTAACACAGCTAAATATAAATCAACGTCAGACTGTTCTATCTTTTATAAGTCGTTTGCAAATCGTAGCATCCAAAATATGAAATAAACCTGATCTGCGTAAGATACTCGTATGTACCAATCCTACAATTTTAAAACTGGCCGGACAATCTTGGAAGTTATTTGAGTGTATTCTGTGTATACCCTTGCAAAGAGTCGAATTTAAACCAGAATGTATTACTAGCTTTAGTTTTAGGTTTATACTTTTCACTTTCCATTGAAAAATATGGCACTGCGTATACTTAGCTCTGCTTGGACTCACCTTCTTCGTTATCTTGTTAGTCATACTCGGCATGCCTACGAGACCCATGCTCATGGCCATACTCAGGTGGTTCATGACGGGCGCTCTGTGGTGGTGTGGATGATGTGAGTGACCGTGTGCGCCATGACCGAAAATATGTTGCTGCTGCGGCTGCAACTGCTGATGGTGCTGTTGATGGTGTTGTTGCTGATGCTGATGCTGGTGCTGGTGCAGCTGCTGGGCAGGAAGATGCGGGTGGGGATGATGGACGGCCGCCGTGAGCGGCATCGTCGGATCGTTTAGCCGAAATCGACTCATATGGAAGCTGGAGCCGTAGCAGTACATGAGCACCATCGTGGTGGGAAAGTATAAGGCGCATGTGGACAGTATGCGGTACGAGGGTTTGCTGTAGAAGGGCTC
Source organism: Zaprionus davidi (assembly GCA_018903715.1). Lineage (NCBI taxonomy): Eukaryota > Metazoa > Arthropoda > Insecta > Diptera > Drosophilidae > Zaprionus > Zaprionus davidi. Next base: position 11,942,808 of record JAEIGL010000004.1, on the reverse strand, counting down.
ACAGGCCATTAGGCCAGTGTTGTTGAAGTAGTAGCCTGTGGGGCGGAAAACGAATACAAATAAATGCATTGAAAAAACCCTTCTGCACAATTTGTTTTAATGTGTGTGTTAGTTTAGGAATTCAACTCACCTTTGGGCAGCACTAGAAAGCCAAACACAGTCAGGCTGATTATCCATGTTAGACTCAATATGGCGACACAACCCTGAAAACACATCAAAAAATACACAGATGTAAATTTGCTTCGGCTACTGTTGTACTTTGGTTTAATAAGCAAACTGTCCTGGCCTCTTCCGACTCTGCCTGCTGTTGATTTATTGCCCATCAATAAGTTCGAGTATGTTGCAGGTTTTACGAGAACCTGATGGGTTACTCTGCAACAACACGTGTGCTGCACTACTAATTGCCCATCAAAAGTCAATTTGGTCAGATCAGTTTTAAACCAGTTTAGTTATAAAAGAGTTCCACGTCGTGGCATGTGGAGAAAATATACATACATATATACACGTATGTAACAGGCAAAAGAAGGCGCGACAACAAATATTGCTTTATGTTTTTTATATATCCTATGCAGGTCCAGTTTATTTCAGATATTGCGTGGTTCCCACAGTCACCGCAAATCCAAAAGTAAATTCATTACAAATCGAATCAATTAATAAGCTACATATTATTTATTTTATAAATACTACTTTCTAACTTTAACTTATAATTAGCTCCACAATTAAACTCTAATATGTACCTCTTCTATAATTTTCAATAGTTTTTATGCCCATGCCTGAAGTATTTAAATTCAAACCAGAAATATCCAGAATATAAAATGTAATCTCGGCTGACTCTTGCTATTTTTTTAAGTATTGCAACTAAGTTTGCATCAGTTATTTTTCATTTTGGTAAATTACAGGGCCGTTGCAACGTTATCGGAGGCTAAGCTTCTCGGGACCCTGTTGATATTACTTTTCTTAAAATGTTAAAGTTTAAAATACAATATATAACATTTTTCACAAGGTATAGAAACCGAAAACCAATTATAGGGTTGCCACATCTACTGTTGATTTCACACGACAGCCATTCAGCAACTCTGACTAATTATGTATATCTTAAATTCTTCGCTGCGGGACTGGCAAATAATATGATTGAAAGCTTTAATTAGAATCAGAACACTGTACCATAAGAACAGTCCGAAATGATGATTTTCATATGAGAATTATATACATATGTACATCGATTAGAGTTAGATTAACAAACACAACTGTTAATTAACCATCCTGTATATCTATTTTTAAATATAAAAGATTCTTTGTATGTTTATTTTGAGATTTTAATTGAAAGTCGGCACCAGGAATATATTTAAGGCAAGTGTTCGTCTTTTGATGTATCTGGAAACATGCATCCTAAAATAAAATCCTGGTCGAAGACTGCTTTAATTTTCCAGTGAAAGCATTTCTAAAATGCGACACTGCTCGCAGTAATTTACGTTTGGTGCAAATAAGTTGGCGACACCAGACGATTCAGATACGGAACGCACAACAACATTATATTTTTGTCCATACAAGAGCCTGAGTGTGCTACACACACAAATAATACTATATATGTATGTTATGTTGTTTTTATTCTATTGTGTCTTTTATGCGATTAAATGCGATCACGGCGTGTGCGACGCGATGCGATAAGCTGAGCGTTAATGTTACGCACAATAGAGAACTACAGATCGTACTCAGCACTGTAATCTGGCACTCTCACTTCCACTCTCGCTCTCTGGCGCTCTTCAGCTGTGTAGGTGCGACAGATCTGAGGCGGCATCTCAACGATTTCTGCCAGACCGGAGTCGTTTGGCTCTCTGCCGGCTTTTTCAATCCACGCGGTGGCAGTGCGCCTGTAGACGTCGGTGGAAACGGTTCATTCGCCCGAACTGGTTGCATTTGGGATCGAAGTAACGTTGCATGCTGTTCCACCTGGTGTGTGTGACTGTGTGTCAGTGTTTACCTAGTGGCGTGTTGTGACACCGTTGCGAGGCAACCGGCGTTGTAACGTTTTTACAATCGATTCGAATCTGCAAGTTTCAACTGTCAGTTTGTATCTGCAACTTTATGACTTAAACAACAACTGAGATATACATTTCTGAAGACTAGTGAACTGTGCGATAAATATACACATACATATATTTACCAGAACAAAAATATGTAGGTGCTTGTTATGTTTTTCAGTACTCAAAGTAATTGCTTTTTGTTTGCGTTGGGTTCTACAATCATAGTTATTGTTAATAACAAGTGTTCGCTACTGCGGCAATTATATTCAATTATTTCGGTTTCTTTTTAACTTACACATATGTGGGTGCATTCAATGAATTCTACAATTGTGATCAATTGTCAAGTGATTATATGTAATGCATCTCTGGAAATAAATTTTTAATATTTCCAATTCCAAAATCTACATTTTGCATCGCAAATCTTTCATGGATTCGCTGGAGCGTTTCTTAAATTGGATGCATTGTGAAATATTTATTCAAAAATTTCTGTGTTGATTTCTTTTTGATTTGCAATGTTTATAATACAATATTTCAATTTTAGATAAATATATATTTTTTAAAGCTATTTAATTTGAAAGATAGTCTTGTGGAAGATTATATATTATTATTACGAAACAATAACATCTTTGATGCTTCAATAAGTAAATAGAATAAATTCGTTGCCCTAAGATAAGGAAGAAAGTAATCTTCATCATGACATATATGTACGAGTACATATATAATTTTACAAAGATTTATAAAATTTAACGTTTTGACCAGACTGAAATGAGCAAGGCAAAGAAATAAGCCGAATGTTCCAACTCGTTATGGCAGTCTCATAAAGCAAGTTCTGAAAGTTCCACCCACATGTTGAGGCTGATCGAGAGTATATTTTAAATGGTCGGAAATGTCAGAATTTCGCCAACTATAAACTTCATATTTTCACTTTTAACAAAGAACAGAAAACTCACCTGTATTGTTCGCACCTTACTTCAATTGTATTAACTTTTCTAATTACTAAGGGGAATTTCTTTCATTCCACTTTAATTGTAACTAATTGCGAACTGCAAAGCACTTAATTTCAATTACAGCTAAACCTGTGCGGGTTTTTAATAGAAATTGGTAGGGAAAAACTGTTGTGTCAACAAATTAATTGGATCGAAAATCATTGTTGTGAGCTAGCAAACCTACAGAAAACCTGATTGTAAACTTGTTATTGTCCATCTGTGCGCCATAAGACTGAGGAGTTTGTCAACGTGAACAAAGTAAAGCAAAGCTCATTGCAAACAGTCGAAACTATTGTGTAAAGTAGGGACTTTATATTTTTATTGGGGACATACTTAGATAATTACAAAGGCAATAACATAGACAAATAAAAACAATAACAGCAAGCAAAAGCTACAGTCGAGCGCGCACACAGTTTTTACTCAATTTAGAAACATCACACTCCGGACAAATTGTTCCACGACCAATTGCAATTTCGCTCTCACTCTCTCTCACGCACACAAGCAGAAACAAGCGCAAAAACTACAGCGATGTGTCAACGTTAATGATTTACAGAAGCGCGCAAATCATTTACCGATTATACGAAAGCCATTCGATATTGTGATAGTTCTGACGATGATATAGCACAGCGGTGAACCACAGGTTTTTGCAAGGGCGACATGCAAATCTCTTTGTTGCGTAGTAAATGTCCATACTGTTTATTCTATGACCAAACAACCAAAATGTACATAACCTCTAAAACTCTATGTACACGATTTAGAATTTACTAGTATATGCTGTATTATACAATGTTAATTATCACAGTTTCTTCTAATTACAGTTTGAAAATGATTATGTGGACATATTTTGCACTCACATTGTTTCTTGTGGACACAATAATAGCCAACCCCATCGCTATAAGACCGGAAGTGGCTACGGAGTTTATTATCCTTCATAACAATGATATGCATGGCAGATTCGAGCAGACAAATGCAAACAGCGAAGCTTGCCCACCCGAGGATGTCAATAATGGCAAATGCTTTGGCGGATTCGCTCGTGTGGCATACGAGTAAGTTAACCGAAAATAATTTAATGAAAATCTAACATGATTTTATATAATTTAATATTAGAGTTCGCAAGTACCGAGAGGAAGCTAAGAACGGGGGAACACCGGTCTTTTATTTGAACGCTGGAGATACGTATACGGGTACCGCTTGGTTTGCGGTTTTTAAGGATAAAATTGCCAGTGATTTTCTAAACAAACTGCAGCCCGATGCAATTGTAATAATTCAATTTTGTGATATCGAAATTCTATAGTCTTCCCATAACCTTAAAACTATGTTCAGTCCCTAGGCAATCACGAATTCGATGAGAAAGTAGAAGGTCTAATACCCTTCCTGAACGAAGTCAATTTCCCGGTGTTGGCCTGTAATTTGGATCTAACGGCAGAGCCTGAACTGGCGGCAACGAGACATCTTGCGAATTCGACCATACTTGAGGCTAATGGTACCAAAATTGCCGTGATTGGTTACCTGACACCGGACACAAAAATGCTTTCCATTAAGAATAACGTCATTTTCAACGAAGAAGTTGTTTCGATAAAGTAAGAACAGTCTTGGAAAAGCTTCACAACATTTGTCAAAGTTCTATTTTACTAATTTATATTTTACTTTAGTGCAGAGGCGTCTCGGCTTAAAGCCCAGGGATTCAACATCATAATTGCCCTGGGACACTCTGGCTATAGAAAGGACCAAGAAATCGCAGAGAAATGTCCCGATGTAGACATTGTTATTGGCGGGCATACAAATACCTTTCTGTATAATGGCAAAAAACCGAGTGTGGAACGCATAGATGGACCCTATCCCACTATAGTGACACAGAAAAGTGGAAAGCGAGTACCGGTTGTACAGGCCTACGCTTATACCAAATATTTGGGAAAACTACATGTAAAGGTTAGTTATACTTGTAGTTAAATTCAATATAAAAAGGGAATTCAATAGTTTTTCAATTTAAAAAATAGTTCGATAAAGAAGGAAATCTCATAGAATTTGATGGACAACCAATTTTACTGAATGCTACGGTGGCACAAGACAAGGAACTTCTCAATCTCTTAGAGGTTTACCGAATGAATGTGACAGCACTGGAGAAGTCCGTAGTTGGACACTCGAAGGTTTATCTAGAGGGACGTAAAACCGCATGCCGATCGGTAGAATGTAACTTGGGAAACCTTATCACTGATGCTATGGTATTCAGTCGTGTCTTGGAAGATCAGGGAGGCGATTATTGGACTGACGCAGCCATCGCCCTGCAACAGGGAGGTGGTTCGTATTGAATTAAACATAAAATACTTAAAATATTTAAACTAAACATTTTATTTTTAAGGAATACGGAGTTCGATTGAGAGAAAGTCCGATGGCATTATAACTGAGAGTGACATTTTGACGGTGCTTCCCTTTGAAAATGATCTCTTTATCACAACAATTAGTGGCAAGACCCTTCGGAATGCTCTTGAACGATCAGCAGCAGTTTTAAATAAGGATTCTGACGGGGCGTTTCTTCAGGTATCTGGTGTTCACGTGGTATACAATGTAGATATGCCAGAAGGAAGTCGTGTAGTTTCTGTTAAAGTGCGTTGCGCCAGATGCACCGTCCCTTCGTACCATCCACTAAATGATAGAGAAAACTACAAAGTGATTGTACCACAATTTTTATTGGATGGTGGTGATGGTCATGTTTTGATTGACGCAACTAGCCCCGATTCGACGAGGTTGCAGAAAACGGTCACTGAAGCCGTTAAACAGTATTTTCAGCATCACGATTTCTTCTATACTGGGGTGGAAGGTCGTATTACTTTTGAAGACTTGAAACCAAGCAAATCCTCTGGGTCTGTAGTAAGGGCAATGAGTAATATTACAATGGTTTTATTCTCTTCTATGATCCTTTGTGTATTTAAGATTCTCATTATATATTAAGTTTTATTCGTCATAATTAAATAATAAATTATTGGACACCGACGTTAATGCGCAAAGCTGCTCACATGCATACTAACTAGTTACATGCACACACACATATGAATTTCTTTGCTCATATGGATGTTGATTGCAAATCCAACTGTAAATAAGTTTTATACACCAGAGACCGTAATGATTATAATTGTAGTTAAATAAAAATAATAAAAAATATGTATTGCATTTTCATTTTCATTTAAAAATCAATTCACTCACAGTCATAGATTGATTTTTTTAAAACCAAGTTCAATATAAATATTATATTTTATTATTACTTATTAGTATAATTAAATTTATAAGTAACTGTTAGTTAAACAGGCGAAAAGGATACAGTGAACTTTACTCAAAAGTTATATCTACATCCGCAACGCACTTCATTTATAAATTAATCAAAATCTGATTGTTATATCCTATATCTTTTATGGGAACAGAAATAAAGTTTTTTAAAGCAGACACGAAAGCTACAGTCGGGTGTCCTTGACTGTGATATACCTGCTACCCACGAACTAAAATGAATTCTTGTATATTTAACGTCTATATTTAGCGTATTTTGCATGAAATACTTTGAAAGTGCAGATTAGAAATCAGTACTCTTAAAAATTAAATAATTTTAAACTTATATACATCCAGAGTCCAAACAGTTTACAATACTTCATTGTAAGATTTAAATTAGATTTAAATGACAGGGAACGATATATTAGCTACCGAATTTATGCAACCTTAAATTTGAGGTATACTTTTAAATTATAAGTTTTCCTCACATTAAGTCTGAACTCTGTACGCTTTATTATACCCATGGAAATTCACATTCTACTGAAAAGGTAAACCTCTTCAGTTCATCAAAGTTCACCAATGTGCCCTGGTGCAACTATCGGCAACCTTTACCTTTTCACTAATGACCTCTGAACGGCCCAAAAATGGTAAATTGGCACAACGAGTTCTACTTCAAAGTATCTCGCAGAGTTCTATGCAAATGCGTTGGTGTTGTTGTTGTCTTGTTGCCTTGAAACATTGACTTTGGCCAACAACTGGGTAAGCACATCAAACGCTGCAGTGCTGTAAGGGTGTGGAGAGGATGGAGTGGTCTCGTTGGTTGTGGAAGGGGCTCGAGGTCAGTCTTTAAGCAAATAAATATTTACCAAAAAGGCAACAGAAAATGGAATTAAAAACTTTTGATTACGTTGAGAATGTTGAGGCACGGGCCAAACCACACGAAACGAAACATTTGCGAAGGGCTGCCACAGTCGTAACGGACCAACTTACTGACTGCGTGTCTGTCTAACTGACTATTTGCCTTTTTGTACGTCTCACTATCCTAGAAACTGAAAGTTTAAATGGTAGCGAAAATGAGAACATTTCCCAACGCGCTGACATGCCGCCAAGCGGTCAACGCCGTATTCTAAAATGAAAACACTTTCAAAACTTCGTAAATTTGTTCGTAATAATATTTACTTATTTAATGTATTTCTCGCTTAATCTGTAGACTGTATAGATCTGTATTGTACTATATATACCAATCTCGATTAATGCTTGAAGCATTAGAGACTATTAGATACACGGGGACTTTGCTTAAAGTTATGCGATGATTAACCTACTAAGGCAGCCAGTGCCAGGGTTGTCTACTCATAACAAAAAGCTAAAAGTAAGCTATAGCTTTTCTCACTTTTTGAAAGAGATGAGAAACTTTTCGTTATCATAAATTAAACAACATAAATTTCGCGCTTTCCTTTCGAGAAATGAGTTGCGATTTATGGCAGTTTCAATAAAAAGTCAGTCAGGGCTGCTCGAGAAGTGGCAGGGATGGTGTGTCAGTTCGGCGCGTTGCCATTACGAAGCGAAAAGTGGGGCAACAAATTGCGTTGCCGGGTGTCAGTCGAGGCTAGTCGAGTTTTCCTCGCCAGGCAGCGCTCGCGTCGGTTTCCATTTATTAATTTTCGACATTGCACGCTTTATTACAAAGGGGACGTGGCTTTGTGCCAATCCGGCGAAGTCCAGTCGAAAAAATTGCACAGAATTTTTATAAAAGCACAGCGGCGAGTGAAACATCGGAATTGTATGCAAATATTTTTCAACTAATATTGTACCCTTTGCAGAGGGCTTTTTAATCTTGGCCAGAAGTTTGAAACGCACGTAGAAGACACATCCGATTTTTATAAACATTCCTATGACACCAGCATATAACCGTTTTTTAATCTTACACGCTCCAATATTGGATACCGTTTTATGTGCACTATCGATCGTTGCCACCAGCGAGGTTTTCCGATGTTGTTACATAGTTTATTATCGGCGAAAAATTCCAAAAATTTGTGTTTAATAATTGGAAATAAAAATGTACAATAATTTGAAATAGTAAAGAACACAATATTCTTTTATAAAGACCTGAGAACAAATAAAATCAAACATTATTTTTCTTCTTTCATTTCCGCTTTTGGCTCTTTTTCTTTTTCCCCAGTTTGCACTGTTGGGCTGCCTTTATATTTATCTATAAAATTATAACTTATCTTGAGTAATATTTATGTAAGTAGTTTATAGTTATAGATTATAACTTATAAATGTATCCGTTGCATTAATTTTTTTTACACTTGCGTCGTTTCCAATACATAGAATTTTAAACTTTTATCAAATCACGCGATATTATCGATGGTCAAAAAACGCCATAGAGAGTTTACGATGTACGCCTCCCATCGATATTATCGTTACTATCGGCGATGATTTTACAGCCAGCTCTAATGTGTACATGTATGTACATATAATTATGCATAATTGCCAGAAAGGAATAACAATACACAGAGTAGGGATATATTACTGTTGAGATTAAACGAATTAAAATACAACGCGATTGCCAATGGACAATGCCAACTATGCAGAGTATACCAATTCTCTTTTACTGTCTTTGTTTTCATTCTTATTTTCAATTTCAGTTTTGTGGCTCTTTTCCTTTTATTTTCTGAGCACTCACAAGCCTCTTAAAAAGAGCATGTGCATAAATTTCTTGCTGCAACTTTGCAACAAATTGCAGGGCTTCTTATGGAGTGCACATTTTAATGGACCACCGCCGAACCATAAATAAGAACTACTCTGGCAAGTGGAGTGCGAATAAATTAACGTTCAGATTTCAAAAGTAAATAAACACTGAGAGTAAAAAATATATACTTTGCTAGATTGAAGCAAATTTCCATTATAATTATTCTACCAATTGCACTTTGATTAATTGGTTAGAATTAGTTTTTATATATGTAATTCAATCACAAATCATGGAAATATCAGCGGATACAACTGGAAGAACCGACAAGCGGATGAACGCTACTGCTCGCTTTGCAAATGATGTGGGGACGTTTCGCTGTCTGACTCCAAAAATTATTTCTTTCCACTTCCGCGTATGCGCAGCCCTGCCCCCTGTCGTTCTCTCCTACTTGTTTGTACACCCTTGCAGGAGATATATTCATTTGTGGTTAGAAGAAGACCTCTCCGACCACTAGAAGCACATTAAATGTGGTCTTATGCGTTTTATTAATTCAAATGTAACGTTTACATAGTTTTAACAAATGGAATGCTATTGTTGCGGAATGAATCAAAAATATTGTTTAAAAACATCGCTTAAATTATTTAAATAAGTTGCCTTTCATTGATATCGATATGAATTCGATTTAATCGTTTGTCCATCTCTAATCGTGGGCTTGTGCAGATCTGCACATTTTAAGTTAAAATTTTGTTAATAAAATACTAGTACAATAAAAATGATTAACTATTATTTAATGACAGTAGGAGCGGAAACTGTGTTCCATCGTCAAGACATTGCCAAATTAATCGTTCGACCCGGACAGTATAATATTATATTGTATAATGTCAGGTAAAGGGTTCAACAACTAACTAATGAAATTGACATGGAAAAAAAAGGTGGCAAGGGTATAAAAACTTCGGTATGCTGGAGATAACATTTCCTACTTTTTTACATTTTGTTGGCCCCGTTTTCGCAGGCTGCGTAAATGTTTGCCCATAAATTATGAAGGGAGAGAGATGCTACTTTCTCGTTTGCTGTCCCCGCTTTTTCTGCCGAAGCGGTTTCCGTGGGTAGTGCCGCTTCATTTGCGTCTGCCCCAGCCACAGCCCTAGTCGGACACCCGCTTCCCCTTGTTAGTCGTGCTGCGGTTCCCGTAGTTAGCTAAAGCCGAAGAGTAGAAAGAAAGAATACAACAAAAATCGGCTTCTTTCTTTATGCTTATTTTATACACTTTTCGACTGTTTATGTTGTGTTTTTTGCTTGCTCGGCTTTTTATTTCTCGTCTGTTTTGTGACCTCCTTGGCCCCTTTTCTCCTTTCGCCTGCGTTCTAATGACTGTCAAAGCGCTTAGAGCCCATTATCCTTATTTATCTTTGCGTAATTGGCTCAGACTAGATATATCCCATATCCTAGTTGCAGTTGTTGTTGACGCTCGATTTTATGGGCGCGTGATTTCTCGTCGCTTCCCACACGCTTTGTTTAACGTCGTCGTCTGATTTGTAAGGAATTCTTATCTTAACTTGTCGCAAGGCTTATCTTGCCCAACAATGTGCCTTATCTGCTTTGCCGCACATTATCAAGCCACGTGCCCCACCACCTTTAACCCCCTCTGCACCTCTTCCCCTCTTGATCCACTTACCTTCTTGCTGGAGTGCTGGTAGTAGCGACGAGGATGCAGCGCACACATGTATCTGTCTACGGCCATGCAGACGAGTATGACGGCACTCTGCTGCGAGAGCGCACCGCGCAGCAACGCCTACGTGCAGACAGGCAGAGAGAGAGAGAGAGATAGGTAGGAAACAAAAGAGATAGCAATACGTTAGTTAGCCAGTGCATAAATTAATATTTTATTTCAATTTCGCACAGTTTCATGCTGTGATAGTGGGCCTGGTAACCGCAGGGATTTTCCATTAATTTATGACTTTTACACTGAAAGTTTATATCCAGTAATACTTATTGTTATATATACTGTAGATTACCTAAAATATTATGCAAGTTTAAGCAGTATTTTACATATGATTTAAATATTAGCAGAGAGAGTTAAAATGTGTGAGTTATGATCGCACTGCTTTTTGCTTTAAATTAAACATATATTACATTAACCTACGAGGGTCGTTTGATAAGTCCGTGACTTTTTGTATTTGCCGCGCACCTGCTCTAAATACAACACTGCTCCTGTCAGCAGTTATCGATTAACAGCTGACTGTAAAATTTTGAGAAAGCTGCGTTTTTTGGTTTGCGTTTTATAGGCATTGAAAGCAGACGATCTCGTGAATTTTAACGAAAATGGAAAAAAGTGAATTTCGTGTGCTAATTAAGCATTATTTTTTGCGTAAAAAATCCATCACCGAAACCAAGGAAAGACTTGATAAATATTATGGGGACTCTGCACCATCAATTTCAATGGTTAAGAAATGGTTTACTGAGTTCCGTTGTGGTCGTACCAGTACAAGTGATGCCGAACGTTCAGGTCGCCCAAAAGAGGTCGTCATGCCAGAAATCGTCGACAAAATCCATGGAATGATATTGGATGATCGGAGAATGAAAGTGCGTGAGGTAGCTGAGGCTGTAGGCATCTCAACTGAACGGGTACATCACATTTTACATGAATATTTGGACATGAAAAAGCTTTCCGCGCGATGGGTGCCGCGATTGCTCACACACGACCATAAGCGCAACCGTGTGACCATTTCAAAGGAGTGTTTGGCGATGTTCAACCGCAATCCAAACGAATTTTTGCGCCGTTTCGTTACCGTAGACGAAACATGGATCCACCACACCACACCAGAGACCAAAGAACAATCAAGACAGTGGGTTTCTCCGGGTGAACGTGCACCAAAGAAGGCCAAGGTGGGTCTGTCGGCCAACAAGGTCATGGCCACAGTTTTTTGGGATGCACAAGGTATCATTCACATCGATTACCTTGAAAAGGGTAAAACGATCACCGGCGAATATTATTCAGAGCTTTTGGACAGATTCGATATTGATTTGAAGCAGAAACGACCGCATTTGGCGAAAAAAAAGTGCTGTTCCATCAGGACAATGCACGGGTGCACACGTGTGTAGTCAGCATGGCAAAATTTCATAAATTGGGCTACGAACTGCTACCCCATCCAGCATATTCTCCAGATTTAGCCCCCTGTGACTATTTTTTGTTTCCAAACATGAAGAAATGGCTCGGCGGTAAGAGATTCGGGTCAAATGAAGAGGTCATCACAGAAACAAACGACTATTTTGAGGGCCTTGAGAAAACCTATTATTTGGAAGGAATAAAAAAATTGGAAAAACGCTGGACTAAATGTATAGAGCTAAAAGGAGATTATGTTGAGAAATAAAACGCTTCTTTGACGAAAAAAATATATTTTATTCAAAAAGTCACGGACTTATCAAACGACCCTCATTCGTCGACTCATTCAAACTATGCTTCATCCATATGTCCCAACGTAAAATAGTCTTTAAGCTGTTTGTCAGTTAAAATTAATCCACACCCAGTTTTTAACGGAAGAGTATCCTGTGTTCAGGGCTGTCGCCATGGTTTCATAAGCCCTTGTGTAAAAGTTGTCGGGGGCACTATTGAATTTGCTTTGCTTTAAAATATAGTAAGAATTTACTTCATAGGATTGTTTACAAAATAAAGAAATCTAATATTAATTATATCATAATTGTTTCTCGATATTATTATAAATATTTGTGCAAATTTCTATATTTCTGGAGTTTCATATTCTCAATTGATAATATTTCTCATCCATTCAATCACTCCTGCCCCACGACAAATATAAGATGCATCAAATAAATAAATATATATACATAAATATAATATATATATGTATAATATATATATATATATATATATATATATATATATATATATATATATATATATATATATATATATATATATATATATATATATATATATATATATATATATATATATATATATATATATATAATATAAATATGTGTTTGGTATATTTTCTAATTTGTTTGGTATTTATATTTATCTCAATTGATTGTTGATTTGTCCCTCTCTTTGTAAACTTTGTAAAAACAGTTTACTTTGTTATTGGTAAGGATATTTAACTATCGGTATGCCGAACTTTTCCTGTTTCAATTCAAGGCAATTTAAATTTGCGCGTTTTTCCGGCTTCGTCATGCCCGTTAGTCGTACTGGTTATGCCACATGAGGCGGCCAAAACGCAGGCTCTTTTGTGCGGGTTTTATTAATGGGCCATTTGTATGATAAGTTAATTGGCAACAACATGCCAGTGGGGGTGGAGGCCACACTCACCTGTATCTGGCAGAAGATCTCGCCATATGGCCAACAATGGAACAAAGCAGGCATTAGCCCAAATGGCGTAATTAGCAGACCAATTGTCAGGTCATTCAGTGCCAGCGAGGTGAGCAGGTAGCGGGGCTGAAAGCGGCATTTGGTTAACCCTTGGTGTCATTTTTTGTCTGCTCTGGTCACACTCTACTGCTAACTCACCTGTTGATGAATGTAGGCTGCATAGCGGCGATTATTGATGACAAAGATGACCAGACAGTTGGCCCCGATCACGCCCAGTGTCAACACCAGAATCAGCACCGCCTCAATTGTCTCTGCTATCCCAATGTGAACGATGAAGTTGTGGCCCGAGTAACGAGGATGCGAGCAACTTGAGTTCTTCACAGCGGGCGCCACGAGCAATGAGCCAGTCTTCAGGTCCATTGCAAAGCTGCAAGATGGGTAAGTTGGGAATCTATAAATCAAGTAAATCATATAGGTATTCAAAGGATCACCTGCTTACAAACAAATCCAATGCAATATAATAATAATTAACACTGTGAACACATACAAAATTGTTTTAAACAAACTATAAATACTTCGATAGAATTGCAATGGTTTCCTTATCCAAAGAGGCCTCTAAAAGAATTACGACTTTTCCTAGCTATACCCTCCCAGAGAGTATATTATATTTTTGGGCAGGATCTTGCAACCCAAACGAGTCTCTCAGTTTTAAAGCTATCTTGATAAAACTTGGCAAACATGCACGATGTAAATTAGTCAGAACGAACCAGATCCGATCGATACATCTATAGATATTTTCATAGAACTGCAATGGTTTTCTAATCCAAAAAGGCCTTTAAAAGAATTACGACTTTTTCTGGTTTTTATTATAGTCACCGCTTAGTTAGGTTAGTTTCGCATTTATTTCTTCTTTGATAAAATGAAAAAAGAAATAATCTGTCGCTCTTGTTGTGTGTTCTCGTTTCGCATTGTGCGCAGCTGTCTTGTCGCTCCCTGCACTTCCGTTTCCCATGTGTAAATATGCAAAATGCCGACAATTTGTTACGCCATAATCAAGTCAAAACATGCGAAAGCGACGCCGCGTGGACTATTTATCAGCTCAGAATGTGGCTGAGTTGGAAGAGAGAATGGGAAAAGTATAAGTAGAGAAAGATAGAGTGGAAACAGCAGAGATGGCTGTGTCAATATGGCGTCACTTCCTGGCTGGACCAAAACATGGCGTTGACATAATGAAACTTTACAGAATAATTGGACAGTTTGGTCTTTTTCCATTTGAGTTGCGGCTTGTCGGGTATTTTGGTGTGGCAACTCGAGATAAATCAAAAATGCTGCCTTGCCCGACTCTGTCGTTCCTCTGTCTCTCGTCATTGTAGTTTGTCTTCGACAAAGACATTGAAAAATGCGCGAGAAATAGAGAAACCGTGCAAACACTTGCCCTAAACAAAAGACACAAAAAGAGAGAGGAGATTCTCGCTGACGTCTTTGTCGGGCCGTCTGTCATTTGTTTTTGCCACGTATTTTTATTAGGTTCGCTCCGCTTTAATGTCATATATCCTTCTGAGCTCCGTCTCCGTGATTTATTGTTACTGCCTTCGTCTCGGCCTGATTTGCGCTTCGTTTATGCTAAGTCAACAAATCACCGCATGAAATATAAACAGAATGGCAACCAAAAGCCCCAAAGTACACTCGGGACATACTACGCCAGTTTTAGGATCCAGGTCCGGTCAAGGTGGTCTGGGCGCAAGCAAATCCCTCAGATTCTATTATGAATGAAATTCCTGCCAATTAATCAGTTAACATTTTATATGTGATGCAATTGGATAGACAATTTGGTTCAGTTAGCTGAATATTCCATTAGCAAAGCCATTTTTGGGGTTGCGAAAGAGTTTCATTTGCATTTGCAATCCGTTTCCATTCCGCTTTTGGGACTTCAATGCAGCTCTAATAAACCGAAAGACAATGCTGCCGAAAACCAATTCAATTTCCAAGTAATGAAAAGAGGAAACTCGCTTAATTCCTCGTATTGTTGCGACTCTCCTAATCACGACTGCAACTGCAGGCGGAAACCCGAACCGAATCAGACCCGGCAACAGAATGCCAAAAGAGAAAGGAGAAGAGAAAGGGAAGGAGAAATAGAAATGGGGTAAATGGCAAATAGAAAAAGGGAAAATGAAGTTACCGAAACATTTGCAAATACTCGCGGCAATGTCAAATGCGAAACCGCGTAATTGTTTTAAAATGTGAAAGAGCGATAAAATCGAGTGAATGCTCGTGAATGGAAATAGAAGCTAAACAGCGTTTGCCATTAAAATCTGCGCTGCTCTAGTTCGCTTCCCAATGCTGAAAAACACCGTAAAACGAGACCGAACAGTGCCAAAGACAAATGCAGAATAAATAATTTAGTTGCTGGGTTAGAGAGCCACAATCCGCTTTTGAATTTACACCCGAGTTCCTTCCATTAGTGGCATTTGGCGAGCGTGCAAAACTATTGCATATCATTAGGCGCCGTCGATGCCGCTGCTGCTGGTGCAGCTGTCACAGCTGAAAGCTCCGCACGACGCCTGCATAATCCACGCCCAAACTTATAACACCGACTTGGCACAGGATTTGGCCAGGATGACGACAACAACGAGGACCACGACAATGAACAGCCCCAGACCCAACGTCCCGCGCCCGTCTGTCTGATCGACCACGTCGGGTACGCTGTCTGTAATTGTGCCCACAAAATGACAAAAAGAAGCACGTTTAACATGATGAAAATTGAAATAGAACTGACCGAGCTGATCGACTGCAGAATACCCAGCACACAAAGCACAATTGCATCAAGTTACTTCAGCTTGTGCTGCTCTCGCCTTCGAGTTAATTTAACACGAAAGGGTCTCGTGCATTCGATACTATTGTATTTTGTGCTTAGGGTTTAAGACTTTGAGATACCACACAATGGCAGAGAACACGATGAGAATTTAGAGAAGCGTAGGAGGAGCAAGGGAGGGTGTGTCGTAGACCTGGTATACAATTTCGTATTCACAGTGCGTTTTGTCTACGCAATGGATGAGAGTCCGTTTGTATTGCACACGCAGTGCAAGGGAGGAGGAGGGAGAGGGAGAGGGACAGTGTGCCAGGGCGTGCGTGTTAATGCACGAAACTGTAAAGTCCGACCCTTTATTCAAGCCACATCCAGGCGCAAGCCGCCCAATGCAATTCATGTACACACACACACACACACACATACTCCCACACGCACACATACAGAACCCTCCATGCATCACATGTAAAGTTGAAACAGGCGCCATACTGTGGCTTTGTTCTTAAGCCTGTGTTGACAATCCGTGTGTGCACGCATGCTAGTGTGAGTGTCTCTGTGTGTGTGTGAATGTCCGTGTGTGTGTGTGTGTGCGAGTGTACGTGTGTCTGTGTGTGTGCATGTGTATTTCAAATGCAAATTTGCTGCGCTCGGATTTTGTATGCATTTTTGCTGTCCCAGTGGTTTGTAGCTGTTGTTGCCTTTGCTGCACCATTTTGGCAGCATTTGCTGGCTTTGGCTTATTTATAAGATTTGCTTTGAAGCGCCGCACTTAACACATGGTCCAGAGCTGATTCCGCTTGACAAAATACCAGCCAGCGCGTTCAATTGCTGCACATTTGCAGCCCACATCCCAGCAGGTCCAGGAACAGAGCTCAAGCAAATGGCAGGCAGTTAATCGGTTGGGAAGGGGTGACTCCTTCAACTGCCTGCCACATCAATCAGCACAATATTTGCCCGACAAAAGTCCAAGTCGTTACCAGAAGTTGCTCGCTGTCAAGACGAGAAGGAGAACGATAACGAAAGAGACGATGCCAGCTCAGTTGAGAGTTGAGAGTTGAGAGTTTTCAATCTGCTTCAATTTCCGAGCAGGTGTCAGCTGCAGACTCACTAATTGATATCTAAAGCTACGCAGCAGTTGCCCCAGTTCAAAATTCATGAAGCACAACATGGCGTATACGTGTTAATTAAATGAATTATGTTGCGAAATTGCCGAGTAAACAAACACAGTCGAGACTGTCTTTCAAGTGTCAACAAGGATAATAAACACGACATTATTCATGATGAGCAGTTGTAATGCTTAACTTTTTGTTTTCTTCCTCATAACTTGAGCTCCCCCCCACCCTCCTTCCCCCTGATACAATGTGAATATGCTGAGATATTGCCAAGAAGTTGCTGGGGAAATTTGAGCACATCAAACAGAGGCGTGTTGAATATCACAAGACTGGCATTAATTAATTTGAATCTCTTGCATTAGTTGCAACTGTTGCCTGCAGCTGCTCGCTGGGTAATGTGACGCCTGTTCAGATATTACGCATACGCAGCGCGGGCCAAAGTTGGTTCGCAACGTCAAGAATTTCAATTACTGCCACGAAATACGCGCACATTCAACTTTTAATAGGCAATCTTGTGGTGCACCATCTGAATACACCGCGACGATGCGAACCAAATTATGCCCCATTAAGTCAAAATAAGCGAATTACGTGAGCTAAATCACAGTGGGGAAAAGGACGGACGAGTGGGGTGGGAACCTGCATAAATCAGTTATAAAATAAACGATTGATTTAATAATATTCAATTCAAAGAATTCACATTAAATTATTTAACCGCCACGCTGCTGATGATTCGCTGCTTCTCGCGCCGCCCCGTTGACAGCATCGTCTGCTCCAATTCGATTGCTATGCAAAACGAATTCACAAACAGACGGTAAACAGTTGAAGGCAATGCTCGACTTGTAGATGTGCTGTAGAGATTGGGGCTGACGGCTGCGATGAAGATTGAGAAGGTTTTGAGAATACAAGAATGGCGAAAGAAGGGAATGAACAATTTGATTCTAATATTTAAGGGGTTTCTTAATACAAATTGGAACAGTATTCAAAGCTATATATTTTTAGATTATAGGAACTCCGCGCCCAGAAGAGCAGACGTGCAGAATTAATCCCTGAAGACGGTTACCGAAGAGTAACCGAAATATATCAGAAGAAAAATATAAAAAAATTGTTTTTATTTTATTTTACTTTGACCTCGAGCCAGCCACCAAGAAGATTTTTAGAATATATTTACAACAGGAAATTACCATCCCATGCATAGTTTTCCAATGGGAGCGGGTTGAGGCGACATACTCTAGTGCAATTTCATACATTCCAAACACTCGACACCATGTTCTCCGGCACTAATACAAGGCTAGGAACTGATCCACTGATCAGATTTACTTAATTTAAAGTGCTTTGGAAAGAAATCACTCTAACGTAAATTTAGCAATTTAAGTTATTTATTTACAATTTTTAAATGAGGTTAAAGTGAAGAACGTTCGTTATTTATTTATTTATTTAATTAGTTTATAGTCGGACTAAGGTCAGTCGACTGTTTAAAAGTAAAAAAAAAACAATTAATAGTTATAGTAAAATCTTAACTCTGAGAAAAGAAAGAAAAAAGAAATTAATTGAATTGAAATTTGAAATTTTTATCGTAAGGCTAGAAATTTAGGTTTGAAACGTGAATAACCTTTCAGGAATGATCAAAGTGAAATTATCAATCTGTCTATTTATTGTTTTTCAATATTTTTACGGCTAAAAGAAAAGACCCTCCCCTTAAAGGGGTTTCAATACTTTACCGAAACAAATTTGCAACCCCAAAATTATAATAGAAATATTCTCCATTCACACTTTGAAGTGAAAGCAACCCGCGCAGGTCTCTTTGCTGTCTACAGGGTATGGGAGATTCACACAAATAATACCACAGCATGTAACCGCAGAGCCCGATCAAGTTTTAACTCAAACAGCGCAAACGGAATATAATAAATACGTGCAATGCATTTCCAATTTTTATGTGTTGAAAAAGCTTTTAGAATGTTCACAGAAGCCAAAAGCATTGGAAACTTTTCACAGAATAGTCACCCGCCTGCCGGCAATTAAAGAGGTGAATCCCGGCCAGGACTGGGGAGGGAGGGAGTGTGCGTTGGGTCTGTGTTTGGCATGCGTTGTCACGTACACGTAAAAATTGGCGAAAATGTTTCACAAGTTGCATCAAAGTTGTTATGAAGTATTTGCCAGAGCAGCAACAGAGAGCAACGAAAGAGATAACTAGAGGAAACGGGGGGGACAGACGAAGGGGGAACCCTCACAATGCGAGGCATTCAGAAAGTCAAAAAGTCATTTAAGAAATTGCAACGTTTGCAGAAAGTCACAAGAAATTAGCTGCAACATTTTCGAGTTTAAGCTAAATTTAACCCTCTGCTATGACTCTGTGTGAGTGTGTGTGTGTGTGTGCATATGTGTGTGCATCTGCGTTTGCCTGCTGAATAAGTTGAGAATGCGAAATGGGAAACGGCAGTTAGGCGGTTAAGTAAATTGCATTTAAGCAAAGAAGCAGTGCACAGTGGGACGATTACATTGTAATAGAATGGAAAATACTTGTATAGAGACAGCAGTGACAAGTAGGCGTGGCACTGCCTTAATATCGCGCTGTAAACTTTCTCTACTCTGGCTGGAGGCCAACAAAGGTCAGCCCATGTTAGTTTTTGAGTAGGAAATATGCAGCGTTACCCGATGCTGTGCGTGTGTGTGTTTTACCTTCTGGTTGGACTCAGGTGTAGGTAGAAGATATGGTTGCTTGTGTGTGTGTGTGTGTGTGTGGGTGTCTCTGATAGGCAGAGCTCGTTGGAAATGTGTGTTGTGGCTGCTGTACTCAATGTTCCTTTTTCCGCTTGCAGGTCTGCCAGACTTGTTCTCTGTTTTCTTTTAGCCAGTGCATGTAATTATGGCAGACCCGTTGGCACTTTTGGCATTATTAAGAAATGTTTATTTTGGCATCCCAGAACCTTTAGGTTGACTATGAGAAAACACGCAGTAGTTAACTTACAGGCAAGATGTAAAAGCTGAAATAACTGAGCTCTCAACGTCCACACAGTAATGCAGCCTGAGTTGCCCAAGTTACCTTACTTCTTTTGTCAAATTCTATACAAAGAGGAAGTATGTTTTGATAATTCAACAATTAACGCACAAACTTATAGAATACATAAGCGATTTACCGTTTTCGAGCTGCAATTAAAATTAACCTGCCAGAGTATTGACCCGATTGCACTCATAGCGCACTCACACACATGTCTCAATAGTTGGCTTTCATTCAATACTAATGATGTCTGTGAGCTAGCGATGGGAGCTAGCAAAGCTGCTCGAGTTGTAACTGGCTCGTTAATAGTCATTTATTAAATGGGTAATTGCAACCAAGTTGAATCGGGCTATTGCCAAGCCGATGGGAAAGGCGAGTAGGCGATAGGCAAATGAGGACTGAGGCAACGACTCGAGGACCAAGTTTAATTGAGATTTAATTGGAATGTAATTAAAATTAATAATGCCTTAATGTAGAGCGTAAATTGCGGACAGCCTTTTGTGCTCTCCACTGACATAATAACAGAAACAATGCACACTGTTGGCAGTTAACTTAAATCATTTAATTAATTCGGGGCGTATGAGTGATTTTTGTTTTTCATCATTGTTTACCACAATAAAGATTAACTCTCACCCTGACACATAATTGTGAATGTGATTAACGTGAATGTTGTCCATGAATGAATGAACTGCTCATATAAACATAAAATTCGGACTTCCCCATCCTCTGCAGTGCTGCTCCATCCCTAATTATGATGGGTTCTCTTATAGAAGTAGTTGCTTTTGCGACTTTTGCTTAGCCAACTCATTTGTTTGCCAGCTCAAACGAAGCAATCAGTGCCACAATCAAAGGTTGCGTAACTGCTCCGTTATTACGCCACTCGTCACCTCCCACCCCAGAGGGGAGTAGCTCAGTCGGACCAGGCAGGGAATTAATTGGGGCAACACATGTTGTGTGCTCCTCGAACGATGATGAATGCTCTGCAAATGTGGCGAGCGAGACTCTTAGTCATCAGAGTGCTGTGTGAAGAGGACACTGCGTGTCCCATCACAGGGCGCAAAACTCAGGAAAGTGGGCTGCAGTGTCTGGTGAGGATATCGCCTCAGTTTTTTGCTTAGAATGAAGCTAAGAAATAAATAAACATCATGGAGAATTTAATTAGGCACGAAGTCAGCAAACGAGTTTGCAAACACCGAAGGATTTCAGAGGATTTTAATATGTATTATGTTCTTGTTCTCGACAATTGAATTTGCGACGTCTGGACAAATAGCCTGACCGGAGTCGCAAACCAACGAGGCGCATATGCAATTTCACGTTTCATCAACGTCAGAAAGATTGGTAACCCTGCGGGCGATCGAAACGCCGAAACCAGCAGTCAAATCTGACTTCAAAATTGACAATTGACAAACACAGTGTCAGCACATGGCACAGCGGTGGCAATCGAAACGGCTTCAGCGCGGAATATAAAGGGTATTTAACGGCTACGCACTGCGTTTGCATTTCATTTACATGTGTGTCATTCACTCCTACATTATTAATAACTCTTGAATATTCATTAAAAGTCAACATCATATTGCTTGATGCATTCGAAGAATTTCTGGTCAAGAGGGAATCGAATAAATTAAATGTCAACATCTGTCGTCGCGTTCGTGCACTTAATCACGTTGTTACCAATTCGAGAGCCGCGGCAGTTCAATATTATTTTATTTTATTCTTGTGACAGGACGATGATAAACGACGATGCGGTTCGTTCGCCCAACTATGGTACAGCCCTACTTTGTGGCACATTTTCGGCATTCGTCGTCATTGCATTGCGAAAAGCAATTACAATTGTATACTGAGTCCCGCTGTTTGCGGGAAAGAGGAGGCGAACTTCGTAAATATGATTATACAACTACAAGCGCTGCCTATTATCTTAAATATTAAATACTCTTTCAATCGATTGACAGGTGTATATCATCAATGAAGGTTCTTCATGTAATAAGACATACAGTTCTGCCTGTCCTTTAATGATGCCCTATCATCACTGACATTTGCAAACCCCAATGGCTCGGACTTCACGATTTACGCAGAATGATCTCTATTATTTCACTGGAGCCGGTACTCTTTTCAGGCTATAATCCTTAGCCTTGCGAGGAGTACAGAATTAGAAATGTACCGTGAGAGTTCACGTGCTGACAATAGTCCATCGGCTAAACACCACTGTGGACTCTGATAAGGTGCTAGTTATTAATGTTGGTCAGACGGTGGAGTTTGGTTTACTAATGGCGAGTGGAAGATATTCGACAGTTTGACCATGGCATTCTACAATGGATCAAGCAATAAAAAAAGCCCAAAACAGCCAAAAACATTAATATGAAATTATTTGTGACATTTTCCTGATCGATTGGCAGTAAGCACATATCTGTGAAACTATGCTGCTTCCGATGTTTAGCAATATTAATGATATCATTTACTACTGTGAACAAAAAGTAAGGTGAATTTTGAATTTAAGCATTCCACGTTAATCGATTCAGGCAAACTTTTTTTCTTAAGTTGGTAGAAATGCTAGTGACATCTCTGCCAAATCACATGTCAGTCATTTTTTTTTTTTTTTTTTTTTTTTTTTTTAGTTTACGCTTGTCTTTCTGAAGTACAAAAAGTGCATTAGGCGATTTGTACGATGATCAGTAAATTATTACTGGCGATGTTTCTTGGATTTATGCTTACGATCCAGAATCAAGTGACCAATAAAGTGAATATCGTTCAAAAGGTGAAGCCAATCTATTGTTAATAAACTTAAAAACTTATATATTGTCCATGATATAATTATTATTAAGAATTAAGGCAGCTCCTTAAAGGCTATTGTAAATGCCCACATGGAATTTAATTGGGCGTAATTACAAATCTGCAAATTTCGAACATACTTTAAAGGGCACATGTGCAGATTTCTAGTTCTGTCCTTGTGCTCAAATTTTGACGGGGCCACAAAACACAAGTCTAACAATCTACAATTTTACAAATAGAGCGAAACAAAGAATGTTGAGGCTAAATACGCATAAATTAATATTTGTCTATGCTTAAATGTGTGTGCTTGTGTAGATTCGGGATTGATGCTCTTAGAGAATAGTCAGTGCAACCGACACTAAATGTTCAAAATTTGGAATTGTATTGTATAATGAATGGAATCTAGGCTATACTGTACCCTAACAAAAACTACAAGCGACGAGGCACAAGAATGAACATGAAAGCCATGTTGATGCAATTTGCACTTATCAACTCAATTAACTTGATTTGATCAATAAAAAGAGAGTTCTTTGAAGCCCACAGTCCCTGGTATTGGTAAATACCAATCATGGTTTCTTCTTGCGAAACTTCTGTATGACGGCTAAAATGAATTCTCTGTTCAGAACCATATGCACCTCCATATCGGCGGCGCGCATTCGCATGAAGGTGACGTCATTCGAGGGATCCAGATCCCTAACCACATTACGAGCCATGGAAGACAGAGCCTTTAACTGAGCCGCATAGAGATAGCTGCGCTTTTGGCTGAGTGTCGAGCGCATTGGCTTACCACTGCCGTCCATCACAAGTATATCACGCGCCTGGCGATTTTTAAAGTGAGTCACGAACGCGTCGCCCTCATAGGTATTCCTGCAAAAAATCGGTTGGTGATCATCGCATTACATTCACCTAATTTATTCTCACTTACGTGCCATGTAGCGGCTTGGGAGTTTCCTGTTTCGACATATTGTCCGTTTATATTAGTATAAGATATGTGAAACTAAAAAGTATAGTTCGGAGTGTTACACCTGCTGAGCTACTGAATTCTTCTAACATTTACAAAACTTCAAATCGTATAGTTTTGCTACAAAGCCTACTGATTATGTATAGAATTACATATTCAGCATAAACTAAATCACATTTTGAAATTGCTGTTACAATTTAATAAATCCTTAGGATTCGCTTGAAAGTAGTCTAGTGGCTACGCAAATTGATAATTTGTGTTAAATTACCACTTTATTTAACGGCAGACAATATTCATTAAATATATATACAGAAGAATTGTGCAGAATTTGCTATTGGAAATTATAGAGTTATATTCAATTATAAAGTTATTTCCAGACAAATGACTAAAATTTGATTGATGCTTTCTCTGTAATGTTTTAAAGGATCCCTGTACCTCAGAATTCGAACATACTTTAAAGGGTACATTGTGCAGTTTTCTAGTTCTGTCCCTATCCTGTTGTAAACAGATTTTAACGAGGCCACAAAACACATGTCCAACAATCTGCAATTTTACTCTCCCATATAAATAGAGCGAAACAAAGAATGTTGTGGCTAAATACGCCTAAATTAATATTTGACAAAAGGCAATTTAAAATTCGCCCATTGCGACAGTGTGAGTGTTACAATAATTGCTGTCCGTCTGTCTATGCTTATAGTATATGTGTGCGTGTGTACATTCATGAATGCAATGTTGATACAATTTGAACTTATCAACTCAATTAACTTGATTTGACCAATAAAAAGAGTGTTCTTTGAAGCCCACAGTCCCTGGTATTGGTATTGTTATCATTTCTTCTTGCGAAACTTCTGTATGACGGCTAAAATGAATTCTCTGTTCAGAACCATATGCACTTCTATATTGTCGGAGCGCATTCGCATGAAGGTGACGTCATTCGAGGGATCTAGATCCCTAACCACGTTGCGAGCCATGGAAGACAGAGCCTTAAACTGAGCCGCATAGAGATAGCTGCGCCTTTGGCTGAGTGTCGAGCGCACTGGCTTACCAGTGCCGTCCATCACGAGTATTTCACGAGCCTGACGATTTTTAAAGTGAGTCACGAACGCGTCGCCCTCATAGGCATTCCTGCAAAAATTCGGTTGGTGATCATCGCATTAGTTGACCTAATTTATTCTCACTTACGCGCCATGTGGCAGCTTGACAGTTTCCTTTTTCGACATATTGTCCGTTTGTATTACTTTAAGATATTTAAAACTAAAAAGTATAGTTCGGAGTGCTACACCTGCTGAGCTACTGAATTCTTCTAACATTTACAAAACATCAAATAGTATAGTTTGGCTACAAAGCCTACTGATTATGTATAGAATTACATATTATCATCATCTGAATCACATTTTGAAATTGCTGTTACAATTTAATAAATCCTTAGGATTCGCTTGAAAGTGCCTTCGAATTGCTGTGTTGTTGATTGCTGTGTTGATGATATATATAATCAGAATTTGCTATTGCAAATTATAAAGTTATATTCAATTATATTCAATTATAAAGTTATTTCCAGACAAATGACTAAAATTTGATTGATGCTTTCTCTGTAATGTTTTAAAGGATCCCTGTACCTCAGAATTCGAACATACTTTAAAGGGTACATTGTGCAGTTTTGTAGTTCTGTCCCTATGCTGTTGTAAACTGATTTTAACGAGGCCACAAAACACATGTTCAACAATCTGCAATTTTACTCTCCCATATAAATAGAGCGAAACAAAGAATGTTGTGGCTAAATACGCATAAATTAATATTTCACAAAAGGCAATTTACAATTCGCCCATTGCGACAGTGTGAGGGTTACAATAATTGCTGTCCGTCTGGCTATGCTTAAATTCGGGATTGCTGCTCTTATAGAATAGAGTCAGTAGAACCGACACTAAATGTTTAAAATTTGGAATTGTATTGTATAATTAATGGAATCTAGGCTATACTATACCCTAACAAAAACTACAAACGACGAGGCAAAACAATGAACATGAATGCAATGTTGATGCAATTTGCACTTATCAACTCAATTAACTTGATTTTTCCGATATAAAAAGTGTTCTTTGATGCAAGAAGAGGAAGGTCAGCCGCTAAAGACCGACTTCGTTTGTGATCGATTACGCAACACCAGGATGCATTGGCCAATGCAACCGTCGTGCTCATTGTGTTTTGACACACAAACTGAACACACTGATAACCGAACATATATACACGCACACACTCCCACTGGGCATGAATTAACGCTTTGATATATTACCGACAAATGATTCGTCTGCGCTTTGCAAAACGTTTTTCCTGCGGGGCTCACGCTGCGTATGCTCGATGTGCTTATCGTGCATTTTGTTTGCAATTTGATGCCCTGCTAATTAAGCCAATTTGGGCACAAACTATCATTGCATTACAAACAAATT
This sequence comes from Zaprionus davidi, assembly GCA_018903715.1. Taxonomy (NCBI): domain Eukaryota; kingdom Metazoa; phylum Arthropoda; class Insecta; order Diptera; family Drosophilidae; genus Zaprionus; species Zaprionus davidi. The sequence continues at coordinate 11,916,440 of JAEIGL010000004.1, read as the reverse complement.
GCAGCTTAAAGGATCCCACAACATTTTTAATCCCCAATTGCAGTGACCGCAAAGGTTTCAATTCATTTCAAATCAAATGAATTCTTTACTAAATTCGCAAAACACACACGATATTGTTATGTGTGTTTCTTCTTGGGAAGTCTCTGTATGACGGCTATAATGAATTCTCTGTTCAGACACATATGCACCTCCATTTGGCGGGAGCGCATTCGCATGAAAGTGGCGTCGTCCGAGGGATCCAGATCCCTAACCACGTTACGAGCCATGGAAGACAGAGCCGTAAACTGAGCCGCATAGATATAGCTGCGGACTAGGCTGAGTGTCGATCGCAATGGCTTACCACTGGCGTCCATCACGATTATATCTCGCTCCTGGCCAGTCCCAAGTTGAGTTATGAATGCGTCGTCCGCAAACTCATTGCCATGCCTGCAAAAAATCGGTTGGTTATGAGTCATCGCATTATGTTGACCTAATTTATTCTCACTTACTTCCCGGTGTTATTGGTCGACATAATGTCTGTGTATATTACTATAAGAAAATACCTGTGTACCTTTGTATCTGTGTACGTGTAAATACCTGTGTACCTTTGTATCTGTGTACCTGTAAATACCTGTGTACCTGTGTGCCTGTGTGTCTGTGTAAATACCTGTGTTCTACTGGTTTCTTACAACATTTACAAAACTTCAAATAGTATAGTTTTGCTACAAAGCCTACTGATTATGTATAGAATTACATATTCAGCATCAACTAAATCACATTTTGAAATTGCTGTTACAATTTAATAAATCCTTAAGACTTTTGTGAGGATTCGCTTGAAAGTGCCTTCGAATTGCTTACGCAAATCGATAATTTGGTCTAGATTACCACTTTATTTATGGGCAGTTAATATTCGGAATATAATCGAGGTGTGTTCAAGAAGTATCGTTAATTTTTTTTTTCTTATGCAAATCCTTTGATCCATATTTTTCGATAGCAAAAAATCGGTGAGCACGCAAAGCCCTTTTAACCTTTACGCATCTCACAACCAAACAAAAAATGCTATACACTTGAAACTTGGTACAGATGTTCAGGAAGAGTGTACCAACATAACAAAATAAAAAAAAATCGAAATTCGATTATACGTAACCCGCGAAAATTCGAAATTCGTGATACTTCTTGAACACACCTTCTATATTCAGAAGAATTGTGCAGAATTTGCTATTGAAACTAATAAAGTTATGTTGGTGTCTGTTTATACATATATATATATATTTTTTTTTTATTTTTATATATTTTGATATTTATTTGGAAATCTTTTTAAACGATTTTAGCTACATTTTTTAAATGTGTGGTATGACCCGGTCACACTCAGCGACTGAGGGTCATTGTTATTTCGACACCTCTGTTGATGCGAATTAAGTATAAATACTTTATGGGATCGGAGATAACTCCTTCTGTGAGTTTCCTCCATTATATCATCTTCAAATGAGTAAAATTAATTTAAAATGCCTTCGCTGTAATGATTTAGGGAATCCCTGTACCGCACAAATAGCTTGCACCAATACATTTATAGGTTTTACAGAATGATACCCAATGTTTTTTAATAAAGTACAAATTGATAGCTAAAATTTACAGACATGTGATATTTATTCTGGAATGCGTCCTCGAAGATATTCCATAATCGCAGAGGTACCCAGGGATAAAATTTGATGACGCGGCTGGCGGAAGGGATTTCCGGATAGCTTTAGTTCGTTGATGTTGGTCATGTTGCCCAGCACGGGTGGTACAAACTCGATGTTGTTGTTCGACAGATCCAGCAGACTGAGTCGATATAGGCAGCCAAGGCCGTTTTCTGTAGCATCGATCTGTCGTATTTTGTTGTCATTGGCCGTCAGGGATTCCAGATTCTCCAAATCGAAGATGCAACGGGGAATTTCGGCGAAACGGTTATGCGAGATGTCCAGTTCACAAAGTGATTGCAGGCCACCCAATTCCATGGGCAATTCGCGCAGCAGATTACACGACACATTGAGACTGACGAGACGCGAGAACTGCGACATGGCAGTGGGGAGGGAGGACAACTGGTTCCGCGGCAACTCCAAACAGGTGAGCAACTCGTTCATCTTGTACAGAGTAGACGGCACTTCGGTCAATAGATCGTTCTCCAGACTCACGATGTTCACGAACTCTGTGCATGCTGTGTCAATGATATGTTCGGGCACCTCTGTTAATTTGCAATCCTTGACCTGAAGCACTCGCGTGTTGCGCATCTTATACTTGTCTGGGAATGGCCCCGTTATCTCATCGGGAGCTTGCTCCTTGCCACCTTGCTGGCGGGGACTATTCAGACCATCGCCCACCATTATAAATCTCTTCGGCAATTTAAAATTGTTGGTTTACAAATAAAAACAAAAAACTCCAGAAGCATGAAAAACTTAATACGAAAACGAATCGAATGATACTGAACACAAATGGAATATAACCTTAAGTGTGACTGAAAGGCATTTACATCCAAGCCAATTCTTTTTTGTTTTCGTAGGCTTTTGCTGGGTTTTTAGAAAACATGTAAATATATTTCCTTCAGTGATAAACTCTATGTTCTGTTTTGAACCATGTTCGTCTTTTCATTTGTATGAACGTCGAGATGTTAGCTATTATAACTGCTAGAGACTCCAAATTTGGAATGAATGTATACCTTCTGTATACTCCGCACAGATAAAACTAATTATTTATTTATTTTTTTTTAACTTAATTTATTTATTTATTTCATTAGGGATCAGAATAGAAATATTTCTATAACCTAATGAGCATCTATGGTTGTTACTCCAAGACTACTTAAATTCTAAATTGCGCCCACTCAATTTCATAAAAAAGTAAATTATGGTTAACTTTGATTTGTCGTCGACATATAAAATATACATATTTTGATAGCTGAAATATGTATTTACAACTCTTCCAAATTGTAATCCAATCGGACAATAAACATAGAAGTTGTTCAGAGTATCATACAGTGAGATACTTTTTACGGCAACATAGGTCGAAGGGTATTCCAATCCTTGTCAATAAAACAATGCTCGCTAAAAGACAAAACTTTGAACTATTATTGCCAGGACCCGAAATATATACAGCACCCCACGTTGAACTAGCTGAGATATCTACTGTTATTCTTCTTACATATACATATAATTTTATTAGAGTCGTTTAAAATTAATAAAAAATTTCTGAGCGGAACGAACAAGAAATTTGCATGTACAGTAATTTTATTCGGGCAGACAGAGCACCCCACACTGCTTGACGATGACAGTTTGATTATTCGAGGCCAGATGAGCGGTGGCTTCTTGAATTTTCTCCAGAAGTGGCAGACCCTTGCGCACCTTGGCAAAGGCGATTCGCTTGCCGTTGAGGCTGGACAAGGGCTTAAAGCTGATCGTGAAATTGAGCACGGTACGCGAGTTGCCGCGCACGTAGCGGCTGGGGAAGGAGAGAATGCCCGCATCCACGCCATGGTTGAGCACCTCGAAGTCGTGCTCGATGTTGCTCATGTCGATGCGCCTCTCGGGACTTAGGTTGATGTGTCCCTCCAGCCAAATGGGCGAAAGAGTGCGGGTAAATATGATGTTCTCCTGGCTTTGTTGCGTGCAGATGCGCATGAACTCTAGCACCACCTGTGGACAGGCTTCGGTGAAGAGCTGAATGCAGAGGCGCCCCTGTATTGGGGTGTTGGCCACCGCGATGTCTATAAAGATCTGGGGGCGCAGCAGTTTGCAGAGCAATGTGACATCGCAAATGTCCATTAGATCCTCGTAGCGATGAAGCACGTGCGCTGGCACCTCATAGCTGATGGCTCTCGCGGCCTTCACCTTGTAGCGCTGCGACTTTCCCAGATGGGGATCGAACAACTTGCCACCAGAATTGAACTTCTTGTTCTTCTCCTGCTGTTTTCTGTCCTTTTCTCGCGCCACACTCGCGTTACGCCAGCGACCCGCAGCCAATCTCTCTGGCGACTTGGTGAACGTCCTCACCGTGTTGTTGCTTTTCCGATAGAGTGCCGTGAGCATCTCCATATATGGCAACTCCATGCAGTTGCCCTCGCTAATCTTGATCTTGGGCGGCGGCAGATACGTGTTCACCTTGCCCTTGATGTTGGCCAGGCGATCACGATGCTGCCGGTACAGGTCGCGCTGCTCGTTGACCTCCAGATGTGACCGCGACTTAACCTTGTGTACCTTGCCCATCGGCGCGGGAACCACGCGTTGATGATACTTATAGTTGTTCTTCAAAGCGTTCATATTGATGTTGAAAGTGTGGCTGTGCATATTGGCACTGTTCTCCTTCGGCTCTGCGTTGCTGAAGACGGGACGCGTGAGCGTGTAGGGGCCGCGTTGGACCGCCGCCATGTAGGAAGACGCCTGCTGAGCCACGTTTGGCATTCGCGACTTCTGTATCCGTGCTTTGTCGGGGACATATTCCCTTATGAACATTTTCAGCGCTTATATTTTCAAGTTTTACACACTATAGGAAATTTTTACTTGAATTTTCTTTCGAAAAATTCGTTGTAGACTTGAATACTATAGAATTCGTTTTAATAATGACTAAAAAAAATGTTTCAATTCTCCATCGGCTTGCTCTGATTATCGATTTAACACTGTTTTCCATAAAATGGACAGGCAATAAGCTTTAAACTGGTATCGAAAAGCAAGTTAAACATCCCAAAAGTATTTCATATTTAATATAAATTGGAATCAAGCTCAGTTCAGGCTGTGAGCCACACTTGCCTGTATTCATTGTTATTTCATAATTTCTTTGAAACACTGTTAATTCATTTTTATTGCAATTCTTTTCAATCAATAAAACAGTCATCGGTTCGGAGATACAGAGACGACTGCGGCCACACTGTAAATTGCACGCAATCATGTGGCAAAACTTTGGTGTCCCATAAAATGAACAAAAGTTAAAATGAAACGTAAACCTTTTTATTTATTTTATGTAGTGTATCACACATACACAACTGAGTTTATAAGGAATGTGCACAGTCAAACTATAATGTTTACCTCGCTGTGCCGATGATGCGTGCCAGACAAGCTGCGGACAATCGCATGCGTTGCCATGGCAAATCACAGATTGTACTGAGATAATAAAGCACAGAGCAGAGTTTAAAAGGGCAAGCAGAAGTAGCAGACTAAAGGATGACCTATGTTATATGTTATGATACTATTTAAATATGTATTATGTGTACAACTCCCACTTCTTTTAAGTTCGATAAGTTAATTTCACAAATTCGATAATTTCACAAATTCCCAAGTCTAAAGAATGTGTAATCGAACTCAAAATTGTAACTTGTCTAAAGGTATCAATGATTCATTCGATAAGGGAGGGAACGCTATTGGCCAATGTGGTTGGTCGTGTGGCATATTTGATTGCCGGATGCCAAATCAATTCATAACGGGCCAATTCATTTATAACTTTACAGTGTAACCACAGGACAGAGTTTTAACGTCAAGTTGTCTGTGCAAAATTTGTATGAAAGCTGCACATATTGCGGAAAACACATGTGTACATACATGCACAAACATGTTCATATATTCTAATGAAACATGGAGCAATGAAGCTTTTGGAAAAGTATGCGTATAGTAGCTGAATAACTTCAATTGGGACAGATAATATTCGCATGGAATAAAACATATACCTGCAAGTGATAGCCAATAATTATTTTGGTCTGTCTGGCCTCGTAGTGCATAGAGTTAGTATAACCTTTTAGACATTTATTTAAGTTACAGGATAATAATATGTATGGAGAACATACATACGTACATATGCTGCATTTAATCAACGACTCTTTTAAGTCTCCGTTAAATAAATGTAACAGATTTTCTGTTAACTGGAACGTCATAAATAATTATGAAATTGCAGCTCATCTGTTTATTTATTAACGGAATACAGCAAGCTTCAATTAATTACATGAAAATGTTGCAAAATTAACATTTGCGGCTAACCTAATACTGTAAACATGTTTGCGCATAATTACTGATTTAATTAAAATTTGCATTTCATTAAACAGACGTTTTTCTGCTATTTGCTGGAGCTCTGTGACTGTGGAACATTTCGGCCAATTTAAAGTATCCGCCAAGCGGGATTTACTAACTTGATTTATGGTTGTTTAAATTAGAGAACCGATTATTTGTTAGTTGTTTAATGTCTCAGTGGGGGGTGGAATGTGGAAGCAAATAAATAATAAACGAGATTTTCGGCAATTATACTAAGTTATTATACCCAATTACGTGTGTTTTGCTAATACGATATGCGAAATTTCCACATATTTCGAGCTTTAAACAAAACCATCTAGTTGACTGGCCACATCAAACAAACATTTATGAGTTCATTTTCATCAGTTAAATTATGTACAAATTGCCCAGTCTTCGTATGAGTTCGACCCAATTAGAGTGCAGTAATTATTGTACATGAGTACCCACATACTATATATGAACACAGGTGCTTGTCTAAATATATTTCTGGTTCTGTATGAATTTTAAAGTAGCTGTCAATTGCAATTGAAATGTTTTACTATTGCTTATATGCGCCTACGATGGTCTGCTCTTGATTAATTGTGCAAAAGTACATACGATATGAGTTTTCAAAAAAGAGATGGAGTTGTGTATTATGTATTATCTATGTATATTTTTTATATTCTTGGCTAGACTAATTCTAGAGTAGAAGCAACAAACCAACTCTCTCGTCACTTAGTGGCCATAGAGAACTGGCTTTCCGACTGGCGTATCAAACCGGAAAAGAATTCCCTTCGATATCCTTAAACAACATCGTACTTCCGAAAGCAAATGACGTTCCTGGGTCGTACTCTACCATTCTGTATTAAAACCAATTTGCACATACGGCTCTCAACTATGGAGAAGTGCCAGCAGTATTAACATTGATATCATACAAAGGGCTTAATCAAGGATACTGAGAACAATCACTGGGGCACCCTGGTATATCCGAAACGAATACATCGAAAAATACCTGAACATATATAATTACAATATTATTATTCAATTATATACATACATATATTTTCTCTTTTTATTTATTTTATTATATTTATTTAATTAGTTTATAGTCAGACTAAGGTCAGTCGACTGTTTAAAAGTAAAAAAAATAACAATTAATAGTTATAATTTAATATTACAAGTAAAATCTTAACTCTGAGAAAAGAAAGAAAAAATAAATTAATTGAAATAAATTTGACTATGTTTTTGTTAATCTTATTGTTTTTGTGGTAATATTGATGGAGACTTGGCTTAATATTGTAATAATATGTTTACCGGCGTATACATATGGCCTTTTATCAATGAGATAGGAATATTGTGCGCATTTCACTTGACATACTACTTATCCACTATCCACTTAAGCTAGGAGAAAAGGGTATAAAAAGATATAAATCCATTTGTCTCAAACATTTTTAATTTATGTTGAAGGGAAACCATAAATCTTTATTTATTCTCCGAATGGACCTGTTAATTTTCAAGTCTATACATATATTTTAAACTATTGTTCTTGCCGTTTTTCGGGATTTTAGCAGATAGCGCAATGGTGAAAACTGTGAATACTCTCACTCTGTTTATTATTACTTTATTCAGCCTTCACATAACTAATGTGACGGTGTTTGATAGACAAGAAGGAGTCACGGCTGACCCCACAAAGTGTATATATTCTTAATCATGATCATAAGTTGACTCGATTAGGCCATGTCCACCTGAATGAACTATAAAAGCCAACGACAACAAATTTGCCTAGAAGGTTCCTGTAAACGCATACGCAGATCAAGTTTATTTCATATTTTAGACGTCACGCCCAACACTCACGAAGTCATAACTGCGACATTGACATATAATAATACTTTCCATATGTTCCCCAAAAGTCTTCCAATCGGATAATAAACATAGAAGTAATTCAACATTTTCTTTTTTTCCGAGCAGCTCTGTCTGTTTGCTGTTAGAGCGAGAAAGCGATAGGTAGCAGAAGAGTTCGCAAATTAGCAATTGAGACTTATGAGTTCCTCCAAAATTAGGTATCTTACTGCCGAGCATGCCCGACTATAGAGTTGGTGTGGTTTTCTCTTTGGCACTCATAATTAATTGCATGAAAATAATATGAAAAGCATCTGGTGCCCCGCATGAACAATAAAAACTCAACAGATTTGCATTAATTGAATGTTAATACGGTAAAGATTTTGCGGTAACAATTAAATGATTAATAGCAACATCTTCTGCCAGGCACGGCGCGTGTCTGCCGCAGCATCGGAATGATAATGATGCGTGGCACGAACACTCGAAGTACACACTTACACTCGCATGCACAGGCACACTCACACTCACACTCACACACACTTGCGCCCGCACAAATGTGGCCCAGTTATTGCACATTAGCGTTTTCCACACGACGCATGAAAAAGATCAAGGACAACTGATGAGTGTGGCAGCAGGACAGAGAAGAGGGAGTGCGAGTGACATTGGGAGGTGGCATGCAGTAAGTACAGACTAACAGCATCTTATCGTGGAACAATCAATGATGACAGCGACAGCGACAGCGAAGACGGACGCGTTACTTAAGCGCCTTTGTTCTCAAGTGCTACCCACGGCAGCTGCAACCCTGGCATCCCTTCCCACGTTTGCCACCCTTCACGCCATAAGGTGCCACTTGATGCTTCGAGTACGGCATGAAGAGCCGTTCAAGTACTGTATTTTTACATACATATCTGTTGTTGTGCTGCGTGCTGCGTGCTGCTTGCTACATGCAGCATGAGTTGCTGCATGACTCGTGTCTTTCGTATTCATGTTGCAACGCTGTGCTCGGAAATGTGTCAACAATGAAGACGCCAACAGCAGGAGGAGCTGGCTGAATCGCAAATGTAATCAAGTTGTGGCAGAGAGAGACTTATAGATTCCATACGAAGCAAGTGGGCTGAGCAGATGGGGGGGGGAACAGACAGACAATTTAATCAAATTTATAAGTGTCGTCTCGCATTTATTCGACCTTAAATATCGTTGCGAAATATGCAGACATTGAAATTTGGCATCGCATATTTGGCCAGACAGAATAACAAATTGAATCTGCTTCAGCAGTTGCCCGAGCTGAACGAGCCTAACGAAATCATCCCATGCCATCAGATATCATATTATATATACATATTCTTATATTATGTGTATATCTATGGTTAGTTGCTTTCTTGCTCCGCTCTCTCGATGGTTCTTACGAAATTGTTTTGATATTTTTGAAATCAAATTCGAAACTGCGATTGCCATCACCTTGGGCATATTTTATTGCCAGGCCATTAGGATATTTTATCACTTGCATTACGCTCATAAGACACGAATCATTTCATCTGCCGTAGCTTTTAGGCAAGCTCCGCACCTCCCCCCCCCAAAAGTTGGTTGCCTGGAGCACTTAAAGCCTCCTTCGAGTTCAATTTCCTCCTCACCGAAGAAGCATTTATTTTATTTCTTATGATTTTGTGTCGTATGTAAAACCATATGGGGGCGACCAAGAAATGTGTCTGACCTTCTGTCTGTCTCCGCACACGCACACCCGTCACACACTGTCGTCAAGTGTTATGCTTTTATGTTTTCATATTTTGCTTGTGTTTTTTTATGGTCGCTACCAAAAATGGAAACAAAAGCAGAAAGCCCAGAGCCGAAAGTTAAGAGCATAATGGGGCATAAATGCTTTGACTGTATAAATGTGATTTTGTGGTGTACGCTCTGACGCGCTGCTTGCCATGTGCCACGCACGTTGCAGGACTTTCTCGACAAGTCTTTTATTCACGGCATGACACCCTGCAGTCACAGCTTGCTGCCCATTTGGGGTGATCTACAAGCCCAATGTATGCAAGATTAGCTTAGGGTAAAGATGGAGACACAGGGTATTGAGCTGCACATCATTTTATGGCTGAGAATATTCTTATTTTATTTTGGAGACATCATGCAAAGAGCAGAGTTGACATAAATACCTCAACTCAGGCTGTGTTACTTTGGGAAAGGATTTCCCCACATGAAGCTGGATTATAATGAAGGAAGGCTCAACCAGCTAAGTAGTTTGTGTGCCTGCTTTATTTTAATTATATGATTAGCTGTTTAATTGGCTTTTCTTCGGCACATCGAACCACTAATTGCCAGGCCATAAAGACAACCGTTAATAAATGACATTAACGTCCTGACAGCAGCTCGACTCACTCTCCGTTTGTCTTGAAGCTCCCTATTAAATTAATTGACAGCCTCGTGCCCGGACCCCTTAGGGGTAATTTTCTGCAAATAGCACGCTTAATTACCAGAAAGACAAGGTGTTAACGGCGCGACGATATCTGCTTTTAGTCCTCCAAAAATATTTCATTTAATTTTAGATATGTACCTGACACAGTCTGCAGCATGGAGTGGATGAGGGAGATGAGAATCCTCCCCACACATTCCGGGCAATTTGAAAGGCTTGGATGACGGTAAATAAGCAGCTTACCTTTTGTGCTGAGGTGCTGGAATAAGACAAGAAGAAGCAGAGGCAGATTAAAAGGAGAGTGAAAGCGAAAGGTTAAGTATGGCCGAGCTTAAGATGAGCTCATATTTTAAGTATGCATGTAATCCCGAAACAATTTTATTAGCCAAAGCCAAAGATGGCACAAAGAACGAAGCCTGCAGCCAATTAGGTTAATGCTTCCGCCCAATCTCCCCCTGTCTCCCAGTCCGTCTCTTCCCTCAAGGTACCAAGTGCCTCTAAGTATCTAAACTTTTGCTCCACACAGCAAGTCCATGGAGGAGATTACATTTTAATAGCAGTGCACTTGGGCGTATCGAAATCGTTTGTTCACATCTTGTACGCTGTTATTAACATATTTTGCGTAAACTCTGTCGCAGGGTTGTCAACTTCTCTCATTTAAACTGCAGTGCTGATCTGCCACAATTTAATAGTTATCTAACTACTTCGAATGATTATTTAGCAGAGTTGTGGTGAACAATAGTTTTGGTAGATGCTTTATGTAATTAAATGCAATGGATGTTGCTTGATGCTTATGATTTATTTGGATGAAAAATGTTTAAAAAGTTACGCAGGGGCACGTGTTGTGTGCTTGACAGTTTGCGATCGAAAGAGAAGGAACTTAACGATGATTAAAAGGATATCGATAAATTAAACAGGTTAATATCTATTGAATTTAAATATTTAAATAAGTGTGAATGGCAAATTGAGAGGGTTGCCAGATCTCCATAGAGTTTAATAGTTTTCAAACTGACTCAGCTAACATGCATGTTTTTGAACTCCTTATAAAGGACACGGAACACACAACGCATCACAAATAGAAATGCAAATAAGCATACACACACACACACAAGTAGAGGCACATGTGCAACAAGATTGCTCTGCAGGGCTCGCTGCGGGAGGCAATTTATCAAAACATTGCTCAACAATGTTGCTGCACACCAAGCAATAAAGGATATTCAAAGCAAATTTAAGGTGCTGTTACTGCGATTCCAGCACATGTTAACAACATGATGGCATAACACACTGCACCCTGTCGGCTTCCTCCTGCTCCACATTCTATGCTGTTGCATGCGCTGCTTGGCGAGGTTGTAACAGATTAAGAGCAACTGCTGGGAGGGGAGTCCTGACACGGTACTACTCCACTATCAGTCAATTTTCATTGCCGTTTTCATTCGCGCTCAATCGCCGGCATAACTGCAGAGCAGGTGTTGAAAAGGGAAACAGAAAAGTCAGACATCGTAAATTAGAATCAAAAGGCAAGAAAACGGCGATCAAAAGCAGGCAAAACGTGGCTGAATGGCGCCTAAACTGGAGGAGGGACAAGGTATAGAAACCTTCTTTAGCCACACATTGACACACACACACAAATAGATTGAGGCAAAAAAAGACAAATGGAGGCGGCTGTAAAAGCAGCCGTAAAATAGTTTTTCATATCCGCTGGCAACTTGCATTGTCTGCTGTGTTAGTGTGTGTGTGTGGGTGTGTGTGGGTGTGTGCTTGTCACCTGCACTAGCACTAGGCTGTGCTGTTGTTGTGGCTTTCCCTTTGGCTGTGTGTGATTGCGTATTCATAACATTTCCTTGAGCTTGACTCTCTCTCTCTCTCTCTCTCTCTCTCTCTGTCTCTCCGTCTCTCTCTGCGGTTTTCCAATTCCGTTTCTGCTGCTCGGCTGTGCTTGCATCTTTGAATACAAAGCTCATTTTTCTCGTTTCGCTTGCGGAAATTTGTTTTGCAGTGCAAATCAAAGTCACCCATTGACAACACACACTTGCACAGCCACACACTCGCACACACACTGTTGCTCACAAAGTGTATGTCACTAAACAAACTTTGATTTATTTATACACACTTTGCGCTCTGCTCTTTGGCCCTCGGGCAAAGTCTTTCAAGTCATGGTAAATATTCTGCTGCCAAGCAGCTGCTCCTGACTGCATTTGCGAGTGTGTGTATGTATTCATGTGTGTGTGTGTGTGAGTGCATCTTCCTGTTGCCTTGTTGCAACTTTGCAGTTTCAAGTTCATTTAGAACTAAACTGTGTATCTTTGTGCTCGAGGAAGCAAATGCACCAGTGCATCAAATACACATACGAGTACATACGATACAGAGTCACACACACACGCACACATAAGGCCACACGCACCTGCACTTACACGCACAGCAGCCACAAAACGCAGACAATTTATTTCCAGACAATTAGGAAATAGTTTCCTACGTGCCACGCCCATTCTAACTGAATCAAAATGTCATTACAAGCATTATGATTCCACACTCCGCACACACACTGCAGCACATTACTGCTATTTGCGGCACTTTCGGTAGTTCATGGATATGACAAATATTTGTTTTAAATCGACTACACGCCCGGGGCAACTAAAGATTTAATTATTCAGACGGAAAACTAAAATCAACAATACAAAAACGGAAAAACAATTAAAAAGAAAACAAAAACAAAAATTATTTGTTGACTGTTTTTCGCAAGAAGTGATTTGTAAATCCTTAAAAAAGATTCAAAGCGATAAATAAATACATTTTAAATACAATTTAAGCATTTGCTACTTTTATTCCAATAAAGTTGAAGTGTATTATAACCGAAAATGCAGAAGCAGGCGTGGCAGACCCCACAAGCTATATAACATAATTAATCAGAATCAACAGTCGCGTCGTTCAAATTATTTCCGAAAACTTGGTTGCCTGCGAAAAATGAATATATAAGTTATTAAAGGGTTAATTTTAAGAGCTACTTATTTCCAAACCGCTCTCCAAAGTGGTTAGCGGGTATATCATAGTCGAGCACACTCGTGTTTGTTGCTTCATTATACCGTTGAAGAAAGTATATTTATTTTGTGCCCAACATGTTTAACATTCTGAATCTAAATCTCTTGTTAATGTGATGCTAGAAATATACTTTCGTCCGTTTCTATATCTGTTTCGCAGTTTAGAGGCGACTTAATTTAACTTGCGACATGTGCGTCTGGTATTTTCACGCTCGACATAAGTCTGAACGATAGACACCAAATTTTAAATGTACACAGTACACAAATCAAGTATATCAAAACAACCATTTTCGATTGAGAGATATTTTCGATTAATAGTATTTGAGTTACAACTTCATATGCTACATACATATATGAATACTATAATATATACCTATACCAAAAAAAAGGGTATACCAACTTTGTATGCAACAGGCAAAAGGAAGCATGGGAAACCCCTCAAAGTATATAAATTCTTGCTCTGAATCCCTATTCACGTCATTTGAGCCATTACCGTCTGGATTAAGGCGTCGATCTCAGCTTTAAAAAAAACTGGAGACATCAAATTTTCCATCAATCTTCCTGTATGCCATACGCTGAACAAGTTTATATACTTTAGTTTATATTTATAGTTTATATTTAATACTAACTTTATTTAATAATTTTGACGCATGTGTTTTCATTTTTTGGCGTTTATTCATTGCCAGTAAGTCAAAATAAATAACAAATATTACTTTAGATGTCGAATAACTACGCAGCAATCAAAGTTAGGCATGAGTACCCATTTTTGTGCTTCCATACTCGATTACCCTAACACTCCTAGCGCATCTGCAGTTCCTTGTCGATTGACGTTCTCGACCTGTGAAGTGATTGTATGCGCACAGATGGGAGTCTAGTTAGGACTTACGAGCGAAAGCCTGCTCAACATCACTGCCAAGAGCAACTACATTATATGTTAGATGCACAACAAGCACAGTTACAAGTTGTAACAGGGACGACAACAATTTCATCATTGTTGAGCTGCTGATGCTGCTGCCGGCCTGCCAAACGCTTCGCTTGATTTTTAACTGACGAGCGTTGGCAGGGGAGACGGAACAATGTCAGCTGGCAGCTGGTGGAGCGTCCTGCAGGTCCGCATATTGTCGCTGGATGCAACAGATTTAACGGGGATTTATGCAGATTACCGAGGACAACGACGCTGTTTGGCAAGATTGTTGCATGCTGCATGGGGCAGACGAGAGCGTCGAGTGCAGTAAACACTTTTCACTTGGTTTGCTTTAAGCAAACTGACAGCTTTCTCTGTGCGCGGAATCGGGATAATAATTTCCAAGCGAGCTGAATCTGCTCCTGCCGCACGCACGCCTCTTGTTCAGCTTTTATTTTCCAATTTATGGCCCTAGTATGAGCTGCAGCTCGACCTTTGACACGCCACTTGAAAGCAACTATTTTTATTTGCATGCCACAGCGTCGGTTGGCAGTCGCCCTGTGCAGTACCTGCTACCCTTGTGCCCCATAATCCTGGGCGTTAAAATGGCTGCTTGCAGAATGTGGGTATTGAGTGTGCATGGCGAGGAAACCCATTCGTGGCACAAAGTCGGTCGCAGCATGTGGCATAACATTGGAATTTGCTTGCTTATTATGTTATAATTTGTATATTCTGCAGTTGCCGACATTGCCCCCCCCCTCCCCCTCCCAGCACCCTGTGAGCAGCACACTTGGCCACGATTTCGCATGCCCTCCGACTAAGGCACGTTGCAGCGAAACGAGCCACGTAGCAATACACTCAAACATATCATAAAATATGGCATCACTTGTTCTCAGACAATCTCAGGCAATCGATGGCAGCCTTGACCTTCTGAAATAAAAGAAACATGACCACGAGAGAGTCACACAAAAGAGAAGTAAAGCAGAGAAAATAAGATGCTAGACCAAACTAAAGAGGAAGAAAAGCTGTTAGATTTCCTGCGCCAATGCGTTGTATAACAGCCTTAGAACCATGCCCCATATTATTGCCAACTCTCTCAAATATATGAGAAAAGGTGTGGCTGCCATGTAAGTAGGTTCTTGAATCATTACATCCTTGCAGAGGGTATATTAATTTTGGACAGCAGAAGTAACAACGCACCTTAGGAGACATCTTTGACTCCACAAAGTGTATATATTCTGAATTAGCATAACCAGGGAAGTCGATCTGTCCGTCCGTTCGTATGTCTGTTGCAACGCAAAGTAGTCTCTCAGTTATGAGCGCAAAAGTTCTTATGGCTACACCCTGTAAATAAGTAAGAACGAACCGGATCGGATCGAAATATTGTATAGCTGGCTATAGGCTGTTTTTGTTATTTGTCTCAAATACTACATAGGAATTTTTCTATATATACATATAAACAGCTGCCATAGAAACAATCGGCTGAAATGGAGATATTTACATAAAGACCAGTTTTGATTTTTGAAATAACTTAACTTTTAAGTGTCAATCAAAGTGAGACATAAAATTTATAATTTAATTTTTTAATTATTAATTTTTTTAACATTTTACTGTTTAACGTAAATTTCAACTTTCATTTTTACATATATATTTCTTTGGTTTTTTTAACTTTTAATTCATATATAATTTTAATAAAAAATAATGTAATATTAAATTTTATATCTAATTTTTTATACATTGCTTACCTACAGTCGACTGTTTTAGTTGATTTTAAATAAATAAATAAATAAAAAAAAATAAAAATAAATAATATTGAATATACGCAATACCATTTAATTCTGAAGCATTATACATATACGGAGACAACAATCTGGAAGAGTATAAAACTTTCGACCATGCCTTTCTTCCCTGTTTTCTTGTGCGTTATCTTGTCTGGTTTAAATTGAAATTGAATTGAATAGACTAGCCATAATTAGTAATGAGTCAGGTGTCTCTTCAATGCACTTCATTGCAGATCGAGTAAATATTTGCATCTAATCAACAAATCAGTTTTAATTAGCTTCTACTAATACGTGTATGCCCTTCGGTAGTCACACTAATAGCTTCTTTGCCGCTGACTTTCGGCTTAAGGAAATATGGCTTACGTGATGTGTGTAAAGGGAATTGGAATTTCAAGCTGCGTTCGATACGAGTTTTGTTTTTGCAGATGCATATGCAAATTTATGCATTTGTTTACTCACAGCCAACATTAGTTTGTAATATACTATACAAATGTTGCCTCTGATCAAATGAAACGGTTCGTGGATGTGCCTGAGTCTAAGGGAGTCCGAGGAATCGAATTTAATAATATGTATTATGGAACACGAGTTTGCCTTGATTAACTTACAAGTGAAGGTCAAACACAATGAAGAACTTAAGAGGCTGACTGGGAAAACACAAAGACGAAGGAAATAAAGGAAATAAATAACTCAAACAGAAGTTCAATGAATGTTTATCGAATTCTCATTGTTTTGAATACTAACATGTTCGAATTTATCAGTTCTAATGGAGGGTATTCAAATTACGTCACTTATGAATACACATGCAGTGGATTGGGATTGCCTTTACCAAGCATTTAAATGCACCAAATTCAACAGTGTTTTTATGGCGGAAACTGGCAAGCCGCGACGCTGCTGTTGTTGTCGTCGCCCTCACCGCCACCTGACGCCGTAGGCGTGGTAACTGATATTTCAGGCCAAGCTGTGGTCTCCCCCCCCCCCGTGCGCAATGCAGATGCGGCCATACATGGCGTATGAGTAATCCACATGATGTGCTGTTGTTGTTTTTGCTGTTCCTGCTGGTGTTGCCGCAGCTGCTGCCGCAAGTTTTTGCCAAAGTAAATTAAATTTTGCGCTGTGAGTTTAGCTTAAATGGAAACTTTCCGTTTTCCCAGCGCCGCTCTCAAGTTGCGCCCCCCCCCCTATGCCACGCCCTCCACCATGCACAGCCTCCTTTACGGGGCTGTCTTACTTTAGTGGGTCTTAATTAAAACGCGGCTCGTCGCACAACTTGAGGCAGTGTTTTTGTGTGCGACGCTTGATGCTTAATTAAAATACTTATACGACATGTTGTACGCCGTCTGATGAGATGTATGTCAACAGCTGCTAATGCCACACACCCACACCATCACACACACACACACTCACCAAGACGCACCTGGAGAATCTGTTGAGCCTGCTGTGCAGGTGGTGTACAGGTGTGTAGCAAGTGAATCAAGTGTTTTCTTTCTGTTTGTCTCGCCGATTTCTTTCTACCTTGCTTACGCTCTTCACTTCTGGCTTTTTCTCATATCTATTGCCATTCCCATTCAAGTCGTTTGCCTCTCTGCAACTTCCCCTCAGCCACGCAGCAGCCGTCGTCCTTCGACGAAGTGCGCAATCCACGCTAATTTGCAATCCCCGCAAAATGACACAAGCATCCATCCAGTCAAGCATCAATCCAGTCACAGTCACAGTCAGCGCCAGAAGTCTGCAGACACTTGAATCTCTGCTGTCTTATTTCAGTTTTCGCGTTTCTTCGCTGTGAAGATGACGACGCACAACGATGCGAATTTTGTTGGCAGACTACTAAGAGTTATCTAAGCACCGAGCACAGTTAAGGAACGACGAAATTCTGCTTGATAATCACATAAATTTCAGACTTTTACTCATAGTTATATTATATATATTAATATTATTTATTCATTGCAACTTGACATTCGCTTGTTCTACAGACCTTTTAACTGTTTATATTCTGTAACCGTAAATGCTTTGCGAATATAAGTTTGATATGCATGTTTAATGTGTAAGAATAAACCTTTTATTATGATCTTGATCTTTTTATTATCCCAGTTTAAATTTTAATTTTTTAAATTTAATTTTAATTTAAATAAAATAAAATATTAATAAATTTTTAATTCATTTACATTTACATTTCATAAAATTCATCCATTTAAAAAATTATTATTAATGTACACATTTTTATTCTTAATTTTTATTGTAAACTCTTTTCACGGTCGATTGCCATTAGTCGACATTAAAAAAATAAAAATATAAAAATAAAAAATACTTATTCGCTTGGACAAGCAGCGTCAAGTCTGTTGACATGACATATAGCTTGAGAAATCAATTGTATGATCTTAATGCAATTAACAAATATATATGGTATTTTATAAAGTGTTCATACACACACTTATTATTTATTGAGTGAATGGTTCATATTTTCTTTAGCTTAACAATAAATTTAAATTCGACGCGCCTTATCACTACTTCACTGCTTAGTGACCGAATAATACATATATTTATAAAACATCGTGTAATCGATTTACAACTTCAACATATTTCACATATAATATTTATATTGTATCACTTTTTCTCCTTCTCGTCGCTCTCGACGCTCGTAGAACTTGCAGGCAAAGTTAGCTTTGGCTAAGTCGCCTGCCTAGTATCAGTCCGATCAACTCTTCTTGCTCACCCCCTGCATAAGCTTTGCAGTTTAGTCAAAGTATGTTATATCGTCGGTCAAATGCGGATTCTTATCACACGAGGTAATTTAACGAGGTAAGTTATTTGAGGTTAAGTTGAAATTTAGAAGTGATTCAGCAACCTAAAATAGATATATGTACTTAGTATGCACATACACGTATATCGATTAACCACTCTACTAATATTCAATCATAACATTGTAGCACTTTGTTGCAATATATACATAAACAGTCCGGCCCAAGTGTATATGTAATACGAGTATCCACTTGAAGGCTAACATACATAATTGCAGAGTCAGCCTTCTCGCGCTGGCTATGCGCTGATCGCTTACTATGTGTGTATATAGCACTCCTCGCCCTCCAACGTCGTCGCTTGGTATAGTAAGTATATAAGTAAGTAAGTCTATACATAAGTATATACGTAAGTCTATACATAAGATAAGCATATAAGCGCCAATGCGCTGCAGGCTATGCCGGCAGCGCTGCTCCTCGATTTAGGCTAAGAAACCTTTTGTATGTAGATCTTAAGAACACTTTCGATTTGACTTCGACTGGAGTGGGATCTTCCCTGCTCCATTTCCATTCATGAATAAATGATCGACATGGACACAAGTCCATTCTCATGTCTTCTCAACAACAACTTGTACTTATTAAATGATCGACATGGACCCAATTCCATTATCTTGACTTCCACTTATTACAAATTGTGCTTATACTCAGGGAACGACCTTCCACTTATTACAGATCATGACACTTATATTTTGGTCGGCCTGTGTAATCATTGCAAGTGACAGAACATTTATTTACGTTTATAACTTGGTCATTATAAGTGTATAAGAGTAGTGAAGTGTATTGAACCTATGCTTGTTACGTTAACCTTCAACGCCAGATCGGTACCGACTTCCTTGGCGTGGTAGTTTTGTTACCCATTTCATATATCCCTGTTGCGGATTTCAGGGTCCCCCCACTGGATACCCGCGTCGTAGTTTTGTTGCCCATTTTAAATATCCCCTTTGCGGATTTCAGGCTTCCTCCCCGGGATACCTGACCCTCGTTTGAAGGCTTCTTGGCAATATTTGAAGCAGGCAGGACGGCAATGAAGGGCAGCTCGGGAATTACTGCCTCCGTCGATTGCTGAGGTGGCACGACCACAACATCTTCAGAACATGTTTTCGGCAAGGGCTTCACTGCAGGCATCTCTGGCTTACAATTCTCGACGACCTGCATATGACTTGGACACGTAAGAACCGGCGGCGCTTCATCGTAGCAAACCTCGCGACATACATCAAAGGAGTCCACGCTGTCTATAGCAGGCACACCACGATGCTGGAAGCACTTGACGGGGCACATGAGCTCGCATGGTTTGTAGGGATTCTCTTCGGCTGCCATGCTCGTGATCTTGACACAGTTGGCGAAGATATTGTGACGATCCAGATGCTGCAACTCGCGGCACTTCTCACGATGCTGGTAGTTTCTGTAGGCGAAATCAGCCTTGGAATGATAGCCAGGCCAGCAGTAGTCCCGGAGTTTGCTCCGTCGCACTGAGCGACCCTCGGGCACCATGTCTATTTGGTTCTCTATGCGATATTTCTCCGCTGCCTTGGCAATGGGATACATAATTCGGCCCTCGGTGCGTGCCTTGACCATCGCATTGACGGCGTCCTCGAAGAAACGTTTGTCATCCTGAAGGGTTTCATCCACTTGGCAGTCAGACATGCGCATCAGCTCATTATAGCGCCTCTCCAAGAACTCATCCCGTTGACCAAAAATGACTCTTTGTAGTTCGGAAAACTCTTTGTCCTTCCTTCGCTTTGCTTGGACTTGGAATCGTTTGTTAGTCTCCTCGTTCTTGAATCTGGTGGCCACATCAAACAGATGGATCTGTGCCTCATACTTCCGCTTCTCCTCCAACTGACGACGTTCCTCTAGCTGATAGGCCCGACGCTGCTTAGCCAGTTCAGCAACCTCACATTCGCGACGTGCCTGGTTTACATCACACTCGAACTCGTATCTCTCCTGAACACCTTCATTATATTTCATTTCCTTTCGCTCCGCTGCCTGTTGCAACTTATGGATGCGCAAAGTCTCTGCGTCTTTCTCGGCTATCTTCTTGGCAATGGCTGCCTTCACTGTCACGTTAAAGCGGCTGTTTAAGTTGCGGCGCGTGGTCTCAGCCACGCAGTCTACTCGCTGCTTAATCTCTTTCTCCATTTTCTTATCTGTGGAATGGGTTTGAATAATTTATATTAACTAGAGTAAGTTCATCTTACATTTGTCTATCTTGGCCTTTTCGTAGCGAGCTTCCTCTAAGGCGAGTTGACAGAAGAGGCGTTTTCTCGCGGCCAATCTTGCAGCCGCTTTGTCCTCCTCATCCTTGAGACACTTGTATTGCTCACGCTCAACAATTCCCTCGTAGATCTCCTCTTCCCTCGCTTCCAATCTTTGTTGACGCCTCTCTTCAAGGTCTTTGAGGAACTCGGCCTTCACTATTGCCGCCTTGGCCACTTCTTGAGCTTTCAGCTCTTCTTCCGTAAAATTGCAGAACGGAATCAGCTTTTCAGGACAAAGCTCTTCGTCGCGGCGCTGCTGGCGCTCTGCATCTTCCAAAATTTCCTTATTGAGAGCCGTATTGTATTTGCGTTGATACGCCATTTCACTTACGAACTGGGCGTGGTGCAGGGACTGCTGTCCTGGCTTCAAATTCTGTAGGATTTGATTAGCCCGCAAAATCCTATCTTTGCGATCGCGCGAGTCTTCCAACTTGAACTTTGCCTCTCGGATTTCCGCTTCCTTCAATTCCTGATCTAACTTTGCTTGCCTCTCTTCATCGAAAGTCTGAGTTCCGAAATTCGTGAAATTCGAGCAGAGCCAGTCGCTGCCTTCCTTTAGGTACTGCATATACCGCTCCTCCTCCTCCTTCGCCTCCTGCAGATCCCTCTTGCGACCCATGCAAGCCCGATAGTGAATATCATCCAAGCGCTTGGCGCTGATTATCACCGGCTTGGTCTTGCGTGGCTGACCCCGTTTGAAGCGCATTTTTCAATTTTTGTCCTGTACGTGTTGCTATTTTATTGTAAATATTTTGTCCTGTACGTGTTGCTATTTTATTGTAAATATATGATTATGTTTTGTTGAACATGTGACTTATTTTAATAAACTTCTCTTAGTATAATAATAATATATACTATTGAATTCTATCTAGATATGCATAGGACTGAAAGCTTTGCAACGGGCTGCTTTGTTAAACTATTTAAACACTTATTAATACACTTTGTTAATATCGTACTGTATAATAAGTTATTATACTCGATCAATTTTGGAATTGCAATTCAACATATGTAGGAATGCGATAGTAGCAGAAGAATAGCAACATCGTTAGAGCCAACGATAGTTTTAAGTGTTTTTAATCGATATTTCACTTTGAATGGTTTTCAGTTTGATTAAAAGAAAAAGATCGCGCGATTAAGAAGGAATTAGACGAGCAAAAGCTGAATGCAACAGATTAGTGTTGGGTAATCACTGCTCACTTTGGTGAACATGTTCACTAGTTCTACTTTTCACTCACTTTGCTCACATTTTGGCTCAATTGGACTTTATTGCTCACTTACATCAAGTGCAAGAGTTTCTAACATTTGGATCCATTTTTTTTTTAATTAATGGCTTTAAAATGCAACATTTTCCGTCATAATTTCTTTATTTAATTTATTTATATCTCCTTGGAGCTTACTTTTCAAAACTGTCTTCTGAGCCCGTACGACGCCTTTAACAATCAATAAACCTCCGACAAATAGTTGTTCCCGAAGGTGCAGATACGGGGTAACATTTCTGTAACAAAGCAAAGATTGTTGAGGAGTTTGCCCCAATAAAAAACAATGTTTTATAAGAACGCGATATTTCTATTGGTCTAGTTTTCTCAGGAAAGCAAAAATAACTAAACAAAGTGATATGTAATAAATAAACAAAATGTTATGATATTTTGTATTTCAGTTTTAAATAGATAAGACTATCGAAATGAGTCATGTTTTTTTGTAGTTGATATCGCATATTCTACAAATACTCAAAAAGTGTTCGAAGCAATAAATGTCTTAGAGGTTGTTTTGTACTTATGTACAAATATATGAACATATCTGTATGTATTTTAGTTAAACTATACAGAGGACTTAATCGTACTACATTATTATGCAAAGATTGTAAATGCTTGAGGCCTCAGCTTCAGCTTCTGTGGCCTGAAAATGTCTTATTAGTCAAATTGGATTTAAGTTTGTTAACTCCAAAAGCCTGTTCACTGTGTGTGGCCACATACTATCTATGTACTACATATATATGTATGTGTGTATGTGTTTATTATATATCCCTTGTATGTGCACTTCAGTTTTGGCAAAGTTCGTCGCAGAGCTCGAGCCAAAAAGTCAAAAAGGGTTATCACCATGAAATCACAGCACTCTTCGCCTGCCTGTCGCTCTTTTGTATGGCACCCTCGATGTCTGACCCCACTGCCCGAGGCACTTGACTGAGACTGTACGTACCCTTGAGCACAGAGTTCTCTGGGCTGGATTCTTTCTTCTCTTCTGTCTGCTGCTTCTGACGTTTATTATATTGCATTATATAAACATATTTGTATTTATGCGCCTTGTGGCAGCATTGCTCGAATTTCTGATGGCGCTTTAAATACAAACGCAAATTTGTGTAACTGTGTGCGTGTGTATGTGCAAGTCCTTTGGTGTGTGCTAATTTGCAATGCGGTCGCATGTCGCGCTACTCTCTCTTCCCCTCCCCCCTCTCTCTCTTTCTTTTCTTCCCCATGTGCGGCTTTTGTGGTGTTGACATTCTCTGGCTGGATTTTTCGGATTTATTTTAATGCGTTTATATTTGGTTCAATATGCCACGTTATATTGGCGACATATGTATGTACGCGTGTGTGTGTGTGCGTGTGTTGGCCTTTGTATTAGGGGTGTTGCGCGCTCACACGCCGTATTTATGAATTATTTATCGATATGAAAATTCAACAACAAACAGAGCAGAGGCAACAGAAATTGCGACCGCAGACAGCAAAGTTTGTCATCGAGTTTGACAGTTGTTTAAACTTATCTCTGAAAAAGTCATGCTAGCCCGTAAGACTGGCTGGACCCACAGAAATTGGCCAAGATGTATGAATTGAAATTCACATTGAGCTGTTCACAGTCTGATGCTTATTGGCTCACGCATTAATACCCTGCGATAATTGAAAATTATGGAAAACGGTATATTCATGTTGTGCAAATGTATTTAACGGGAAGCAGCACATGCCATGTCGGTTGAGATACGCAGATCAAGTTCTTTCCATTTTGGATGCTAGAGCCCTCGCAAATCTGTAAAGTAATATTAAGGAAGCAATGGGTTGATAAATATTTTTACCTTGCCAGCTATCAGTTAATTTAAAGTGCTCTTGCTTTTTTGAACATTGCGATGGTTTTCTTAACCTTGATCGAGGTCGTCCAATTTGAATAAACGATATGAAAGGAATATAAATGTAAATATAAATATAAATAAATAAATACAAATGAAGCATTGCAGTTTTCTTTGTACATCGGGATACATAGACGCATTAATGTGTGTATATGGTATATAAAAATATATATATATTATAATATATATTCTTATTCAGAACCGTTCAATCGAATGGTTGCGAATGATGCTATTAATCATTATAGGATCAATCAAAAATTAAATTGTGACGGAAAACTTAAGCTGGATTAAAACTAAGGTAAAATTTCTATAATGTTTAGATTCCACAAGAGCAGGAAATTAAATTGTATGCACATACATACATACGAGTATACAAATATTCCCTCACATGCACACATGACACAGAGTTTAGCATGGTAAGCTGCTGCTCATCAGCATAATCTACTTATGTGTATATGTATTTGCATTTCTTAAATTGAAAAAGTACCTGAGAACCTCCGGCATGCTTTATGCGTACCTTTGAATTGCCGAGACACGTGCAACCGAATAAAGAAAGTAAGATTACCATCGGCATGTCATTTGTTTTGTACCCTTACTTGTTATAAAATAATCCTTACCAATTGTTCGTATCCCAACTTGCAAATTATAACTTTAACTAAACTTTGATATTTATATGTCTACAATTTTTGGCGGAGGCTATAGGACTGAGCTATTCAATGTTATAAAATATTAGAGTATGATACAATTTATTCTAAATATTATGTCAAAGAAAAAGAAAGATATGATGAGTCACGACTTATAGTTTCTAGTGAGAAACAATAAAATACTTTGTGTTCACACATTTGTCAATATATTTAAAACTAAGTGATATGTACATCTCTTTTGCAAAACACAGATTCACTGACTGATGAACATTGAAAGTTCGACTTGCCTGTTCTTGCTGGCTAAGAATTACTATGTATTGTGAGATTGCGGCGATTCCAGCGAAAAGTAATACACGTTTAACAAAGGAATGCAGGTATAAAATATAAAGAATATTGTATGAATACCAGCACGAATAACAGTGAGGGGATAAACCAGTGGCACACATATAGAAAGAGGAACGAAAAAATGTATTCATGTTTACAATATATATGTATATAAATATAGGATCAATCAAAAATTAATGATATCAATATATCATAAAGTACTTACACACTATGCCTATAAGTATAAAAGCAATGTATAGTTGAATATAAATCAAAGGAATTATGATTTTAATTAAAGGGGGTTTGATAGTCGATCAACTTGTGTCACCCTCTCGCAGAATATAAACTACAATTCTCTGCATTGAGCAGACGACACACTCAGCAGAGACAGCGGGAGGTATTAAGCAATGCGGATGCTGTTTGTGTGTGTGTGTGAGCGAGGGGGAAACGGAAATCAGATCGAAGACACAGAGCGGCGACGAATAAGGGCAAAAGGTGGCGCCGAATCGTAAACAACCGCAACGCGCATTAACAGAGAACGCGTAAAAAGGGCGCAGCAAATAAGAAAACAATGCAAAGAATGAAGATAAATGCGAAAAGCAGCTCACCCGCCCAGCCCACCATAAGTCCCTTAAAGCCCTTAAAGCGACACACTGTTCCAGCGAAAAGAATCGTCACAGCTCCTTAGAGGAATGTTCTCATAAGCCTCTTCCAATGCAAATCTTCAACTGCGATGGAAAACTGAACATTTGGCAAGCGAACAAACAAAAGTTTGGCCAACAAATCTTGGTAAAAGCGGGA
Source organism: Zaprionus davidi (assembly GCA_018903715.1). NCBI lineage: Eukaryota > Metazoa > Arthropoda > Insecta > Diptera > Drosophilidae > Zaprionus > Zaprionus davidi. The sequence goes on along the minus strand of JAEIGL010000004.1, from coordinate 11,890,550 downwards.
AATAATCAAGGGAAGTGCGAAAAGTTTCATGTGAAAAAAAAACTAAGAAATTTATAAAATTTGCCTTAGGATTTCACATACTTGCAAATCCTTCTTCACAGTTTTTCTGCTGTTTTGTAAAAAAATCAAAGAAAGAAAGAAAGTAAAGGGAGAAGAAAAACCTCGCTTACTCCAGCGGGAATTTGCCAACTAATGGAAATTGTAAATGGGGCAGGTGAGGAGAAACAAAAAACAATACCGCAAGCAAAGCCAATGGACGATTGGCGAAAAGTAGTAAAAACCGGAAAATGCGTTTTTCATGTAGACTGAAAGGTATAAATGCATTGCAAACACACATGCATCTCACAACCACAAGGTAAACCAAGTTGATGAACATTCCATATTAAATTATTAACAAATTATTTTCATTAGGGGAACTGCTTGGAGACTTACTACGAAAAATAATCTAGCTTAGCTGCTATATTTAGTAATTTCGTGCGTGAATCCATTCGGGCCCTAAAATATAATCCCTTAAGTTTAATCCGCTTTATGTCTGACATGCTTGCAAAAAGGTTCCGAGCGATAATATTCCAAAGTTAAACCGAAGCGGACAAAGCTGCAAAACAACATAAACAACACATCCCTCAGAGCACAAAGAGGGGAAGCAGAAGACGGAAAGTCGAGGGACACTTCTTAAATAGGAGAGCAGACCAAAAACTACGTATTGGTGGTCGGAAAAATCTTGAGCAAATTTTTCTGTGGTTTTTTTTTTGTATTTTTTCTTTGTTTTTTTTTTTTTTTCTTTTACTGCTGCATCGGCAAAAGTCCCAAAAGTGTCTGGAGATGAAGGAGCACAGAAACAGCATGGAAATGGTAAGGGGGAGAAAAAACGAGAAGCATTGCAGGCTTAAAAGGATTTCTTATTTGATTTTTATTTAATTTTATGCGATTTATGTGCTCTTGAGCAGCTGACCAGTCGAAAGGTTGAAAATTAAGACGGCGCCACTTAGTCCCAAAGGATCTCTCGACAAATTATGACAATTTAATAAACCTTTAAAACCTCAAGCAAACGCACAACTAAAAGATTTATGCAGTATTAATTAAGCAAAGGCTTTGAATTAATATCATATTACCCAAAGTCAGTTTATAAAAAGTTCTTTAGTCAACGCAGCTATGAGAATCCTGTCATGGTGTCCACCCGAAGATACATTTGTATTTATCGCAAAAGTTTTGCAGATGGAAAGCATGTGATAATAACAGGAAGCACAGCTGTCTACGGCAAGTCGAAGCATTTATACTCTTTCAATAATATATATATGGCAATTTTCAGTATTTGATTAGTACAATAATCTTCAGAGAAGTCTTTATATAGACTAAATAACTTTAAAGTAAGCGGTTCAATATAAAATATAAATATTTACCATATACTGATTACTTTATCGTAGGAGATGCTTGATGTTGAACAAATTTAGTATATCCTCTGCAAGGGTAAAAAAAAGGAAATCAATTTTGTTTATCATGTCAATACAGCTGTACGTAATGCCATGGTTTCCTCACTTCATTCCCTCCCATCGCCCACATAATCTGACACACTCAACTGGGGCTCTGGCGCCGTCATCTGTGCTGTGCAACAAAGTGGAGACTGAGAAGGACGAGAAGCAGAACAACAATAAATTTGAGAATAGACGAAAATGTTTTAAAAGTTCGAATCAGGCATAAATAGATGAGGAGCATGTTCGTATCATCGATTATTTAGACCGCTTAAAAAGCACTTATGGCACAAGTAGTAAACAAAATACAAGTGCGATTACCCCTTGACTCATGTACCCTCCTAGAACACTCTTCCTGCATAAGCCAAACTGAGCAACGCTCCTTCAACGTTGACTCTTGAATATCTCGAGGGCATGAATGAAGACATTCATGAGTACTCACTCATATCAAAGCTGAGGATTAGACTCGAGTTCATTGAACCTCTGGAGGGCATCCTGCATTATTCTTTGGCTGCTGGTTATAATTATTACATAACACAAATGTATTCTACCTCGCTGTTGTGTCATATTAATCAAAGAATAACTCATCTCTTCAGTTCAAATATATTTTATAGAAAATACAAACACATTTTTTTATGCCTCTGTTTTTTATTTGCCAATCAATATGTGATTTCCCCTCGCCCTAATTACATTTCCCACTTGCAATCAGAGGTCTTATAGAACCAATTGGAAATCGCGATGGAATGCGATTGGAATATACTCTATATACGATTGAATGAAAAAACCTGATTGCGGGCAGGGATTTAAAAAACAAGAACGAAGGCTACTGTTGAACGTGCTCGACTGCTATACATGTGTACATACGATACCATAGTATACCATCGACCCTCCTCCAAAACGTATTCGCGCATTTTGTATTGCAGTGCCTTGGAAAACATAAAAATATTTCTTAAATAAGTTCTATGTTAATTATTCGTTCGCTACTAAATTTCAAATAATTAATAATATTGTAATAATAATAATAAAAAATAATAATAATAATAATAAAAAATAATAATAATAATAATAAAAAATAATAATAATAAATGAAATGAAATGAATCACACTTTTAATTCGGTTTTGATTAATTTAAAGTGGTGTTTGATCTCCCTGCAATAATAAGATTTCCTTGGCAGTCCTCGTATAGTCGTTGTGAACTAATTTTTCAAAGCAATGCAGAGGCAGACAAACAAACGGGCAAAATATAAGAATATATATACTTCGTGCTTCGCTTCATAGTATTTGTAAATTTAAATGTAATATATATTAAATTAAATATAAATTAAATACAATCAAAAGTAGTTCATAAGAACAGAAGCTTTAGGAATGATCTTGACGGACTTCTACCAGCCATTTTCGAATACCAATTACAGGCGGCTTGAAAATAGCTACCCTCACGCATTGGCCAAAATGTATACACCCTGTGCAATATGCAGTAACTATACAAATCGACAAACATGCATCAAAAGAACGCGTCAATTGGATGTTGTCAGGTTGATATTGGTGGAATGAGTTCGCCTTCTCCGATATCGCATTTAAAGAAACATTAAACAAACAAAGTGATGAAACTCCTGAGTCTTTCTGAGCGTTGCACTCTTCTCAGACGCTTCCTGGGCAAAATCACTTTCAGCTCCGGCTTGGTGTGCAACTGGGAACAAGTGGCAAGTGACACTGGCAAGTCCACACTGGCACTGGCAAATCCATTTGCCTCTTGGAAGACCCTGGGGAATGTCCGCCAAGGCGACTTATGCGTCGCAGTCGCGTGGGAGTGAATTATTAGAGGACCGGAAAGGAACAGCTACACAAATTATGATAAGTACATAAGGATAATAGGCCATGTTGCAATCAATGCAAGTCCCAAGTTCCCCAAGCAGTGGCAGAGAGAGAGACAGAGAGAGAGAGAGATGGAGATTGAGAAGTGAGGCAAAGCGGATAAAAGTCCATATTGAGTTCCTTTTGCTTGGTTCGTAGCCAAGTGGATGGTGAGCGTGTCTGCCACTCACTTCTTCCTTTCTCTTTCCTTTTCCGTCTCGCTTTTTATCAGTCTCTGTCTCCCACTCCTTGTGGCAGCTCGGACAACAAACAAATTCACTTAGATGCCTGTCGACAAGTTCGCCTGCCAACTTTTTCTTGCATTCAAATAGAAATTGCAAATAAAAGAGCAGCAAAAATAATGTAAGCAGCGTGCCAAATAGAAATCTCGTCTCTCTCTCTCTCTCTCTCTCTTCTTCACTCTCTCATCCCTCTCTCTCTCTCTTTCGCTGTCTGTCCTGCTTCCGCTTGGCATAAATGCAAATGGCGGCATTTATTATAGGCCAAGAAAGATTTGCAAACTGCGAACTTAAAAATAACAAATAGTCAAGCCGGAAAATCGCCTTGAAATGTGTCTGAACCACATTCGACCCTGCCAAGAATTCATGCACATGTGACCTTTCATGTGTAATCCCATCAAAATAAACAACTGCAACGACAATGAAACCTTATATTTAAGATTATTCATTTTAATATATGCATTTGTTTTACTTTGCTTTGTTTGAGCACAAAAACCAACTGCAGTTTAAATTATTATTTCGCATTTTATGCCAATCGTAATCTCATATGTATATTTGCGCTCAATATTTGCAGTAATTCTCGGCAAACTCAACGCTTTTTCCGAGTCCAACTGTCTGTTTGTTGGGTAAACATGTGCTGCCGCCACACAAGTGACCTCCAGTCCTTGTGCAGGCCGGATCAGCACATGCGAACTGTGGAGAAGCCTCAACGGACCAGAAACAAGCACAAAAAAAATTACAACTTTAACTGCAGCCAATGAACGGAAAGTTAGACGAAGCGAGAAACCGAGCGAAACTAAAAAAGCCATTTGGGCGCGGTCTACAGAGGCAGCTTGTCAGACTGGCGAAGAGAGGAGCTGGGCAGGAGGGTACTTAAACATTTGTCTGCCCAATTTAACTAGCGCGCTAAGCAAACAAAGTACCGCTGCGTTGCGACGGTTCGCCTGCTGCGGTCCCAGCTGTCCACTGTAATGGAGCACTAAATCTATATGCTGACACAGATCCAGATAGAGATCTATGCACATCACGCACACATGAGACACAGACAGAGAGAGAGAGAGAGAGAGGGAGGGAGAGGGAGACAAACAAGCAAACAAGATGCAGTAGAAGCGAGGCGCTTATTATTGTTTGCCACTGAAGCGTCACTGGGAACACGGCCATCATCATCAGCACATCATCAGGCCAGGCCGCAAAACGGAAGTGAAAACAATGAAGGCCAACCAGCGGAAGTCGACACAAGGACTGAGCGACAGAGAGAGCGCATTCAAAAGTCAAGCGAGAGGCGGAAAGCGTGACAATTCTGTATGGAGAATAGACGAGGGTGGTCCTGATGTTTTGAATGATGTATAATTGAGTGAGGCCCTGGGGCGAGAGAGAGAGAGTGGCGACAATGGGACAGTTTCAAGTGTTTGTGAAATAGTTTGGGGTTCGAACTGAGCTCAACAGGGAATTGCGCTTTCGATGTGCCTACTTCTTCCGTTTTCCTAATAGGGGCTTTTTCCGCATCAACGAGCTAAACACATCCAAGTCAGAAGGGAATGAAAGAAAGTATTAATTGCCCCAGAGATGGCATCAGTTGCAGAAGTTAACTTGCTCTTAACTTTGTGCTAGATTATGCTGATGCTGATGCTGATGGTGATGCCTGCACCCCAGGGACCGACAACATTATCACATTGCTTAAAGCGAAGGCATTCAGCGTTGCGTATACGCAGTGTCGGCCAGGCGAGTAAAAAATGAAATATATGCGACGACTGCGTAGGGGCAGTCCGGCATGTAACAAAGTAATTAAAGTTGAAGTGAGAACGGAATGAAAATAGCACACCGAGAAAAAGGTGAATAAATGTGGCGTCAAATTGAATGAGCAAAGGTTGGCCAGGCCGGACGGAGCAGCAGCAAGAGGGACGAGGGACATTTGTAAACGGGCAAAGAGTTGGGCAATGCCAACTGTGAAAGATGCGAAAACGAAATGGAATTAAAGATGACGACGACGACAAGCGGTAGCCAGGCGGCAACCAGTCGAGAAGAAAGAAAAAAAAAAGGAATTCATTTCAAAATGCAAGATGCCGTGAAGAGTCTGATAAAATGAAGTAGATCTCAGACCGAATTATAAGCAGCTGCGCGAAAAAGGCAGCTTGCAAAAAATGCCAACGCAGACAACTCTGTCTGTCGGTCTGTTTGTCTGCTCACCTGCCGGAATAGGGTTGGACAGTTGGACAGTTGGACAGGCAGGCCATGGACAAAGGTTGAGCGCTGTTGTTGTCCCACTCAGTGTTGTCAAATGAATAAAGAGGTGTCTGCCAGACTGCCAGACATGAAACTGGCAGAGAAGGGCCTCGATGGCCGGGCCAGGACATTGCCGCGAGCTGTGGACTCTCTACGAAAATGAACGAAATTACATCAAGTGCTGAAAATGCGTTCTTTAAAATGAACATCCTCTACACGCAAGCGGTGCATTCAGTCAAAGGAAATGGAGCTCTGTTCCAACGAATGCAGACTAATTGAAATGCCTGCGAGGTGCCTGCGAGGTAGCTGTTCCTGTCTTTCTCTCGTCATCCATAACCATTGCAGCCAGGTTTAATTACTCCTGCCTGAGGCTATTGCATTTCTCAAAGGACGAAACCAACTAATGAACTATATTTGACGAGGGTCCACACTGCAATCTATGTAAAATGCATTCTACTGGCAAAAGTTTATACAGCAGCGACGAATATGTTAGGAAGGTGTGTGCTGAAGAAAACTGGAGATGTTCCTGAGACATATTACACAGCTTTGTGAAACAAATGCAATTTAAAACGAGAGCAACAGTCGCGCAAAACGCGACAGTGGGATACCCTTCGACCTATGTTCCCGTGTAGTTTAATTTGTTAAATTCATACACATATGCATATGCACATGCTCTGAAATTAATCCCGACAGATGGCGCTCGCGCTTCGCGCTCGCCCGTCTCCCTTGTTAGCTGACAGAAGCACTTTGTTTTATGATCATACTTTCTTAAATAACTTCTGTGTTTATTGTTCGATTGGATTGTAATTTGGGGACTACGTAGATATTTCATTTAGCTTAGTATATGTTAAAGTCAGAAAGTTGTATCTTATATACAGCGCTTACAAATTAAGTTCAAAAATTAAATTATTGATTTGTGGGGGCGGTGGGCGTGGCACCTAACATTTGAAATAAACTTCATCTGCTTATAGTACACAGGAGTCTTCCTGCCAAGTTTGGTAACTCTAGCTTTTATAATAGCTGAGATCTGAGCGTTCACACAGACAGACGGACAGACAGACAGACATGGCTCAATCGACTCGGCTTGTGATCCTGAGCAAGAATATATATACTTTATGGGGTCTCCCGCGCCTCCTTATGCCTGTTACATACATTTGCACAAAGTTAGTATACCCTTTTTTGACCATTTTCAATGGTCGAAGGGTATAACAATTGTTCAAACATTTATACTAGCGAGTATTTGCCTAGCAGAGGGTCTCTTTTGGCTTTTAATTCATACGGACAATTGGAAGCTTCAATTTATAATATTGATAAATTATTGTCTGCCTCTCCAGAGATAAACAACCAATACGAGCAATCCCCAGAGCAAGGTATGACTTGCCCTTCGCCATGTCGATGCTAAGTTTAGCAGATTGTTTACAGTCCAATAATACCCAGTGTGCAACATGTGTGTCAAGATTCGTCAAGATAGCTGCAAAGCTGAACGTATAGTTTGCGTTAGAGCAGACAAACAAACAGATGAAAGCCCCGCCAGGGTATAGAGGGAGGTAGGTCAGCGGCAATGGGAGTGCGCGCTAGAAGATTTGAAAAACATAACAAATAGTTCGTTAGAACCTTTTGTGTGGCGGATATAATTTAATAGTCGGTATATTTGTAAAACGAAACACATAACTGAATGAATTCGCTGTTGTGATTTCATATTACTACACAGACCAGACGACACGAGAGCAGACCAAATCAGGCCAGACCCAAAAACTAACCACAAGAAATAACAGATAACACACAGACAAGTTTAATGAGAGACGCCTGTGAAGGGAGGGCGAGAAATGTGTATGTGCTGCGCATATGGGTAGACTCATATATATATATGTATATATATAAATAAATATATGTTCCTATACGTAGCTATGATTTACATTTTTGATTTATTTTATTTATTTGAGCTCGTGTCTGCGCAGCAACAATTCGCCAAGCAGACGCAAAATATTGCCAGCCATAACTTGTATGCCTTCATTGAGTTTTTCTAGCTTTTTTAGCCTAGAAAAAGAATTTTCTTTGCTCCTTTTTGGCTCGTTGAGGCCGAAAGCCTCTTGGCCATTGTTGCAAATTTATTGTAGCTTTGTCTCGCCCACTTTATCTCTCTCTCTCTCTCTTTCTTTCTTTCTGCTCTGTCACCCTCTCTCGGACTCGCAGTGTGTAAACGTTCTATGCTTTATTTTGCTTTTAGTTGAAGTATTTATCACAGTCCGAAGCCACTCGAGCTGGTATCGGGTAGGGCCGCAATGTTTATGGACAAATCGGAGGTATGTTAATCTCTGAGGACACTCAAATTGAGAAAGCAAGCTGAGAAGATATAACCAACAAGTCAACTCTCAAAGTTGGCAAAGATTTACGATGCTTAAGCGTTAATTAAAGAAAAAATGTAGGAAGGAAAAATTGGTTGCATTTTGTACAAATTATTGCAGATTATGGGAGAAAAACATTTCAGATACATCTATATCCATGCACAGTGTGCATGCATTGCACACAATAAGGTTTCCTAATGTTTTCGTAGTTTGTTTGTTCATTTATGTCAATTTATGTCAACTCAATTTAATTAATTTATTTTTTCTTTCTTTTCTCACAGTTAAGATTTTACTATTAAATTAAAATTATTATTATAACTATTAATATTTTTTTAATAAATAAACTAAATAAACTAACTATTTTTAATTAATAAACTAATTAAATAAAAATAAATAAATCAGAAGTTTGCAGACGCTTTTTTGAAAAGCTCGTGTTGAATAAAATATAACTCTTTACCTTTTGTTTTGTACCAGTTTAAGTTAAATAAATCATTATAATAAAAATTTCAATTTGTATTCCCACAAATATATACACAGCAACTAGAGTTCCTCAGGCAACACCATAAGAAGCAAAGGGAGTATAACCTACAGGTTGCCTTCATATTTATGGTAAACACATTTTAACTTAATGAAGTTTTCTTTAATCGACTTCTCGTCATGATTTCATTGAGCCTGAAATAATTCCGAGTGCTTAGAACAGCTGGCTTAGCAGACTTTCTTAAGCTTTAACCACTCAGGCTCAGTTAATATTTGCTGGAACGACAAGCCGCCTATAAATTACGTTTTATAGCCCGCAAGTCGCAGCAAAAATGAATTAAAGTTAAAATTGTGTTAACGGCAAGTTTATTAATTATTTTCTTTGCCCTGCGGATTCTCGTAGTAAGGAGAGTAAGAGAGTGAAAAGGGAAATGGTATGTACTGTGCTGTTATATTGTAGTAGCAGAGAGGGAAAGAGAGCTCAAGTGTCTGGGAACAAATCGCAACGGAACACACAACGCGGATGTTTATTCTAATTTATTGTTGTTTTAAGTGTTCTGTGTGTGAGTTCCGTTTAATGCCATTGTGTGCTTTGTAGATATTTACTCAGCTCGAAAACAGTACGTATATTTTGTTGTATTCATTATTTATGTGGTCAAAACTCGACATTGGATTCTGTAGATTATTATTTAGGGCGACTTAGAAATTGGAGTATCAACTAAACAAACTTAAGGTCGCCTTAAGTCTTCGGCGTGCTTTATGGATAGTGAAGAATAGTAATAAGTGGATTACCGTCGAAGACAGACGCGTTTATAAATCATTTCAATTATCATTGTGTGTTTTTCAGTTAATAATAAATAGCTTAACTAAGTGCATATTAAAACTCTGTCTGTTTACTGTTAGATGTCCTGACCGTTGGGCTTATACATTCCTATTGTATTAAAACTATTTCAGAGTCTCCAAATATTAAGCATCAGTCATTTCTCATTTATTTCTTAAAGCTCTTTAATCAGCTTAATGGACAGTTGCACACAAAGTAAGTTGACTTTGATTTCATAATAAGCTTTGCCGAGGGTATCTCTTAGTCTGAGGCCAGTCTCAATGGCTCGTATGTAATTATGTGTCTGCAGTTGAGCATAAACAAAGCGAGAAACCATTCAACCCGGGCCACAACTAACTTAGCTCGGACGTCACAGTTAACCTAATTGGCCCATTCTGGGACACTTCGGTATCATGGGCATGTGGTGGGCGTGGTTGCGCATATTTGTTACTGCCTGCACTTAGTTGCTTTGATCTCGAGCACAATACGGAAAGTGTAGAGACAGAATTCCAATTAGTCAATTCTTGACTGCGAAATCATTGACATTTGTCCGGGTAATTATCTATAATGGAAGAGTGCGAGTCCTCACTGGACCGGAATATTGCAAAGTCAAGTGCCTGTCAAGAAATATAATATAAGTAACTTTAACTTTACAATTTCTGTGTATGGTCCTTCGGCCCAGAATGAAAAGTCACTGAGCACACTCAAGATTCGCAGCCCCAGCTACAGGCCGCAACTGATTCCCCAAAAGCCCCTCCTCCATTTGTTGTCTGCATATTTCATCAAGTGGCAGCATAAAATACCACGCTTCCGCACCTCCTCCTGGGCAGCAGTTGCCTCGTGGCATGCCACATGCGAGTGCAGAGTCTATTCACTTAATTATAGATGCGACACGCAGCCCAGTTGGAACATTTGCTGGACCACTTATAAAGGGCGTGGCAGCAGCAGACCCAGTACGCACTTGGCAGACGTATTTATACACAGGCCCGAACCTGGAACTGACGCCTGGGCCTGGAGCTGCTTGTGCCTGACTCCAGGAAACATTATGTGGCCCAAGGCGGTCATAAAGTAACAATTACAGCTGAAAACAAGAAGTAAGCTTCCTTTAGTCATTCCAAAAATTTCATATCGTTGCATTTAACGTGTAAGACCTCGATAGTTCGTATGCTTATTGTAATTGCGGGACGGCACCTTCTACAAAGGTGGAAACTTCCTGGACTTCATTTATTTACGAGTATTCTGACCTTAGGCTCCTATCGACGATATCCTTGAAGTCCTTAAAAATCAATGGATAATTTCTACATATATGCCAACCGATTTTGATTAATACACTTAGTGACAAAGAAATATCTTCTTGCAAGCGTTTAGCCATAAATAATGTTTCCTCTGCATGGGTATAAAAACAGCCTTAGTACGCGACGAGCGTAGCTTTAACCGCATGCAAACGTATCTGCGAAGTAGACGCAGCTCAAGGAAGTTCCAAGAACACTTCATGTTATTATTCACAAAGTAAGTATATATTTATAGACTCCTAATGAATTATTTTACGTTTATTAATTAATCTTTCCAAGTGCTTTCATGTGCCAAAGACACACATACATACTCGTATGTATGTATGTACATTTGTTTGCCTGAGAAGCTAAAACCTTATAGCTGTCGTACATTAATTACGCGCTGAAATGCTCCACTGATTGAAGTAGGTCGTTGAAACAAAATATGCTTTCAATAAAAATGAAAACAGGATACAATGGCTATCATTTGACGTAGGCTATTCTATGAGTTATGCTATACTCATTATGTACATACTTGTTATAGTATATAGGCTCGATGAAATGTATTAAGTATATGTACGTATTCATGTTTGGGTGGTGGTTCCTTTAATATGATGCTAGTACAGTTTCGAACAAATTAAGGAACTGTAAACCTGGAATATTTATGTTATGTTAAACAAGAACAAGTCGAGCGCACTAGACCGTAGGATACCCTTCGACCTATACATAGCTATGTTGCCGTAAAGTGAATTTAAATGTATGTATTTAATGCTCTCTATATAATAATGAATTGCTATTGATATTTAGATGTGGATATGCTATGCTTAACTATATACAATTTGTTTATACATACATAATTCACACCCCCTAGCCTGCTGCATCTTATTTCTTAAAAAACTTATATGTTAATTATGCGATCGCAACCAATTACGCTTGGTTTTTATCGATTTACAGGGGCGGCAGGGGGCGTGGCCAAAATCTAAAATAAACTTCATCTGCGCGTAGAATTTAAATATTTTCTAATATTTTTTTGGTAGTCCTCGCTTACATTTTTATCCAAAATTAGAGTACAAAATATTACACCTACGTTATGAGTTCACAAGACAGTCCAGACACCTCCTTCTGCCTGTTACATACATATTCGGCTGCCCAAAGTTATAATTCCCTTCTGCCCTATGGGTAGTGGGTATATGTAAATATCCTTTGAATGGTCTACCACATGTTTGATCATTTTAATGGGTATAAAAATATACCCTGCACAAGAGGAAAACACAATAAAATACTATTTTACATTGCAACAGTAAGAATAACATTCGTACAACGCCCTGTTGATAAATATAATGTCTGTGTGTATGAACATGCATATATGTATATAATCTGTTTGGGATCTGAAGAATGAAACATCTTGTAAACAAGGAAATAGATCTATTGCTAAATCTTTGTTGCTTATATCTGTATGTGAACCAATCATGAAAAGCAGTAATTTGAATAAAGTTAACAAAGTAAAGTCTAGTGAAAAATTAGTTTCCCTTAGTTTCCGTTGGTTCAATTTATAAATCAGAAACGCAACATGAATACATAACAGAATACAAAGCTCACTCGCAGCAAGCATAACGTATTTTCCAATTTAGTTGAGCAAAAAGATTCCGCAACACGTCTGCAATCTCAACCTGTGGACTTGCCGCAAAAAACACCAATCTGCAGCGTCAACAGCAACAACAGCAACTAGCTGCAGACACAGCAACAGCTGCAACAACAGGCTTCAAACACTGTCTAACAAACTAAAGCCGCAACGACAACAACAACAACAACAAAAAAACACACAGTGAACTTTCATCTCGCAGGTGTAGAAAAATATTTGATGGCAGGTAAAAAACAAATGCGTAAACGGGACCAATTCTACCGTTACTTGCACTCGCCCCCGCCCTCTTGCACTTGTTATGCACTTACCATTCACATCACACGCTCACGTCCGCCTGGTGTGTGAGTGTGTGTGTCTGTGGTTGTGTGTCAGCAGTTAACCAACAAGCGACTGTTGTTCCAAAAAGAAGTTCAGCCAAAATTTCCGGAGAACTTTAGTTCCGTTTCCGGGCGCGCTTAACCGTCACTTTGCTCGTCCGTTCGTCTGACGGCTGCGTTGTTTAACTAAATTTGCTTTTGTTGTAGTCAAAACTTCAATTGTTGTGCACTGCGAAGTGAAGGGCTAACTCGGCCCAAACACTCTCTCAGTGTCTGTCTGACTGGCCGAGTAACTTTGCTGAACGTGTTGGCCAAGTGCCGCGAATTCCGGCCGCGTTGCCAACGCACTTAACTTTCACGGCTAACTTTGCCACACTTAACAACACTTGAGCTCAACTTTTTACTCCGACTCAGTATTCCTACTAGAATTATTATTATCCGCCCAGCGCGCGTTATGAAGTCATATAAGAAGTACGAGATAATCTCTGCGAACACATGAGCTGAACTGAACCCTTAACTATATCGTATATATCGTATGCGTTTAGTATTATTCACTTTGAATATTGGGTATATTTCTCAGCGCTGTCGCAACCGTTCCGTCTTAGGATTCACCGTACACTGTTTGACCGTGCCCGAGTCCCAGGATCAGAAACTGGTTTGCCCAGCCGCCAGTGAAGCATCTCGAACGAAAAACATCGCTTGGACCTTATGAATGGGGCGACGTTTTCGGCTCCCAGGCGGAACGCTGCGGCATTGGAACAACACTGCGCCGACGCAGTTCGGAATATAACAGACTTTTACAGAGTTCCGCAGGTCGCCACGTGGCGCCCCCAACAAGTGTGATAAGCGTGAAAACACGCGCTGATAACACAAGCAGCACGCAAATTTGCCTTCTTGTCTAAGGTCAGGGACGCCCCAGCCCACAGCCCACAGTCGTTGGGGACTGTGCGATGGTTGCTCGACGCCACTGTGGCTTCAGCTGGCTACATAGTTCAAATTACAAATGGATTATGGAGTGCAAGCGAAAGGTTAATTTGCTATTTTATAATAATTATTTATGCTGTTAAGGCTATCAATTATAAATATAAAGTTTTCACACAATTAGATAGGCGATAGAGTGGAACATAAGAACAATTAGAAAGTGGATGCCTATGTCCCATTCATTAATAATATTTCTTAATGACTTTTTAAGTTTTATTAAAACATGATAGCATTGTCTAAAATTAGCAGCTGCAAGGGAATATAGCCCCTTGTTGCACATTATTTTTAATGGTATGTTATTTATTGTATGTATTTCTGATTTGCATGTTTTATGTCCTTATGAAATCCTAGATTTTAGAGTATATATATGGGTGTGAACATTGAAGTTTTACGTTTGTTTTGATGGTGTTGCTAGCACATGTATAGATTTCGTGGAGTTGGAACGTACGAGTATCTCATTTTATGTATGCCGTATGTCGCTCCACGCACCTCCCAAAGGCGCAGCCTGGAAAATGCATAGGGATATTTAACAGATATGTTATTTACTTAATAGTTTATCGCGTTAAATAAGAAATATTCTAAGCAGGGAAGGTACAAATTTAATAATTCATATACATACATACATATGTGGATGTTTATATAAAAATTTAGCACACTTGAATGCAGATTTCTAACTTATTTAAATGTAATCCAAAATAAATCCATGTGAATGAGCGAAAAAGAATTCAACAGAGGGAAATGTTGAAACAGGATAAAGGACATTGCACCCGGACTATAGTTGGTCCTTTGCTTGTTAATCGTTTATAAAATCAATGAGTTTATCCTATTTGCTTTCTATATTTGCATCAATCCTAGTTTAGTCAAGCGTTGAGGGTTAATTAATTAGACCTGCTGTTCTACCGACCACACAAACCGAAATCATTAACCGAGTGCAAAGGCAACATTAATTTAAGCGGCGCAGCGTGGACAAACAGCTCGAGAGCACGCACTGTCGACCCTTTGCGGTGCGATCCGGAACCAGACAATTTACTCAATTTGCAGGGTAGCACAGTGTGTGGTAGAATCCATGTGCATGTATGGCTGTGGCGGGTTTGTATGCTTGTGTGTGTTAATGTGCCTTATCAACTATCAATACGCTTTGACAAAGCAAATTAACTGATGGCTTGGCCGACCAACGAACCGAAACCGAAACTGAAACAAATCCCGCACCCACTTCAATCGTGGGACCACATATCTAACCTACATTATGGGAAGTTCCTTTAAAGCCTGGTAACTGTGTACTGACACTCGGTTGGTACTGGTGCTACCCTTTGTTTCGCAATTGCACCGCTTGCCCTGTAAGCCTTCCCTTCATAAGCGCCGTACTCGTTTTGCAAATAGGAAAACTCGCAGCACGGCGAAGTATTTTTTAAATATTTTGTTGTTGTTGCATGTAATTTCATGCTAATGTATGCATGCAGCGCACCACAGTGGGGAGGCGTGCATAAATTACTGGCACCCCCGTCAGAGTAGTATTTTATAACAATAAAATGCGCGGCAGAAACAAAGTGCGCCAGTTTTGTTCATTAAAAAGTAATTTTAAATTCGCACTTTAAGCTGAGTTCGAGTTAAGCTGGAAGGGGTGGATCAAGCTCACAACTATTTGGTAAGTATGATATGTAGCTTAAGTAATATGCACAATAAATTAAATAAACTCGTTAGGTGTTTATTTATAGTATTTTAATCTTTCCCTTGACAATTATGTTTGCTTTGTCTTGTTTATCGGCTTACCGCCACACCTTCGATAACTGATTCATTAAATTGAAATATTAGTGTTGAGTAAGTTCCAAATATCGCATGCAAGCAAATTGAGACTCTAAATTACAGTAAATGAATGAAATAATAAATAATTCAGTTATAAACAAAGTTTGTCAATGGTCGTCGGATTCTGCACTATGTATATGGATATCAGTAATGGAACGGAGGTGTATAAATTGCCTGAAACTAACTGAAAACTCCCACTTAATGGGTAAAGATTGAACGTTGAACAATCGAACGCTTAGAATGGAATCGAAAGAGGAGAAGGGCAAGAAAGCATGCACATCGACCATCAATCAATCAAATGTCAAGGAAGGGAATTCAAAAATCTTGAACACATTACAGACACGTCAGGTAGACAGGCAGGTAATACGAGTGGAAAGGGGTGAAGAACTTGAACGAAACGCTGATTGCAAATGTCAATTGAAAGCGAATGCGGATGGGAAAGGGGTTAAGGAAGGGGACACACTCAAGTGTCACGTACGTATTTAAAGTGTCAATCAAAATCGCAGCCTGGTAACCTTTGAAGATGCTGCTATGGTCACCCTAACGTTGCCAAATCTCGCCATGGTGCGAACATCCTCATTGATTCTTTGTGCCTTAAGCAAATTGCTGGGCTAACCAAAAGCTGATCAGCAATTTTAGAGACGCGCTGCAGAAGGAAGTGGCAAAGGACGAAGGGGCGGGGATATTCTGAAGCTGAAAGATGCTTTGTGGGCGTGGCAAGTGGTAGTGGCAGCGCCTGTGCAGGCGAGCGTCCTTATGTTTATGCGCGTTTATTTACGACTTAAAATTTGAATAATTTACGACGTCGAAGAATGTGCCCAGTTGGCGTGAGTGTGAAAGAAGGGCAGAGAGGAAAAATAGAAAGGGGAATAAAGGGAGGGAGAGAGAAATAGAGAGAGAAGGGAGTGTGTGCTTGTTTATGTGTGCGAAACAGCGAAAGGGATAGCGCTTAGTGAAACTGTAACGAGCCCAAAGCCAAAGCCAAAGCCATGAAAACACGACATGGAACATTGAATCTCTTTTTCCGTGCTAAGGCAATTGGCTTGCGCTCCGGGTCCGGGTCCGGGTCAGACTCCGGCTCCGGCTGTAGCTTTGGGTTTGCACATATTTGCGTGGGCAACGGGCACGCGCAGCGTGGTCAATGGCCAAAGGCGTGCAAAAGGCAACAACAGTGCAACAAAAACGGCAACCATCAACTGCAGCAGGCAGATTGAGAACAAGTAGAGGGCTAAGGGCGGTTGGGGGTGCACAGTGGGTGGCAGGCGGATGTGGCACTGGCAGCGCACATAAACGGAAACACAAAATGCCGCCATGAAACGGAAGTTAAATTATTGCAATTGTGTTGGCAGCGCTTTTCATAATTGTAAATTGTTGCCCCTTCTTGTAGTTGTTGTAGTTGCAATCGCAGCTGCACTCACTGCCAGAATCAATAAAGAACTCCGACTGGCGTCACTTATACGCCACCTATTGAGTGAAACTGTCGAATAACCACAAAGGGGAGTGGAGACATTCGACAGCAATAAAATCTTTTCGATTTCATTTGAAAACCAAACTTCGTAGAATTAAACATCTGTAAGAAGTTCATTAAATACATTTTCTAACAAAATAAATGCCAGAAATTATATTACTTATGAAATATGTAAACTTCTTCCTACTTCCCTTGACATTGACAGAAAGAAAACATGCAGAAAAGTATAACAGCCCAGCGATGAACTATTGAAAAATCTCTCTTATTATGTCGATTATAATTGTACATATTAACTTAGACCTAAATGGGAAAAGAAGACTCGTGACTGATTGAAGGAAGTCGTAGAGCACAGTGCTGCAAACAGTTATGCATCAATCACCTTGTTCTACTCACAAATACCTAATTATCCACGGGACCCTTGGTGCTCCATTGGTATGCGACGAGGCACATAAAGAAATGTTTACATGCAATTACTGTTTTAGTGTCACGCTGCCAACCTAAACGCCATTCGCAATTGTTTATTACTTGCGCAGAGCACGGCAGCAAGTACAGGTGTAGGAGGAGACGAAGCCGGAAGGCAGTGAGGAAGTAGAGGGAAGGCTGAAGGGGCTGAGCAGTGGTAGAGCTCTTCGGTTGGATTCCTAATTGCGATGCCTGCAATTTATCATCGGCCAGCAATTTCGAGCGTTATCTGCAACTAAAATTCTGCTGTCTCACATGTTTATAGTACGTTTACAGTGAGTTTATAGCAAGTCGTATTGGAGTAGTAGCAGTAGTGCAACATTAAACAGAGCCAACTGCACTTTTCCGTCCGAGCAGGGCTACTAAGTGCTTGCTAATTGAATTGCACGATGCGAGTGCGTTATAATCTCACAAATGGCGAATTGTATTTCAATCAGCGCAGTTGGGGAGTTTCTCAAGAACTCTTGACAAGAACTGAAGGCAGAAATGAATCTAATTTATTTGGAGATTATTTAATAAATATTAAATGTCTTTAAGATCATTAAATAATTATTAACCTTCATTTATGTAACTAACTTTAGATTCATTGTAATGTATTTCCACCTTCAGTTTCGTAAGGCATTTTTTAATTTATTTTTTTGATAATTAGCTGGCTTTAAATTCATTTTTGTCCATTTTGAAGGCCGTTAAGGTTGCGCATCTGTTGGCCAACTATGGCAGCACAAGGATATATAGTATATAAGCCGTGTATAAAGCTTCTGTGCCGGCGAATTCGGACAGATTTATGGCAGGGACATTAAATGGCATTACACGACAGCCGCGCGAAGGATGTTCCTTTTCCGCTTCGCATTCCACACTGCCCTCCCCTTGCCCTACCACACCGCCGTTGCCTGCACTTTGCTACTTGGGCGCTTAATTAAGAGTTCCATTTGGAGCTGTGCACGTGGCTGCAGTTCTGCCTGTGCTCGGTCCTCTCTCCCCTGTCCTCGGTCTGCGGCTGCAGCTGTATTTGCGATAATAAAAACACATGTTGACAGCCGCCTCCAGTGATAGCTGTCGCCCCTCCTCATCCGCCTTCATCTCTATGTATGTGGGAGTGTACTGGGGGCGTGGCTGCCAGGTCTGTGGGTTGTTTACCAACGAGTTTTTAGTGCCGTTTAAGCCATTTGCACATTTTCGTTTATGGCCATCGCCATTTCGCTGCTGTCTTGCTGTCAACATATCCTGGCTATGCCTGTGCTCCTCCTGGCGCTGCTCCGAGCGTGCCTATTAGTCCTGGCCTGGCTCGAGTAGTTGATGCTCTTTTGTTTGCTCAAATTGGAATGTCATAAAAGTGTGTTTGCTTATTTAAAAAATCGTAAAAGAGCGCAGCGAAGAAGAGAAAGAGATCGAGTCTTGACAGGCACGAACAAACAAGGCGTAGCATGCCAACTGTTATAGTTGTTGTTTTTTTCAGCCTGGTGGGCCTTGTCTTGCCTGGCCTAGGACTTCTTCTTCTCGTCCTCGCTTTTGGCCTCGCCTTGGCTTTACGAGCTCACTTCTTTGGCGCCCTTTCGTTGCTGCTCGCTGTCTGCTGCGACTTCCGTTTCCGGTTGCATGCCCTGCCATTGTTTCATTTCGATTGTGCTTTTTTATTACCCTCATGCACATGTGTCTTAAATTTGTTGCACCATCCTCCCCTCACTCCTGCCTGTTTCGTACTCTCTTGCCCTAAACTTGGCCCCTGAACTTAGACAATCGCAAAGCAATTGAAATCAACTTGTTATTAAGCTGTTTATTGCAGTTTATAATGAGCACCTAAAGGAAGCTTTAAAGCTTTTGGAACTGTTAATTCTTTATATATAATCAACTCCAGCTCGAGCGCATCGATAAGTCGAACAGGTTCGATTGGTTCCCTTTCAATCATTAAGTTCGTTCGGTTCGATTTCTGATATGCAGCATTTTTGCTTGTTTGGCATTCGACCTTTCGACCTTTTTTTACCTCAGTTAGCCGGAAAGTTTGTTTGTTTCCTGTCAACACGCAAACGCAACGAACTGCAAATATAAACCGTAAATTGAGTTCTTCGAGCCATCGAAGTCTTTATTCGAATTCTTTAAGATAACGTCATGGGGCTCACAATGGGCTAAAAGTTTTACAGTTTTGCCATAAATTTATATTCTGTTTACGCTCATTAACTCATTAGGGGGTGCACGAATGTTTCAATTCTGTGAATATCTTGGAACTCGGCTGCGTCCTTGACACGGACTTCCACTTTGAACGTGAATCGGAGCTGAAAAGGGAGCAATGACTGTAATTTGATTTAATCAGTGGCGCGTGGGGCAAGGCCGAGAGTCGCAATGAATAATTCATTATTCATTTAAAAGTGAAGCGGAAGGATTTAGATTGCTTTGACAATGCCAGGACTAGAGTCGCCCTCGGCTGAAGTTCAGTTGAACAAAAGTGGTTTAGAGTTAATTAAATTCATTGATTTTCACAAATTAAAATAATTAAATCCCAAGCAATTCATTCACATACAACACGAATTGATTTAAATTATTTATGAAGTTAGTACTTTGTAATTGGCCAAGCATAAAGCAAGAGAATTCATTTTATTTCACACAACAATAAGAGTTTACCCCATTCTCGAATATGAACAATGGCACATGGAATTGTGTGAAATGGAATTAAGAGTTTGTATAAAATCAATTTATGAAAGTCTCTTCAGGAACTCTTCGACCATCGAGATGCGAATGCATCCGGGAAGCCGAGCCGAGAGGGGAGGGATATTCAACACGCGGCACCGCAACCGAGCACAACACGTCCATAAAGAACTTAATTAACTTTTTCTGCTCTTCTTCAGTGGACCCAAACAGAAGGACGAACGAGCGAAACGAGACGAGACGAGACGAACGCACGTTGCGATGCGTCGGATCGTAAAAAATATCCAGCAACATTTAACTGTCACAGTGTGTGCCTGTTTTACGCTTCAACACACACATAAACAAACCACGCGGTGACTTTTGTAAAATATCCTCAATATTGTGACTGGAATACGGAGAGAGAGAGAGAGAGAGAGAACAAAGACAGAGGGGGAATGGAGACACGTAGCATCTGCGACAGAATTTAAATGAATCATCTAGAGTCCTGTTTATCATGTAAGGACAGTGTCTGCAAACGCACTGCAAGAATGCATAATTCTTAACCAAACTCACTTCTATAATTCATTTCTTTCAGATTTTACAGCCTATAGATAGCTATCTTTATAAAATCGTAACCTGAACGGAAGATTCTTTTCTATTTAGCCGTAAATTAGCCAACAATGGATACTGATACGATCTCCTTTTCATTTCCTTTTATACGCCTCAAGGTTTGGCAAGTTTTAACTTATTAGTCACTATGATTTTATATACAATTATTAACTTCGTGTCAACCGAACATTTATGTAACAGGCAGAACGAGGCGTGGCAGATCCAACAAACTACAAGTAACGTTTATAAATCAGCATCAACTGCAGAGTCGATATAGCCATGTCTGTACAATAAGACCTACGGCTCCAAATTTTGGTGTCATTATGTGTTATTATTGCAAGCAAGTTTATTTTTTTTCCGCACCCGTTAATCAATAAAAACCGAGTACTGAATGTAATTTTAATGCTAGACAGTTCATTTAAAACAGAAATAACAAAAACTACGAACCCACAAATGATTTCTTAAAATTTGGTTATGATCTGTTAATTAACATAAAAGATATAAGATAATTAGATTGTACTGATTTCGAAGTCGCTCCCTAAAAGTATGCAACACTAAGAGAAGTTATGTATTTTTAAGAAATTTTCGTTGACACTCCTCATTTTAATACTTAGAGGCCAAACCGCATTAATGAAAATGCGATTAACTACTGCGTTTTGAACATACCTTGCCTGTAAGTACTTACTTACCATACTGCCCAAGTCTGTGCACATATCCGTTTAATCCCCGCAATATTTGAGAATATTCGCTGGCATATTTGCACAGTCAATTCGATCCTGTATAAATATGTTAAATGCGCACACACAACTATGATAAATAAACCACATCAACAAACAAATGGCGGTAAACGTTTTGCCATTCAGCGCAAATCGCGTGTAATTAATCATTCAGATGTGGCCCCTAACAAAAAATGATATCGCCAACTGGGCCGAGTTTGACCATTGGCATTGTTTGTTTTTTGCCCCGTTTTTTCGCTGCAGGTTTAGGGTTCAACAAATTGCTATAAATAACAAAATATTGTTCCACCCAGAGAGATTGGAAGGGGCTGGAAAGTACACCCTGTAGTCTGTGCTTTGGCCAGGGTATGCTCAGTTTATAGCCAGAATTCACTAAGGTTATCTTTTATTGCCCTGCCAGATATTCAGAAATAATCATTGGGTATTCCCCAGCCGATCATAATATATTAAGGGCACCACTTGTTATTTCAATGGAGCAGCGCCATTCCGGCGCCCAGCTGCGAATGAACCGTGGTTTTTGGCAAGGATTCAGATGCGGATTCGAATTTTGAGTTTGGGTTGAGCTGCGGACGCAGATGAGAATGCAGAATCATCTGGCGGTTAGACGACTGGACAAGTGCAGACGTTCACACGCCCGGGCAGGGCTTGGAAATGACGTGAATGCTGAATGCCGCATGCCGCATGCCGCATGGGGATAAGGGAATGCCGACAGAAGGGGGTAGAGGGGAGAAGAGCAACAGCCCGAACAACATTCCATCAGCTGCAGAACGGACCATAGAAATGCAAATGGAGGTGATAGGGAGAGCAAAGGGGGGGGGGGGCTTGCATTAATGCAGAAACAGAAGATGGAGCCGACGCATTCTTCTTCTCCTTGGCCTTCACGTTGTCGTTACCCTCCTGACCCCACGAACCAGAGAGCAAAGCCAAGCTCTTCGATTGAAGAACTTCGACCTGCATGAACTTCAGCAGCCCAACGAAGCGTAAACCAACAAAAGGTAAGAAAACCCATCGACAGGAAGGGAGTAGTCGGGAGTAGAATGTGGAAATTGGTGCGCAGTCAGAAAAAAGAAAATGGAATAATATGCAAATATTGAACAAGACAATCAAATATGCAACAGTAATTTTTTGTATCAACTGCCAGGCAGCTTCATGGGCCAGCAATATACGATATACGAGTATACATATATAGTACGTTGCTTGATGAGTCCGGCATAAAAAAGTGAACGAGGGGATCCAATATGTTTTCTAGCGGTGTCTTTCAGTACTTTTGAGCTAGCTAATGTGGCTTTAATTTATAATTTTACCACTTAATTTAAGTCTTTTTTTCGCCCTTCGCAAATCCAATTCCCATTTATAAGTCGCTGTAATTGCAAACCATCAAAGCACCAAAGGGTCTTTTCATGCTGATGCCACGCATTGAAAAGCGACAAAGGCGGTGACGACGACGGCGATGATGACGATGTCGATTCGGTGCCGTGCCAAGGGAAAAGGAAAGTTATCTCTGAATAGGCGCATATTGCGAATCATACTCATGAATATCCACAAGCGCACTTTCAATGCACCTTCAACTCAATGGATTTCAATGACGCTGCAGAACCCTATGAAGATGTAATTCACTTTTATGAGGCTGCTCTCTGAGCTATTGAGTGGAACGGCCTTCGCAGAACCACAGGCTCACACACTTGAGCACACAATTTGTAAATAATTCTGTGCGTTTTTATTGTTCCTACCTCGTTCGCAGTGCGAAGCAGCAGATCTCGGAAGACATACAACCTCTGATGCGCAGTTAAATGCTGTATAAAGTAGTACATATAGTACATACATATATTCATTTCACCCAGATGTTTGCAATGCACTGAGGAAGACATCTCCAACCTAGTTATACCCTTGCAGATATATTCAGAATCAGCAATGTCTGTCCGTCTGTCCGTCTGTTGCAACACAAACTATTATCTCAGTTTCAGAATTATCTTGATGAAACGTGACACAGGTGCTTTATTTTCCTGCATGCTATAAATAAATCGGAATAAGCTGGATCAGATGGATATATTGTATAAAGGCCAGTATCGTTGAGTTTTCAGTACCAATTAAATACAGAACCTAAGTATTATTTTTAATTTCAGCAAAGGTGGCTACCATATGAAATAGGAACAATCTGAATATGCCTGTACAATTGTCAATCTCATTATAAAATGTTGGCTATAATCAAAGAACTTTGTTAACAAATATTGTTTAATAAATCTCACATTAATTCTTGACTTGTACAACATTTTATTGTTATTTATAGTGATTAATAAACTAAGGAGTTCGAGTTTGAGCTCAAATTAAGAAACCATACATCGTATCATACTTAAAGCTCGCAAAGCTCTTAACTTTTGGGACAATTTTTCAAAGACTTTGTCAGTTACCTGTAACATACTTTGTTGGGCTTACGAGTACGTGAGAGGGCTGCAAATAGCATGCGAGCAAGCAGGAGAGAGAAAGAAAATGAAAAGATTGCACGATAAAGCAAAATATGGTACTAAAGCATAAAACGGAGCAGAGAACATTAAGAAGTTTGCACTTCTGTCTGCTGCCACTAAATCTGAGAGTACGAAGGAGACGGCGGGAACAAGAAGACGAAGGGGGTTTTAAGTGCAGTTATTGATAGGTGCGTAGCCTGACAATAAATATTTGAGTAGCAGCTCAGCTGTTGGGTAAACACAATCAAGTCAGATAAGAAGTGTGAGACAAACAAGACAGAAAGATTACCTTCGACACGCTGACTTTTTTATGCCCTTGAAAGTTTGAGGTCAATCTGCACCGATTGTTCTTATATAAGTTTTATACGCGTAATAGCACAGAATAGTTATCTGAATTGATTAAATGGAAAATGTATACAAAGTAACTTTAATTGGTACTGTAAGTTGAGTTAGTTCCGAAGATTTAATATATAAAAGATTTAATATATACATGTGTACATAGCTAGTTTGGTTGCAATATCTTGAAAACTTACACAAATCGGGCATAGGTTCCTTTGCAGCTTTTCTATGTACATAATGGTCTGATCCAGCATAAAACATAACAGATTATGTTTCAGCAAGATATCTCTAAAATGACTGACTAATTTACGTTGCATAGATGGACAGACGAACAGACAAGTTCGACTCGTTTGACAATGCTGATTGTAATTTAAACCCTTTATAAGGTCGGACAGGTTTTCAAAGATGTGTTACAAACTTCTGTCCAAAATTGATGTACCCTCTCTCTGCAAAGATATAAACGAAAAAACAAAAACTAGAGCAACAGTCAAGGGGCTTGCGACAGTGGAAAAGCTTTCGACCTTATATGTACACTTCACCTGCGTAGAGAATAAACGCACCTTCATGCGCTTATTAAACGGACAGACATGGCTCAATCGACTTGTCTAGTGATCCTGAGCAAGAATACATATACTTTCTGTTACATATACACAAACTTAATACGAGTATGCCCTCTTTTCACCAAAGATCGAAGTGAATTAAAATTCTAATTTCAAAAGACTCTGTCATTGCAAAGTATTATATTTGCAGTAAGTATGTTAATACTATGTGTACATAGGAATGAATATAAGTATAAACGTGTATATACCCAGTCATACACATAAGGCATTTCTAGTACAATATATTTTATAAAGTCTAATAAAAGATGATAAATGTGATATTAATGCAGTTTGGTATCCCACATAATCAGTGTTAAGTGTTCAGTTGTTCAGATTTAAGAGCCCCATAAACCTCAGCTCAAGTGGAACGCCCAGGCCAGCCCAGCTGCCCTACACTGATGCTCCTTATGGCACACACTAAAAATTTATTTATGATTCCAGTACAACGATGAGGTGTGTATGTTTGAGGCCTCTCACTCCCAGCACGCTGAACAGTCTGGACATAATGGTCGTCAGTGCTAATGACTTGGTCACTTATTTGTTGTGTGAAAAATCACTGGCCCGACCACGCCCACAGACATTTGTCTTAAACAGCGAGGGGGCCCTGTTGACATGTCATTTGTCATATTCACACGCCAGCGAGAGAAGCTTTTTCGCTGGCACTGTGCGTTAATTTGCATTTTGCAGGTGGAATGGTCCATAAAGCGAAAAGAATCCCTCCAGGAGACTGCGGGAGAAAAGCACAACAAGCCGAGCCAAGTCTAGTAACTCCAACTACAGAGATCTAAAAAAATAAATATGTCAAACGTACGTAAACAAATTTCGATGTCAATCTATAAATAGAACAAAATTTGAAAATGAAAGCAATACGAGCTCTCCGGTTTAATAAAAGAGCCACGGCCGGGGCGCAACTGCTACGTCAATACTGCAAGGGCTGCGAAGAGTCTAAGAAGTGCTCAGAGAGTCGAGCAAAGAGCGTGTGCGGAGGCAACGACAACGACAATGACAAGGAGAAGAACGAAAAGCCTCAAGATGAGGCTGGTGCTGAGAAAGATTGCAATGAGTCGAAAAAACCGAAAGATTGCGGGGAGAGGAAGAAGGTAACACTAATCACGGGCGATGGTGTGGGCTGTGAGTTGATAAACTCTCTGAAGACCGTCTGCCAGGCGGCCGATGTGCCCATCGATTGGGAGGAGGTGCCGGAAATCAAGGTTGCGGGTACCGAGAAGGTGTCGCAAGAGCTAATCCAGTCCCTTAAGCGAAACAAGGTGGGCATCAAGGGACCCGTCTGCAGCCACTTTTGGATAAAAGACCTACGCAAGAATTTCGAGCTGTTCGCCTACGTTGCAGTCTGCCGCCACATGGAGGGTCAGGACAGTCCCTATGGAAAGCTGAACTGTGTCATCATTCGCGATATGATGGAGGGCGAATACTCGGGCATCGAGCACAGCGTCGTGCCGGGAGTGTTGCAGTCCATCAAGGTGAGCACCGCTTCAGGTTCCAAGCGCCTCGCGAAATACGTGTTTCAATACTGCAAGGAGTTCGATCGCAAGAAGGTCACTGTTGCGCACAAAGCAAACATCATGCGGATGACAGACGGCACCTTTCTCAAGTTCATGAGATTGGAGGCCGCAAAGAACGGGAAGCAATGTAAGTTCATAGAGCGTTATATGGACACGGCTTGCTGGAATCTTGTCTTGAAGCCCGAGGACAATGACGTACTTGTCTCATCGAGCATGTACGGCGACGTTTTGGTCATGATGGCTTCTAGCATTACGGGCAGCCAGGCCATGTGCCCTGGTTATGCCTACAGCCCCAATGGATACCTCTTCGACACGCTCTGTACTGTGCGCGAAGACATTGCCAACAAGGACAAGATCAATCCCACTGGCATGCTCTTCTCTGGCGTCCTCATGTTACGCCGTCTATGTCTCAACGAGCACGCCATGAAAATCTCGTGTGCGATAAAAAGTGTTTATAAGGATACCGATTGTCGCACCGAGGATATCGGAGGCAGCGCCAAGTGTTCAGAGTTCACCGAAGCCGTCTGCGACAAGATTAAAAATAATCCGCAAACGGAATGCTAATAATAACAGCAAAGGAGCAAAGTCAAGTGTCTCTGAAATTTCGCTTTTAGTCCACCAAATTAAAACAAAAAGAAATATATATAAGAAATATATACACATTACGGGTTTCCTGTGCTCTTATCACCGAACTAAAAAAGCGAAAAATATTCCTGTGTAGCATGGCATATGTCTTAACCGATTGCTCCTTTTCCAATTATATGCCAATTTCCTGCTCGATAAATCGTATTAGTTTTAATCATAATTTAAGTCTGATTATTTCTATAATACATATATATACTACAATGTTCCTATTTTAATATGGCACTTGACTAATAAAATGCATACAAAGAATTTAAATATTCTTTGATCCATGTGTTCCGCTCTTTTTTCCGAGATGATCAAGTAAGACTCCGTTGTTTACAAAAGAATTCTGAGGCCTTGTCTCTCTCTTTGACAAATATAAGCAAATAACTCTTTACTCAATTGTTGGGTTACACTTTGCCATGCTGAACGCGAACTGTTATAAAAACTAGTAGAAAACCTAAATTCGAGCGCGATCAAAACGATTTCTTCAATATAAAACATTAATGTTTTGCATATTTTGTGTTGCATACTTTCAGGGAGGGGCTTCGAAATCAGTTCATATCTAGAATTTCTATAATAACTAATTATCCGATATATAAGATGTATAGTATAGCTTATACGTTGGGACCACTGGACGGAATTATAAAGAAGACAATACCGAATAATAAACAATGCAATTTATTTATTTACTTGCAAGTAATTTATTTACACTTATTTTCGATAGTTGCAAAAACTTATGCCTTAGAAAAGAGTGAACAACTTGTGTATAGATTACCGTTAACTTGTCTGTAGCTGCACAGGAAAATGATTCATATTAGATTCATTCTACAGGTAGCCGAACAAAAGTTATCCTCCTTTGTGTCTGTCATCAAGAGTTCTTTGGGACTTGAGTTTGTTAAAAACTAACTTACATAACGGAAGTTTTTTAAGCTGTTCCCAGTTTTCGAGTAAATATTGTTTATTGTTTACGGAAAGAGTTTGACGACGAACAACAGTGGAAACTTACGCTGTAATTGGCTTTTAATAATATGATTATTGGCAGGGAGCCTGGAGACCTGTCGAAACTGTCGACCGGGCCAATAGGTCACGTATTGGGCCGCTGGCGAAGTAAGCCGAGTTTGCCGTGAAGCATGCGATAAGAAAAATCTGACTGTCGACAAGACAGGGCAGAACGGACACGACAGTAAGTTGCCGTTGCATAAAAACTTGTTAAAATTTAATAATTTATGTCCCTAGCTTGTCCTGGCTTGGTCGGGCGTTGTCTGGGCCGGTCTGGCCCAACCTGGCTCCAAGCAAGAGCCCCGAGAGTCGGCCAAGTAATAAACGTCAGTTTTTGTGGCCTGCTGGCAGCATAAAATTGCCCAAGTTTGTCAGGCCGCAGAGTGGACTGACAGGAGTAGAGTTCGGAAAGGATCTCAAGGCAGGATCCTTGGCCAACCAATTTGGCGGGCCCGACTAGATTGCAAGCACTTTCTGTTGCCTCAGTCAGCCCCTTTCTGGATTGCATCGTCTTGTTTATGCAACTAACTAATATGCAGTTGTAATTAAATTTCCAGTTTGCTTGCTACACACACTTTGCTGATAAATGTGCGAGATACGAAGGGAGGTCTATTTACCTGTCACCTGTGCTGCAAACTGACCTCGGTCTGACACTTTCCAAACTTTACTCTGCAAGTTTCGCGATGACTACGTGAGCGCCATGCTGAATCTATTGTCGGAGTCCATTTTCGTTGAAGAGGGAGTCTACTTGGAAGTTACTGCTGAAACAGTAGATCAAAATTACTTATAACAGCTAGACATTAAAGGTAAACGGGTATAATATAATAGTAATGTTTTTCTTTCAATTATCAAGCGCAGGGAATAAAGGAACCCGTTTCTTTAAAAACTATTGATTAAAATTAAGTAAAATCTCACATAAATTCACACTCTTATAAAAAACTTTAAGCATGAACTT
The DNA here is from genome assembly GCA_018903715.1 of Zaprionus davidi. Taxonomy (NCBI): domain Eukaryota; kingdom Metazoa; phylum Arthropoda; class Insecta; order Diptera; family Drosophilidae; genus Zaprionus; species Zaprionus davidi. The sequence goes on along the minus strand of JAEIGL010000004.1, from coordinate 11,861,713 downwards.
ATTAAACCTTTTGACTATTGAACATTTTCAAAGAGGACATACGTACTTTGTGCAAATGTATGTAACAAGCAGAAGGAGGCGTGGCAGACCCCACAAAGTATAAATATTCTTTCTAAGGATCACTAGCAGAGTCGATTGAACCATGTCTGTCTGTATATCTATTCGTCTGTCTGCCTTTTTGAATGTCAGCATCTTAGCTATAAAAATGCTAGAGACACCAAATTTGACATGAAGGTTTCTTTAAGGTTTCTAAGCGAAAGGTTCGTCTGTTTTTTCTTCAGTGTTCGTCAAAGTATCTTTAAAAAAGAGTAAGCCGAGAGTGAACAGTGGACTGAGTTCCTTATCGACTCGACTGGCCATCGTATACATAAATTTGCATAAGTTTATAATACCGTTGGATTTCTCACGGTTTCTGCAGAGTACAATAAATTAAAAACCGGTCGTAGGCCCGCAGCAGAGATTTTATTACATCTACTTAAGCAGTACACAGTCGCATAGTTTCTGTCGCCTTCAGCGAAATTTTTGCCCACCTCCATTGCTCCACACAACCACGGTCTCTGTTGTTCTACCCGTCTACAGGTGAAAAGCGCTAGCCGCAACAACAATAACAATAAAAATAATAATTAATAATTGAAATGCAACCTGGCCACGCAGGATTCTGGACCTGCTTCTCCGGCTGGCTGCCTCCGTGTCTGCAATGAACTCACAAGTTAATTACGGGCCATCAGGCCGCTTACCAAATTAAACCGCATTAAAGCGAGTTCAAGTAATCCGCAATCTGGGGAAAATCTGAAACAGAACTCTGGCGCTTTGTTTCCATAATTACAATGTTATGGTCCTTAACGAGCCGCTCTTCGCTTCCGTGGGCATAAATTATTTATATCGCTGCCATCTTTACGATGCCATCTCCCTGTAGTTGTTGTTGTTGGTTGCTGCAGCTGTCTTTGCATACTCCACACTCCACATATGTACGCTTGTAGACGTAGTATGTAAATCAGAGCCAAAATAAATGCAAAACATTCTCAAACGTGTCTGACATGCCAAGTGACAATCGTTTAGAGAGCTCGACAACTCGACAATTGATGTATCCACTTGAAGGGCTTAGCGCAAGATAAATGGCAGGAGAGCGGACTGGGGAGTGCGAGTATAACCTCAATGTGAGTAAATAAATCTGTATAGCCTCGAGATAATAAGTAAGCTGCACGATCTTAAGGAAGTCTCAATGAGTAGGAAATGCTTGTTCCTCTCGAAGGCGTTTTACGGTAGCCTAACAATTTATATTGTATATCACTTCAATTTCGATAAGATTTCGAGGAGGTATTGTCAAAATCAATTGTTGGTATACATTATAAGTACTTAGTAAATTTAGGGTATTGAAAACTGCCTCTGCATACGCATTACTTGACACGATTTTTACAAACTGTACATCTACCGATGTTAACTTTAACATAATGTTAATGTTTACATCGATATAACATATCGAAAAATTTTAACTTTTAATAAACAATTTTCTTTATACCTCGCACTCTGTATGGACTGTCGTTGTATATTTCCTATATATATCGTAATATATCTTCTATATACCAATACACAGCGTCATATATCGTCATATACATTTTAAATAATGTCATTAATACTCGTATATCTTCTATGTTATACGTCGTCATATATATTCCATGTATCGTCAAATATCTTCTATATATGGTATTATTTCATCATATATCTTGTATATATCATCGTATATCTTTAAACAGCGCAATATAATTTCTATATATAGGCATATATTTTTTTCTTTAAATACCGTGATATATCGTCAAATTTATTCATTTATCTTACATAAATCGTATTATAGATATATTTTATTTAACGTCATTTATCTTCATTACACCGTCATATATTTTGTATATATCGACATATACATTATATATTAAATTATTTATTTATGTAAAATATCTTCCATTTTAACCCAACAATGCTAACTACGACCAATAAGCATCTGCGATATGAATATATTTCCCTCAGCTCAGCTCGGATTTGACCGAGTCGGTCAGCTACTTATCAGTTATGAAAACGGTTTTTCTGCCACACTGTGTAAAAAGGGAAATTTCTTTAGTTCTTACTATGCAAATTGCTAATTGTACTCATCAACGGAGCGTTCCGCGCGCTCCTCCTAATGAGAAATGCAAAACACTCGCAATTTATACAATGTTCAATGGTAAAAGGCAGAGCGAAGAGCAGAAATGACAAGGACAAGGTGCGGCAGAGACGAGAAAGACGAGGCCAACAGGACGTGGAGCTAGAATAAAGCGTTGACTCGCGCTTCGACTCGGGCTCTTACTCGTTATAGCTACTACTATATAGAAACTTAAGTGGCCAGAAATGCGCACGCACTGAGGCGTACAAATTGTTTGGGGACCTGCAAGATGAAAGATGGTATAAGAAGAGGCCCGGACAGACTCGCCCGGCAAGTGGGCAACCTTCAGCGTGGACTTAAACAAAAGTTCCCAGACGTATTTTTTATTTTCATTTGCACTACATGCCAACATTATGCAAAAAGGAAAAAAAGAGGGCCAAAATATAAAGAACTTAATAGGCAGAGCGGGGTACATGCAACGGGGTAGGAGGCGTGGCTGTCGAGCCACAGCGTGCACAAAATGGCCAGTGAATGTGGCGGATGCCATTGCAAGTGCTATAAGTCGGTGTGAAGTATTTGCATGAGAATGCAGAATGCAGAAGGCAGAAGGCAGAACTTATAATTCGCAGAAAAGGTGCCAGAAGAAAACGAAAAGTAAATAAAAATATAAAATGAACAAAAGCTACCCCCCTTCATCTTCTATATATTCCATTGTGGGAAACTGGATGTGCAAATAATTTGTTTATCTAGAAGTTATTATAATAAGTTTGTTCATAAATGGAAAATTCCATGCAAATTCGACATATTTCAAAATATTCAGTTAATTTGTGCAAATTTGTAAGAAGCTTTAAGTAATTTTCTTATATATCCCAGTTTAATTTTCGTAAATTCAAGACAATTGCCTTGCAATAGAATAAGGACTGCAACCTCCGTCTTCATTATTCTACCGTCAACTGAGAATTTGATTGGGACGGCAAGCGTTGCTCGGCGATGGTTCGTATAACAGTTTCGCACAGAAAACACGATGGCAAATGGAACAGAAAACTGGGCGAACATGCGATGCGATGATGGGCGGCGATGCTGGGAGCTGACTGTCTGTTCCAGGACACAGAGGACACGACAAGCAATTTAACATAAATTTACACAATTTAAACAGAGTTCATTTGCATATTTTATGCATTTCGTGCAGAGAGTGTGGACAGACTGAATGGGACGAAGAACGATTGGGGGAGGTGGCACAAACTGCTGAAGAAGACAAGCCTGGCGCAATTAAGGATATCAACTTCTGTATACCATACATCGAATCGCAAATGAAACTCGGCAAATGTTCGATAGTCTGACATATGGCAAATATAATGGGCAAGGAAATTATAATAAGCGATGCGGTACAAAGTTAGAGTGCAGAGAACAACTGAGTGGGTGTCCGAATAATTTATAATTATGAGTCGATCAGGATAATTAATATTTAAATAGATGTAGATATGAATGAATTTAATGAAATGTAATAGTAGCTAAACTAAAACTAAAAGGGAATTAATAAAACGGTTCAATAATTGGGTAATTATATATAAAACGATAACGAAGGCAACCTTCGATATGCCGAAGGTTTTATACCCTTGCAGGTTCTAAAATTATCCAATCAATTTTATGCTAATGATATATAACTATGCATAATAATTTACCTCACTCCGATTGGCAATGAAAAGTTCAGTTCAAAATCAGTACTGGTCTCCATGCAAAACCCTTCATTTCTGCCGATTGTTCCTAGGACAGCTATAATGATGAAATGAATTTTAATAGGCATATTATATATGTATATATAAAAAGTTCGATGTAGTATGTTTGGTTACAATATCTTGCCAAATGACAAAAATTTGAATTTAGTTTGTATGGTAGCTATACGATATATCGATCCGATCCGGATCATTCCGACTTTTATACAGCGTGCAGCAATAAAAAGCATATATGACAAGTTTTATCAAAATAGCTTGAAAGCATATATGACAAGTTTTATCAAGATAGCTTTAAAACAATATAAAATATAATATTATTGTACATATACATACATCATGATAAGCTTGCTGAAAATTTAATTGACATATCATTTATTCTAACCATACCACTTGCTGACTGGATTCAAGCAGTTTATAGGAAGCAAGAATAAAGATCGTGATTTTGCTTGGCCACAATACGGAAATTGAACATCCGATGCAAAGAATAAAGTACACTGAAAGAGGCAGACGGTCAGTCGGTCAGAAAAATGCATGAAAACTGAAAAGCCCAAGTACAAACTGCAAAATTGAGCTGAGCTGAACTTATATCGCTTTAACTAGGTTGAACTAACTAAACTGAAGAATGGAAACGTAAACTGAAAGTTACATAAAGTGCAGAGTGTTACACACACCCACAGACATTCAGTGATATGCCAATGATTCCCGTCTTGCCTTGCTGGAGAATCAGAGAGACCGAATCAGTGTGTAGGAAAGGAAACGAATGGTCAAAAGAATGAATGTGCAAACGAATGAATGGCGAATTGTGGCCACCAAATGTTGGAACTGCAACTGCCTGCACAGGGCGATTACTCGTACAACAACAATTAGGAGCAGAGCAAGGAGCGGAAGCAGACAAAGGATAAGCGAAATAATGTGACAGGGCTAAATGCCGTAGCTGACACAGCCCCAACTCCGCTGTCGACTACTGCTGGGTCACCTGCTCCGACTCTGACTCCTGCCCCGGCACCTACTTCGAATCTTGCTCCTATTTGCCGCCGTCTTGGCGAGAGCCATTCAAGATTCGAGAATACCCGAAGCATGGCTAAACTTTTGTGACTTTTAATTGCCTTAAAATACATTTGCTAAAATTGCTGGCAACAAAAGCAAACTTAAGGTTGAACAAACTGATAATACTCAGCTAAGGTGAAAGGAAGCTGTAAGTAAATAGATGACTCGGCAATTAACTATGATAAAGATTAAATATTTTAAGTCAAATCCTTCTGCCAGCAACACAGTTTCAATTGAGTTGCAGCGCGTAAATGTAATCAACATGCTTCAATCGATTTTTAAACATCTATTAAGCTACACAGACACATGCATTCATATGTACGTGCCCCATTGCAATGGGAACTACATGGATTACATTGCTTAACTGCCTGAACTTGCCATAAATGTTGGTTTTGCATTGTACTGCTTTGTTATTTTATGCATTTGCAGAGGGTGTATAAGTTTCTGGCTGCAAGTTTGCAAGGCATAACTCACTTTTCTCAATTTATTAAAATATATACATATTTTATTTTCAGTCTTTTGCTTATATGCAACTCCATTTGATTCCTTCCTTCAATACAAAACCTTTTTTTATTTTCTTTAATATTAACAATCTGTCTTGGGACAATTCAAAACATATTTTACTTTGTTTTTCTTAGCCATTTGTTTATCTATTGCAAAAATTCTAGTGTTAAAGATTTAAAAAAGCTGAAATTGCCCGATACATTATATAGTTACTCATATTAAAGGAACTATACAGCTAATTTTATTACTTTCTTTTTCCAATTTAATCATCATCAAATAAATTATACTTTAACTATAACTCACAAATTTATATTGATATATATATTAAATATATATATATTAAATATATATATATATATATATATATATATATATATATATATATTGACCAATATCAAATGAATTTGCCATAGATATGGTATTCATCTTAATTTTTTAGCATCTTTCGAAATGAATCTCAACCCAACTTATCAATATGCATTTCATTAATATATTCTGTTTTAATTTCTGTATTTATTTCACAGGAACTTCAATCCAATATCAAGATTTTTATATTAAATATGGGAACTAAAATGGTTTTATCATAACCGAAAGTATCTGTATAAACCAATTCTTAAAACTTAATATAGTATTCTATATTATTATCATATGTCATAAATGGCTAAGGTATTAAGCCTTTGGAATGTAGAATCAATGTAGAATTTAAATGAAGTTTGCAATGCCCTTTCCTCAGCAGTCGAGCATACCCAACGCCCACTGTGCAGGTCAGTTCAGGCGACCGACCATAAACGCCGACACGCAATTGTACTTAGTTTTCGGGATCCTTTTGTTATATGATTTACGCGCTACTATATTTGAATTATTATTGTTAAATATGAATATTTATTGCACTTTGCATCTCGCTCGGGGAGTCTTTGGAACTGCTAAATGGCATAGAAGCAGCATTTTATGGCGAATCTGAGGTGGAAACTGAGAGTGAGAGAAGGAGAGAGGGAGAGGGGGAGAGAAAGAGATGAAGACATCAATGTGGTTAGAGTGAGCACAAAGCAATGTTGCAATGTTTAAAATGATGAAATTTTGATGCAACTCGAGCAAATGTAATTGCCACAAAACTTTGCAAACAGTCCAAATTATAATGAAGAACTTTCTCAGTCGTTTCTTTCACAGCAAAGCAAGTGCATTTTAATTGAAACTCTAAAACGAGGAGGAGCGAAAGAGAGAGCAACATGGAAGCAAGCTCGAGTCGCCTAACAATGCAATTAGTTAGCAAGCATAACGCAATTAGATTTTGTTTCGTCTCGTCTCGCTTGAGGCGCAATAAATAAATATTTTGTTGCTAAATAAAAATAGGAAAACAGAAGGCGGACGACAGACAGCAGACAGCAGAAGAGAGAGAGCAGAAGGCAACAAAACGGAAAACAGAAAACAAGAAAAACTAAAATACGAAAATACAATAAAATATATAATATGCCCCAAAAGCTGGAAGCAGAGCAAAAGGCAAACACGAATGAATAATTTATTGCCAACACATGCAACATAAGTCGACAGACCAGTGGACGGCACTGGACTCCAGCTCCAGCTCCTGCTCCAGTTCCAGTTTGACTCCTGCTTCGGGGCAGACTCCAACCCCCAGTGCGACTCCTGTGTGTCCCACATTTATGCACATAAATTGTAACGGCTTTTGGCCCTACCTTATGCAGATTTGTTTAACTTCAAAAGAAATAACAAACTGAGCAGCACTGCTCACAGTTGTTGCCTCCGTTATTGTTGTTCTTGCTGTTGTTGCTGTTGCTGCCATTGCAAATTTTGCTCGAGCATTAATCCACTAAACCGTAAACAAACGAGGGCAGTCAACAAAGGTCCAACATGTCGTATGAGCTATTAAGTGTGCCTTTGCCCTCCGTGAAAGTGTGTGTGTTTGTGTAAATATACATGTGTGTGTGTGCCGACGTCTAGTTGTAACTTTAACTCACCTCACCTGCCTGGGGTTGCATATATCGTATTCCAAGTTTTTTCCACTGTCGCAAGCAGTTTCCATTCTAATTGTGTCGCCTCTGAAATATGCATCGCAAGATTTATCGCCTCGAGTAGGGTATTCCAATTTTGAGGGATCCAGGCAGAAAGAAAAACAAAAAGAATATTTCTTGTACCAATAGATCAACTTGTTGAGCAGAGCAAGCGTCGCAAATCACTGACAAAATCTGTATTATTTATTTCACTAATTTTCAGCACCATATTTTTCTTCTTTCTTCTTTACCGCAGGTCTTTAGCAACAAATGCCTGAGAATCATCTGCGGGATACTCAAACAGTGTATTAAATGCAGAGCTGTCTCGTGTTACGATTGTGTCCCCTATAACACCTGCAAATTCAATGGTTAAAGTGGACGTGGATCAGGGCCGTAGCGACGTTCATGGGGCCCTTGTGCAAACTTTTCGGGATCCCTTTGTAATTACTTTGCTTTCAATATATAGTATCCCTATGACCACTAGATAGCTTGATAGCTGGTGAAATAAGTATTTACTAGGGGACTACCCCTACTTACTTTACAAACAATGTTTTTTATTATTTATTTTTTTTAATGAAATGTCCGCAAAAAGAGTCAATCGCCACCACATCGTTTACCAGTAAGCAGAGAATTGGGTACCCATTAATGGGCTAGAGAAAGGGGTACCTACAATAAGACTACTTTATAAGGTACCCATGGATAGGTAGATAAAATAGTAGCAATGACAAGAGTACTTATCTATGTACTCAAATATAGGTTTGCCACATCTGGCAACCCTAACTAATTATAACTTACTTTCTTCTCGATTTATTATTGGCAAAATTATCAATAGTTTATGAGAAATCTTTATTTCGGGCTATCTTTTTCTCAAAAGCAGAGGTCCATTGGTAGGCGGGGGCCCTTATGCATTCCCAAGAAAGCAGAGAGATTGGAAGACCAATGGCAACCTGGAGAAATCTACCCTACAAGAACTGTTCCAACTGAACACATCATGGCACACGGCTAAGCAGACAGCATAAAACAGAGTTGGATGGAGACACTAAGTTCTTAAGCGAAATAGTGAGGAGAAAAACAAATTTTCTGCTATTTATTTTATTTTTCATCGAGTCTAGTTTTATACATCTCTTCGTATTTCAATTCTTTAAAATTGTATCCACTTTTATTTTTGTTTGTTGCCAAATATTTAATTTCCGCCAGAAGTCCCAACTTAATAATTGCCAAGAGCAGCGTGTGTTGAACATTTTTTGCCCTTCATTCAAGAACTTGCTTCGCATTGAAATTTATTCATCTACATATTTAATCCCACAGATTTAATCCCCAGTATTACCATTGTTTTTTTTAGTGCCAGCAAAGCGGACTAAAACTTTGTTCGAATATAATTTAATATCTTTTCATATTGCTTGCTTTTCGCTCTCGTTGTGCTCTCGCTAATCTGGGCTGCAAAGAGCATACAGATATTCGTAGTCCGATTGAGTTTGGGTTTATGTTTTCAATTTCAACATGAGCTACATAGAACGAAAAGCTATTAACTGAACTCTGTAGCCAGGGGAGGGCAGTGAAACCGGAGGGGAGTGACACCATTTCCCACTTAAATTTGCGCAAATTTATACGAATTTGATTATTATTATGATGGCAATTTGCAAAATGTCATCTTTCAGGCAGAACAGAACATTGGAGGACGCTGCGAAGTGGGGAGAAACGGGGGGAAAACTTAAAAAATAGAAATAGAGTCGGACAAACGGAAATTTCTCATTGCGCAAAGTGGCCAGCAGTGGCAGAACAAACAGGGTGCTTGGACGAGTGGCAGCCAGTGCAGTGGCTTGTGCTTCAACATGGATACGTCACCCTGTGCTCGCCCGAGTCCTTGGCTTCAATTGTGCCGTCCACCTAACTGGAATTTATAGTCAAGCTGTACAAGCTGTGCGTCTTGTTGCCATTCGCTTATCGCGGTCGCCCATAATTATGACGCACTTTGTGGCAGTGCCACAGCGAACAGCCAACAGCAGGAGCTCTCTCCCCATCCTGGATGACGCGTCCCACGTCCGTCGTCCGACACATCCTGCTGCAGGATGTTCAATTTTCGCTTGCCTCTTATTTCGCCTTCGCCATTTTGATTTCCTTATTTGCCTTGTCGCGTTTTGCATTCATTTGCCTTTGCACTTTATCTGCCAACATTGCATTACTTTAAGTGGCATCTCCAGTGGCCACCCCCGGCCCCGCCCTAGCCCTGCTCCCTTTTTTGCGCCCGCACTTGCCGCACTCTTGACTATTGCCGCACCAGCAACGGCTCGGCAAAATTATCTGCTGGGGAAAATCAAAAGTTTTGCGCTTCTATGTGGGGCCGAGGGCGTTGGCTGGAATGGGCGTGTCAGTCAGACAAGAGAGAACCTGAAATTGTGTCAAGGACACAGCGCCCCGACCTGCACCGAGTCCCTCCCCCCCCACCGACCTACTCATGGCGGCAAATTCGAGAAATTATTGCGGAAAAGGAAAACAGCGCCGCAAACATTGTTTAACTTTCAATGCCCTCCCCCCCCCCTTTTGCATTTTCGCCTGCTTTAGAAATTGTTAACACCAACAAGAGCAACAACATCAACACCAACACACACACAAATTGCCAATGGAAATAGCTTTCGACAAGCCTTTAAGACTTGCCGACAGGCTTATCGACCGCAGGACATGCCTGAAAGTGCTGCGATTATTTGCCAAGCCTCAACAATTGAAATGATAAACGATATTTGTTTGTTGATAATCAGTTTAATGGGGAATTAGAGGAGGAAAGGGTTGCCAAGGAGAGAGGCAGAGAGTCAATTGACTTACTATAGTTGACTCTGGAGTATTAAAGCATGGAATAAATCATCTGTCCGAATTTAATTAAAACTTCCGAATCGTTTCCCTTCAAGCAAATCTCTTATAATCCCCCAAACAGTTTCAGATCTTAACAAATGAAAGTAGCCATATATCACGCAGGTTTACTTTACAGTTCGTTAACCCTTGCAGCCCCCTCAGGCAAATTAAATTGAATCAAATCGTATTTCAAGACGTATTCTTGCTTCCCCCAGTTTGCATCTCAAGGAGCTTCAAGTAGAATTACAACTTTAACTTGACTTGTCTGTCACACACACACACACACACACACACACACACTGGAACGAGTCGGCAATTGCATCTAACGGGGCTGGAACAATGCGAGTCGAGCATGGCAACCTGGAGTGGATTACTTTAATAGCCTGACAAAAGGGGGACAATCTCCGGGTGAGAAAGGGGATCAGAGAGAGAGAGAGAGAGAGAGAGAGAGAGAGAGAGAGAGAGTGCATGCCACGATGCCGGCGACAGACCACACCTTGTCATCGATGAGACACTAAGCCCGACTTATGCCACTCCCCCTTTCGCACCCTCCGGCTGTCAAGTCATTCGTTTAATTTTATTCCCAATGAACTGGCCTGCGCCCAGCCGGACAGCATGTCAAAGTTCCTGCAACTTCATTAGGCCAAATCTGACGGGCCACTGGGCAAGAAAGCGAAACAGAACCCAAAAAAAAGAGCACGAATCCCTTCTCGGCCTGCCACTTGTAGATATTTCAGAGCTGGGAATGCCGATTTCCCTTGACTTCTTTTGCTTTTTCCGTGGGTCTGTGAAGTTAAATGAACCAGAAATTTGGGTACATTTTGGTAGTATTTTATATGTTAGATTCGTATAGCTTGCGGGGTGCATTCAACATTAGAATCTGCTTACATGCAAAACAAAAGGTTCGACATCCGTTAGTTGATTTGTTTGCCATTGTGTTGACCAGGGTATTTTCTAGATGGGCATTCCCCAGTTTCCATTGAGGCGCTACTTCTTGAACTTGTTGGTTTCGTCTTGCGGATTGTGACAGGCAGAAAGTTTGCCGCTTGAAAGTTGTTCTCAAGTATTTTGCCAGAGGTAAAATAACTTGGCAACACTGCAACTCTGGCGGGAATCCCATAGTCCACACACGAATGCTAATCAACGTGGCGCGTTGAACGTAACTACACTTCATGAATCTGAATAAAGTAGAAGTTTCCAATTTCCACAAAATTAAGAAACTACCCTACTCTTTCTAATTGCATTAAATCCTCGGCAGATCGATCGATTACAGCAGAAAAGAAGATAGTAAGGCTAACTTCGGCATGCTCAAGGTTGTATACCCTTGCAGGCTTCGACTTCAATCTCCTCCGAGGATAACTTCCTACATAGTTATGTGGTGAACAATAGTTTTGTTAGGTGTTTGTGTAATTAAATGAGGTGGATGTTTATTTATACTTAAGATTTATTTCGATAATAGCTCTAAAAAGTCACAAAGCGGTACGTGGACTGTGCTTGACATATAGCGATGGAAAGAGGAAGAACTAGCGATGATTACAATGATATCGATTACAGATTAATATCTATGCCAATTAAAATTTAAATAAATGTGATTGGCAAATTCAAAGTGTTGCCAGATCTCCATAGTTACATTGTTTAACATTGTTTATAAACTCGTTAACAGCAATGACAACTCAAATCGCTGAACATATAAAACGTTTTCATGCAAATGTTCATTTTTAACTGATTGTAATATCTTGTAAAATAAAAAATCTATTTAAAAAGTCAGATCCGATAAGGTCAAGTTGTCTGTTTGTCTGTTCGTATGAAAGTCTAGATCTCACCTATAGTTTCCGTGCTTGATATTTAATTTATTGGCCAAAGGTTATCAAGATATTGGAATACAGAAAACATATGGTACATATGGTGGGCCTTGCCAGGCCTGATAAACTTATGAGAACTTAACAAACATATATATTATTCATTCAATAACATTACGTGATTTAATTATGATTCTAAAATGCATTATTAAAAACACCGGTCCAAAAGATTCAACGTCATGTCAGATAGAAACAAATATAGTAATTAAATTTTGAAAATATAAAAATATTTCTAGACATCTGTCAATGCTTTGCTTTAGAAATTAAACAATATAATCTTAAAGGAGTTTGGAATTAAAATGTCATGAGAATCTCTCCAGCATTACATTCTTTGGCCGCATTTAGCTGTGGCTCACTGGGGACCTATGTGGGTATACAACTGCTGTACCGTCGATCGACGCCCACAAGGTCCTCTGAGGTTGAGGAGCCGATGGCAAAATATCATTGGATACATGATTGGGACTGTCGTGAGTTCCAATTGAACAACGTGGACAGGCAGGAAGGCGGCGGCGATAGTACGGCACTGCGTCACATTGTGCTGGTGCGACATGGCGAATACAAGTCGACACCCAGTGGAAACCATTTAACGGACCTAGGACGACGACAGGCGTATCGAACCGGGCAAAGGTTACACGAGATGGGAATAACCTGGGACCACGTGGTGGCATCGACGATGACGCGTGCCCAGGAGACGGCCATGATTATACTGAAACAGATCAACTTTGATCCGCTCAAGATGAAGCGCTGTGACCTACTGCCTGAGGGCACGCCCTGTCCGGCAGATCCTCCCCAGAATCGCAGCCCCGCCATCATAGAGAACTCGTATCGCCGGGACGGCCCCCGCATCGAGGCTGCTTTTCGACGCTATTTCTTCCGCGCATCTCCCGAGCAAAAGGAAGACTCCTATCTGCTGATGATCGGACACGCCAATGTCATACGTTATCTGGTCTGTCGTGCTCTGCAGCTCCCATCTGAGGCCTGGACTCGTTTCAATCTGCATCACAGTTCTATCACCTGGCTGACCATCTGGCCCTCAGGATACGTTACACTGCGTTGCTTGAGCGATACCGGCTACATGCCCGTTAAAGAGATGACTCATCGCCGACCACTCTCCAACCCCCCCTCGATAAAAACTTCAACTTAATTTTTACTTTGTATTTCAGAACTGCCTCCAGAATCACCGATGTACGTGTATCTTATATTAAATTACAAAATAAATAGTTTACTTCTGGCCACCATTTTGTTTCATTAGCTGGTATCGGTAGTCAAAATAGCATTGTCTGCAATTGCCACTTACTGTGTTTATATGAAGTTGACTACAAATTCAGCATGAAGTGGTGAGCCAAATCGTACTTAACATAGTATAAACAAGGTGGCAATACCACAGAAAAAAGTTGAAAAATCATAAATTGCATTGGCCGTCAATCTATTGTGATAAATTTTCCCATTCGCATTCGTTAATTATAAAATAATTACAGTGTTGTCTAGTGAACTGCTCAGTGCCCTGAACAAGTGAGCAATGTTTCAGTACTCTCTGTTCACTATTGTTCAGTTGCTCACTCATTGTCATTTGCTCTTTCTCATTTGCTCCATTCAGCTCAGTTCTGACTGACTCAGTTGTTCTGTTCGCTCGTCGTTCATATGAATGTTCTCAATGAAAGGGAAAGTGAACCCTTATGTTGTATTAGCGCCAACGGCTCTAACCAAATTAATTTAACAAAAAAAGGGAAGGCTGGTTAAAGGAAATTAACAAACATTTTGTTGTTTAACAAATGAGCAATAAAGACTAAGTGAGCAGAAAAGAACAAGTGAGCGAACTGAGCGAGTCAACATGTTCACCAAAGTGTGCAGGGATTACCCAACTCTAATAAACAGAAGCTATTCTTATTTCACGTTTTAATACGTCTTTGAAGACGTCCATAAAAGAAGTAACTATAAAATACTCTAGGAGTATCAGTAGATTACTATTCGCTTTTAGAAGCTTTTACATCTTTACAGAAAGAATTATAGAGATCTGGCAGCATTGTTGATTTGCCAATCACATTTTATTTAAATATTCAGGCGCATATAGATATTAAAATATTTTTTTTATCTTTATCTTTTAATCGTTGTTAAGTCATCTTCGTTTGATCGTTTAACATTCGCAGCTACGAAACTTTTAAAATTTATAAAACCTAATCCGATTATATCTCAATATATACGTATATATATTTAATATTATACATATATCAATGCATTGTTTATAATTAGTAAAAACCCGGCCAATCTTTATAAGCGCCTCATATGTAAACATACATATTTAGTTCTAAATATGTGACTAAATGAAGTGAATGAATTATTATAAGTTATTTAAATTAGACGAGGCATCATTATAACATTTGTTTGTAGATTGGGTAACACTTTCATAATTCACACAACACAATTTACACACGCAAATGTGGACACACACACACACATACACCCAACTGGCTAACGGATATGCGTTTTCGGCATTATAATCAGAATTTGCCAAGCATTCGCCCCTGCTCTGTCCAAATGAAACGTGACTTTTCTGTGCATTTTATCATGCAAATGGCCACTGCAGCTGCCGGAAAAGCGAAAAAAGCTCTTTAACTTTGCCCAAAATCACTTTGGACTCTCTCACTCTCTCGCTCTCTCTTCTGTCTCCCTTTGTGCTGCCTGCGGCTGCGGCTGCACGCCTACCAAGCAGCGCAGTCATCCCCGCTAGTTACCGCATTTGTGCACTCTCTTTCGGTTTTGTCTCTGCTCATTAGTGCGGCTTTAATTTCGGTGATTGTGCTGCTCACCAATGTGATGTTCGCTTCTGGTTTTGATTCTGGTTCTGCTTCTGGTTTCGGGTTCGGTTTCGGTTTCAGCTCCGTTTCGCTGGGTTGGGTTCGGTTCGGTTCGGTTTGAGGTTTAGTCTCATTGCCCCTGTCAACGCATTTGAATTTAATTTGCGTGCGGGCGCAAAATTGCATTATTTCAGTCCGGCGGGAGCCTTCAACGGCTGTCAGCCATTAGATATTTGCACATTGTCGCTGGAATTCCAATAAAAAATGCTGCAACGGATTGTTTCCGGTTTCCGTCACGCTGTCATTTTCACAAATGAGATGGGGGTCTATGTGCAATAAAATGTTTTGCAAAACTATAAAAATCTAAAAGCAAATTGAAAGAAAAGCAAACCGAGCAAAAAAGACCATAACGATGATGAAAAGAATAAACAATGCTTAAAGTCGCAATATTTCTCAAATATAAAGAAAGAGGAAGCCGAGAGTCTTCCCATTAAGGTATATGAAGCCAATTGCATTTTATTTGCATTTAAAAATAAGCAGCAAGGAGTATTTGCAATTCCTATGGCTCAAGATTGACCTGGTCCTGCTGTTTTTCACCCTTTGGAAATATTTGGCGCATCGCCTTCCGCTTGCGCCGCTGACTGCAACTGCCGCAAATGCGCATGGAAAAGAAGTAGACCAGTTCGATAAAGCTCAAGCTGGAGATGCCCATGAAGAGGCCGAAGATGCCGCCACAGTTAGAGATCAACGTTGAGACACCGAACAGAATGGTCCGTTTGATGGCAGTAAACTGATGCTCCTTAAAGTAAACTGTTAGCCGAGACCCAATGACGCTGCAAAGAAAGTACAACGTGTTGCATATAAATCTGCAGACGTATCAGTGGCGACTGCTTACTCCGTGATCTCATAGACCTCACGGTAGGCTTGAATTGTCTTTTTGACGTCGAAGACAGATCTCGATATCTCGAAGTTGTACTCCAGGGAGGTGCAGGCGGGCATGCAGTTGCACGAGTCTTTCGCATTGGGATCGATGCCCTGCTGGATCGTCTGCTTCTGCTGCAGCACATTCAGCTCGTCTTGCGCGGCTGTGTAGCAGGCGATATCCGAGATGCCACAGACAGGCACGTCCAAGGGCTCTGCAAGCAAATGTCAGTTAATATTGGGTCAATAAACCATAACCTATTTGTTAGTACCAGTTTTAAAATTTAAAAATTAAAATTTAGAATTTAAAATTTCAGTTTTTAACATTTTACTGTTTAACGTAAATTTTAACTTTAATTTTACATACATATTCCTTTGGTTTTTTAACTTTTAATTCATATTTAATTTTAATATAAAAAATTTAATATTAATTTTTATATCTAATTTTTATATTTTTTCTTACTTACAGTCAACTGTTCTTAGTTGACTTTAAATAAATAAATAAATAAATAAATAAAAAAATAAATAAACAAATAAATAAATAAAAAAATAAATAAATAAATAAACAAATAAATAAATAAATAAATAAAAAATAAATAAATAATTAAATAAATAAACAAATAAATAAATAAATAAATAAATAAATAAATAAATAAATTACTCACTCGGCATCCAGAACTTAACACAGCCGCACTTGGCCATCGTGTAGTTGGCCAGGCACTCGGTCTGGCAGTTACTCTGCGAGTAGCTCTTGAAATAGCGCAGATCGCGCTCATCGTTGAAATAGCATTGACGTCTGTGGAGAGACAAAGGTATTCAGGATGACTAGGAACACTCTAAGGTCCTCTCTTTTGTGCTTACTTCTCGGCGCTAATTTCATGCAAATTATCCGTCGACACGACATAGTTGGGCAACACGCTGACCATGACCTCATGACCGTGGGGCACTAGTATGTAATTTCCCGAGGTGAGTGGAACACTCTCTGGAGAATTGAGGAACACCTGGGCGGGGGGCATAGTGGGGAACATGACGCATCAAATATATACACAACCTTCTCACCTTATAGCCCTGCTTAAAGCTGCGGCAATCGTAGTCGTAGTTGTGCTCCATGCCCTGAAGAAAAGCGAAGAATCCCTTCTGCACCGACGTCACCACCGAACGTTGTGGATACGAGTTCTGTCCCTGATTGACATAGCCCGTGTCCAAGGACCAGTTACCGGATATCTCGTTCAACCGGGATAAATTGTCGAAGTAGTTCTGGAAATCGACAACGTCTGGATCTACATAGCTGATGAAGCCCTCGTCTCGATAGATGTCCTTGGGCCGCAGCCCGTTGAACTGGTAGCAAATGCCCTCGTCCGTGGCCACAAAGTCAAAGATCTTATCGCAAAAGTAGAAGCGTCCGTTCCAGCGGCAGAACGGACCTGTCTGGTTTTTCGATATGGTTAGGTCCACCAGCGTCTCGATGACATCTAGGCCGTGTGCGCCGTGCACCTTTGACAGCAGTGGTGCAAACTTCTCAGCCACCTCCGTATCACAGATGTGCATTGTCGCAGCAAATCGCTCCAGGCTAACGAAAGAGAACACAACACAATTAAAGCTATTCATCCCTACTTACTCTCTACTCAACTCTTCCTCATCGATGTCGGAGAAATTGCCGTTCTCTTCGAAGTTCTCCCAGATCTTTTGCGACACGTTCACAAAGTCGAAGACGTTGCGTTCCATTTTGATTTCCGGGCAGATGGTGATGGTCGGAAAGGGAATTTTGTGCACGGGCACGAGAGTCTCATCAAACCCGAGTATCACGGGCGAGTCCTGCCACTTTAGGTAGGTGGCCCAAATGAGAGAGACAGCAAAGTAGACCGAGGTGCAGGTCAACACCAGCCAGTAGAGTCTGTGAAGTAGGGTGAGATAAGGCAGTTAAGGCCGGTACAGTTTGGGAACAGACACGGACGCACTTCTCATAGATGGGACGATGCACCTCGAATATGTAACGAATGCCGTGAATCGTTGTGCTCTTCGAGTACTCCAGCAGCAGACCCTTGCAGGCCGAGAGGCGACTGCCGTATCTAATCCGCGACTTGATTATCACATCGCTGGGCACATCACTTAGCGCAGCGGAGGTGATGCTGGCCCGCTGCAGGTCCAGGCCCGGCAAGGCGAGCAGCTCTGGTCCGGGTAGCAGGCAGCTCGGCTTCTTCTCGTCGACGCTCTCGACACATGCAGCCATTTTGCGACTTTCAACTAAACTGAGTGAGCTATGCGACCTGCGGTTTTATAGCCAACACGCCTGGCCGTGTGAATGGGTGCGTCCGCAGCACGCTCCTGTGGGATGTTACGCCCTGTTACATGCATTGGGGACCCGCCCCCCCAGCCCCGTGCTGTCCTGTACTTAGTCTAATTGCTTGTTTAAGCTCATTGGATAACTTACTCGAGCTCTTAAAGAGACAATGAAAGCCCTTGAAGTGCTGCTCCTTTTGAATGAGCTGCAGGCGAATCTAGAAATAGCTGCAACATTTTGTGGCACAACGCAATGCACCAAGCACGTTAGACACATTTGCATTGTGCAACTGAGCGAATCGAAGCTCGCAGTTGCCAAAGTGCAAAGTCCCAGTCTACTTGACAACTTTTCCTAAGTAGCAAGTGCAACTACAACGCCAACTTCAGTTGCAACTTCAGCTGCCATTTCAGCTGCTGTCAATTTAGTTTGATACAATTTGAGAGAGTTGAAGTTTTAAATTCGGGGCTGCTTCGGGCTGCCGTGCAAATCCGAGCACAAAAAGTACATAAATCAATGGAAAATTGAATTTAAGCTATGAAAAGCGTTGCATACGTCGAGGCGCAACGTTGTCGTCGCACCCGCTGTGCGAGCCTCTGACAATATTTTGAAACCGGCAAGGCATGGAATTCTCGCTCCCACTTCCCTTCTTCTTTCACCACCTTCTTTCTCTTTCCGTCCTTCTTTCTTTGTTGCCATTCCGCCAGCCCCTTCCTCCGCAGATAGTGTCCACACTACTTGCAAAATGTTTGTCTCATGGGACTTTAAAAAGAACATCAACCTTATGCAAAAGACCTATAAACAAAATGGTTAATAAAGAATGAAAACACAACATTAAAGTGAGCACTATAAAGTAGGTACATCAAAGGGGACTCTTCGCTGGTGTCAAAGTGTAATTAAAACCAAAAAGAAGAAATGCTGTCTCTGGCATGACGAAGGTGCTATACCCTTTCAGCTCTTGGCTTTCACATCCACTGTTTTCCTATACTATGGTAATATGTATTCCTATACTAGCGTATATGCAATATATAATAATGGATCAGAATTGTATAACGACTCCATAATAACACTTAATTTCATACTTAGTGTGCCATGGAAGCTATTCGATAAATTTGTCCGATTTTTATGTCTTTCGATTGATGCTATGCAGAGGGAATATTAATATTGCCCAGGAATAAGTGACGCAACTTAGGAAACATCTCAGACCCTATAAAGTATATGTATTTGAATCAGGATTAACAGAGGAGTCCAACCGTTTTTCAGTGTGTCTGTCTGTTGCAAGGCAAACTAATCTCTCAGTTTACGAGCTATCTGGATGAAACCTGGCACACATTATTCTTATTGCTGCATGCTGTAAATAAGTCGGATCCAACTATCGCTTGCTGCTATCTCACCTTTTAATATTAATATAATTGTGCTTAAAGCTACATAAAATATGATAAAAATCGAAGAAAGAGAATACGATAAATTGGCTAACATAATCTATACCTGTCAGCTTCGATGTCGGTATCTTCCCGCCAATTTGTTGCCCAGCACGTGGTGGGCTAGCACTGGAAATGTAGTGGAAACTCAGCTCTTTGTTTTTACAACCATACGCTTCTGCCGGCTTTCCATGCCTGTTGCCACAAAACGAAAGAATAGAGGAATTTCTAAGTTTTCTTCTGCGATTATTTGGGCTGCAAGTCGGTCTAGTTGATTTAGTCTGTTGGAGGCGTCCGAGATCGCGAAACGTACTGCGCGCTGAAATAACCAATCGAATTTCTAACAGGAGACCCTACAAAGGTTCCTAGGTATGGGATACTACCAACAAATTTGCACTTGCAGGTGTGAACTGCTGAAAAGCAAAACAAATTAAATATTTTCGTGTTACAAAATCAATAAAAGTGACAGGCAAGCGGAAAAATGCAATTTGGTGAAAATATAACATCGACGGGTGTTCACATACACCATGTGTATAAACAGTTATAATTTGCGAATTTTTCATATGCAAATGAAAAAACTAAAAGGCGAAAATTGAAAACTGAACAGAAAATGTGTCCAAATAAATCAACAAATCGACTTGTTGGCTTTTGACTTTTAATGAGTTTCCGTTTGTCCAACATCATTTAAAACACAACATAGAGAAAGAGAGAGAGAGAGAGGAAGAAAGACGACGGGGAATAGGCGTGGAAAGAGACAGACACAGACAATCTAAATCAATCAATTAAAACTGCAAACGAGGTAAGTTTACTCGGGTATTTATTAATTAGTGCATTTTTGCAATTTGCCAGCAACTAGAGCGTTATTCACACTCACATGAGGCACTCACACTCGCACATACTCAAAGCCTTTGACTCCAATTAATATTCAGATTCACAAGTCAGCATTCGTTAATGCACTTTTGTGGATAATAATTAAAGTTGAATATTTAAATTCATAGAAATCACATACAATTATTTTAAGTTTTACTCTATAAAACTGATTGATCAAGGAAGACCTAATATAATTAGATTTAAAAATAAAATATTAATGTCTAGTACTTTCTGCATATGTACAATATGTACGTATAACTAAGAAAAGTAGGCGTTGCTGTGTTCACAAATTGTCTCTTTAAACAAAATTCCTATTAAAGTTGGATTATTCAAAGTAGAGATAAACTGCATACTATTATTTATGCATTATCAATAAAATTACAAAACAAACTGTTTCATTGAAAATGCATAGGAATTAATAAGTTAGGGCCCTTTCAAGCTTTGAATATCTTAAATAAGTATACTTACTGGCAATTTTACTATTCTATTACTAGTCTCTGAATAAATTGTAGGAAATATCAAAAATACACTTTACTTTTCATGAGCTTATCAAACCCACTGCAAAGACACATAATTATCCAAAGACTTTCACAATTTTTTATTAGGTTGAACATATATTCACAAGATTTACAATATGTCAAATGATATCAGACGACCATGAACCCTTTTTACTGTCTATACATCTTTGTATAACAATATTAAATTATACAATGAATAACAGTTAAACTATTTTTTAATGCATTGGAGCTCAATCAATATTAAGTTTGTCTCTAACTTAAAGCGATTCATAGTTTTCTCTCCGCATGTTGGCTATCTAACCTCTTACTTGAACCTTGTCACCTTTTGCCGTAATACCTGCAGTTATCATAAAATGGCTTTTACTAATGTGCTTCTAACAACTACGACAACAATGAAAGCAACAACAACAACAACAACAACGAAGGTACTATCAACAACAAAGAGTGCTTTCAACGACAATGCGTATCGAGTTGCCTTCAAAAGAGCTTGGCCAGCAATTCGAGCGCCTTGACTCGTGTCCATTGAGCTCACATAATCGCACAGCCAAGTTGCAGAGGCAGTTGCAGCATAGTGGGAAAGAGAAAAGGAGAGGATGAGGGAGAGAGGGCTAGCGCGTCGGGGGTATCACATTTTAATGACCCACTT
This sequence comes from Zaprionus davidi, assembly GCA_018903715.1. NCBI lineage: Eukaryota > Metazoa > Arthropoda > Insecta > Diptera > Drosophilidae > Zaprionus > Zaprionus davidi. Next base: position 11,840,134 of record JAEIGL010000004.1, on the reverse strand, counting down.
TCGGGCTCAAGACTATTTAAGTTTTGCTCGTATTGGTTTTGTTTTAATTCTCAGCACGCTGCAAATCCTAGAGCAGAGCAATTGGTACTCGAGCCTCTGTTGGAGACTCTTCTCCCCTACCTTACTCTGTGTTCTGTTTCCTCCGTTCCTTTCAATTGGCCAATGGCCAGTTCTGCGGCATATTGTCAGCGAAAGCGACGAAAGAGTTGCCAAAGCCCTTGCGGGGCTTCGCCAGCGGTTGCCGCACCCGTTGCGCGAAACGAGACAAATAAATAAAAAAGAAGAGAGAGAGAAATGCAGCGAAAGTCATTACCCGTGGGGGGTGGGACGGGGAAAGGTGTGGAAAAACCATTTCGAGCGCCAGTGACAACCGTTGAGAGGCCAAAGTCGAGCCGAAACCGAAATGGAAACCGATGTGAAAACGAATGCAAAATGATTTTAATAGAATTAACGTCAGGGACGCGAAGCGAGGCAATTGAACAAATTTGGAACAGCACCTTGGAAAATAGGGAGGTAGAAATGGTCGATTGTGCAAGCTGACTTGGTCAAGGAAGGTATTGTGTACTTGGACGTGTTTAACAGCTAAGAAATATGATAAGTAAACATATGTACCGTAGCTAACAAAAAAAAAACGAACAGATTAATCATCATTTTTTAAGAATTGGTTAATCATTTAAGCCGATTGTTTAATGAAACAAAAGTTATACATATTTAAAAATGATAACTGAATACATTCCATAGTTCTACTATAGATATTTTCTTTTTTTCTCTGTTTCAAATGAACATCAATACTTTTTATTAAAAGTTGTCCACTCGTTGAACGAAGTCAAAATATATTTCTTCTCTATCGATTGAGATAAAAATTCAAATAAAATAATGTTGAACTGCTTGAATATATTATGAAAATAAATATAATAAAAAACATTTTAATACTAGACTCTGCTCTCAGTGAAGAATTTTATGGCAAATACACATTTGTTATTTGTTTAAACTACACAATTTTCATGAGTTCGATCCGTTGCTAGAACTATTTCAATTTTTTTATTATTAAATTAACCTTCATGAAAAGATAACATTCTCTATTTGATTTAAATCTATATTTTTCTTTTTTGTTTCCGGATTTTGTTGTTCCATCAAATAATATACTTGTAACGAGTTCGTTTATTAAAAACCTCGATGATACGTCATCTTGTTTGCACGATTTTACCCTGTGAATAAAGTAGATTAATAAAATTATGAGAAAAGAAAGGTAACCTTCGTTATACCAGTAGGATAAAAAAATATTGGTCAATCGTTTAAAGATTATTTAGCACTACTATTATTGTTAGCAGAAACCATCTCTCTATCTGTCTGTATCTCTTGTCTGTCTGTCTGTTTGTCTGTCGGTCTGTTTGTCTCTCTATTTGTCTGTCTCTCTGACACTCTGTTCTCTCTCTGCCGTCTCTCGCCTGTCTGTCTGTTTGTCTCCGTTTATGGGCTCCGAGATGTCTTACTACGTGCATTGCAAACTTCTCCACGAAGCTAATACTCCTTTTCCAAGGGTATACAGATATTTATGCCCCTTGGCAAGTTTATTAAATTATGAAAATAACTTTAGCAGCAAATTAATTTTGGGAGGGCGGAAAATATGTTGTGAAAATGTCGCACGAGCGCAATATTTATTAATTTATACTCGCATGTGTCACATAATCTATGCGAGTTACTCTAGGGAGTGGCCTCGTGGGCGGGGTGGGTAGGATAGGCGTGCCTGGGCACGGATATGAATGCATAATTGGAACATAAAATTCCGAAAATATTTTACAGCAGGACCAACCTCGACTGACTGTGTGTGGTGCCTCTGTGTGTGCGTATTTGCAGGCATTCATTGTCCGCTGCTGCCATTTATTTCACACACAGCCACACACACACTCGCATACAGCTCAAGGCAAGCCGCCAGGCCGAAGATGGAGCTACGTATACGCAATCTAACACTGCCAACGCCGGCCGCAACAACAGTTATGTCCTCGTCAGCAACGCTTACCACAGCGATGGCCGCAGCAATGACCAGCGCCACAGCAACAACAATCGCACCAACAACAACAGCAACAACAACAACCACAGCGCCTGGCACATTTTTTACATACAGCATACCCGGCATGGACATTGCCCCGGGACCATTTGTATTCACCTACGTTAGTGAATTTTTATCGCTTATCACGCCCGACGAACTGCCGCTTGGTAAGTGCCGGATACGAGTAAGCTTACATTTGTACTATATAAGTATGTATGTATTGTATCAATGTAAGTATGTATGTATGTGGATATGTATGCATAGTGTGTAGTTAAGCAAGTACGAGTGACCTTAAGACTTGGCTGTTAAAGCTAGCGTTGACAAACAAACTCAGATCATTGAGACTCTTCCTTTTAGAGGCACCCCATACAGTGCAGTGCAAGAACTATCATTTGACAAATTAATTCCCTGTTGGGTATGCAATAAAGAGTTTTCAGTAAGAACATGTCTAAACAAATGAATCTTATGAAATTTGATTTTCAATTATTAAAATAAATAAAATTTAATTTGATTACGTATTAAGTATGAGTATAAAGAGTAAGGTATTATTAGGCGTTTATATATGTTTTAATATTAATTTGTTTGAAATCTATTTATCTTCGATTAATTCTGCACAGCTTAATTATATTGACTAGCCGCCGCATTTCGATAAATCATTGATCAAGTTTAACAACAAGTGTTGAACACTTTACGAATATCGATATACAAGTGAACTACAAATATCGGTTTTAAATAGATATCGTAAACATAATAAATATCCGTCACAATCAATTAAATCAACAGTTATAAACAAAGTCAATTAATAGCTTACAGTATAATGAATGACTAGTTACTAATATATTGTATATTTAAGTGAATATATGCCAAGGCCCGTTCGAGAAGGTCTTGAGGATGGTGGAGTTTTATTTTTCTTATCGTTCTTGTCAGAGAGCTGGCGGTACTAAGTCGTCTAGCTAGGCTATTGAGATGAGATTTTACCACAATAAGATTATTCCAGCAGTGTCCGTCCACTTGCAAACATATACTGTACCTCATCTGAGCTGAAGTTGGAGTCAAGTCAGCCTGGAGTGAGCACTTGAAGCTGATTTAAAATCAATATGAACCTATAGAAAAAGTCTTTCAAAATTATTCTTACTAGAGTAGGAGGCGTAGGAGGAGGAGCAGATGTCCAATGACCAAAAGCTGCACAGCTTTATGCAGAAGTATGGCGAGCAGATGGAAGTGGCTCGGCAGTATCTGGTAGCCAATGACTGGGTCCTAGACCAGGCCGGCATGCGCTACGAGGCTGACCGTGCTAACAAACAGACCAACGACAAGGACACGGTCACACGGAGTCAGAAGTCGGTGCATAGCTCGCAAAGTCAACAGGAGCAGCAGCCAGCGGCTTCAGAAAGTTCCGAGGAGCATTTGCCGAAAAAGCGAAGGCGGCACTCTACACCCACATTGATCACGGCCGGCAGTGATCGCAGTCTGCCCGCCTGGGGCCGTGGCGAACGCTTAGGCAGTGCACGGGCCATCCTTCCTCTGCCGGCATTAAATCCAGATGAGGATATGGACACTGAGTCGGAAAGCGAACACACAGTGGTTGTGCTGCATCTCTGGTCCGAGGGCTTCACTCTGGACGAGGGCACGCTGCAGCTATACGATGTGCCCGCCAATGAGAGACTACTGCGTGCAATGATGCGTGGCGAGTTCCCTGAAGATATGCTACAGCAGATGGGCCAGCGAATCGAGCTGAGTGTGCAGGATCACACGAACGAATCGTACTATGAGCTCTCCCGCAAGCGCTTCATGGGTTCAGGTCGCCCCCTTGGAAATCCAACACCGAACTCCGATGACACCGAGCAGTCTACGCCACCGGTGTCAATGGAAATGAACGCGGAGCGCGCCCTGCTGCTCAATTCCCAAGCGGAAATTACCACGATACAGTTTCGCCTGGCTAATGGTAACCGAATTGCTGGACGCTTCAATCCCACCCACCGCGTTTCTGATCTCTATCGGTATCTGCGCACTGCAAGGCCCCAAACTACTGGGGAAAACTTTACCCTCATCACGGCATTTCCGCGCCAACAGCTGCAGGAGAATGATCGACGCACGTTGGCTGAGGTCAACCTGCTCAACGTGGTTGTCATTCAACACCTCAACGAGGAAGCGCACCTCACCACCGAAACAGAGTCAGAGTCAGAGTCTGAGGCAAAATCGTCCAAATAATTAATATTTTGCATTTTTCGGCAACTACTCGAAAGTCAATAATATTATATATAGTGCAGTAATATAGTATTGAATTTGATTGCAATTTGTAAACGATGCGTAGAAGTTGAAAAAAACAAGAGCTGGACTGCACATAAAACCTACGCTATCATTAGTCAGATTTACATTTGCAGATTAGCTTTTCTGTTTTTTTCTAAACTCCTGGCCCAAATTTCAAATATATCTCTAGCAAGATAATATAATATATTTCTGATTATGGGATGATTATTAAATAAGGGGAGGTTTTTTCAGGTTACGGCGCAAAACTGCCGGATTTAAAAAATATTGTAAAACAATGAATAAACATAGCATTTTTACGCTTTGAGAACTATATTTATTTTATATATGAGAATTGGAAGAAATTACTATTAAGTTATTCAAGATGACAGATTACTGATTACTTCGACTTCATTAAAAATAAAAAACAAATTACTTTAATTGCAAATTTAGATTCGGAGCATAAGAACGTATTTCCTTGCAAAGAATTTTAGATGAAGTCAATCGGAACAGATCAGGTCCAAGTTTTGTATTGGAGGTACAATGTATGAATTAGTACTGAAGCATATGAATTAGAAAACTATGCACACATACATATTCTGCACTACTATACATATTCAATTATACATTTGGCTTAAGTATTTAAACATGGCGAGAACTTGAGTGGAAGAACCAGAGTGAACGGATTGGTTACCTTTTTAGTTAGGTCAATAATTTTGAAGAAACTTTCCCTTAAACAATAAGTACGCGCTATACATACACACATTCTTCATAATTTATCAATAAATAAAAAATATACTTTCTTCAGACTCTATTCGCGATGTGCTGCACAAGAACGTGAGCCTGGTTGACTTTGCGGCGAATGTGAGTACATGATACGACAAAAGTGTGTACATATTTATCAATGAGAGTCTTGGGTACACCACAGGCCATCAAAATTGAGTCGGGCTTTATTGCACTGATGAGTGTGCTGGCCATACTGGCTCTGGTGCCGTTGATCGCAACGTGCGCCTGGTGCTGCGGACGTCGCAGCGCGCAGGACGAGGCGGATCAGATACGCAACGCTCCTGTAAACATACGAGACGAGACGCTTGAGGAGCAGCTGCGATGTCGCAAGAGCGCCGCGCTAGTGACTCTGTGGATCGTTTTTACGCTGCTCACGTAGGTTACGCCGTGTCGTAGTAAGAGTAACTAAAATCCAGCGGGTTTTTTCTTACAGACTGAGCGACTTTAGCATTTTTTATGCAAACAGCCGCCTGGCAGCGGGCATAGATACGACGCCGGAGATGGTCAAGTCAGCCGTGCACGATGTGGAGGTATTTCTGAAGGACACGCATCTACAAATCAAACACAAACTAGATAATGGCTTTCACGTTTCCGTTGAGCGAGTTGTCAAGGATCTGGAAGGTCAGTGCTGCCTCCAATTGGAGACAAAGTTTACTATGCCAAGTTTTATGTTCATATTTTAGAGTTCTCTTCTATTCTGCGTGTTATGCTAAAACTTTGTGCATTGTCTGCTGAGTAATGGCAGCTGCCCCTGTCCCTGAGCAGTCCCTTTTTTAAATTGTGTGTGTGTGTGTGTTCTCTGCTCTCCTCCTGTCTAGATGTGGACGTTCTCCTTGGCGAACCAATTCAAGCGGAAATATCTGCACACACTGGCCTCGAACTGGCGTATGATTCATTGACGACACTCAGCCTGGGTAAGTTTGCTCCAAAGGGTTAAGTGCGGCACGATTATCTGCCCTGCTTCTTAGCCCTCTTTTTCCTGTTTGTATTGGAATACATCCAAGATATTGTAACTACATAGATAACAGTGGATTAGGGGACCAGCAGAAGACACATTTAAGTAAGAAGTGAAGATCTATAGGAATACTTAAAGAAATACTCCCTCTATCATTGATATTTATACCTACTTCGCAGACAAATCACATCATTTGTTTTTCAATTTACGAAAACGTATGTAATTGTAAGGCGTTTATTAAGAGAACAGTTACAATTTGTTTCAATATCTCTGTCATTAAAATTTAATCTCTTTTCTAGTGTGGGGCGACGCAGCCTCATTAATATCAGCCCGATCTGGCAGCTTACCATCGCCGAAAACAATCGATAGTTCCGCCAGCAATATTTGTAATTAGTTAGTAAGCGACCGACGCAGGAAGCGCACATACATATATATAATGTATTCTTGTTAAGTTAAAACTTTGCATATGAAATTAATGCTGTCAGTTAAATTTGATCAACCTGTCGATCTACACAAGTCTCACGCACGTCCCGCTCTGTTGTTCGAATTCGATAACGTAGCTATCGACCAAGGCATAGTCGGCTTACCGCCACATTCCATTCAATATTGTTCGAGTAATCGATATAAAAATCAAAATCAAACTGAGGCCATAACTTACACATAAAATAATACAGTTACAAACAAATAAATTGTCATATATAGGTAGAAATAACTTTAGTTCAAAAGTTAGTCTAAAAACTTACTGTGTGAGATTATAAATAAACACTTATTTACACTCATTCCATTTATCCCATGACTCTCCAATATTTATTCTGTTGCAAACATATAGTAAAAGATTGTGTTATATTGTGTTATGCCAAACACTCAATATCAAATGCATTCTCCGTCGACTCTGGCTGCCTCCTCGTTGACTTTTCATCGGAGGCAAACAATCGCCAGGCAACATCTTGTCTCTCTCCTAAAGTTGAGTAAACTGCACTCTGGCATTGGCAAATAAATATATATCGATGTGAGACGAGCAAGAGCGATTGTTTGTGCCCAATTTCATTATGAGAAATCCAACTGAAGACGAGGACGGGGCTGCTGCCACGTGCCCACATCCACATCCTCCTCCTCATCCGGTGACAAGTTGACACAAGCTCGACAGCTGCATTATATTCCACACAATGTGTAATTTAGAACTGAGCTGAGCTTCTAGTCTCCCGTCCTGGCTCCTCTTGGCCAAATAAACATGCTATAGTAATAATATTCTCATGGATTTGTCGCAGCGAACGCGGAGCTCATCTACCGCGTCCTCATGCTGCAGGAAACCGTCGGCCGCGCACTCAAGCTCTCCCAGGAGGCAGCCGCCCGCATGGAGGAGCTGCAGATACAGCTGTCCGTGCTGCAGCGGCAGTGCACGTACCGGGATCGTCCGCTCTGTGACACACTGCGGATACGTAGCTTTGAAGAGAACGGCGTAGTCGACGCCCTCAAGACGGTAAGTCCAGCCAGGTTCAGGGCTCCGCTCTGTATGCCTCACTTGATTTTCGCACTTTTCGGTTTTATTGTTTGCCCATTTCATTATTTTTATTTTTCCTTCTTCTCCCCACTCTTCTAATTTTGTTCATTCGCTGCGCTCGCCATATCCCGTTTCCGCGACAATTTGTCAGCTGCAAGAGGACCAGAGCATCTTTCGCATGCGCTACTTGGGTGAAATTGAATTCGGGTCCACCGTCAAGAATCTGACGTCGGAAGTCGGCGTCTCACGTTCCATCTTCAGCAATTTCCCGCAACAAGTTAAACACGACACGGCGTACGAGCGGAATTGTAAGTCAACAAGAAAAAAAAGGTTACCTATGGCATGCCGAATGTTTTATACACTTCCAGATCGATAGGTTCTTTACCAATCATCCATATACACATTAGTATGAAGTAGTTCTATGCATAAATGGCTTACAGAGATGCAGCTTCATTTGTAAGATCATAAATAAGTTATTTATTCCTTCCCTTTTAGTTACTCAAAACTATATTAAAATAATACATATGGTTTTCGTTGAAACGCGGTTCACTGCGTTTGTTTAAGCTTCATTATTTATCGATAAAATATATCGTATGAGTAATTGATGGACACATAGGCGTGATAATATCGTGGTAATATCGTGGTAATATCGACTCGTCTGAATCAGAATATTTATAGTTTATTAGGTCACAGATGAATCGTTTAGCCTGCTACGCATGTTCTACATTCAAACAATCACAATACACCATGAATCCTATAAAATCGATAGCCAAAAAAATGTAACCAAAATCTGAGCAGTACTTGCAAAGTTCTTTGCCAACTTTTATTGCAGGTTTTGCAAGTCATTAATGTAGAACCATTTCATACTCAAACTAAACTTAATTAGGGATCCCATATAACTGTGCAAGACAATCAATAACACAGCGCTGGTTAATGCTATTAAGAATGGGCTAATAGGACTTTCTCTAAGTTATCGTAACAATTACTGTCACCTGACACTCTTTTTGCACTTTCCCCCAGATACTCTGGAACAGCTAGCAAGTATTCGCCACAGGACTACTGCAAATGCCCAGCTGTTGACTTCCACAATCAACGCACTGCTGGAGCGACTACAGCGCACATGGCCCGCCCTGGAACCGAAATATGCCGAGCTGAAGGATTGGGCCGATGCCTACTGGAGTGTCGGCTGGATTGCGGCCATGTTGATCGTGTGGGTGCTGCTCTTTCTGCTCATGTCCTACTGCTGCTTCCTCTGCGAGGCGAACACAAAGTCTGGTGTCGTCTTCTTCGTCGCCGTGCTGATCATCTGCCTGGGCAGCATATGCCTCAGTGGCTATGGTATCATTTCTCTTGCCGTGGGTGGCAATACAGAGGTATTCCTGTGCCGCTCCCTGCAGGCCGACAACTACGACATGCTGGGTAAGCTATTCGACAAGCCCGGCTATGTGTATGCCCAGGAACCGCAGACAGGCATCATTGGCGAACTGATGCGTCCCGCCGGCGTCAATCGGTCCGTGGTCAATGTCAGTCTGGGCACAGCGCTCAGGTGAGTTCCCCACCAGACAATAGAGGTATCCACTAATCTGCGTGTGCTTAGATTTCTCCAGATGAACCCGAAATTCCCGCAGCAAGTAACGAATTCGGTTATCCAATTACTTTGATACTGTACGTGCCTGTAATTTTGATAGCCTCCCCTACTGCCTAAAACCCCCGTGGATACTATATTATTGCTCCCTCTCTCTGTCTCTTTCTCTCTCTCTCTCTCCGTATCTCCTTGCACTCAATTCACACTGCAATATAGAAAATTATGATAAGTAACCCATCTTTGCAACCCGACTCCAACGGGTACTCCAACTGGGTACTCCACTTACTTCCTGCTTGCAAATTCCCCAAGGCGAGTCTCGACTGTAGCTTCCTTCCTCGAGACACCGCAAAGACCAGAGATTGCGCTCTAAGCGCTCGCCCAGCCACATTTAATTACCCAACGCTTAGCGGAAGAGTCTCTTAGGGTGGTGGTGGGGTCTCAACTGCCCATATTGGAGCTTTGCTGACCAGCAATCAAATGTTGTCACTGCTACTCGAGGAGCCTCCGTTCCCTTGCTCACTTATTATGCCAACCGCAACGCACAGACTGGAGAGACTTCGATACCCAGCCCAGTCGTCTAAGCCGCAAAGTTTTGAAAGCCCAATGAAATTTGCTAGCCACACGGCACTCAATTTTGCACAGAATACCGTCGTTGCAACACCACAGCACGACACACACACACGCACACCACCCACCAAGCACTTGTAGCCACAAAATTTAAGCCCGATTCCAATTATCTGCACAGATACAAATGCGCAATGCATGCAGGCGTGCCAGAATATGCATGACCGCACAGCCGCCTCCCCTCCTCACCCTTCTTCAGCTGCCCCTCTGCCTACTGCTTCCCCAACAGCTTAAAGCGTTTATGTGTCCTGCGTGAATGTGTACGCCAAATCGAGCAGTGAGCACACAGTAAACCAAAAATCTCTTCACATTCTTCTTTGCAACCCACAACACTCACAAACCAATCAATCGTTACTACACTCATGCATACATCATGATGTATGGATGCGCACATTCGACAGGGGCTGCGAGCAAAATCAAGCATCATACAATGTCTTTCAATTGGATGCGTTCGTTAACACGACCAAAATCGCCGACTTGAAGCAGTTCCCGAAGGTGTCCACGGCCATCGATGCCATTGTTGTCTCCGAGCGCACCCTGCTCTCGCTTACTCAGTCAATTCAGCACATCCTGGAGCACATGCTGCAAACCTCCGCCTTCAATCTGACTACCTATCGCAGCAGTGTGGGTGCTCCAACGCCCGAGAAGGATCTGGCCACCTTCATCGATCAAATGCAACGCGTTGCACTCCAGGTGAGCAAATGGCAATACAATTCTCCCAACTACAGCAGTTTAAAAATACTAAATTAATGTGAATTTCACTTTATAAAATAAATCGTGCAATTTTATATAAATCATCAATATTAGTTGAGACATTCAATTTATAGAGCACTTAATAAAGATAGGTCTAAAGTAAACTTACTGTTTATGCTGATAAAGAACTTAATTCAGCCCCGGAGCATCCATCCACCCATCAAATGTGTTTTTGGTTGTACTAGGTAGCGAATATAAAACCAATTAGCTTAACCTTCATTATTTATTTCATGAATATATTTTTAATAGGATACCGAATTACCGATTTGCTTGAGAATTGGTCGAGGCATTCAAAATTTAGAATAAATTTGGCTCTTTTTAGACTTTTTCAATAATAGAATTATCTGCAATGCGTGTCTAAAGTCTATACTGCTATATGGAAGTGAGACATGGCTCACAACAAAGAAACTTACGTAGAGAAGTGCCTGATCATATGTGGGATATTCTGGACACTATTTGTCCATTGCAGAGCTGTCTCGCCCTTTTTAATTACTTTCAACGCCCAAATGATTTTTAAAATTAGGTTGCGATCAATAATTAATATAGAACTTTTTAAAGAAATAGTTTTAAAGAGGTACTGGTTTCGGAGCTGCTACCGAAAGGTATGCAACACAAAACAACGCTAAACATAGGTCAGGTGGGCAGCATATATATCACAGTCGACTTTGCTCGGCTGTAGCTTTTGTGCTTGTTCTTCGACTACGTTTGTTCTTACAAATCTACAATTTTATATGTAATATGAGAGCGGGCATTGTTAGATACATATGTATGGGAATGTAGCTTATAACTATGTATGTTGGTTCGTTTATATAAGAGGGTGTAGTTATGGGTAAATGATGTGGTTATAATGTTACTACATTAAACTGCTTTTATTGTGATTCCTTCTCCCGTCCCATACAGATTCAAGACGTGGCAACTTCATCTCGAATGACGACACTCGGCAGTCGTTCCAAGCGATTGCAAGCTGCGATTTTGCAGCCACTGGAGAATCTACAGAATGAGATACTCTATCATCTGACGGCGCTGGAGCTACAAAGGGATCCCTGGGCAAAGCAGGTCAACCAGACCCTTAATCACCTTAAGAACATTCAGTCATATCTGGAGAACAAAGCCGGTGAGATCTGTCATAATCTGACACGCGTCTACACAGAGCGGTAAGTCTTAAGGAGATAAAGAGAGAGATGCAGAAGGAGTGAGGGGCACAGTTGGAGAACTAGTGAAATTGTCCGGTTAATTGCACTGCAATCTAAGTGACTTTCTGTTGACTCATTGTGGCCAGTTACAAGTGCCATCACTCGTCTCCCTGTTGTGTGTGTATTTTGGGGTGTTGTTGTTGTTGTTGTGGTACTCTTTTCTAAGCAGCAGTGCAAACAACTCGCAGTGAACATAGTTTGTCTGCTTTATCAGATAATTGAAAGTCGTAATCGTTTGATTAAACTTTCCAAGTCACATATGTACATATCTCCCCCTCTCTCTCTACCCCTCTAACTCTCTGTCTCCTATCTTTCATTCTTTATTGCACACTGAGAAAGTGCATTACAAGTTGAAATACATACAGTTAGTCAAGCAACTCTTTACACATATGTACATATTAATGTTATGTTCAACTGTGTAAAGTATTTCTTGACTAACTGTATGTATGTATGTATGTGTACGTGTCTCAACTACAACTGTGTTGAACGATGACTTCGACCGAAAACTTATTGTCCTCAACTTAAGATTTACCAAAATTTGTTGAGCTAATTTCAATGAACATTAACAAGTTAGGTAAAGTAAATTTAAGCGCTTAGTTCGTCATGCAGTAAAATACCCGTTGCTCTACTTTTAAAAAACCAATTACAGTATACATTTCTCATTAAGAAAGTCTGTTGCAACTTATTGCTTTTTCACTATCACATACATACGCATGTTGCCATTGGAACTATCTGTCAAAATAAAGGTTTATGTATTAAGACAAGTTCTGATTTTAGAAATAACTGAACTTTTCAGTACCAATTAAAGTTAGATATAATATTCTGCACCATTATATATCACTAGTATAGGAACGATCGGAGGATATAAGAATCTTCGGCATGCTGAAGATAGCCTTCGTTTTCGTTTTCATATATTTTTTTATGAAATTGAACTTAAAACGACGTTCAATGACATGATTTGAACAAAAATCTTTATCCCGATTGTTGGAGCAACGAGAGCAACAGTCGCGCAAAACGCGACAGTGGGATACCCTTCGACCTATGTTCCCGTGTAGTTTTAATTTGTTAAATTCATACACATATGTATGCATATGCACATGCTTTGAAATTAATCCCGACAGATGGCGCTCGCGCCTCGCGCTCGCCCGCCTCCCTTGTTAGCTGACAGATGCACTTGGTTGTATGCTCATACTTTCTTCAATAACTTCTGTGTTTCTTGTTCGATCGGATTGTGATTTGGACACTACGTAGATATTTCATTCAGCTTAGTATATGTTAAAGTCAGAAAGTTGTATCTTTATACAGCGCTTACAAATTAAGTTCAAAAATTAAATTATTGATTTGTGGGGGCGGTGGGCGTGGCACCTAACATTTGAAATAAACTTGATCTGCTTATAGTACACAGGAGTCTTCCTGCCAAATTTGGTAACTCTAGCTTTTATAATAGCTGAGATCTGTGCGTTCACACAGACAGACGGACAGACAGACAGACAGACAGACATGGCTCAATCGACTCGGCTTGTGATCCTGAGCAAGAATATATATACTTTATGGGGTCTCCCATGCCACCTTCTGCCTGTTACATACATTTGCACAAAGTTAGTATACCCTTTTTTAACCATTTTCAATGGTCGAAGGGTATAAAAATAATTTGCAACAATTAATGAGAAACAAAATCTGCATAACTGACAAAGATAGAATGCAATAACAGAGTTATAAGCCATTCAAAACAATTGTATGCAAAATCACCGGGTTCTTTTCGGTCAACCCAATTGTATGGCAACAGTAACCTACAGCCAAATTACGGTCTTCTTTTATAACAATGTTATGTTAACAAAACCTCGTTAGTGTGTACTGCAGTTCACAATGTCTGTCTCATTAAACAGCTTGAAGACCTACTTGACCAGCAGCCGAGCGACCATGGAGTCACAGCTGGGCGACACGACGACCAAGTGCCGACCGTTCTACGACACCTTTGACGCTAGTCGCAGTTTTCTGTGCCGCAACCTGGTGGACTTCGTTAATGCACTTTGGTTCTTCGTCTTCCTGACGCTGCTCCTCTGGGCCATTGGCACACCAGTGGGCCTCAACCTGATCACCGTGCAGTCGCGACTGAATGTCATGCAGCGGGCACAGACACGCAGTCGCGGCAAGCAGCGCAGCGGGCGGGAGCGCAGCGAGAGTCGCGGCAGGCAGAAGCAGCGCACGAGCAGCGCAGGAAGACGGGAGCAGCAGCGTGATCGCAGCACGAGCAGCACAGCGCGGGCCAGGCCACAACTGTAAGTAGCGAAGGCTGGGACGGGGGGAGAAGAGCAGACGACTAGCAAAGAGTATTTCATGCACAGACGACGCACTGCCACCGAGGAGACGCTGGACATTGGCGACGATGACTCAACGCCTTCGCGTCAGACACTGGGACAGCAGCACCAACAGCAGCAGCAGCAGCACCAACGGCGCCAGGAGTCGGTGGAGCGTGAGCCGCGCAGTCGTGAGCGGGAAAGGGAGAGAAGTCGCGGACACGAAACGCCACAGCGCAGTCGCCAGCAGCAGCAACTGTGAGTACGCCCCATTGCCACAAGGTACAGCGCTCTCATTGCATTGCATCTTGATTCTGAGCAGTCGACGCGAGGATGACAATTGGGGCTCATCCAGTGCGCCAAGCAGGGCCAACTCCAACGAGCGCGAAACAAGTCAGTCCCACAAGCTGGTCAATCTCTGGCAGTCCCGAAGCAAGACCAAGCCACCGCCTCTGTGAGTGCAGATCCCTTTGGCTACTCTTTCTCTCCATCTCTCTCTCTCTTTTTCTCTATTTATCTTCTTCGATATCTCTCCAATCCTCGCTCCATGTCTTTCCCTGCTTCTCTACTTTTCAAACACAATCGATCTCTTTCCCCTACTCTGTTTGTCTCTCTCCCCTTCTCTGTCTTTTACTTTCCCCTCTTTGTCTCTTTCTTTCTATCCTTAACTCTGTATCTTTCTATTCCCAACTCTAACTCTGTCTCTTCTCAAACACTTTTGCCCTGTCTCTTTTTTCCCTCCATCTGTCTCTCTATCTTCTGCTCTCTGTCTTCATCTCTCTATTTCTGTCCCTTAGTCGCCGGCAAGGCACGGAAGAATTCGACTTTGAAGACGAGCCCCGGGACAGCGCCTGGCACTGTGTCAAGCGCAGCGCCAGTCCTCCCGAACAGCGTCGCCAGCAACCCGAGGAACGCTCTCAGCTGCGTACTAAGCCAAAGTTGTAAGTTCCACGATCCGCCTCCTTGCCCGCCCTACCTGCCCTGCCATAGGCCTCTCTCACTCTCTCTCTCGCCTCTCACTTCTCTCGCTCGCCTCCAGACGTAGTACCAATGTGGATAGAGCTAGCAGCCAAGTGACTCGACGCCCGGTCACGCCCGTGCTGAGCGTCAACCCTGATGTGCCCGCCGCCGTGCCCATGCCCCGCACCCCGATGCGCCTGCGGAGCAAAGTCTCGCTGACAGCACGCGCCGTGCAGGACATTGTAAACCGGAACCAGCGACTGTGAGTTGACTGCCATCCCAGTCTGGGTTCCTTTCAAGCCATCCCAAGTCGAAGTCTTAGAACGGACGAGGCTTCTTCCCTGTCCTGATCTTAGTGAGGGGATTCATTAGTAAATTCATAGGCTAAGCTCCTAGGTTCATCGTATCCACGTCAAGCACCAGCTTCATTAGATGCCCTATAAATTGTTTCAATTGTTGTACTCCTCCTCTTACCACAGACAACGCACTGGCACCGACGAGTTCGATATGGATGAGAGCGATACCTACGGATCCGGTGCACATCTGGATGCTGAGGCTGTTGCAGCGTAAGTACATATCTCTTCTCTAACTCTCTCTCTCTCACACACACTCTGTTATCTCCCTCGTTTAGGGCACGTCGCACTCCGCCACGCGGCGCTCCACCGCCTCCGCCTCCACCAGCGGCCGGCATGAACAGGTTTTACCAACGTTATTGAACATTTTTTGAGTTTTGCTTTTGGTTTTTGATTTGTAATCGATTGCCGATAACGATAACGATACAAATAACAATAATGTTAGCGAATAACGATACCAATCCAAACACACAAATTCTTCTGTGTTCACAGCGACAAAGTCTATATATTCTGAACCTTACCTTTTTTTCTCGCACCGCCATCCAACCCCGAAATGGCAATGAACGACACACACACACACACACGCATACCCTGCGAAACGCGCTCAGATGCTCAGCCGAACGCAGCGTGCGTTGGAACCAGGAGGAGGACTTTGTCTTCGAGGACGCCGACTCGCCGCAGCAGCAGCCCAAGCACTTGGCACCCCGAAAGTCACGCTAGCCTTAAGACACTTTTCATTTTCTATTTCTGGCCTAAGTTTAATGTAGTCTGTAGTCCGCGTAGTGTAGCATCACGCGATTCTATATCCATTAAGCATTTACAGTTGCCAGATATCACAAATAAAGCCCAGAGCAACACGAACAAATGGTACGAGAATGTGTTTCACTTTGAAGATTGAAAGAACTCGACAGTTCCAGAGGGTTTCTAGTTGTATTCTCATGTATTTAACTCTTCGGGAAACCAGAAATATTTACTTAAGTCAAGGACTAATTTAGAAACTAAATTCGGCTTCACCGCTTAGTCTTTCGAACAAGCAAGATGATCCTTTAGCCAGTTTGGACGTATGATATTCGGCTGTGGGGTACAGCCGCCCACAGCAATGCAAATATCATACAAACGTTCCAGTCCATCCTATGAACGAAATATCGTGCTTCATTGTGGCCGTGGAAATTCTCACAGTTCAGGAAACTATCTTCAACTTCAGCCAAAAATATGTAGATCGTCTAGAGCATCACGTGAATTTAATGATTGTCCAACTAGTCGACATTACCAATCAACAGAGAAGACTTAGAAACCCAGCAAATCCGTTTTACCTAAGCAGTTTTTATCATTATTGTAAACTAACTCCATTGTAAAACCCTTAAAATCTAGTAATTGTTCCCTTTTGTACAGATTCTTGTTTTAGATTGACTTCGAAGATTGAAAGAACTCGACAATTTCTGGAATTGGGTTTCTAAATGTAATTTCGTGTATTTAGTTCTTCGGGATATCAGAAATGTTTACTAAAGTCACGAGCTGCATTAGAATGTAAAATACATCGGACTTGCTTGGTTATGTGCTCATGGTCAGGGTTCTCGTGGGAAGGGGCTGCTGCTTACTTCTTCTTCAGGAAGGGGCTGACAACAGCTGGCGCAGCATAGGTGGCCACTGGGGCAGTGTAGGCGTGGGCGGCATAGGTGGCCACTGGAGCGGTGTAGGCGGGTGCACTGTAGACAGAGGCAGTGTAGGCAGGCGCAGCTGCAGCGTAGGTTGAGTAGGCAGCGGGCACAGCGGCAGCCGAGTAGGTGGTGACTGGAGCAGCTGCAGCATAGGTGTAGGCTGGAGCAGTGTATGCTGGGGCCGCGGCAAAGGCGGGTCCAGCGGCATAGGTGGTCACGGGAGCTGCCAGGTAACCGGCTTGGGCAACAGCCACGCACAGAGCAAAGCAGATGAGGAACTGCAAAAGATGGCGAGAAATTAGAAATTAGAATGCTTGGAATACAACAGGATTTTGCAGCTCCGTCAGGCAGCTCACTTTCATGTTGATTTGGTTGGATTGGGTTGAGTTGTCAGCGACTGATGCTGTTGGCCAATTGTCGAGGCGTTTTATAGCCAAATTGCCAATTGCCCGGCTTACATTCAGATGCCCGCAAACGAGTTTACGGCTTAGGCCTGGCCCCGAATAAAAGCCGAATTAGAACACTGCTCCCACTTGGGTGCGGGGTGGAGAAGAGGGGAGTGTAGTGCGCAACGTTCAATGAACGCGGATGCCGAAATGTTTGCGGACTGCGTGTCAAATGGATTAGCTTTCTTGTTTTCCATTTCAGGTCTGTGTCTCTGTGACGACAATTGAAACTTACAATTGAATAATATCAGCATCTGTTTGAAGCAATCAGGTTGACAAGGCAGATATCAGATCTGCGAATAAATGAGTTGACAATAAGAAACTAAATTCTTATGAAGAATGTCTGAAATGTATTGCAAATATTCCTCTCTCTATGCATAGAATTAAGAATCTAAAATGTGTCTTTTTTAATTAGTTTCTTTAAATTGTAGTTTTTAGATCTTAAAGAATTAACTGAGGAATGTTCTAAGATATAAACAAATGGAGGACAGACATGCAGAAAACAGACACACATTCTTGATGGGCTCCTCAGCATCGCATTAAAACTCTTTTATTTTTAATTTAATTTTAATTTTACGAACATAATTGAATGCAAGACACAATGTTGATATCTTATTATTCAGAATTTAGTCTAACACTTTGTATTTCAAAGCTTCATATTAAGAAAGAGCAAAAAGTGCCATTATTAACCTTCTAAAGCATTCGGCTACATCATTACCGATTATTCTAATTTAATGATACCCTTGCAGAGGGAATATAAATTTTGGCCAGGACTTTGCAATGCATCTTAGAAAACATCTCCGACCCTATAAAGTATATATATTCGAAATCAGCATCAACAGAGGAATCGAACTACTAAACTAACCCTGTCCGTCTGCCTGCGCTTTCGTCTGTTGCAACAGAAACTAGTCTCCCAGTTTTAAAGTTATCTTAATAAATCTTCACTTTTTATTACTGAAAGTTGTTAATAAGTCGGAATGAGCCAGATCGGTCTTCCCACAAAAACCAACCTTTAGACTGATTTTTCCTATGGCAGGTATATAGTATGTTATAGTTGTCCAATCATAACAATAATACTATTTACTACCGTTATAGTAAGCTTTGTTTGAATATCTTGTAAAATAACTACGTCACCTATGCGATCAATCCGATCCTGCTATTTCTGACAGCATGCTGTGATAACAACGTGTGTACCTTCTATATGACTACGCACAATATCATTAACCGGAAAATGCACAGTTAAATTCAAAGCTTTATTTTCGTTGAATGCAAATAGAAAGTGATTGATTTCGTAATGATATAAATTATTAAACTATACAACAAGTACAGCTCGATTAATATAATTTAATTAAAATTAAATTCTTAGCCAAAGAAAGTAAACAATTTAGTTACACGCAGGAATGTGTTGAGTTCTGTAATACACTTTACGAGATCTGACTAGATAGACGGCTATATCCCTTCGACAACCCATTGATCTAATGCTTAGCTTAATCTTTGGTATAAGACACACTTGAGGTTAACGACTCCGCTTATTTCCTTCATCACACGGCCAATTTGGGCAATGGCGTCGCCGGCGCCGTGTCGAGGTCGAGCGTGGAGACGCGAGGATGATTGTGGCGCACATCGATCTCGTAGAGCGCCAGTCCGAACTGATGCACAATCGAACTAAACTGTCGGATCAGGTAGGAGAAGCTGAGCGTGGGCGGTTGCTCGACAGCGCAGGTGCCGCGCAAATCGTCGTGAGCCCAGTGCGGCGCGTCCACATCGCAAGGATGCCGTCCCTGTAGGCGTGGAAAGGCCTCCGTCGAGAGATGCGGATAGAATACGGACAGCAGCTCGAAGTGTAGATAACTGCTGGCATTGGACCGCTGCAGTGCCTCGTGCAGTTCGCCACTCAGCGAGGCAGGTATGGCAAGGTAGAGTTTGTAGCGCAGCCTCTGCACGCCGTTGCGCTTCAGTTCGCAATTGCCCGCGATGAGCTTCACCTTCTGCATGAGCATGTCCAGCGTAAGTCCGCCGTATTCGTAAAGAAAGAAGTCGCGAGGGCGTCGATAGCGTTGATGTGTGCGTCGATTGAAATGCAGCAGACGAGAGCTGGGCACATTAACCAAGTGCAGCGGCAGGCTGTAGGTGTGTGACGTCAGCAGATGCACGTGCGTTGCCTGTGGTTTGGTCTCCACCACATGTGCCATGCGCTGAGCAAGAGGAAAGATGCCTGCCTGATGGATGAAGCCGAAGAAGAGCGTCAGTATCACATTTAGCACGTACCAAAGTCGCAACAAGTGCGGCGCCGACGCCTTGCTGCAGAGCCACCGATCGTAGAGCCAACGCAGGAACGGATGTTGAGTCTGAAAGGGGTAACTAGCGCTGAATCCGGTAATGAGCTTGGGCGCGTGCAGCAGGACCAGTGGGAAGGTGAGGGGCAGTAGAAAACGCGGCTCCTGATGGTTGATCAGCGAAAGGAAGAAAAGCGGCACGAAGATTGCACCAGACATCAACGACACGATGCTCTGGAAACGCGGCAGCAGCTGGTACTCGGCGCAGAAGAAGCGCAGCAGGAGCTGAGCAAAGGCAACCAGCGCGGCCAGACCGAGGATATTGAAGAGCAATGGCATGTTGACTAGAAGATGCACGTAGCACGGATGTACGCCGTGCGTGGCCGTCTGCGCAGAGTCCAGGTTGTACTTGATGAAGTTCCAGGGGGTAAAAATAAAGTTATCGATGCCTAGTTGAAGCATGTGCAACTCTCCCACGGTCAGGTGCTGATAGTACAAGGAGTCGCAGAAGATGAACAGCAACAGCGCGGGCAGAGCACACAGACAGAAGAGTCCAATGCGCAGGTTGAAGTCCCGGAAATTCACACTGCGTGTGCCCATGCCGCGCAGCAGCCAGAAGAAGACCATGGGCGCACCGAAGAGCAGGAACGTGGGACGATTGAAGACTCCGGCGACACAGATGCTGGACATGGCGAACAAGTGCTGCAGATTGTGGGCGGGCAGTGCGTTCTTCAGTTTCCATATCTTCACACGTTCACTTATTGACGCCGCCTTGTCGTACTTCTCCTCGAGAAACTCCTTCTTATAGACCACTGTGTTTGTAATGAGCATGCACTTGGCGACAAGGTAAAGCAACCAGGAGCACATTGCCAGCTCGAGGCTGTTGGAGAAGGTGCGTGTACCGAAGACCAACATCACCCAGCTGCTGCTCAGCGCGAGGAGGCGTATCTCATGGCGTAGTCCATAGAGCCGGCAAATCTTGTACAGGCACCAGTCGTTGCTGTACGAGATGATGGTGTACACTAAGCGAGGAAAAACTAGGTAGGCGTAGCTGTTTATCACCTCCACCTGCCACCAGCTACGCGGATATAGTGCCATGAATTCGTAGAAACTCCACGGAACGCGGAGCAGCAGCCAGGGCAGCGCTATGCTGCGCACCGGCATCGTGTTGTTGAACTCCCAGGTGCGTATGTGCTCCAGACGGAAGTGATCACCTGATAAATAGTGCTTTTTATTTTAGTAGAAATACACTAAGGTGTGCTGTTCCTCTTACCCGTCATCACCTCGACGCTCTGGAAAAACTCATCCGGATGCACGTAGCCCAATTGGGGCACAAAAACCAAAACAAGACGTAGCACAGCGAAAAAGAAATACGTGTTTAGATGTCCACCAATCGGAATGCGTTTCTCCCATAGTTGCGACAGATGATGTGTTATGCGCATTGTTACCAAAAGTTTTTAAAATATGCATCGGCTGGCAAATTTGTTTACAAAACATAAATTCAGAAAATGCACACGGTCCGGCAACGCTAGTGGCTAAATCAGATGACTGTTAATCGATGCTACTCAAATTGGCACTGTTAGCATTAACATATAAATGTTAGTGTACAGTTTGAAAGCCACTTTACAGTAACATGGCGCTAACTTTTGAAAAGTGCTTAATTTGTGGGAAATGAGTTAGAAATAAGTGTAATTAAATAATGAAGCACAAAATTAAACATAAATTATTGCAAAATAGAGCAAAATAGAAGACACAGTGAGTTTACATTAAATTGGTATTGCTGAGACGATTTGTAGCCTCTGCTGTTAGCAATGCAATGCCTCTTTAGGCCGATGACGTAGTATGTAATTTGTGGTCGTAGCCGCTGCCTAGGAAATTCGATATCGGATTACATTTATATAAGTTTCAGGCGTGTAATAGCTCATAAATGTATAGACAGACGATGACGCGACACAAATGGGAACTGATCGTCGTCAATGAGAAGCGGCTTAGCCCAAGTTAATCGAAGTGCGCGCTCCTAATGCTCATTGACAGACACGAACACGAGTTTAATTGCAGCCCACGCCAAGACCAACAGCAAAAGATCAACAACAACAACAGGAATAACAGCATCGTCATTCAGCAATTCTGGATCATGTTAAACTAACAGAAGGTTGTGTGCGAGCACAAGCAACAAGTTACAGTCTGACGTCAGAGCTCTAAGCTCTTCCAATATTCGTAATCGCCTTTCTCTGCGCCCTGTCGATCCTCATGTTGGGAATTCCACCTACCTCAACCGCATACTAGGCACGCTCAATCAGTCTTCATCAGCTACTGCGTGTGTCGACGTCGCCGTTGTCTGCGTCCACCACATAAATCAACTGTAATTAAACTGATTTGCTTGCCGTTTAAACTGAGATAATTTGAGGAGTACTTTGATAATTACCCATCCGTATGGACTGTAATCAAAATGCGTGCGCGTATCGCGATATTAAAAAATACAGTTATTTTTTCTATTGTTCTTCTAAGAACTGAAGAATCTTCCCAAAACCAAATAAATCCTGATTTAAAGAGTGATTATCGTGCATAGAAAAGAGAAAAACTTGACCTATTAGGGAAATTATAACAGATAAAGAAACCATTTGTGAATTCTTTAATACACATGTTATTCCAGTTGTTGCTTTCTTTGGTTTCCTTATATTCCATTTTCCATGTCGAAAATGTCGCACGCACACAAACAAACGTTGCCATTGCCTTTCAATCAACTTTGGCAAGCAACAGTTTGTCGCAATTTAAGTTACACTTGCCACTTGCCTTCTCGCCACCTGTACCAGCCATGCGCCCAGCCACGCCCTCAGTGCACCACAAAGCCCGCATATTTAACCGACACACGACAACACGAAGGACTACGACGCTTCGGCGGCACCCACGAATGGGTGGACTTTGTTCGTGTCGTGCTCATGGCGCGTATAAAAGGAGGCGCCTCGCACGCACTTGCAGCAGTTGCCTTAGTGAAGCGGCGCGCGCCACTCAAATTTAAATACTACTTAAAAAGAAAGTGCAAACATTCAACAGTTAATACAGTTTTCCAAGTGTTTTCCCAGCATAGCAAAAGACCAAGTGAGGAGATCCAAATATGCAAAGGAAGAAAGTTTCGTGAACATTTCAAACTAAGCTGAAAAATACTCAAGCAGAGCTTAATCACAGTATCTTAACTAGGTGAGCTATTAAATACATATTTAATATACTATATTTTATTGTATAAGTCTTATTGCATACAGCGATTTTTAATATATTCAATGATTTAAAATATTATTAGTTCAGCATTTTTTTTTAAAGCAACCGAAATATATCGGAGAAAAAATATAAAATATAAATAACGTTAACAAATAAAGGTCGCCTGAGCACTGAACACTATAATTTTTATAAATTACTGGATTCTTTATTAAATCAGAACACGATTTTTTTTATAGCAATCAACATACTCGTACAAACAAGTTTGTGACTAAGTAAATTACATATGTATTGTATATTTATATATTATATTTTATATATTTATATTTAATATACAATATTTTTTTTTTAATTTCGTTTCACTCTGTTACAAAATCAATGATTATGGCTAAAAAACTAATTTTTCAAACTTTAAACATTCAAAAATTTCAAGCTTCATTAATTGAAACGATCTAGATTTGATTGGTAACTGTTATTTATTTTTTTTTCGACTTCTATAGTATGTGTATCTACAAAATATCCTTGAAAAAGTTTTTGTAATTGTATTCAAAATAGCCCTTTCTTTATATTTTTTTATTTCTTTCACACAAAAAATAACGTTTTTTGATCTGGGTGTGGGAAAAAGTTTCTATCCAATAATAATAAATAATACATTTTTGTCAAGTCTGAATGTTGAACCCTAAGTAACTGAAAATGTTGTGATTTCCAATTTTATTGACATATGACTTTATCTATTTTTAATACTACTAAATAATATTTACATCTTCTATAATGTAGTTTTAGAAATTCGCTGCATTTAGATTGCGTTAAATAAAATAATAAATAAATACTTGAAAGTTTTTATTCCTAGTAGACGAGCTTAGCTCATCACAAAAAATCAAAGACTAAACTTGACAATAAATCGTTTTAATATATCTCATTTTAGAAAACATTTCCCTTTAACATATATTTGCCTAATCCAATCCGTTTGTTATTGCGTTTCTAATTTAGAAATTAATTTTGTAATTATCATAAAAAACGCATTTCAATTCACATGTGCCTCCCGTTTTATGCGCCTAACTGAAAGTGACTTTTAATTGTTTTGAATTTGCATTGTGGCTGTTTTTCTGTTCACATCAGCTCAGCAATTCACACGGCGCAGCTTCACCTGTGATTGCGCCAGGTACAAACGTTTCAAGTCGTTAAACGGCAATTATGAAACTCGTGCGAATGCTGATCCGAGTGGGTTATGTTTGAATTATCTTCTCAGCCTTGCTGTCCTATGCAAACATACAAATTCGTTCTGTTCCGTTTCGATTTCGAGACTTTAAATCGCTGCAATCAAAACAAACATTAAAAGTCACATTGAACAGCGCTGGGGGCTTCGCTCCTATCGCAACTGTAACTGATAAAGGGAAAACAATGCCCACACACACACACACAGAGCACAGGGGCAGGCACTGGCCATAAGTATGCACAACATTGACATTGAGCATCGTCAATTCGGTCAAAGAGAGTGCAACGATGCGCACCAACTGGCCGCAGTTCGTCCTCCGTGCGGGAGTGGATGCGGGGGCGTTCGCTGAGCCATAGATTACCAGACAAAGGACACCTCGGGGAATCCGATACGAACAAATACATGTGACCATATGTGCGTGTACAAAAACGTGCGTATGGCGCAGGGGCACCCAGTGAAAAGCACACAAAAAACAAGCACCTAAGCTACAGTCGAAAGTGCTCGACTGCAATATACCCGCTACTCGCCTGACCAAAACTATTTCCTATATAAATAACTTCTTTGTTTAGCGTATTTTGTGTTGCATACTTTGCAGGGAGTGGCTTGAAAATCAGTGTCTCATTTAAAAGATTTCTTAAATAAATTCTAAATATTTTAATTATCCGATTGCAACAACATTTTCGACGGACAGACAGACAGATTGACAGATGGACAGACAGACGGACAGACAGACATAGCTATATCGACTCGGCTGTTGATGCTGATATAGAGTATATATATTTAGTTACAGGGGTCTGCCACGCCTCCTGCATTTTCGTTTGACATAAACTTATAATACCCTATGGATATAGGGTATAAAAATAAAAAACCAAACAAGGTTAGTTGGGTAACTAACAGAGAGAGAAAGAGAGAGAGAGAGAGAGGGGAATTTGGCTAATATGTGTATTGATTTTATCTGAATAAACTTTCTTAATTGGTTACCCCTTATTTATATAATGTTCGCATTGTGGAACTCCCTGATATGATAGTCAGTTTGTTGCATATGCAATTCGAACGCACTTAATCCCCTTAATGATGCAATGTCCACCTGTTCTGCATGTGTGTGTGCGTGCCTGTCTGTGTGTGAACATCGGATGGGAGGAGTCTCATTAGTTGTGCAGCCGCCAAAGTAACACGTAATCCTTGAACCGCTTGCAGTAAATGGCCTTCGCTGGTGCAGTCTCAAGGTCGCATGCCCCAGCCATGTAAACACGGCACACGAAATGCAATTGCCCCACTAGAGCGAGAGAGAGACAGAGAGAGAGATAGCAAGGCAGCAGGAGAGAGCGCGAGTGAGTGAGAGAGGAAGCAAGCCTGACCTTGGCTCTGGACAGTGTAGGGCTGGCTAGGCTAGTACCGCGATCGGCGTACTTGGCCCCCACGGCCACCTCCCCGCAGGCAGACACCGCCGTTTCCACGCAGCGTGCCGGCACAGAGATCAGCGACATGGATCGCAGTAGCAGCAAAAACAATAGCACGGAGTTCAGCGGCAGCCAACATGCGGCAACAGCTTCAGGTGCGGCCGCAGTGACGGCCACGCCCTGGTGCAACAACAAGGAGTCGCCCAACAACGAAGAAGACTCCAATGAGGACGATGGCGACAATGCAACACCTGCCAAAGTGACCGATCCGCTGGCGCCGCGTTTGGCCAGCAATGAGGCAAGTAGAAGACATTTAATTTCCGTTCTCACCTCTTGCAACTGTCACGTGCCACGTGCTGCATGTTATCTTTAAACACTTCTTTTCCATCTAATTTTCTTCTCCGTCTGCAGCGCGTCTTGGTTGTTTCCGTGACTGAACGTCATCGTGAAACTTGGGGCCAGAAGGCGGAGTTCCTGCTGGCCGTCATCGGCTTCGCTGTCGACCTGGGCAACGTCTGGCGCTTTCCATACATCTGCTACCAGAATGGCGGCGGCGCCTTCCTTGTGCCCTACTGCGTCTTCCTCATCTTCGGCGGCCTGCCCTTGTTCTACATGGAACTGGCGCTGGGTCAGTTCCATCGCTGCGGCTGCATCAGTATCTGGAAGCGCATCTGTCCAGCGCTAAAAGGTAAGACAGCGAGAATGATGATGAGATAGCTAAAAATCAAATAAAATGTTTGTAATAGAACATATAGAAAAGAGGAAAAGAGAGATGAATACAAAAGAAAAGAAACTAAGAGACAATTAATATTTAATATTTATTCTTTTATTTTTTATTTAATGTCGACTAATGGCAGTCGGCTGGGAAAAATTACAATAAAAATTAAGAATAAAAATTGAATTAGAATTAAAAGATTATTAATAATTTATTTTATTTAAATTAAAATTAAATTTAAAAAATTAAAATTTAAAATTTAAACTTTAAAATTGGGATAATAAAACTGGGATTAAGCAGAGGAGTTGAAGAAAGATATAATCCGAAACATTATCATAATAAAATGGATAGGAGGCCTAAAGCGAGAGAGAGAGAGATATGAATGAAAGATTTTTAAGCAGCAATACATAATTAAATCGAAAATAACCAACATTGAAAACTGTAGAATGATGAAAAGATAAACAACATACATATAATAAGTAAAGTCAAAACATAAGTGTGGGAAAAAACAAAGAAGGTATATTTTAACTTATATGAAATATAATTTCACAAAGTGTATGAGAGCAAGTTGAGTGTGCTCCCCTGTTATATACTCATTACCTGAGAAAAATTGACTAACTTATAGGTGGATCGGGATTAGGATTTTAAGGTAGATATATGTGTTGGCCACAATGAAAACAATTTTATGTAGTCACGGTATCCTAAAGACTCATGAAGGAAATAGTTAGCACTACAATTAGGTAGTGTTATGGGAAAGTAGTTACGGGGGCAGAGACTCTATCAGGGACAGAGAAATGTAATCAGTTAAGCAAGTCATCACTATCTATGTCTCCTAAATTAAATCTTGCGTATTTTGTATTGCCTTGCAAATCTGTATTGCCACAAATATTATTTCTATGTCAGCTTTATCTGTATCTTTATCTTTATCGTGTAGAATTAATAATACTTATTTCCTAACAAATTTCGACAGTTTTGACAGATCTAAGTTATTACTCAACTCTGCTGTGAATGCCGATCAGTCCTATATATATTTAATGGGGTCGGAGACGTCTCCTTTTCTTACATATACTTTCGGTTTCCCATCCCCCTTATTGATATCGCCTATAATAGTCAATATTGCCTTAAATTAATTCATAAAAACAAAATCAAAAGAATACTACGCCACTCTGAATTACCCCCAGGATACTGTCCGTGTTTCTACCTGTGACTTATGTACACACACTGCACCCCTCCCGCAGGCATAAATGAATCACAAATATTTAATCGAAATTGCAGTCTGAGTCTATTAAAAAGAGCTGTGCCTGCAGTCAAATGTAATAATGTGTTTATATTATGATATGTGTGCTTAATATGTGTATTAAATGTTAATTTTAACAGTGCAAATATTGCGTATACGCAGCGTGTGTCTCTTAAAGGCCCATTACCAACTGGTCGTTTTTGATGTGCGAGCTGCGATAAGCAGCTGAGCTCGCAGCTCTAACTCAGTGCGAGTGATTTGGGGACTTGGGCTTGGCAGAAGCCCGCAGAATCAGAGAGATTCCTTTTGTTCTCCTACTGCCGGCGACATTATCAGAAGACGCGCTCGGTCGCACGGCTCTTGAGATAATTCGAGAGGGCGGCTGCTGTTGCTGCTGCAACAATTAACGCCACATTCAAGTGACAATTTGTATCTGAATAGCAAACAAATCAGGCGCAATGCGCACCCTAATTAAATTGTCATCTGCCTTCGAAATTGACTTATCTCGATGGGGGCTGAAAAGTTTTTGTGTGTGCTCGCATCAAGTTGATAATATTATTAAATGCCAACCAAATGCATTCGGCTCTTGGCTGCCAAATAGATTTAAACTTGCCTCAACTTTTGCTGACTCAGTCCCCCTTACTGTGCCTCCCCCGCCGACTTCCTTTGAGGCAAGCAAACCAAAGAGCTGAGCTGAGAGCTGAAGTGCAAATATTACTTTGTGGCGGCATCATTTGCTCAACAAGTGTTTGCACTCGGAAAACCTTTGCGCCTTTTCTACTTTCTGCCAGGCGATTAAGAAAAGAAAAGTCGAGCAAAGAAGGAAAGTAAAGGAAAGGAGAAGCCGGCGTCCAAATCATGTGACGTGTCTTATTGGCCTCATCATCGGGGGAAACTCTTAAAGAAAACTGCGGACAGCAGAAGGATGTGGATGTGGATTTAGACGCACCTGTGTGCAGGCATCGCAGCTATGTATTTGTCCTGCTTTCTCTTCTTTCCCCTCTCTTTCTCTCCCTCTCCCAACCCCTGTCTGCTTGTGACAATAAGCAAAAATGTGTAAAATGTCACGTGGGAATATTTGAAGTTGATGATTTTCTTCTTACAGCGCTATCAATCAGAGATTGGCATTCCCAGGTTACACACACCCACACACACACACACATATAGACACACGCAGATACAATGACTACCTGTTGGTTATAAAGGTCTCTCTTTATGCGCTTTTAAATTGTGCCATAAAACTGGTTTACTAGGCTGCACTCACAGCACAAGTTGGGGATGACGAACAGGAGTTTTGCTTGAGTTCCTAATGGGTGTATCTAATGGTGAATCAATGTTGAGGAAGGGGCAGGTTGGAGAGGGTAGACTTGCTTGGGTTTTTAATGGGCATATTTAACTGAGAATCAATTCGTATCTGCCCGCTTTGCAGGTGTTGGCTACGCGATCTGCCTCATCGACATCTACATGGGCATGTACTACAACACCATAATTGGCTGGGCGGTCTACTATCTCTTCGCCTCGTTCACCTCGAAGCTGCCCTGGACATCGTGCGACAATCCGTGGAACACGCAGAACTGTATGCCAGTCACGAGTGAGAACTTCACCCAGTTGGCGACGACACCGGCCAAGGAGTTCTTCGAGTGGGTACCCTACTACAAATCTCTTTTATTTATTTATTTATTTATTTATTTATTTATTTAATGTCGACTAATGGCAGTCGACTGGGAAAAGAAATACAATAAAAATTGATTACATAATAATATTTTTTTTTTTTTTTTTTATCTTTATGTACTCAATGCATTCTCTTTTGCTTTCTGTCTATCTCTCTCTTTTGCTTTCTTGTTCTTTCTCTTTTGCAATCTCTCTGTCTTTCACTTCCACAGACGCAAGGTGCTGGAGAGCTACAAGAGCAACGGCCTGGACTTTATGGGCCCGGTAAAGCCCACCTTGGCACTTTGTGTGTTCGGTGTCTTCGTGCTGGTCTACTTTTCATTGTGGAAGGGTGTCCGCAGCGCCGGCAAGGTCGTCTGGGTGACTGCATTGGCACCTTACGTTGTACTCATCATCCTGTTAGTGCGTGGCGTCTCACTGCCCGGCGCGGATGAGGGCATCAAGTACTACTTGACTCCGGAGTGGCACAAGCTGAAGAACTCCAAGGTGTGGATCGACGCAGCTTCGCAGATCTTCTTCTCGCTGGGTCCCGGCTTCGGCACCTTGCTGGCCCTGTCCAGCTACAACAAGTTCAACAACAATTGCTATCGTGATGCACTGATCACAAGTAGCATCAACTGCTTGACCAGTTTCCTGGCCGGCTTTGTCATCTTCTCCGTGTTGGGGTAAGGCTGCTACATCTTGATTCCCCTGTCTCTCTGTATCTCGATGTCATCTCTCTCCCCCCCCTCAGCTACATGGCCTACGTACAGAAGACGTCCATTGATAAGGTCGGCCTCGAGGGACCGGGTCTGGTCTTTATTGTCTATCCGGAGGCCATAGCCACTATGAGCGGTTCCGTCTTCTGGAGCATCATATTCTTTCTGATGCTTATCACTCTTGGCCTGGACAGCACTTTTGGAGGACTCGAGGCCATGATAACGGCTCTCTGCGACGAGTATCCTCGCGTAATTGGCAGGCGACGCGAACTCTTCGTTCTGCTGCTGCTCGCCTTCATATTCCTGTGCGCATTGCCCACCATGACCTATGTGAGTATACATATCATATATAATATATTACTTGGCTGACTTGAACCTTAGTGCATAAGTGTGAAGGCGTCGCATGTTATATTATATTGTATTTAAGAACATTTGATCAGCTCCAGCAACTGTCTGTATGAATGCCTTCTGCTCAGCAGTATCAAGATTTAATATAACCAAATTTGCCAGGAAGGTACCTCCATAAAGGCTCTACCATAAGCTTTATCCCCCTAGCAACTGTCTGTATGAATGCCTTCTGCTCAGCAGTATCAAGATTTCATATAACCAAATTTGCCAGGAAGGTACCTCCATAAAGGCTCTACCATAAGCATTATCCCCCTAGTAACTGTCTGTATGAACGCCTCCTTCTCAGCACATACAAGAGCTAATGAAATCAAATTTGGCATGAAGGTACCTCTATGGAGGCTGTACCATAAGCAGATCAAGTGTACTTTAAATTGTTGATACTTCACACAACAGCAACATAAACTCTAGATATTTAAAATGCTTAAGATTCTCCTTACTCCAATATGAATATGTCTCTGACTCGATGGGTTATGTGCTTACAACGATGTTAACATATGTAAATTAAGTTAAAGAGAACTTTACTATCGAATGCTAAATGGTTTCTTTACTTAAGTCTGAAACGAAAGATAACAAAAATCACTCAACAACATTTCGAGCCTCATTTATTTCTCTCAGTGTTGGTGAGCTTATCTTTCAACTGCCGTGATTTAATTAACTGCTAAGTGTGTTAGAAGTTGGGGAAGGGAGGGAACTACTCCATATGCATGTGGCAGGACACTGGACACGGACGGAGCATGGCTCATTAAACGCAGCGCCATACCATGACTTGCGATTGTCTTGAGAACTTATCTCGACTGGACACTGGACTGAAGCAAGGGCAGACGGAACAGACACCTGTTTAAATATGCCAGTGTAGCTCGGGCAAAAAAACGATGGATTGCCATGTTAAGTGCTTTTTATCGTTCCTTCAGTTAATCTCACATACTCAACTCAACTGCCGCCACCTTCACCTTCCCCTTCCCGTCACTCTTCTACTTCCTTTCTGCATTTTTATCACCTGTCAGTTGTCCGCTCGCCTCCTAAGTTGTTTGCTTTGGTCAGCTCAAGGGGGTGCGTATGTGTTGTTGTGTCTATTGGGCCAAGAATTGACATGGCACCCGCCCACCGCCTCCTCCACTTACCACTCGCCGTGGCCACTTTGTCTGATTACATTTGAAATTGTAATTTAGTAGCTTCTATATTTTATTTCGCCACTTGACTTATCTATCGGTCAATGGATCAAGCGATTCCATTTCCTTGCATATCTTAACTGAAACTCGCCCAATGATAACTTGGATTCAGTTGAAGTTCAGGTGAATGATAACATAAATAAGATTTATCACATATTCTATTGTTTCCTCCTGCGAAAGTAATATACACTATAAAATGAGCACACTTTGAAATAGAAATGGATAGAGCAAGGAATTACCTCTGATATTCTTCAGAGTGGGAATTCAAGTAACATACTTTAGGTTATGATCACTTCTAGGAATATCAGTGGCAAATACGTCGCTAAATTAAATTGTTTATCTCTTTTTCTCACCCCATTTAATCCCACTCAATCTTGGTAGAAGTCAATAATAAGTGTTACCCCATCCGTATATTTCTATTGCGCATATGTAGTACTTTTTTAGTATTCTTCCAGTTAGGTTGTTATCTTGTAGTTATCTTTTGATTATGGGAGCCCGAACTCCATGTTTAGTGGGTAGGTATATATTTAATTAAGACAAGAGTTTGCAACCCACCGTTGGAGACATGTCCGATCCCATACAGTATATATATTGTATATTCTGAATTAAATCAGTTAAAAATAAATATTTCCATGGAAAAGCTAAATGCCATATAAATGTATAAGAGTGATTGGAGATAATAAGAACCTGCAAGTGTATGAAACCTTCGGTCTCTGACTAAAGTTATATGAAATTTACCTACAACAATGCAACAAACTACTTCAAATAAGCACGAATATTCATTTGAATCATGGATTATACTGGTCATCTCGTGTACACTATAATTTAATTCATTAACCTTACAGGGTGGCGTCGTCTTGGTCAACTTTTTGAATGTCTATGGACCCGGACTGGCCATTCTCTTCGTGGTGTTTGTTGAGGCGGCCGGGGTGTTTTGGTTCTATGGCGTCGATCGGTTCAGCGCAGATGTGGAGCAAATGTTGGGCGCCAAGCCAGGTCTCTTCTGGCGCATCTGCTGGACCTACATAAGTCCGGTATTTCTGCTGGTAAGAAGAAGAGGAAGAAGGTGGAAGGTGGATGATACAATATATCATCAAAATATTCTCTCTACTTGCAGACCATCTTTATTTTCTCGATAATGGGCTACAAGGAGATGCTTGGCGAGGAGTTCTATTATCCACCTTGGAGCTTCCAGGTGGGCTGGGCGGTCACCTGCTCGTCGGTGATGTGCATTCCCCTCTACATGATCTACAAGTTCTTCTTCGCCTCAAAGGGCAACTGCCAGCAGCGCCTGCAGGAGACCTTCAAGCCGGACGTGAGCTGTGGTTCGGTGCTGCCGGGTCAGCAGGGCACCTCGGTGTGACATGACAATGCTGTGCATCTCAATATACACACCACCAAGACGAGCATCAAGATCTACAATCTAAATTGTAAAAGCTTTTCACCAACAACAGCAGCAACAACAACAACACAGGATGTCGCCGGGTCCAGACTGTGCGACGCTAACAGTTACTACGCTTACCACACAAATATTCTTAGCTATACGGAGGCAGAACCGGAGCAGGAGCCGGAGCTGGAGTCAAAGGAACAGGAGGAACACACAAAGAAACAATACGGCAATGAAATAATTAATACTTATAGTGCTAGTCTTAGCAATAGTCTAAGTCTCGGCTCGGTCAAAGAGAGAAGCTCCCAGGGCAACCCGACAACAGCAACTGCTGCCGACGACAATAACTGCGCCCTGAGGATCAGCAGCTGCAAGCCCCTCAAGTTCCCCTTGGCCAGCGAGTGGTTAGTGTGAGCGAGAGAGAGAGAGGGAGAGAGACCGAAAGCTCTGCAAGCAGCCATTTGCAGAGCTTTCGTGTGGGACGTAACGAAAGCGAGCTTCGTTGATCCAGCTTTATATGTAGTTCGGTATATTCCTTTTCTACTACAAGTATTTCTATGTATTGTATTGTATATCGTATGAAGTTATCGTAATTGTAATATCGATTGTTAGTGCACAATTGCAAAGCTCGTTGTTTGAACTAGCCAAAATACTTAAATACTCGAATTCTCCCACTAACTATACCAATATGCATTACTATATCTACCTTAGCATAGACAAAACTATACTATCACTCGACAAATATGAATCTAGAGCCTAAATCGTGTATATTTCAATAGACTCAAATGGTAAATCTGAGTTTTAGTAGCATTATTTAGAAGAATACCCTGTACAATGCATAAGTCTACAATATTCCTTCCCATCCTTTCGGAAAACAGTTGCAAGCAGCCATTTGCAACTGTGTTTCCATGTTTAGCTTTAGTTTATATTATTTTTGTAGAGCCACAAACAAAAGAAAACAGAAAACCAAATAAGAAAACAAAGAAAATGCCTTTTCATTGTGGGAGGAAGACTGCAGACCTTGAATCAGCTTATACACTGAAAACAATTGAGTACACATATTCATGTTTAAATTTTAAATTATTTAAATTTTAATTACATCAACGCGCTGTTTACTTGGCTACACAAAGTATTTAAAGGAGCAGGATCTCATTGCCTGTAGGGTGTGTATTATGCGTATATAACTATGTTCGATTTTCTCGTGTTGGTGTGTGTGTGAGAGTGTGTTATGGAGTGTTAGCTAGTGTATGCCCTTATTTGTTGTTTTTGTTATACATAACATGCTCAGCTTGGATTGGCCAAAAGATACTAGATGCTACAGTGCTGTCGCCGCTTGTGGATGATTTTTGTGGATGCTGTTGTTGCCGTCTCGAGCTTATTGCTCCGGTGGCGGCTTCTTGCGTTTGCGACGTGATTTGCGCTTTTTCCTTCGCTCCTATTTCTTGGCACTCTTGCCGCCCTCGTCCTTGCTCTTGTCGGACTTCTCGTCTGTCTTCTTGCTGCCCGCATCCTTGCCCGCATCCTTGGCATCTTTGTTGTCCTTGTCCTTGTTATCCTTGTTCTTATCCTTGCCATCCTTATCATCTACAATCTTCTTGCCCTCCTCAGCGTCGCGATTCGCCAACTTATTATTAATGAGGTTATGCAGTGCAATTATAGAGCGCACCATGGACGCCAGGTAGACCACGAGCATCTGGTCGTTGGTCTTCACATACATCGTTCCAGTGAACTGGTCGTTGGTGATATCCGGCAACAAGTTGAATATGTCCTGCAGTTGGTATACGATCTGATGGTTTATGGGCATCTTTGCGTCACCGACACGCTGCAGATACTGTTTAATGTCACGCAGTTGGGCATTGAGGCCCTTGAGACCCATCAGCTGGTTGGTGATCTTCTGTGAGAGGCTGCCCACTGTTGTGTCCTTGATGTCACGCAGCAGGTGCTCTACGCCCACCTCTTCGGCCTCCTCGGCGCCGATCTCGCTGGGCACATGCTCGAAGGTTTTGCTGGTGGGTGAACCATCGTCGTGCACCTCCTCCACAGATATATAGGCTTCAGTCGGCAGCCCTAGATCTTTGGGCTTGGCATCAATAATAACCAGCACTGAGTTCGGGCAATAGCGGCGAATAAGCTCGTTTATGGCGATGTCGTTCTGATGCAACTTGGGCCCGGTGTGATACCAGCCCACAACGCGCTCTCGGGCGTTTACTTTCTTGAACATGCCGTACATGTTTTCCAGGTAATCGTGATCCAAGAACCACACCGACTTATCCTTGTCATCTTCGTCGAAGGGAACTGCAATTGACATCGATTTTAGTCGGAATATAAAATTTGACTTGATAGGCACTTACCTGCAAAACTGTTGGACACATCCAGCACACCCTTTGAGCGCCAGCAGCCAAGAAGGACGCCGACGACGCGCTTCTGATTGCCAATTTTCCCCATGCGATTGAAGTGATCCACAACCGATAACAACACCAGCGGGTGGACAATCACTTTGTTTACGCTCACTTCCAGCGACGGCATTTTGAATTTATGTGATTTAGTTTGAAAAGTATTGCGTATGAGCCACGCTCAGCGTAGTTTGCTTTAGGTTTGCTTAAATTATCGTAATAGCAACAAATGCTTTATTTGTTGCGGGTAACAATCGAGCGAAAACACCGAAATGACAAGCAAATTATTCTTCTTCTTCTTTGACGTGTGTCTAGAGATGTACCAACGCCGATACTATCGTATCGTAACCGTAATTTATTCAATATATCGAAAGACTGTGCAATGTGGTATCGTACCAACGATACATTTCAAACGTACACCACTAGCACGAAAGTCTATCGATGATTTATAAAAACAATAGAAACACTATCGTACAGTAATATTGTGAACCGATTATTTTAATTAACGAAACAGAATTCAAAGTAAACTGCTCTCGATATTTAACACAATATTACTGAAATATAAATCGATGTATCGATGAATACACGATTGGAATATTTCTATTAAATTTTCACTCAATAGATGGCGTGCTTACAACAACAAAGTGGTTAGTTGTGGTTGTTAGTTACAACAATCCACATGAATAATACGTCGTTATCCTATTTATTTTCCGTGCGCTAGTGTGCAGCATTAGTAGTGAAGTGTTGTTTCTATTTGCCCTTGGTGACAATGCGTACGCGCATCGGTGGTGCTCTTCTGACACACACTAATCGCCATTTTGGTCAGTAGAATAGGTAGTAGAATGCGCGTTGCCATATCGTCGTTTAGAAACCACGACTGGCCACACTGGCAGTCATTGCGCGAGAGAAATTGACAAAATATCCAAAGCAATTAGCAATTTGAGTGCAAAACGTTTTTATCTACGCGAAAAGTTTAGTAATGCCTTAAATATCGCTGGGCGCGTTTGTATTGCAAAGCCAGCCAACTGATATGATAGAATGTGTGTGATGCGGCGATGAGGTAATTGTTTTTGCAGCCCAGCCGTAGGCCGTCGCCCGTCGTCCGTCGCTTGCTGCGTTCGTCTACAGTTTCACACACACACAAACTCACACGCCCAGTTAGATGGGCGGCCGCGGCGTAATCATCAATGAGCAACCATAAATCGAGGCTGAGGCTGAGCCAAGTGAGAGTGCGCGTGTTGTTTACAAATCGTGTTGCATTGTTTAAATTTAGGTGCTTATCTGAGGCGAGAAAAGCCGCTGGCTTTGCCAAAAAACTGTGCACAGAAAAAGTCAAATCCGAAGCCAAGTTTCAGATTTAGCTCGTAGACACACGCATACTAGTGCACACATGCAAACAGAGACACACACACATGCATGCATGTGCACACACAAACACACAACTCACACACATGTACACACAAGCACAGACACAGCCACAGACAGACGGACAGGTCGTTTTACGCTCTTTTTGTCTACGTCTTTTACTTTTCTCGTTTGTAATCATTTTTCAGCTATTCGTATGTGTTTCTTTCTATGTGGTGTACAAATATTAGAGCTCGAGAGCTGCTAATTAAATTATAAACATACAGAGAAGCGTTAAGCGGGCGCATAGACACAGCCAGAGCCAGAGCCAAACCCACGACCCATTTCCATTTACATTTGAACGCAAGTAGAAGCAAAAGGAGAAGAAGCAGGTGAGAGAGAAGAGAAAAAGCTCAATCAATCAATGAAGCTCAATCTCAATCAATGTTTGTTGTTTTTCTGCTCGCTGTTGTCGCGTAGCTTTCACCAAATTCAAATCTAGTTTAACCTGGCGGTGGCCGCTGCTCCTTGCAGCATGTAGAAACAACAACAAGAGAGTACAAAATACAACAAA
Source organism: Zaprionus davidi (assembly GCA_018903715.1). Taxonomy (NCBI): domain Eukaryota; kingdom Metazoa; phylum Arthropoda; class Insecta; order Diptera; family Drosophilidae; genus Zaprionus; species Zaprionus davidi. The sequence goes on along the minus strand of JAEIGL010000004.1, from coordinate 11,803,025 downwards.
ATACTGAGTTACTTGAGAAAATTGAGAAGCAGAAGAAGAAAGTCGAAGAATCCTCAGAATGTCCTTCATAACGAACCTGAAGAAGGTCTTCCACCTGGGTGGGGGTGGGGAGGCCAAAAAGAAGAGACTATACAACAACATAAAAATGGACACAGATCCCGCGGAATTCTGGGAAATGGTTGGCGAATTGGGCGACGGTGCCTTCGGAAAGGTCTACAAGGCTCAACACAAGGAACACAAGCGGTTTGCTGCCGCCAAAATGTGCACGCTCGAGGATGAGGAGAATCTCAGCGATCACATGGTTGAAATCGACATACTCTCCGAGATAAAGCATGCCAACATCGTTGAGTTATACGAGGCCTTCTCCATAGATGACAAGCTCTGGGTGAGTCATGCCACAAGTATTGTTCTTTGATAGTAATGCATGCGACGTTACGTCATCTGTTAGAAGTGTAACCCTAAGCTTATCAGTTTATTATTAGATACAATACGACACTAAAGTAATTTGTTTAGCAATTGTTGGATATGTAGTTTAAGCAACCTTTCTAAATACATTAAACCCTTTACCTCATACCCTTTCAGATGCTCATTGAATATTGCGATGGCGGCGCCTTAGACAGTATCATGGTGGAGCTGGAAAAGCCCCTGACAGAGCCACAGATTGCGTATGTGTGCAAGCACATGACCGAGGGCCTTACATTTCTACACAAGAACAAGGTTATCCATCGAGATTTGAAGGCAGGCAACGTGCTGCTGACCATGGAGGGTGGTGTCAAGCTAGGTAGGCGCAGATCATTCTCATAATTAGTCCGAAAGCGAGCCCAACTAACTGAGTCTTCCTCTTTACTTTGCAGCTGATTTCGGCGTGTCGGCTAAAAATAAACACACAATGCAGAAACATGACACGTTCATTGGGACGCCGTATTGGATGGCACCGGAACTGGTGCTATGCGAAACGTTTCGTGACAATCCGTACGATCATAAGGTGGACATTTGGTCGCTGGGTATAACACTCATTGAACTGGCGCAAATGGAGCCGCCCAACAGCGAGATGTCGCCCATGCGTGTATTGCTTAAGATTCAGAAGAGCGAACCGCCCAAATTGGAACAGCCAGGCAGGTGGAGTGCGGTGTTTAACGACTTTCTTAAAAAGTCTTTAGTCAAGGTACATTCAAATACAAATTTCCAATTGCAATCCAATTCTTCAATATTCTCATTTACTTCTCTGCAGGATCCCCAGCAGCGTCCTTCAACGGAGATGCTGCTGCAGCATGAGTTCATAAGTGGCTCATTAGATGCCAAGCCCATTAAAGATTTGCTGCTCGAGTACAAAGCGGAGGTTGTCGAAGAAGTCGTCGACGATGAGGCTGAGGTAAGAAGCAACCTTATGATGTGCGATACTATTGCTTTTGCCAGCACAATGCACCTGTATAACCAGCCAGGAGTAAGAGCAGACACTAACTCTCTCTTCTCTTTGTCTCTTCTTTTGTATAAATCTCTCTTACACGCTGCCTCCTCGCCCCGCCTTCTACTATGTCCAACAAAATTGTGCACAATGTGTTAAACATTTTAATTTTTTGTGATTTCAACTGTTTATTTCCCACTCCTTCCGTTGGTCTCGCGGTCATTTTGAGTTCTTATCGTATTCATGTTTTCTTCTGCGTTCCTTAAATTTGTTTGTATGTGCATACATATAAAAATATATATATCTGCAATTGATTTAGAAGCTTAAACGCCAAGTGAAGCGGCGCTCGCTCTATCAGAGGGTTGGTAAGTCGTTCTACAGCAGATAAAACAGAAACCCAACGAGGTCCCCAAGTCCCCCATCGCACGCTCTCCGTATAGTATAGTTATTTGACTTACTTTTATCAGCATTGCCAAATGTTTATCTCGCTTTTTATATACACTACTATGTACTCTATATACGCTCGGAGTCGATTGGCTACTTCTACATTGTGTTTGCTTTCAAAGGTCACAACCACATTCATATAATTGTCTAAAAGATATTTAAAATGAAACATGGTTTCTGTCTTTACATTTTATGTCTTTAGAAGCCGGATAGAACCGTTTGTTTATTACTTGTCGACATTAAATAATGTAATTTCAACGAAATACTCAATTACAAATGGTTTTTTATGATAACTTATATTTTTGATACTTTGATCCTATACAAATAATCATTGAGGTTCACTTCCGATAGAGTTTGATTGATCAGAAGGGTATAGACCTTATGGTTACCATGAGGCCAACCTCTTTTGTTTTGTACAATAGATAACCCAACGTAAAGTTTGATTTTCAACCTCTTTATCTCTGGGACTATTTCCATTGAAAATGGTGACTTAACGGAAAGTTTGTTTATGTATTTTCATTGAATGTGTTAGGTAATAATGATAGCGGTATTATCTCTTTATAACAATATTATCTCTTGGGCCTGCATAGAACGTTTTGCGTTGCTAAACAATCAATGAAGTAAAATAGAAACAAGTTGTTAGGAATTGCCATAAGATTTTTATCATCTACTAATGAATTATCTCTCTCAACTTTGCATAGGAACCCCGCAACTCGGCGCTCCAGCTCGACCTGGACGATGACTCTGCTTCGCTGCAGAGCCAAGACATTGACAAACGTAAGTTGTCGAGAGAATTAATCATATTTCGATGTATCCATTCGACAATTGGCTTTGCAGTTCCAGGTACACCTACATCCATATCGCGGGATTCCAAAGAGCAATCCCAACCAAGTAGCAGTCTACCAACCGCAGCCACAGCAGCAGCAGCAGCCGCTGCAACCACAACAACAGCAACAACTAAAGCAACAACAAACACACCAGACAAACCAAACCAGAGCAAGGACGACAAAGTGGCCGATACTGTCGTTCCGCATACCAAAGTGCCCGCACCTGCGCCACCTTCGCCACCAGCACTACAACAGCAGCAACAACAGCAACCACAACAACAAAAACAGCAACCACAAGCGCCAGCAGCAGCAGCAGCTGCTGTGCTGCCAACGGCCATTGAAGATGTTGCTGCAACAGAAACAAACGAAAAGTCTGATGCAGACAAAAAGGTGAGCGGATCCACTGCAATCTACTCCAATCAATACCTAAACTCATTCTCTGTATTGCAGCAACCCTTTGTCAAGAAAGAAAAAGGCAAGGCGCCACCTCCGCCATCGGCAGTCGCTGCAGCAGCTGCAGCTGTTACCATTGCCAAGGGCACCACGCAACCGGTTGATGTGGAGAAAGAATCGCCCAAGAAACTACCGGAGCCGACAACAGCCATTGAGGTGAGCATTGGCCAGGAAGCCGTTGAGGCCAAGCCGCAGCCGCCTTCGCCTACAGCCTCGTCCATCATCTCGGTGCAGTCCGTGGCATCCAGTAGTAGCAGCTCGGGCAGCGCAGCCGGCGCAGTACTCAGCTCCAGCACTTCGCTGATAACCATCAACAGTAGCGAGGCTTCGCCTGCACTGCGGCCACAGCAACCAGTCCAGCCAGCAGTCCAGCCAGTGGTGCTGCCGAATAGCCTGGAGACGGTCAGCCAAATCACCGTTGTCACCAGCACGCATCCGCCGGTTATTATCGACAACTCGGTGTCCCAGAACGAGGTCGTAATCGTGTCGAATGACCTGAATAAAAGCACGCATCTGCACGAGTCTTCCACTGATGATGACTTCCCCTCGCTGGACGACAGCTTGGGCGATCACCAGGTGAAGCAGTCCTCGATGATACTCGCCGTTAATGAGCCCCAAGAGGGCGGCACATCCGCAGCAACTGCTGCAGCTGTTCACGCCCGCAAACTGGACGAGAGTGAGGTGTTAATTGTTAGTCCTTCGTATGCGGACGATGATTCTGCGTATAACACCGCCTCGGCCAGTCAAGATCAAAGCGATCAGCTCACCATGGATACCAGCCACGTCTCCGTGGTCACAGTGGGCGATGAGGTGATCAAGGTGAAGGACAGCAGCCATCAGCAACCCAATGGGGTGATTCCAGAAGATGTGAGCATCATTGTAAATCGATTCAAGCCTGGCCAAGAGCAGGAGAAGCGCATATCGCCGGACAGTAGCCTTGGCTCCGGCTCGAGCGAGAACGGATCCGTGCGAGGACGGCGTGGTGTGGAGGTGCAAGTAACAAGTGGCGGAGCAGGTGGCGATGCGGACAGCATTGGCACCAACACTAGTCAAGAGAGTCGCAACGAGGTGGACAACAAGCATCAACAGGCGTTGATAATGCCGCCTCCACCGCCGTCAGTGACCAATCATCATCATCATCCGCAACCGCTGGCGCTGGCCATTGACGAGGAGGATGAGGCAGCAGATGTGGTAGTCATTCGTCAGAAGCCGCGTGCCAAGCCCTCGGCAATGAGTGGACTTACAAAGGAGGAGATCGAGCTGCGGAATCTGCGGAAAAAGACACGAAAGCGTACGCGTAAATTTGAGATTGACGGCGTCCAAATGACGACGACCACTAGTCGGGTCATCTATGGGGACGAAGAGAATGGGCGCATATACGATGATCACGACTTCCGTAAGCAGGAGCTGCGCGAACTGAAGTTGCTGCAAAAGCAAGAGAAGAAACAGCAGACGGAATTGCATGTCAAGGAGCAGTTGGCTAAGGAGCAACAGGATCGTCGCTTCGAACAGGAGCGCACTTCGCTGGAGAAGACGTATGAAGCGGATATGGATGCGTTGGCGCGTCAGCACAAACAGATGATCGAGAAGACCGAACAAACACAGGAGAATGAGCTGCGCAGCTCGTCTAAGCGCATCCGATCCGAGCAGGAACAAGAACTGAAGATCTTCCGCGAAAATCTTAAACAGGAGATACGACTGCTCAAGCAGGAGGTCGATCTGTATCCCAAAGACAAGCGCAAGGACGAGTTCAAGAAGCGACGTACCGCCATGGAACTGGACCACGAGGAGAAGGAGCGCTCATTCCTCGACTCACTGAAGGAGCGCCACGAGCTGCTGCTGCGTCGTCTGAGCGAAAAGCATCGTGACCATTTGGCAACCATCAATCGCAATTTCTTGCAGCAGAAACAGAATGCGATGCGCACGCGCGAAGCTCTGCTCTGGGAGCTAGAGGAGAAACAACTTCATGAACGTCATCAGCTTTCGAAGCGGCACGTCAAGGAGCTATGCTTTATGCAGCGCCATCAGATGATCATACGACACGAGAAGGAACTGGACCAAGTCAAGCGCATGCTGCAGCGCAAGGAGGAGGACTTGGTCAAGAAACAGACCATGGAGAAGCGTGCGCTACCCAAGCGCATTCGAGCCGAGCGCAAGGCGCGTGACCTCATGTTCCGTGAGTCGTTGCGTATATCCACAAATCTGGAGCCGGACATGGAGCGTGATCGCTTGAAGAAGGTACGTTGGGGTAGGAAACTCTATTCGACTGCTGCTTATATTGCTCTCCTTCTTATAGTTCCAGGAGCAGGAGAAGAAACGTTATATGCAGGAGGAGCGTCGCTTTGAGGTGAAACACCAAAAACAATTGGAAGAACTGCGTGCAACGCGTGAAAGCGCCATAAGGTGAGTTTGATGGAGCTTAGTTGAGAGGTACTGAACTAACTTCTATCATTTCCACTTGACAGAGAACTGGAGCAGCTGCAGAACGAGAAACGTAAGGCTTTGGTGGAGCATGAGCAGGCCAAGATCTCGGAGATTGATGAGCGGCTCAAGACGGAACTGCGCGATTGGCGGGAGCAGCTGGTGCCGCGCAAGCAGGTGTGTAGCTCGCAACTATTGATATTGCGATAGGTGCCGCTTTCACTTATCCCACTACCCTCCTCCACACCCACCACCCCTTCCCCAAAACTACCAACCCAATACCCAAAAAACCCCAAGGCCGCATAATTTTGTTGGTGTTCTGTGTTATTTTTCAATTGTGCGTAGAGTTGACTGATTCTAAGTTAGTTCGTAATGTCTTGTAAATATCTAAAGTCTATATTTATTTTTGGTTACGGTGGTGAACTGTGGTATCTTGTGCGACCCTGTCCCTGCGACCCTTTCGACCCATTGACCCCAGCCCTACCCCATCCGTGCTGTCAAGCCCCAGAAAGTGCGAGCAATGAGCGAATTCTTATTGCTAATGAAACTCATGCGAGTTTTTAGATCTTTCTAAAATATTCTATAAATATATGACAACTGATAAATGATAAAGTAAACAGTTGAGTAAACATTGATACAATTTCAAAAAATGTTAAGTGTATACAACCAAAACCAGTTTAAAATTTCATTGAAGACTGAAAGTGTTAATTTGTCACTATAAATATTTAATTTATTTTAATGTTATGTACAGTAGTGGACAAAATTATCCGAACAACCATAAGAAAAATATAGATTTAAATCTGATAGAGAATGTTATCACTTCATAAAGCTTAACATAAAAAAGACGAGACTTAAAACAGCGCTAGCAATGGACTTAAACGCAATGTGTAAAAATTTAAATTTTGATTTAGCAAAACGTAGACGACCTTCATAAATCTCAAATAACTCGTAGATTCCTGTGACGCAAAATCGTTGACTGAGAGCAGAGTCTGTCCAATATAATAATCAATTGTATTTATAAAATTTACATAATATTCAAGTTCTTCAACATTATTTTTTGTGATATTTTTATCTCAAACGAGACGCGAATGAAGTAATTACACTTACACTTCAAAGTACACTTTGAAAACATAAATTAAAAAGAAAAATATCTAGAACTAAGGTACTAGGTTTTCTTTATTATCTTTAGTTTTATAAACAATTGACATACCAGAAATGATTAACCAATTTTTTTTTAAATGATGATTAATCTGTGCGGATTTGTTTTGCCCACCACTGTATATAAAACATGTTTAGTTTCTCTAAACTAACTTTTAAAAATTGATAAGACTTAACTAAAGTTTAGCTTATTATAAACTTAAGTATTAGAAATGATGAAAGCTTAGTTAAAGGCAGCTCTCATGGGATTATTTATCCGTCCCTTCCTCGCACGGCTTCAGGGCGTGGCAGCACCCCATAAAGAACGCAATGTAACGCGCTAAATTAAATCAAATAATATTTTTTGATCAACTTTTTCTCTCTCTTTACACCCTACGCAAATGCATTCACTTTGGTGGCCTACTGTACCTACTCAAAACTCAAACTAAACCAAAAAAAAAAAAAAAAAAAAAAAAAACCCAATATAAAAACTGATAAAATGTTTTAAATCAATGCTTACAATGCTGTGCTTTCCAACTACTAACAACATATCGAACTCGAATTCGAACTCGACCTCGAATCGACATGTCGGGACTACTTGCATGTGCTAACCCACCAAACCAATTGTAACTCGACCCGAAACTCGATGCTGCAGCGCGTGAATGTGCAGATAAGCGCAGCGATCGACGAGCACGAGCGCCGTTACGGGCTCGTATCGAATCGTGGCGAGTTTGAAAACCTTGAGGTGGAGCTGCCGTTGCGACTGCGAGGAATCTTCAATGAGCGTTCGACGCGAATGTTGCCACGCAACACATTCATCGACATGCAGCAACTGCCGCGCTCGCGTTCGTCCCTCTTGATGTTGGGCAGTGGCGGCGGCAGCGGGGGCATACGCAATTTCCGTGGCTCAGCGCCCGATCTGAGCCGCAGTGTACCCAGCACGCCCATCATGCACAAACAGCAGCGAGCGCAGATGCGCAGCGAGTTGGTGCTCGCCGAGGACGAGGAGGAGGAGCAACTGCAGCAAATGAAACGAGCAAGTGTTGCCACAATGCCCAGCTCGAGGAGTCAACTGCGTCTGATCACGCAGCAACCGGAACCGACACCAAAGCCGACACCCAACGAGTTGGTTAAGGTAGTGACTACCACGCCGCTGTTGAACAGCGCCGAAGAGCCGAACACGAAGCCGGCAATGAGCACGTTCCGACAAACTACGCCACCAGTGTCCAAGACCCCCGAAGATCTGGGTCTGGTCACGAATCGTTTTGCACGACTAGATGTCAACGAACCGCCAGTGGAGCTGCGAATCCACGAGGGGCCCGTTCTGTCGGCGCATACGCAGCGCCTGCTGCACTCCACGTCCTTCGCCATCAAGCGGCCCTCGCTGGCCAGTCGCAGCAGCGGCCGATCCTCGCTGAGCAGTGCTCAGTCCATGTACAACATGCACGAGATGAGCACCTCCACGCGCTACTGCAGCGATGCAGAGATAGTATTTGATGCAGGACGGAAAGCGGCAGCCCTGCTAGACGAAGTGCAGCCTCAGCTGCGCTCCACCCTGAAGCCCAACGGCGTCAATGGCCACGCCCAGGTGGCCGCGACAGATGATTTCTACTGTGATCTCTACGCGGCCAAGTACAGACTGCCACGCATCAATCAGCGACAGCTCAGCCTGGACGAGGACACGTCGGCGGGCTAAATGAATTCAAATGCAAATGGATACGCAAAACTGTGCTCCACACTCGCCACACTCTTGCCACCCATTTCAAGCTACAATTTACTACTTACTACTCTACTCTAACTCTACGCAGTCGCCTCATCCAAGCAGCGTCTCCCTAGACCTTGACTAACCCAACTAAAACTAATCCAAATTAACATAACCAAACTAAACTTAACTATGCTAAAGTAAACTTACCCAACTGCGCTTCATACTAAACTTTTCCAACTTGCCATTGTTTGATCGGTGCTTGAGTCAACCACACATATCAACTAACAATCTAGAGTCAGGCCCGGCTACAAAGAACCCGAAGGGGTTTTGGCAAGTTCGTTATAACCTGGCATTACTCAGATATCGACTCGCTCTTCATCTGACTTCTTTCAACTTATGTTTTCCACGCGTTCTCCCAGAAACGCTGTACAAATTGCCATTACCAATTGTTTGCCAAAGTTAAATTTCGTTTGTTAATTACAAATTTATATAATAAATTGTTTGCTTATTTATAAAAGATAAACGATAAGCGATAAACAAAACAAAACATGCCAAATGCTTCCCCCGCAACTGTCGCATTCCATTTAGCAGTATTATAGTGCAGAGAGTACTTAGGATCCAAGAATAAAACAATGAGTATTTAAAAGTCATTAAAGAAATCAACTGCAGTGGTCACTCGCTAAATCAGATCTTAAAGATTAAAGATATAAGTGTTTATAAAGTTTTAGCGGGCGACCACTGCAGCTTGCCAAGCATTTACATAACTCCTTTACAATTCTTTATATGTATACATGATATTCACTCTCACGATGCTTCACTGTACACACACACAAACACCCACACACATGCATATACATATACATATACACACATTGTCAACGCGCTGCTTTCATATACAAACTCAAACGAAACGAAACCAAATCCAAAATTATGTTGAACAACCTTTTCTTGCCGGCTCCTCTTCTATTCGTAAAGCAACTCCAACAGCGGCTGCAACAAGAGGTTAGTCTACGAGTCGTCAGTGCTCTCAACTGTCTACATATCTATCTACCAATCTATCTATCTATCTATCTATCTATCTACTACTACTATCTACTATCTATAAGTCAACTATCTAACTACCTATTGCCGAACTGCATGCCTAGAATTGAACTTGTATATAGTAAATATAGTAAATATAATGTGATGTAGTTTGCATATTGTCAGCAAGTGTTTGTGCGTACGATTTGACATGTTCTTAGTTGCTGTTATTAATTCACTAATCTTTACTGTGTGTGTGTGTGTCATGCAGCGCCTGGAGGAGACCTTTGCCCAGCAGCTGGACGAGATGGAAACGTTGTATGGCGGCGCCCTGATAGTCTCCATGCCCACGGATACATTGCAGCGCGATCATTTCACGGGCTCCACGCGCAGCAGCCTCAGCTCTTATTCCGAGGGCTGATGTTCATCCACAGAGCTCTTGTCGGTCGACCAATGCCCCTCCCCGTACTCCCCGTACTCCTCACTTATATACAATATATATATACGCAGGCTTCTAATTAAGGAAGTACATGAAGAGAAGGAAATGCCAAGCAGCGCAGAAAATTGTTTGTGTCGTTAAAATTAAGAGTAATTTTATTTTTTTTGCACTGTATTTTAGCCTATCTACTTACTACTATCTATATTATCTATCTACTCCTATTATAACTTTAACCATGTACATGTCCTGCCTCCTTGAACCGGCAACTATTTATATATATTACGCATATATACCATATATACCGCAGCGTCTACTTATAGTATACACTATATAGCTAGGTATATATTAATCTTGATACCATGCAAATAGACAAAACCAGCACACACACACTCACAGAGAGAACACACACACACATAGAGATCTTTTGTTTACCTTATCGCTATTGTAAATATATTTACACACACACACACAGACACAGATAGACAGACAGACACATATGTATTATTCATAGCCAGCATATGATGCGTATACTTAACAGACATACAACACTTAAGTATATGATGAGCATGATGATTATGATCGCAACGAAAACGATATATCAGCGAACGATAAGGAGGATAAGAAAGAAGAGAGAAGAGAGTTTAGCAAAAGTTAATGTGGCGCACTTGAAATACGATAATGTTATGCCAGGGGATTTCCAATGAATGAAAAGTGTGAGAATTGTGAATGAGAGAGAGACAGACGGCTGGAGAATAATAGATATTTATATTTGTAAACGTTTATGCTTATATATTTTATATATATATACATATATATATATATATATAAATCTAAATTTAATATAAAACAAATAAATTAAAAGATAAACGACCAAAAAAATGAGTTAAATGTTCATTACAGGGTATCCTGAGGTAGGTCTGCGATGCTATCGAAACTGACAATGAATACGTGTGTGCAAGCACTTTTGATGGCCACTGTCCGTTGCCAGCTGCCGCCGGGTCGCATTAGCTCTCGCTCTGTGGCCTGTCCAGCAGCGAGGACAGCGCCAGCACGCAATACGTGTTGCTATTAATATAAAAGCCAAGCGAAAGGCAAAGGAAATAAAAAATTCAAATACGCTCGCGGTATTATTTAATTGAAATGTGAGAATGCGCTTTTCAAGCCACCACTTGAAGCCCCATGCCAATTCGCAGTCCCCGTCGGCCCGCATGTCCGCATCGGCATAAGCTTCTCGGTCCGCATTCGCATCATCATCATCTTCGTCGTCGTCGTCGTCGTTGTCGTCGTCGTAATCATCGTCATCGTCCTGCGAGTCCCATTCACAGGCCGAGGCCTGTTCAGGCTGATGAAGAGGGCAAACAGCGGCAACTGTGCTACAGTTAGCAGAAGCATGCTTGAGCCAATGTCCCTTGGGGCACAGTGGCCTAGCCGACCAGCTCGCCCACTCACCCACGCACCCACTCTCATCCCATTCCTCCATTTCACCTTGTCCTAGCGGCACAGTTGAACAGCTGAACAGTTGAGCAGTTGGACTCTGCACTTGGCTGCTTTGCGGCGCTTTCATTCATATTCATCCATTTAGTTTTGTGCCGTGTTTTTGTTGTTATCCTCTACCTCTGTCCCAGCCTCAGCCACGGTTTGTGCTCTACTCTTGCAGCTTAGTGCGGGTATACACTTAAAGAAATTACTCTCTACTACTTTTATATCTACAATTCTCGCTTGAAAAGCAATCAGGACAGGGAAATGCACGCAATAGCAACATTGACATAAGACAAAGGAGCGTACCGAATATACTTCGAACCATCATTGGAACACCCTGGTACATCCGTCTGAAAACATTCAAACAGATTTGGATATTCGATAAGTTCAAGCACTGCTTGCACTGTTGGGAATTTACGCCAATAATTAATAATAATGGAAAGGTACTGTAAACACTATCCCAACATCCTTAAGATCTTGCAAGAACATTAACGTTTTGCCGCCCTAAAGATCTACCAATCTAAACATTAATATTAATTCGATATTATGATCAATGATCAATCTTAGTTATTCAAATTTCCCTAAACTAAAACATGTTAAACCTTATAAGTATTATTCTTTCTTTGGAATTTCCCTATTATAGAGATCAAGATTTATTCTTCATAAAATTATTAAAAACAAAAAAGTTTAGTTTTTTTCAAAATTTTCCATGACACCCTCTCCTGAAAATGTAAGGAGCCTTCTTTTATTTCAAATACCTATTAAATTGTTCAAAAATCAAGCGATTCTTATCGGGAATGACATTTTATAAAGCTTTTAATATCAAGATTGATTGTGCATCACAATATATATTGGATATATTATATAATACTAGGCTATATAATACTTTTGTATATTATATTATACTATATCATGGTATATAATACTTTGGCATCCCCCGTCAAAAATGTGAGTTCCCCAAAGATTCGATAAATAAAGCATATTAAAACATTTTGGGCAAGTCGTGCTAATTTCTCACTGTGTACATAGCCATAGAAGAGCGCACACTTACGCTTACACTCGGGCGCATTGTAACAGTTTTTCCGCTTCTGCTGGCAACACCCACACACGCACACACAACACACAGCACACAAACACACATTAGCTGAGGCTGGGCCATTATTGAGGGTGTTGCTGAGGATGCTCGCCATGTTGCCCAACAAACACAAATTCCAGCACAAAGCGAAAGATAACAGCTTTAACACACACACACACACACACAAACCCACGCACACGCATACGTGGACACAGCTTCCTGGCTGCTGCGCGAGAGAGAGAAAGAGAGGGAGAGAGAGAGAGAGAGAGAGAGAGATGAAGGAGAGCGCACGAGAGCACTCGGAGAGCGCTCATCTTCGGCTGGCTGCTTTGGCTCTCGTGCGCGCCAAAGGTACCGTTAAGGTATCTGCTTGAAGCTTTTCAGCTTCAGTCCCGGACGAGATTTGGCAACGTGCGCTAGCCTCATCACCAGCTCTCTCCAACGGCAGCAACAACGTGTGCAGCGCGCAACGTGGACAAGCAAACACAAAAAGTGAAGCGATTTCAAGTTGCGATTCGAATTAAACACGCCACTGAAAACGGTAATTGCTGCACTCGCGATTATCATTGTAGCTCATTCAGTCGAGGCGTGGCGAGTCGAGGCAGTGCTGACCTTATAGAGAGATTCGCGAAAAGCACTCTGCCGTTTGTATATATTTTGTATATGTATCTATAACACAAAAGCATAAATTTGATTACAATGTTAAGCTCGGGCCGACTGTAGAAACTTTGGGGCCACCGCACACACGCGAAGCGCGTCAGAGCGTTGGCGGCGTCGTCGACGTCGCCGTTGGCGTTGCGCCCGCGCCCGCGCCCGCCTTGTGTATAATAAAATTTGCGAAAAAAGGCGAAACGAATTGAGCCAGGCAGCGCAGTCGACGCCTACGTCGACGCTGACTGAGCTGAGTTCTGAGCCAGCAAAGATGTGCGCGCACAATACGAAAAATAACAAAGCATACTTTTGGGAGCGGCAAATGGCCAAAACCAACAGCAGCATCAGCGGCCCGCAGCAGCCAACAGAGGCAACACGAGCAACAACAACAGCAACAACAACAAGCAGAACAACAACAGCAACGCTTCAACTGATGCTGAGTGTGCAGAAATAAGCTACAGCGGTGGTGGGTGTAAGTAACAGCAGAGTAACAGCGCGAGAGAGCGAGGACGAGAAAGAGCTTGCGCGCAACGCAGTGCCATGTAAGTGCCGAGACAGAGAGAGAGAGAGAGATACGAGTTTGTGTGTGTGGTGCGTATTGTGCTGCCACTGCCTCTGCCGCCGCACTGTTTCCAGTGCTCTCGTTTTGATTAAACTTGCCAGTTTGCCGAGTAGGTCGCGGTGGGGCGCGGCAACTGTCTGCAATATGCTTTGCGTTGACGCTGCCTCGGCCATAAGGTGTAAGCACGCGTCGTCGCAAGCAGCAGCAGCAGGAGCAGCAGCAGTGGCAGTGGCAGCACCAGCATCGGCGGCAGCAATTCAATTTCCACAAATAAGCAAAGGCCGCTGAGTGCTGAGGGGCAGCAATTAAACTCGCTCAAAAAGAAATTAACATAAAAGCTACGCGCACAAAAGTAGGCAACTATTTATTCTTTTTCTTTTCGCCCCGAAAAGCTCGAGATCCCAATGTGAGTGTGGGTGTGCGTGTGTGTGTGTTGGAGGCTGCTTTAGCTGACAGCACCCGCATTAAGCGCCCAAAAAGAGATTGTACATAAAATTGTATACAATATAAAGCTAAGGCAGCTGCTGATGAGCTGATCAGGCCGTGTACATGCGTGTATGTGAGAGTGTGTCAGTGTGCCTGCATGTGTTAGTGTGTTTATCATAAAAATAGCCAAATAAATTGGCAAATAAAATTCCGCGCGTAGCAGCAGGTTGCGCGCGGCTTTCTCGCTGCGTCTGTGTGTGTAAATGGGTGTGTGTGTGTAAGTGGGAGTGTGTGTGCGAGCGTGTGTTGTCGCTTTTCATAATAAATCCATAAATCCTTTTTTACGGGCGCGGCAGGCAATTCGATTATTTGCCAAGAATTGAGGCTAACAAATTTGAATGTTAGCCTAAGCCGACAGTTGGCCAAGATTGCTGCTGGCCTTGCCTTGCCTTGCCCAACATAAGCTGACGTGGCCAAAGGTTTGCAAATAACACACACACACACACATTGGCACACCCGCACACACACTCAGCAGCTACTTAAGTTCACTTTCGCCTCTTTTTTTTAAGCATTTCTAGTTGGCATTGTTAGGGCCCCCAATTTATGAGCCCCTCCCCCTCATTGATTTATGCGTGTGTGCGTGTGTGTATGTGTGCCACACAACAGTTGAGATAAACATTTGGATTTTGATTTTGATTTTGATTGATTTATTAACTGGCGCGCGCGCCTTCAATTGGCCGGCAAAGCAATTTGCCCCCCAACAAACAGACAGACGCACAGGCAGGCAAAGAGATTGCCTTGGCAGAGTATGTGTGAGTGAAGGGAGAGGGGTGCGAGGTATGTGAGGGGTGTGCATACTCAGACGGCAGCTAAGCTCATGTCATATTGATAACAAGCACAGGCCTATGTGGCATATACAAACACTCAAGTTCCTTCGCTCTCGTTACATGTTATTAAAATTGTTTCCACTTTCTAAATACTTTCTCTGTCACATGTCTGACACTGGCTTTGGCTCCGGCTACGGCTCCCACGCCACTCTTCCGCCCCCGCTTTCAACTCGGCGTAGCGCGTGTGTTTTGCCAAAAAGTTTTCTGCCCCCGCCACCAGCCTGCACCCCTGCTTTGCCCCTTCTTGCTGCTGCATGTTTTCATTTTTCGCTGGAAAAAGTTTTACACAGAATTTTCACATGGAATTCTTGATGCCAAAGGAATTAAAATTTATTTTGTCGGTTGAAAATCGAAATGCTGTGGGAAGAGAGCAGAAAGACGTTAATCCCTTTTCGGCATCGAATTCTTTGTTGCATTCCCAATGCCTGGTCACACCTAGTTGGGCACATCACGTCGATAAGGCAAATTCAGTAAATTGTTAACAGCTTCCAGGGAATTTCTACGAATGACCAGAACGAAAGACTATCTTTGGTAGTCCTGCTAGGCTGTTATCTTCTCTGATTGTTTCTTTACTTGTAATATATAATGGTAGAGAATTGAATAATATTGTGTGTATTCATTGACAGCTAAATATAATAACTGTTATCTTATAAAAGCTAAGGATGTACAAAGTTGTCGGACTTTAATGAATTCGTAAAAGTATACGTCGATTATTGTCTTACTTTGATAGGCACTGATAACTTAAGTTATTTCGAAACACAATACTGGTTTTCATATAATAACTTTTATTTCGGCTGATTGTTCCTATTCCAACTATATGTTATAGTGGTCAGATTTTAATGACATGTATTTCATGCATTTTATATACTCGTATGTAGAAAACGTGAGATTTAGAAAATTTGGATACAATTTCTTAAAAAATTACTATAATCAGAATATAATTTGTATGACAGCTTTACGATATATCGATTGAGTCCGACTCGTTTGTTTCTTATTTACAGCGGGCAGAAACAACAAGCATGTGTGTCAAGTTTTATCAAGATAGCTCTAAAAATGTGACTACAGTTTCCGTTGCAGCCGACAAACGTAGGAACTGAAAGACGAACCGAGAGACAGACATGGGTAGATCGACTTCCTTGGTGATGCTGATTCAGAATATATATATATATATATACTTTATGGGGTTGCAGATGTACACACGAGTGTGTAGGGGCAGGTTGAGAGACGTATGCATCTAACTGTTACATACAATACTTTATGGTTAGCCGGTATACGAGTAAAAAGCCCAAGTACGTTAGTATTATACCATATTATACCATTAGTATTATATATTATAATGGTAGTAATCTAGGTAGTTACTTAATTATTATGTCAACTTAAAGTAGAAATCCAAAATCAAAGTTAACTTTCATCTAAGAGGTTCTATGGATAGCAGCAGATTTCGTCTTTTACAGTAGAGCTGGAGAAACATCGATGTTTCTTCTGAAAAACCTCAGCAAACTATGAAGTTTCTCCAGCTCTAATGTGCAGTACTTATTGTTGTACATAGAAAGTTTGTTAGTTACATGGAAAGTTTGTTAGTTGGTGCGTCTGTCGTGCCTATTAAACCTCAGAGTAAAATTGCCAAAGAGTGGGACACATAATATTTCTCAGATATTGCAGTTATAGGGTACATGTAATGGAAATATAAATATTATATATGCAGTACCAATCAAAATAATAGCATTGCTGAGCAAGCGCTTTGATTTTTATATATGTTTTGCTGATTCCATTATGAATGCAGCTAAACATTACACATTTGTAACAAACTTAATCTAATTAGAATTCATATTAAGTATATGTGTAAGGTATAAGGAATGATTTGGTGCTAATATATAATACTATTTTATTTGGGAGAATCATGTCATAGATTCTCGCCCGTTCGGCCTTCTACTCGTTCTTGTCCGAGGTTTTGGCAGTTCTTAGGGCTGCGATACTTAGTCGCCTTTTTAGGCTATTATGATGAGATTACAGTCTTTTCTTGTACTTCTTCGATATTTTCTGCATTCTGCGTTTAAGTTTGACTCCTTTAGATTGCATTTTATATCCCTAATGTACCAAGACACCCTTGTGATTTTTCTCAGCGTTTTTATCTGGAAAAGATAAAATATACTGCTTGTCGGCAGTACAAGGAATATCCCGCCCCATAAAGTCTGTGTCATATGGAAATGAGAGGTTCTATAAGCTACTAGAAATCAATGGAATAGGTTCCTGTACAATCTAAAACTACAGTTCATTGTAGTTACAAATGTAAAGGAATTTACTGAACTCTTGAAGATATCAGGAGTATACAATATAATAATGAATTGGAGTATAAAAGTGCTTGCCCATGTGTATATAAAAGAATTAACTTAATTCTTCAAGATATCAGCAATATATAACAATGAATAGGAGTATATAACTGCTTGCTTGTGTCCATATAGTTCTGTTTCCTCAAGTGCAATCGTAGTAAGAGAAAGATAACTGTTGCTCCTTTATTATTATTTCCAACACTCATTTCAAGGCGAGTATTTCCGCATTTCCGCTTTCCGTTGTCCGCTGTCCGTTGTCCGTTGTCCGTCTTCCGTTTTCCATGTGACCTTGTGGCGGGCCATTCCATTAACAGTTAATTCATTTATGGCTTATACTCTTACTGTGGAGGCGCAACAAATCTATTTCTATCGCAGTCGAGCAGCCTTTCAAACTCACAATTCAATTATAAACTTATGTTATGTGCCTGGCTTTGCAGCCCCTCCCCGCCTCCACGGCCCGTTTGACACATTTGCCGTGATTCGTGGACAATGCGAGCATTGAAGAAGGCCACACAATGGGAGATACAGCTGCCAATGGGACTTAATGCAGATCAATCATCGAGCGTATCGGGCCGTATTCATCAGTGAGCGAGGCATGAAAAGGCATCAAACCGCTGCCTGCTGCCTGCTGCCTGATGCCACGCTGCGTATGCGCAACTTTTTAGAAAACCTTACAAATCAAGGCACAATGCATGTACTGACTCTATAGTGTATATATACACACACACATACCATATATGGCCAATGACAACATCAATAGTTTTGAAAAGTGTCAGGGGAAGCCGCCTTGAACATTTCCGTGCCAAAGACAGCCGGCACGAGGCAGGCGGGTGGGAGCTGGGCGTGGGAGGGGCGGCGCCTGTTTGAGTTGCCAGCCAAGTTCTCTCTGACTGTTGCATGTGCGCTCCATTGTTGGCACAATGCGAACAACATCAACCACAACAACAGCAGCAACAGTGCGAAGCAGGCAGATAGCTAAGCGTGGGCGTGGCATGTTTATCTCTGTGTGTGTGTGTGTGTGTGTGTGCGGCCTGCCAAGGAAACGCATTCAAGCAGTTTTTCATTTTCATTTACATTTTCATTAAAACAAATCACACAGAAAATGTCATTTGCAAAGAAAGGACAAAGCGTTGCGCCCGAAGGCTCGTTCACTCTGCCTCCCCCCCCTCCGCCTGCCTGTACTCCCCTTGTATCAAAGGCCTGTGACAGCTCATAATTCTCGTCTCTTCGCAGGACGACTGCAAAAATGCTGACAAGGAAGGCGCAAGCGCTGCGTGGGTGCAGCAAGGATAACCCCGGCACAGTCAGCCAAGCGCGGCAATAAAGCAACCACAAGAGGACGCAGCGAATCCGCAGCAAACAAGCAAAACAGAAACACAAAATCCACAACGGATAATCGAAATCGAAATCGAGCAGATTGTATATCAATCGTGAAACGTGAAATAAGCACAAGCAGCGAATCACTCATACGCCATGGAGCCTGTGATGAGCCTCGCACTGGCCGCCCACGGTCCGCCCAGCATACTGGAGCCGTTGTTTAAAACCGTCACTACGAGCTCGACGACGACCACAACGACCACCGCGGCCACAGCGAGTAGCGGCAGCGGCATCAACAGCATCTCACCCACCATCAGCCCCACCACAGGTGGCACCCTGCTGACGGCACTGCTGGAGAATCTCACATCGACAGCGGCCAGCGGACTGTACGATCCGTATGGCAATCAGACGAACGCCACCGGGCTGGGGTTCGAGACGAAGGGGCCGCGCTACTCGCTCGCCTCGATGGTGGTTATGGGTTTCGTAGCGGCGATTCTGAGCGCGCTGACAGTTGCGGGCAACGTGATGGTGATGATCTCGTTCAAGATTGACAAGCAGCTGCAGACGATCAGCAACTACTTCCTCTTCTCGCTGGCCATCGCGGACTTTGCCATTGGCGCCATCTCGATGCCACTGTTCGCAGTCACCACCATACTGGGCTACTGGCCCCTGGGCCCACATGTCTGCGACACCTGGCTGGCCCTGGACTATCTGGCCTCGAATGCGTCCGTGTTGAATCTGCTGATCATCAGCTTCGATCGATACTTCAGTGTGACGCGTCCGCTGACGTATCGCGCCAAGAGGACCACCAACAAGGCGGCCTTCATGATAGCCGCCGCCTGGGGCATCAGTCTGCTGCTGTGGCCACCCTGGATCTACAGCTGGCCCTACATCGAGGGCAAGCGGACGGTGCCGAAGGACGAGTGCTACATTCAGTTCATCGAGACGAATCATTACATTACCTTCGGCACCGCCATCGCTGCCTTCTACTTTCCCGTGACGATCATGTGCTATCTCTATTTTCGCATATGGCGCGAGACCAAGAAGCGCCAGAAGGATCTGCCCAATCTGCAGGCGGGCAAGAAAGACTCCAGCAAGCGCTCGAACAGCAGGTAGGAATATCTTTTTTCGTTGCATACTTTTAAGCGCTGTCGAAAATTCCCAACTAACTGCTGACCATTCCCTTCCCCGCTCTGCTACTTAGTGATGAGAATACCGTCGTGAACCACACAGCGGGCGGGCTGCTTGCCTTCGCTCAGCTGGGCGGGAACGAGCACGACACTTGGCGACGACCGCGCTCGGAGAGCTCAGCGGATGCGGAGAGCGTCTACATGACGAACATGGTCATCGACTCGGGCTACCACGGCATGCACTCGCGCAAGTCAAGCGTAAGTCCGACTCGATTATACCCTGTTAAATTGTTTATCCACTATCTCTCATTTATTTGGCTTCTTTTTGGCCGCAGATCAAGAGCACGAACACAATCAAAAAGCCATACTCCTGCTTTGGCGGCGTCAAGGAGTGGTGCATCGCGTGGTGGCACTCGGGCCGCGAGGACTCGGACGACTTCGCCTACGAGCAGGAGGAGCCTTCTGATTTAGGGTATGCAACACCAGTAACAATTGAAACTCCTTTACAAAGCTCCGTCTCCAGGTAGTACAAAATGCAGATATTTTCTTCTAATCGTCTAATATCGAGTATACCGAACACTGCACACAGCAACACGCACACACACACCCCCACTCTATGTCTCTGTGTGTGTGAGTGTCTTGTATTACCACTGCACAAAGCGCACTTAGCACTCAGCCTGCACTGCCTGCCCCAAGACAAGAAAGAAAGTTCACTTGCCACTGGCTTTATACCCCTGCAATTTGTGACTAATGTCTTCACAGATTGTTCATATTTTAATTATATATTTACATATGTATGGTAGTAGTATTCCATTTGGTGAGGTGTTGAGAATAATTCTCAATTTAGGAATAAATGTATAGGAGTATAGCAGTGAGAGTATATGTGGCACACAACGTATGCACTCTTGCACTTTTTTCTTACCTCCGTAAAATTGATATTTGTGCAAATTTGTTTTATATGGTACAGTTTATTTACTTAATATCTTTATGATTGTTTTGAGTATGTACATATGTTTCATTGGTTATGCTTTGTGGTGTTTTTTGTTGTTTTTATGTCTTATCATTTACCAATCTGTAGTCCCGTTAGTACTTGAAAGAAGACAAAGTCATGTTCGTAATACGTAATTAATATTTGTGTAAGATTCATTATTTGGATTCCTAGTGCGACTCGCATGTGTGATTTGCCTAAAAAGTAAATTTAATATTTGCAATAGTGTTTATTAATTTATATTTATTTATTTCATCACCTTTAATGTGGTGTTTTTGACAAAATATATATAACATTCCTCAAATAACGATTAGGATGTATTTTTGCAAAGTTTGCCATAAAAATATTATATTAGATTGTACATAAATATTACTATTTATTTATAAATTTAGAAAAATCATACAGTTTTATTAAATTTCCAAAGGCAAGGCCTTTAAATTAATAATACAACTAACAATATATAATGACATAATACATATAATTGTGTTTCGAGGAGGGTAGCAAACATTAACAGGCGCTTAACAGCTGCTTAGAATAAGATCTAACAGCGGTTTAGCATAAGACTTAACAGCTGCTTAGAACATAGATCTAAACAGCTGATTCTAATTGATATGGCAACCTTGAGTATTAGGAAAGTGACGATATTAATGTACACAATTTAAATATTTGAATTAAACAGTAATTTGCCGCAAAGAGAAGGCTTTATTGTTACTACATCTTAGCAAACATAAATAAATATATATACAAGCATAGGAAGAATCGTTGAAGATTAAGGGCTAAGAGTTGTAGGGGTGTAAGCCTTTCTTTCTCACTGTTTTTCTTGCGCACTTCACAATTTTTTTCCTTCACAATTTCATTTCATAAGAGTCAATCAACTGCATTTCCTTCCTTGCCCCTCGCACCCTGTTAATCCTTTGTGTTTGTATGTGCGTGTGTGCGGGGAGTGGCCGCCCTTTGTTGTCGTTGCTGTGGCCTGTCAGCTTGCGCAGCCCGTCAATCGATTGTCGAGTGTTGCACCTGTCGCACCTGTCACACCTGACGCACCTGTCCGAGAGTCGAGCGCTAATGCAGGCGACATCGCTTTGTGTTCTCTTCTTGTTTGCTCCGCAGATGCACCTCGATGAACGTGATGCGGGATAACTACTCAATGGGTGGCAGTGTCAGCGGGGTGCGGCCGCCGAGCATAATGCTGGCGGATGTGTCGCCCACGCCCCTGCGTCCGCCCCTCAACTCCATTTCGCAGATGCAGGAAATGAACGTGGCTGGCAATGGGAACAACGTTGGCGTCGGTGTCGGCCTCGGCCTGGGCGTCGGGGGAAACGGACTCAATGGGAACATCGGCAACATTAACTTGCCGAACTGCGCCAGCAGCAGCAACAACAACAACAACAGCTTGAACAATCCCGGGCTGAGCAATGCGAGTGGGAATATCAATCCGAACACGTTGCGGGACTCACGCATGCTGCCTGTGGGCAACCGCATTGGATCACGCTCGGTCAGCCAGGACTCGGTGTACACTATACTCATTCGCCTGCCGCCAGATGGCGCCAGTGCGGCCAACGGTGGCAGTAACGCAGGCACTGCGGGCGTCAGTGGCAGCAGCGGCGTTGGGGTCGCTGGCATCAGCAGCTCCGGCGTCCATGCGGACTGCACGCCCTCCATCAAGATGATACACGAAGATGTCTCCACCTCCAGCTCCACGGGTCTAGGCGCGGGCGTGGTCGTAGGCGGGGGCGCAAGCACGGGCGTGGTCACTGCACCACCGCCCACGCGGCGTCCCTTGCCGTCGCGGGACTCGGAGTTCAGCCTGCCGCTGGGCAGACGCATGTCGCATGCACCGCACGATGTGCGCCTGCTGAACGCCAAGGTCATACCCAAGCAGCTGGGCAAGGCGGGCGCGGGTCAGCATGCGCTGCTGAATGCGCGGAATGCGGCCAAGAAGAAAAAGAAGTCACAGGAGAAGCGCCAGGAGTCGAAGGCGGCCAAAACACTGTCGGCCATCCTGCTGAGCTTCATCATCACATGGACGCCGTACAACATTCTGGTGCTGATCAAGCCGCTGACCACCTGCTCGGACTGCATACCCGCCGAGCTGTGGGACTTCTTCTACGCCCTGTGCTACATCAACTCGACCATCAACCCCATGTGCTACGCCCTGTGCAACGCCTCCTTCCGGCGCACCTACATCCGCATCCTCACCTGCAAGTGGCACACGCGCAACCGCGAGGGCATGGTCAGAGGCGTATACAACTAGAGTTGCTTCTATCTGTATCCGCATCGCATCCCCAATCGAATCGAAGATGAAGATGAAGTTGTTAGCAAAAGCGAAAACCAAAACTAGGCTTAGGGAACACTTTGACAAGCAGTACTGATTTTTGATGTTTAGCCCCCGATTTATAAAATACATACACACACATAATTATATATAAAGACACACACACACATATTTATATATTGTTGCAGATTGCGAGGGTCGCTCGAGGAGTGTGCGAAGACAAGCGAGCAAAAGCTTTAAGAAGATTTAAGGGGACATTGATATATAAATATATTGATATAATATATGCATCTAATACTATAATGATATATTGATAGATTGATATATTAATACATTGATTTTTTGATATATTTTTTTTGATCTAATGATATATTGATATATTAATATATTATTACTTTGTTATATTGATATATTTATATATTAATAGATTAATATATTCATATTTCTATGTATTGATATACTTATATATTGATATTTTCATTTATATATTGGTAAATTGAAATATTGATATTATAATATATTTATATATTGTTCTAATAATATATTTATACATTGATATATTATTATTATGATATATTGTTATATTGATAGATAAATTTATATATAAATGTTGAGAAATGTTAATATATTAATATATTGATCTAATGATATATTGATATATTTATATATTAATACATTGATGTATTGATACATTGATATATCAAAATACCAATACTTCACAGATCCCCTTCCTCCGCACATACTTATAGAGAATGTCTTCCAACTCAACTCAGCTTCATCGAAATGTTGTGCCAAGGTGTCTGGCAACAAAGAGTATAATCAAAAGAGAAATCAATTGTTGTTCCACATTCCTACTACACGAGCAGCCCTCGCAGCGAGAGCCAACAACAAAGTTTAAGGTAAAAGATAAAAGTTAAAAGACAAAGAGACAAACCACATCATATGAAGAGGAAGATGAATCGAGACCGTTTTGTTAGGCGTTTACTTTTAGGTAGGCACGTGCTCCATGCAACAAGAATTTAATACAAATATAAAGGATTTCGATTTGGAATACATTATTATATGACATATATTATATAGTATAATGTGTATTGCATAACATTATATACATAAACCAAATATACATATGCTTAAGTTGTTGAAGTGTGCGAAAAGAAGCAAGAAAGCAAAAACAAAACACTTAAAGAAAGCTTTAAAACAGTTCAAAATGTGCGGACACAGAATGGGGAATGGAATGGGGTTGAGAAATCCGACTGGGGGGGGGCAAAGTCTTAAGGATCTGTATCCGAATCTGATAGCTTTGCTTTTGTTATATTTTCTACGTTGAGTTCGAGCAAGAAGAAGAAGAAGAAGAAGAAAACATCAACTAATTGTAAACCAAACCAGTTCTTCGTCTAAAAGAACAATGAATCAAGAAAGAAATACCAACTTCGGCTCGCCGAAGGTTTTATATCCTTGCAGCCCGATTGTTCATTTGCTATTTGCATATAAGAAATATAATCCAATTTCGGTCGAGGGAGTTTCTAGAATCTTAATTTTTAATCTCTTGCTCGACTGTTTCAATAAAGTTCTCCGACTTCTTTGTGAAATAGCAAATTCTATATATCAGTCCGCAACGCGTAAACAAACGTACAATTTGAGTTCCCCCTTGGACGCTTATCTAGACAACCCCTTCGAGGAGTTGGTAGTTCCCCCTTTCTGTTTCTGTTTCCTGCAAGGGTATAAAAAACAAGCGACACGAGTGTGTGTAATACTTAAGAACGTAACCCACCATAGTTCAACTACTAAGAACAAAACTTTTTGTAACTTTGTTAGAAGTAAAGAAAACAAAATGAGAGACAAGAAAACAAAACTAAAATGGACTAAGAACAAAAGCAATAGAGAATCAGGCAAGAGTGGGCAGTCGATGCCGGGACAGGGGAAGAGGGTGATTAGAGAAAGGACCTGCACCATATAGACAACGTTACAAACTAGATGAAACAAGAAACAAGCAACAAATAAATAGTTAGTTTTACAAAGCAAATGGTTGTGCCGCTAAAGAAGGGAAAGGGAATACAAACACAGGCAAGCATCCAATATCTATGAGAAATACTAATATAGAAATCAGATATGTAATTCAGGAAGACTCCATCGACTGTCCCCTGATAGTTTTCAGTGTGTGTGATTATCAGATGCGCTTAAGGTTATCGGGAAACCTCTTCACAATGCACCGAAAGTCAACACCAAATGAGAACAATGCACAAGTTTATACATATAAATAGAGTATATGGGAAATAAATACAGATAAAGAATACTTATATAGACACAAGAGTACTAAACGGCGTCGCAGAAAACTTTTTATCAATGTGTAGTTAACTCATTAAAAGGACACTACCGAATCGGATCCTGAAGCTGAAATCAAATCAACTTTTGTAGTCTCAATAACGCAACTCAAGTAAATACGATACGATATATGATACGATATATATCCCAATGTATAAAGCAAACCCAAGAGACATGATTTACAACCACGCACACATCCAAATGAGGCATATAGTAACTTAATATACAAACACACACACCCCCACACACACAGACACAAACACACGAATATATATATCTGAGAACGAACCCAAACTAAATACATAGACATAAAGAAACATACTATATACATATATAGAGAAGAAGATCACAAAGAGATCGATCAAGATCAAGGCGAACGCACTCAGCATAATGATATTGATAATGAAACGAGATTTAATGGCATACAATCTAATTGTTCGGATATATACTATGATAATATGCTAAAGTAATAAACTAATGAATAATAGCTTAATAATAGCTAACAATAAAACATTGAATGAAACGCAATAATCGAATTTATTCTGGGCACACTACGAGGGTGGGCTGAAAAGTTATCAGCCTGACTATGAAGGCGACCCCAAGATATTAGCCGATGGATTAGGCATCTTTTACTATGTTCTCGTTCAAATTTCAGCCAGATCGATATTAAAATTATCGTAGAACAATCGATATTAGTGGATTTGTAAGAATGAACAAACTTGAATATCGTACGGTGATCAAATATTTATTTTTGAAGAACATCAAGCCTAGTCAAACAAAAAACGAAGGTGGACGCTGTTTATGGGACTCTTCCCCATAATTTACAGTTGGGCTGACGAGCTTAAAAGACGAGACACGTCCAGGATTCCCAAAAACTGAGGCCACTTAGGAAAACATGGATAAAACGCAATAAATTGTTCTTGAATATCGCCGAATCGAAGATAGAGCGATAGCTAAGATCACAGAATGACTAAAGAACGCCTTTTTCGGTTTTCCAATCATGAATTGGACATTTCTTAAAAATATATAACTTCTTTTGCATATTTTGTGTTGCATACTTTCAGGAAACGGTTTCGAAATCAGTACATGTATTTTAATTATTTCTAAAATAGTTTTTATGTTAATCGATCTCAACCAAATCTCAAGAAATCATTTGAATGAACCTATTGTGTTTACCAAAAATGAACTGTCTAGCATTAATATTACGCTTCGGTTTTTTATTGATTTACAAGGCGGAAGTAGGCGTGGCCAAAATGTAGTCTCTAGCTATTATAGACTCTAATATCTAGGTTTTCATATGGACAGACAGAAAGATGGACACAGCTATATCGACTCGGCTGTTGGTGCTGATTCAGAATATATATAGTTTGTGGGGTCTGCCATGCCTCCTTTTGCCTGTTGCATACATTTTGATTCGGCACACAGTTATTATACTTCTACCCTAGGGGTAGCGCGTATAATCATGAACTACGCTTCGAATCTCTTCCCCAACCTCCCTCTCAGCAAATCAGAAGATTAAACCTTAATAACCATTTTAAGGCGTCCAGCGTTTATCATTTTTTGAAGGGTCTAGAGGGGTTAGAGCATAACGGAAAGAAGTTTATTGAATTATAAAAGAGAAGTTTATTGAATTATAAATATTGAAAAATTTGTATGCTCAAAGGGTATATTATTTTTGGCCAAGGAATTTGCAACGCACAAAAGGAAACATCTCAGACCCCATAAAGTAAGTATCTGAATAAGCAACATCAGGGAAGTTGCAATGTCAGTTTTAGAGATATGTTGATTAAACTTGGTAGACAGAGACTTCGGCATTCCGAAGGTATTCTTCCTCGTTAAAATGGTTGTATCGTAGTCAGGCTGGAGACTTATCAGACCATCCTCGTATATATATAATCAATTTCAATTCAATTAATTTCTTTTTTCTTCTTTTTTCAGAGTTAAGATTTTACTTGTAATTTAAAATTATAAATTAAAACTACTAATTGATTCTTTTTACTTTTAAACAGTCGACTGACCTTAGTCCGACTATAAACTAATTAAATAAAAATAAAAATAATATATAAAATAAATAATATATGTATTATCTATATAAATCATGGAACATCGTGTCTCAGTGCAGTGTGAGTAATGTAAATGGGCTTCAGTTGCTTGATGTGCAGTGTTAATCAAGTGTGAACGGACTGCTCCTCCTTCTTCTCTTGCTCCCTCAGTGCTGTTGCTGTTCTTCCTTCGGCTTCTCCTGCTCCTCCTCCTGCCCGTGTTCGCCTGGAACTCGCATCAGCATCTGAGTGTTCTTCTGTAGGGTCTCGAGCTTCTGCTGCATCAGCTCCTGTCGCCTCTGCTCGGCCCGCAGCTGCTTCTCCTCGATCTCCTCCAAGGTCAGGGGCTCTGTCTCGGCAGCATGTTGCATCAGTTGCTGCAGTCGCCGCGGCGGCTGGCGCAGGGTATCGTTTAGCTGATCACTGGCGTTGCTCTCTACAAGGTTGTCAAGGGGGATGGTAAATGCCTGTGAGGCCGCTGGGTTGGGCAATGCAATGGTTTATTGATTACGAAAGGGTTGCCTAATTGGGCTTGGTCGAGTTGCCAACTTACGGTACTCGTGCTTGGGATTGTCCGCCATTTTGCTATTATCCTTTGCTGCCGCTGCCTTTCTCTCGTCTATTGCTGTCGTCGACTTGGAACTGGAGCAGCCCATGCTCGGCCGGCCGCAGCTCAGGCGCAGGGCATCTCGCTAAAACTTCCGTTCAATGTTCAGGTGTGGGTGCAGAGCAGGGTCGGGGGCGGGGGAGGGACTGTGACTTTTAAGCGGAATCACTTGAGCGCACTGATGCCGTTGCTGATGTTGCTGCTAATGCTAATGTGATTTCCTGCCCTGCAGAGTAGCTACATCCGTCGAGATTCTTTCCAAACGGTGGCTATTCAATTTCCGCTTCAGGCAGTTGCCAGTGAAGTCATTAGACGTAGCTCACGCCGCTTTTAATGGCTCATTAATATTGATTTTGCTTGTGTTTGACTGTGTGTGGTAGTGTGTGGCACGAGACACAGGCAGGAGACACTTGCAACTGGCAGCGCGTCGCAATTCGAACTGAAACTAAAATTGCAATGCACAGTTTTGCGGGGTCATTAATAATAATCGCGTTAGGGTGTGCACTGGACAACCAGGACAACTGTCCGCTCACAGGATCAATACTCATATGTCCGTTGTGCAGTGTACACCATTTATTCATTGCGCGTGTTAATACACTGCAAAAGACCAGGCAGCAGATTGTCCTTTGCAACTTTCATAAGTTGTGAAAAAGTGAAGAATAAGAAAGTCTGTTTCAGACTATGTAAGCTGAGGAATGAAGTAATCTCCGATGCTATAGAAACTGTAGAACAGGGCTGCAAGCTACCTTTCCCAAAGGATAGACTAAGATGAAAAGACGAATAGACAAGAGAAGAAAGTTAAAAAAAACAGGAGAATAGGTTAAGTTTTCATAGACTTGTAAATTCATGTCATTTCTCATTCTCTATAGGAAATGTTTTAAGGGTTCTTTATGACTTATGTTAACAATGTGTCTAATCGAAATTTATTTATTTATTATTTATTTAATTTATTATTTATTTAAATGTTTATTATTTATTTTATTATTTATTATTTATTTATTGTTTTAAGGGTTCTTTATGACTTATGTTAACAATGTGTCTAATCGAAATTTATTTATTTATTATTTATTTAATTTATTATTTATTTAAATTTTTATTATTTATTTTATTATTTATTTATTGTTTTAAGGGTTCTTTATGACTTATGTTAACAATGTGCCTAATCGAAATTTATTTATTTATTATTTATTCAATTTATTATTTATTTAAATATTTATTATTTATTTTATTATTTATTATTTATTTATTTATTATTTATTTAAATATGCGAATATAAATCAATGTATCTTATATAACATATTTGTTCTTTGGACTCGTTCCTCTTTTTATGATTGAATATTGAATATAAAATTTGGAATAATGATTTGTATACAAATAATGTGATTAAGCGTCATTTTAGCAAGAGTTTTATCAAAATTTTATCAAAATTACGTTTAATTTGAGCAATAAAAAGGGGACAAACCCGACAGTAAGACTAGACGAAAAATAGGATAGATCTATCCGGAAATTGGCAAGCGTGCTGTAGAATGAACCGATTCGATTTTTATTAAATAGAAGCAGTTGTTATATAGGGCACAATTTAGTTGAGGAATGAAAGATATAATTGACATTGGAGAAAGCATACTATACACTTACTTAGCTAAAACATTTACAAACTTGTTGCACACCCTTTTCTCTTAGTGCAATTGCGTGGGAGTGGCCAATAAAGGCAGCCAAAACAAACACAGACAGATAGAAAGGCAGGCAAAGAGACAGACAGACAACACAACGCCCACTCACGTAGTGCCTGAATGTGGACAATGTCCTCCGTTCCTGCAGGTCCCTGCGACCAATGTCAATCAACTCAGGCCAGAGACCATAATCAACGCTAATTGCGGTTTCATTTGCACACAAACAAAACACACTCACACACACTAACACACTCACAGAGAGGTAAACACACATGCAGAGGAGGCATTGCCAAAGTTTAGTGACCCACTCAACTTTGACCAGGCCGCAATGGGCCTTTGATTTTTTACAGTTGTCCATTGTCAATGTTGTCGCTGGGCCGCCATAAAAGCCTTGGCCCAAACCTTAACGGCTTCCGGCTTGAGTCCCGGCCAGAGTACACCAGAACGTCTGCGGAAGCCAAGGCGCGTGCCAAGCACCGCCCAGGGCGTTCACATGCTCATTACGCATGTGCCACACGTTGCCTCTTTGTGGTCAAGTGGCCGCTCTTGGCATGCAAAGTGCTTGCAACGGAAGCGAAGCCGTCAGCCGAACCAAATGGAACGGATAAAGAGAGACGACCCCAGCGACGACAAAAAGAATAACAGCAATATCAGGTGTTTAACCACTCCCCCAACCCTCCTCCTTCTTCCGACTACCAGTCGGTAATACCTTAGTAATGAGCGTCGTCTAATTGGGTTAAGTGTCAACGAGATTATGTCGTCAATCAATAAATAAATAAATAAATACCAAGTTTTGTAGTAGTTCAAGTCCGTAAAAGGCGCAATTAATTTGAAGGCATTATTTTATAAAAACTCATGAACTATTGTTATTGGCAGAAGAAGAACTGTATTATTATTTACTATTGTATTATTTTTTACTGTTTAGTACCAAAAAAAACATAATCTATTCATTTTACTGTACAATATTAAAATGACTAAGTACACTAGCTGTTAAAACAGGCAAAACTACAACAGTAATTCATATTCATTAAAAACTGTACTCAAAAAATGAAACCTATTTTTTTATTGAACGATTCGTTCCCTTTTGAATGTATTTATGCAGTATATATATTCCTAATCAGCATCAACACAATATTTGTAATATAAAGTGACTAAACTATTGGCAACGCCCACTTTCGTTCCCTTTAAATTGATAAGAATCGAATTGCCAGCATAATTTTAATGCTAAAATTCTAATGTGTATTAAATATTCATCACAGCTCAAATAATTACTGCTAACTGACTTTGAGTTGCATTTTCAATTGATAATAAAAGTTATAAGTTATTTAAGAAACTAACTTACTAAGTATAAATGTTTTGCTATTGGTGCCGCTAAGTAAAACTTGAAAGAACCATCCCTAAAAAAATGTAACAGAAGAGTTTATCACTGTCGAGCGCAATTGGCTACAACCGTCGTTCTTTTTTACGATAAGTTCTAAATTATACACGCACATTAGAAATCCATGAACTTATACAGCAAAAAGTGTAGTGCTAACTTGTTTTTTAAACTATTATAAATTGTGAGCCAGACCCCACATCCCCCATTGTTTATTACGTCATCTTTCTATCTTCTATCAGTTTCTCCTCGACATCACATAAATAAGGCAATTAAGGACATCAACAAAAATGTTATCGTGCAAACGAGAGAGTGTATTTAGCAATACAATAACCAATTAAGAGAAACAACACAGAGGAGATTTGCTTCAGTTACATTTGCTTTCAATTCATTTATTAAAATACAATTTAGAAACATTTCTCATTCATTGTTGTATGCAAAAATTCAGTTTTCAGTATTAAGTGTAATAAAACAATATATGTACGTGTAAACTATTAACAAACGAACTCTATATCTGCAGCTTAGGAACATCATCATCATCATCATTATCATCATCGTAATCTTCTTGCTCAGTATCAGCGCCATCTCTTGCACGACACTCTCCGTAATCTCTCTCAAAAAACACTTGCAAAACTTTATAACTTAATCAATTATTGGTGTGCCCAAGCGGGGGCTCAGCTCTTCATGGGTCTTCATAGGTATAAAAATATTTGTTATATATGTGATATAAATGGTGTAAGTGTGCAGGTGTGCATGTGTGTGTGTGTCTTAGTGTGAATGTGACTCTGGATATGAATGCAGTGGTATTTAATGTGTATATTCAGTATTTTAATGATGTGTTATAAAAGCAGTTTCCAGGCTAGTCGTACTCCTGTTTAATGCTCAGGCTCTTCTCGGCACTTTTATCAGACTTCGGGGCGGGGCTGGGGTTGCCTGCTACGGTCTTGCCCTTGATGTAGCTGGCCACACTGGAGCTAAGCGGGATGGTCACATACTGATTGCCATCTGCGATAAAGAGAAGGCATCAATGAAGACGTGGCAAGTTTTATCGACTCCACAACACTCACCCTCCTCGGCGTGCAGCTGCAGCTGACCCGATTGGATGAGCTGGCGCAGCATATCCGGCGGTATGTTGGCGAACGATGTCGCCGGATAGATGTACTTGTTATCCGTTGCTGTCGCTGCTGCGCCTGCTGCTGTGCCTGCTGCTGCTGCTGCGGCTGCGGCTGCTGCTGTTGACGTCGAAGGTCCCGTCTCAGTCTGATAGCTCAATGTAGCCGACATTTGCTTCGGTTTGGGGCAAGTCGGGGCTGTTGTTTTTGCTGTTGTCGCTTCTGTTCTGAGTTCCTGAGGCGTTGCTGCTGCTGCATCGACATCTGCAGTCTGCATTGGTATTTCCACGTCCGAAGAGTCGTCCGATTCGTTGCCCGACGATGTTGGCGAGCGCTCATCCTGCAACAGACGAGAAAGAGAGAGAGAGAGAGAGAAATGTAGAAGATTAGCAATGTTGCAGCCAAACAGTCTGGTCTGATCTTAAGCCTATGCTGCCCCCGTTCTTGCCCCTGTCCCTGCCCCTGTTCCTGTTCTCTATGCCAGGCAAGTAAGTGGCACTTGGTGTCAGCGTGTGTGTGTGTGTGCGTGCGTGTGTGTGTGCGTGTGTGTGTGCGTGTGTCTGGGCCACAAATAAAAAAAGCAATATGCTTGCCCCAAATATGGCGCGAAATTGCGTATAAGTGCTGGCCGCGTTGCACGCCGGCGCGCATTTCAATGAGCGCAGAGCGCAATTCGTTGCCTTAAATGTGCACACGCGTTAAAGAATTTAGAATATTGATTTCTGGCTCTGGCTCTGTGGCCGAACGTGGCAGGGAGACAGCAACAGCAACAACAGCAGAAACAGCGACAGCGACAGCAACTCATCAGTGAATCTGCGTCTGTCTGTGCATCATTTTAATTTTGATTAGTCTGCCCCAAGGCAGAAATAATTGCAAACTGTAACAATGCGATCGCCATTTTGTCGCTGGTTGCGCATACGCCGCGTGCCCGCCACGTCATCGACAGCAACAGCAACAGCAGCAACAGCAACAGCAACTTCCAATGAAATCTTAGCAGCAACGTGTATGGGTAAATTGCATTGTTGCCGCCTGACCAAAATGGGCGTTGCAGTTGAAGTTTTTGTAGCTCTTCTTGCTGCTGCCACACCAACGTCTGCCCCTGTCGAGGGGATCGCCGAGTGGTACCACTATCGACTGCCTTTTGAATGACAGCACCAAGACATTTTAATTAGCAACTGCGCCAGCAACAACAACAACAACAACTCGCAACACGCTTTCCTCAAACTGGTGCAAGTTACTTTTGGCAGCAACACACATAGCTGCAACTGTGCAACGCCGCAACTGTTGTTACGCTCGCGGTTTACAGTTGCAGTTGCAAGCACAATAGAAGATATGTTGCACGTTGCAAGTGCTGAGCCTGAACGCCTCGCTGCGCCTCTTTGGAGTTAAAGAGCGCATGAGCTTTGCCACAAAAACCAGAGCAGATAATTTTACATCAAGGAGGCTCCAAGACAAATTGCTAACCAATACAGTTGCCTCTACTTAAGATTGCAACACAAATATAATTTAAGAGGCTGCCTACATTTATATATTTTAATTAATTCAATACAATATTTTAAACATAACAATAGAAGAATGACCTTAATTTATAAATGTAATGCACAAATTAAAAAATGCATAAAATTTATTTAACAAATGTTTTCTCTTAAATAAAAGTATGATTGCAGCACAAATATAATTTAACAGGCTGCTAATAATAATAAATATATGACAAGTTCAATGCAATATATATAACACAACAATAGAAGAATGCCCTTAATTAATATATAAATACAATGCACAAATTAACAAATTAAAAAATGCATAAAATATTATTAATGTTTATCCATTAAAAAAAAGTAAAATATTGGATCCGCCCCCGGGTGGACTCGAACCACCAACCTTTCGGTTAACAGCCGAACGCGCTAACCAATTGCGCCACGGAGGCTTGTGATTATTGCTTTCTAAATAATACATTCTAAACTTTTGTACTTGAAGGTTCCTCTCATGTGTTTATTGTATTATAATTTACTCAGAAGATAATCAAGAAAGGGTTTTATAGCATCCATGTACTTTACAAGTATATAGTTTACAAGATATATTGAGTCTTCAACGATTGATTTGCCAGTTAAGGGAGATCATTTCTATAAACAAGAAGATGATATAGTAAATGTATGACTTGTATACTTGTAAAGACAGACACTATAGCAATTAAAGTGCTTGGCAAAACAGACAATACAAATTCAAATTAATAATAGAGTCCTGCAATGCAATGTCCATGATTACATTCCGTTACAATTAATACGAGTGAATGTAGTATTTTGTCCTGCCTTGTGATATACTATACTCATTTGATAGTGACTACAGTATTTTTGAGTAAATTATACTGTACAGTGAATAATACGGTATTGTCAAACGCAAGCTGCGTTTTTATGTTTTTCCCATGATAAAAGAAATATATGATAAGGTACATAGTTCAAGACCCTTCGGTATGAACAGCTGTAAAGCACTTTCAGAATAACTTTTCTTTGTTTTGCTATACCGTTCTTTGAGTAATTATAGTGTAATAATTCATATTTTGTTGTACTCATTTCAAAAAGAGTCTCAATATCATTTCAAAAGTTTACTATGAATGATTGTATAGTAAGTAATGAGTATAATACAAAATGAGTACAGTTAGTACTGTACTGTACAGGACTCTAATTCATAATTAATACAAAATGAAATGCACATCTAATTTCTAATTAATACAAAGTGAACAGCACATCTAATTTCTCTTAGTAATCGTAACAAGAAAGTATACTTATTATTAATTGAATAGTACGTTTAATACGAAAATACGTTTAATTAGAACTTTTAATTAGAATTTTGTATTCCTCTATTTTTTAAGTGATTTAAGTGGAGTCCTTCTAAAACGAACTGAATTAAACGTTTTTGCGTGACTCAAGTTAAATATACTTTGGTATTTGGATCACCCAAAAAATGCCTTCGTTTGCAGTGGAAGAACAAATTAATTTACAAAAATGACGGCAAAGGGAACAATGGGGTAAGAAGGAGACGTGGAAGGGGGGGAGTGTGGAAGATGTAGGAGTTGCAGTGGCAGGAGGCGAAATCGAATAGTTATCGATGCGTTGCAAGTCGCTTCGCCTGCGCGAATTGATAGTCGTGTGTCGTGCGCAAATGCCGAGCGTGTCTCATTAAATGACAATTAGAGTCGAGCTTCGAGACTCGAGACTCGAGTGCTGCCAGCTGAGGCCCAGCCCAATCCGGCAAAAGGCAACAAGAGTGAGAAGAAGGGTGTGGATAGAGGGGAGAGAGGGAGGGGGGCGTGGAATGCACTGTGGCCAGTGGCATGCAATTTATATAAAAATAAAAATAATGCAGCATTGTTTCTCTCTCTCTCTCTGAGGTAGCCGAGGTAGCTGGCCTCGACTGGAGGCTGCAACAAATGCAATTATATAGAAATTTGTCTTGCTGTGATATGTGCGGCATGTTGCAGTTGCAGCAACATCAACAGCAGTAGCAACAGCAACATTTGCTACTGTTGTTGTGTGGCCATCGAAATGCGCCAAAAATAGTCAATTTGGGAAAGGCTAATAATAAATGCGATCCGTCTGTCCCTCTGTCTGTCTGTCTATCTGTCCAGCTGTCCCAGCTGTCTGTCAGCTGAGTCAGTTCGTCAACGGCAAATGAATACACTCATACGCGAGTGTGAGTATGAATGAACGCGAACCCAAGCCAAATTGGCCAACTGACATTCACACAGGCCAAAACACAAGGTGGCATTTGCCGTGGTCCCCTCCAAAGTGAATGCAATTCAATGTGAATGCGAATACGAATGCGAGTCCGAGTCCGAGTGCTATTCACTGGTTGGTGTCGTGTGACCTACGCCACGCGGCTGCAGCCGCGCAATGATTGACGGATGGCACATTTGCCGATTGATTAGTTGTTTTTACCAAAATGGCCACTTGAATATGCCACAAGCGATGGCGATGGCGATGCCGATGGTGATGGTGATGGCGACAACAGTTGCCAGTTGCGCGAGAATTGGCCAAGGGGCATGCGGCATGTGGCATGTTGCTGCTGCTGTTGCTGCTGTTGACAGTCAGCACCCGCTTAGCTTCAACTTTAGCTCACAGCTCCAACTTCAACTTCAACTTCAATTTGCGTCCAAGTTTCAGCTCGTGGTTGGCCCCTCAGCACTGCAACGAGCAATAAACATTTGCATTTGCATGTTTCTCCTATTGTTGTTGTTGTTGTTGTTACTCTTGTTGTTGCTGTTGCAAGTCTTGATGTTGCTGTTTGTTGTTGCTACCGTTGACGGCGTGTGCATCTACCGACACTGATAGCAGAACGCCGCTAAACAAAAGAATAGCCAAATGTGTGCCCCACCAACAGCTGCCCCTCCTCCCTTCCCTGCCACCCTCTCTCTCATGGCTGCAGTCTGTTGTTGCTGTTTTTGCCGTTGCGGGCTCCATTGATGCTGGCGCTTTCAATGAAAACATAAAAATAAAAATGCAAATTAAGCCCCACAACGAAAGCACTTAAATCTAACGCACAATTGCACGAGCAGCAACAACAAATGACAACAACAACAGTGGCACAAGAAATTTAAGCAAAGAATCGAAATTAAAGAAATGAACTGCTAAAGGGAAAATAACATGAATGTACATGAATAAAGTAACTAGCATTACTACTGGAATAATATATTACATATATATAAATATTGTTTACTGCAGATTACTGCTTAATTTAAATATTATTTATTCCTTATTTATTATATTTTGTTTTTTTTTTATATTTGTTTTGTTATTCTTTGTTATCGATAGCATAATCTTGCCATATCGATTTCCAGATCGCTGCTTAGCAGCTGTTAAGTATTTTCTAAACGGCTGTTAATTAGCATATCTTCTAATCAGCTGTTAATTATCCTCTGAACGGCTGTTAAGTTACATATCTTCTAAGCAGCTATTAATTATCCTCTATACGGCTGTTAAGTAACATATTTTCTAGGCAGCTGTTAAGATGTTTTAAATCAACTGTTAAACTGGCAACTCCTTTTTGTGTGACCATCATTTAAATTATTTACTAAAATTGGGAACTGTTAGTCTGAAAATGTATGTAGTTAATAAATTAACTAGTACTTTTCTCTACTTATGTATGATTTATATAAAAGTTCGGAATATTTTTGGTTAATAATTTAACAGGCAATTAAAAAAATTCAACTTTTAATACAACATATAGCATAATAGAGTAAATCTTTTCTGATTTTCAAGAACTAAACCGAATTGAAAGTCAGCCCACTGTGGAAGTGTGGGTAGGCGGAATCACTGCCCAATCTCAATGCTCAATGCAGTAGCTGCTCTCCCGCCATTCTCTATTCTCCATTCGCCAGTCCTAGGCAAAGGGTGCAACAGGAAACGTTAAGCAAATGTTATGGCCAGGCCAAGTCGAGCCAAGCCGGCAATATGGGGCGGCTGGGGAACAAAGCCCCGGCCCAAAGACTACGAAGACGAAGCGCGGGCCAGGCCAAAGCCAGTTGACACGAAACAACTCTGGTACAACAACGGAGAACAACGACAACTCTGCGTAGACATTGCCGGTTGCAGTTTTGTTGTTTTGTTTCATTCGATTCGCATCCGGGCCAAAGCAGCGGCAGCAGCAGTGGCAACAACAACAGCAACATCGGCGAAGGCAAAGCGTTTATATCCGCAAACCGAGCGAGCAATTGGCAACTGGCAACTGGCGGCTTTCTGTTTTTGGTCAAATCAGAGTTTGCGTTTTGCGGTTACACGGATTCACGCGCCGAAGAAAGCGGTCAGCAGGAAGTGCTCCCAGCGGGCGCACAAGAAAGTGCAGCAGCAGCGCAGTGGCAGCAACAGCAGCAGCAGCGCATCGTGCCGCTTTATTCGTCGCCGACCGCATCCATTTTGTTGGCTACAGTTTGAGTTGTTGCGATTATGATGCGAATTAGCATCTATTTAAATGTCAGCGTGCATTAAGATGCCACGATTGGCCCGACCAGCAATTCAAACTGGGTACAGGGGGCAGCGGCAGAGACAGTCGAGAGCTTATTGTTCTCGGCCAGCAATTATTTGGCCAAACTATCGGGCCAACCTGCAGGGCCTAGAGCAGCGACTCAGGCCTAATTATGCGTACGCGGACAGAGCTGAACCGAACAACGACAAGAGACAACGAAAACAGGCAGCAGGCAACTGGCAACAGGGAACAGACAACGACAACAACTTATCGGGCCCAGGACAGCATAGGCAGTAAGGCAGGAAGGCCCCCGCAGCAGCAGTTGGAGCAGTTAGAACAGGCGCCCGCTTAGCCGCATGC
Source organism: Zaprionus davidi (assembly GCA_018903715.1). Taxonomy (NCBI): domain Eukaryota; kingdom Metazoa; phylum Arthropoda; class Insecta; order Diptera; family Drosophilidae; genus Zaprionus; species Zaprionus davidi. The sequence continues at coordinate 11,764,608 of JAEIGL010000004.1, read as the reverse complement.
AGATGAAACGCCACCGATTAGGCCGGCGTTTGGCTTGGCGCCCGCTTTCCGCTAAATTTATGATGGCCAAAACGAATCCAAACGAAACGAACCCGACCGCAAACAAACAGTTGAATGGCAATGGTAATGGCAATTATGCCCAGCACTGCGAGTCAGAGAGTCTGACTCGTTGTGGGTGCACTTACCCACTTGCCCACTCCATGGAAATCTGACGATGACAGCGTGATTAGAACTGGAAGCAGATTCAATGGGAATCACAAAGGAAGGGGATATCTCGAACAGAACCCAACTGCAAATGAGCAGACGAACAATATACTTGTATATATGTATGTTAGGATATTTAGGGGTTCAACTTTGAACTGTTGTTAAACGGATAGATTAACGAATATACTGTTTATAAATTCATCAAACCAAGTTTGCTCATTCAGTAAATAACTTTACTAGATATTACATATCAGTGTTAATATGAAGTTTCGTAGCATGAATTCAATTAATTAAATATCGAAAAAGAGTGTGAATAAATACCAAATTCATATTGCAAGTTGTCTATGAATTCAGCCTTAATACATGAAATGGCGAACAACTAACCTATCTATCTATCTATCTTTCTATTTATTCGGTTTTAATAAGGTATTTGTAATAATCTCTAATATTAAAAATGTCTCAGTTAACCTAAGTATAGACAATATTTAAACAAAAATTATATAATTAACTAGTAATCCAAATTTTTATATAATATATTAAAGTAATAATGTAATATCAAGTTTAACTAATAATGATATTTCAAAATATTTTGTCCTAGGTTTTCCTCCCAGTTGTGAATAAGCAATGTATGTTAAATGATTTCAGGGTAATAAATTGTAAAGTAATACATTTGAAAATCGCATTGATGATAATCACGGTATAATTTAATAATATAAGATTTAATGCCATTAAAATCAATTTGAACGCAAAAAATTAAGCACAAATCATACAATAAAACACATTTTATGCAGTACTTTATGAATAAAACTGGATAGTTATGTATAAGAAATATTGGAAAACCAACAGAAAAATGGAAACTCTTTTGTAAACAATCTTTCAATGATAATAGATATTTTAGTAATTTACAATCAAAATATAAACTGAAAAACGTGAATTGATCTTATCTTTGGTTCAAGGAAAAAAAATAATTTGTTTAAAATACCCCTGAAACGCAGCGAGTAAAATACGCTTGATTAAGCAACTTTAGCGACAATGCCTAATTAAATGATCATGCCGAGTTGTGATCTTTAAAGATTTCATCAATTTGTGTCATTTGACAAAAATGAGCAAAAACACGTCTCGTGCACACGCCCACTAAATCGTAGCTGATTTCATATTTCGACCACGACAAATTTTGAAAAAACAAATAAAAAAAACTGGTTACACCCAGAAAAATTAAGATAGATATACGGCAATACCACTACGTAACTATGATATGTATATATCTATGGCATGATGTATACACAGACGTTTTCCTATCTATCGATTGTATATTAAATTCGTGTTAATCGCAGAGGAACCCCATAAACCTGTGCTCATTTGCTTGGCCATTTGTCGTGTCGGCCAATGTACATAAGGCCCGGCCCAAAATGGACTTGGCGGCGAGTCGCGATCGAGTCTATAAAATCTAATACGCACACAGTGCGCACGATCGTAAGTCACGCCCACTGTGCTTGCTTGAACACTATGTACACTTACATAAGCCGAGGAGAGCGCGCACTTAAGAGAGCGCCTACCCGAAGAGAGGTGCGAGAGAGAGCGCACAATATGCACGAGTGCACTTAGAGTGCTCTCTTAAGACTCGCCGAGCTTGCAGAGCTGCTCGCAGTGTGGCAAAAGAGTCGCGACACTGCGATTGCGTTTCAGTCTGTGAGAAACTGCGTGAGTCGCACGACGATCCACGAATCAGCGAACGAGTATTGATCGTGGATCGTGATTGTCGTCAAGTTTGAGTTGAGTTAAGTTAAGTTTGTGTTAACATGTAAAGGACAGAAATTGAATATGTCGAATGTGTTCGGCAAGTGTGTGGCAGACAGATGGTATAGTTGAAGACACTATGTGCAGAGATCCAGAATATATCACTGATCAATGGAAGGACATGGTAAGTGATGCAATTGCAAATTAAATATTAAACTTAACAGTGTTAAAGGGTACTTTGAATTAAAGTCTTGAGCTTAAGCACTTGTTCGTTGTTATACACTCTGTTTACGGGTGCACTGATTTCACCCAAAGCATTTTTTTCGAAGGTTTTACATTAATTATGTATATTTGTGCTGCTCCCTTCAACGAGTGTTTGATAAGTGTGTTAAACATTAACAGGTGCTTAACAGCTGCATAGAATTATATCTAACAGCTGCTTAGCATAAGGCTTAACAGTTGCTTAGGCAATAGATGAGAACAGCTGATTCTAATTGATATGGCAACCTTGATTATTTAGTGACAATATAAATATTTTAATTACGCAGTAACCTGTCGCGAACACACTCAATTTGGAGTCTTAAAACCTTTCCAACAATCCCATTTTGCGTGGGAACACATTGTCGAGTAACTAACTGTAACTGAGCAATTTAATTGCCAACTTAGTCTAGAAATTAGTTGGAAATAAAGTGTGCAATAGTTTTTCGCATTGGCTGCAATACACTTCTAAGTAGATCAGGGTCCATGCGTACAGTAGCCTGGCACGACGACAACTCAATCAAAGCGCTGCAATCACAGACAATCGCCAAAGCAGCAGTTGGTCTCAGTTCGCGAGGGAGGACAGAGCGGAAGGGAGACGAAGGAGGAGGATAGCCGGAGAGGGGGGAGTTGGCCTTTGGTTGGCCGCCAAGTCGGCGTCCACATTTCATAAATCAGCATGTGCGCACTGAGCGAGACAGCAACATAACAGTGAGGGATATGGGGAGGAGGAGGGGCAAGGGGCAGGGAGAGAGCGCTTGCTGCGTTTGCCTCCTGCTGCGAATCCTGGCTATTTATTGAATTTTAACAACATTATAAACGAGCGTTTAAGTGGCGAGTATCGAGTATCGATTGGGGGCCCCGTTTGATTTGTGTTAGAATGCAAAATACGAGGTACCCCAAACGGGGCACAGCTAAGCGAACCTCCCTCCTTCCCCCAGCTGCCCCCTCCTCCCATGCCGACTGTGATCCGGCCAAAGACAATGGCAGGCTGCCTGCCTGGCACCGACAAAGCTCAAGCTCAAGCCGGAGCCACAGTCAGAGTCAGAGCCGTGCTGGAGCGGAGCTGAGTTTCATAATCAGCCCCAAAGACGTGGCAACATGTGGCCACATTGTCGTTTGGGCCGGGTCAAATGTCAAGCACATTATTTTTGTGTTTACGTATAATAAATATAAATGCATGATGCATTTTTGATAGATTTTCATGCCAATAAACAAGCTGGCCACAGCCGCTAGAATGGTGTTTGCACCAACACTTGGCCACAGACTGCCTCGGAGCAGGCCAGGCCAGACCAGACCAGGCCAGGCCAGACGAGTTGGCCATTGTGTGGGTACATAAATTCAGCAAACGGGACACCAGGAAGCCAGCCAGCAAGCCTGCGTAGCTTTCCTTCTATCTATTTTCTCCTTCTCCTCCTCATTCTCCCCCCCTTCCCTCGCCCACTGTTGGTAATTTTGTGTCTATGCAAATGTTTTGTGCGTTGTTGTTGTTGCTGTTCCCTCTTGCAGATGTTGAAAAATCGGCGATCAACTCTGTCAGTCAGTCAGTCAGTCGGACCAGCTCGGGCAGGTAGTCAGTTCAGTATGGCAGTCTGGCGGTCTGGCAGTCTGGCAGTCAGTCATGCCGGAGGACCAACCACGTTGACGTGGCCAAACAATGCCTTGTTGACACTGATGGAAAATCTGCGTGTCACAAATATCAAAATTCAAATCGTTAGACTTGACTCTGACTCTATATGTATGTATGAGCGATCCGTCAGCTGCAGATCATGCTGATCGGGCCAACTGATCGCGCTGCTGCTGACATTCAAATTGCCAGGAACTGCCTCGAGGAGTTGGAGTGCGAGTGGGAAAGAAAGAGTTATAGATCTTTGCTGCGATATGCTAATGTCCACTGCCAATGCTGATCCTCAACTGATCACAACTTTGGCTGAAGCAAAGCAGCCTCTATGATAACCCAGTCTAATCAAATCCACTGAATCTGCAAGCAAAAGATTCCTGAATACTGCAGAGCTAATGCAGTTCTGCAAGTCAAGAAACTGATCAATTAAAGTAACTTCGAGTCTATTAACTTGCAGCATGTCATGACTTTAAAAGGCAGAGAAAACGATACATCGTAATCATTTGTAATAATACTTTAAGACCTGCTCCGAAGTCGGCTCAAATGAATTGAATAAATTAACAGCATATTCGATGCATTAGAAGCGAATGTTGAAAATAGATTCCGCAATGATTGATGGATTGCAAATTGCCTTAAAGGCAATGTCAGGACAGGAGACAGACAGGAGAGCAGAGAAAATATAGAAATTGGGCAAGTTTATGTAAAGAAGTTAATGCGGACACCTTTAGTTAATTGAAAGCCAATTTATTGCATATACAACGAAAACAATAACAGTAACAAATACACGTACAAATAAAGAAAGCAAGAGAGTAATACATAATGTGGAAGAGGAATAGAAAGAAGTGTATAGTCAAGTGTGCTCGACTGTGATATACCCGCTACACACCTGAACAAAATGATTCCTTAAACATAGAACTTTGATTTTTAGTGTATTTTGTGTTGCATACTTTCAGGGAACTGCTGCAAAATCAGTACATATTTAAAATTTCTTAAATTACTTCTATGTTAATTATCCGTTCACAACCAAATTATCAGAAATCATTTGGGCGTTGGTAGTAATTGTTTTTACCAACGAACTGTCCTGCTTTATGCTTGGAATGCGGTTTTATTGATTTACGAGGACAGAAGGGGGCGTGGAGAAAAACTAAAATAAACTTAAGTCTGATGTACAGACATGTTTTATTATTTTGTTGGTAGTCCGAACTCTTATATTTTCTGAGATCTAGTTTTTCATACGGACAGACAGGCAGACGGACAGCCTGACAGACAGACTGACAGACAGACAGATAAACAGACAGATAAACAGACAGACAGACAGACAGAAAGACAGACAGAAAGACAGACAGAAAGACAGACAGACAGACAGACAGACAGACAGACAGATAGATAGACAGACAGACAGGAAGACAGATAGACAGACAGATAGACAGACAGACAGACAGGCAGACAGACAGAAAGAAAGACAGGCAGACGGACATGGCTATATAGACTCGGCTGTTGATGATGATTCAGAATACAATACTTTCTGTGTAGTCTGCCGCACCTCCTTCTGCCTGTTAAATACACATTCGGTTGGCACAGAGTTATAATACCCTTCTACCTCGTGGATAGCGGGTATAAATAGCTGGCAGAAAAACCAACTAAATTACTTAACGAGCCGCAACGGCAGCCGGAGTCGAGTAGAAGAAGAGTTTGCAAGACGCACCTTCGATGATTTACTTGTGCGTAATAATGCAACGCCCGCAAGACCAGAAGAACTGAAGACAACAAGACCAGAAGAACGGCCTGTACAGAGCACAGTCTGCAGCAGACTGACCGGGGAGTCCGCTGAGGCCAGTCGCGAGGAAGGGGAGGAGGAGAGGAAGAGGGTGGCGGGCCCAAAGGATGCCTACGCAGCGAGCAACGCGCACGGCAAATGCATGTGAGAAGAACTCTAACTGGGAATGCGCCTCAATTTAAAATGCGAATTACATTATCTGATCAAATGCATTCTTCGCAGCGCTCCAGCAGGAGTGTGCTCTGTCTCTCTCTCTCTCTCACTCTCTCCCCCTCTGTCTGCATGTGTGTGTGTGTGTGTGTGGATGCTGCACAAATAAATAAATTTTAAAATACAAACAACGCAAGCACAAAAAGCGCCGAGTGGAAAATTCGTGACAGCAATTGTTGATGAGCAGCGTGTGAACGGCAGACCGAACGGCCCCGTTGAACGCACCGCGAGCGCTGCGAGGAGCTGCTACTGGCTACGCGACCCCCGCTTGCAACAACTCAGCGTCCCAAATGTCCGAGATCACAGCAACAACAACAAGCTAAAGAACACAATAATAAGAACAGCAACAGCAGCAACAACAGCAACAAGCTGTGCTTGCAGCTTGGCATCAAAACGCGTAATATTGAGCGACTAATAGCTGAAACTTGACTTGAAAACGAACGAAATGGACAGACAGAGAAACAGAGATGGAGAGGGAGACAGAGCCAAAGCAGCAAGGGGGAAGCAGAGTCGGGGGACCGTGGTCGTACACCTCCGCAGTCTAATTAACTCCTACGAGAGCGCAAGTTTTAATTAAGGCGCAAATGCTTATGTGTAAATACAGAAATACACACACAGCTGCAAAGAATACATACATATGTATAAAGAATATACTATATGTATATACAAGTGTACAACACACGAATCAAATGTGTATTAAAAGCACAAATGAACACAACAGCAAAACAATCAAGTCGACGATACAACGACGAGTGGGCCGCCCTCGGGCCGAGCACGCTGCGCACTTTCAGCTGCAAAATAAATATTAAGGAAGACAAGAAAGTTTAACTTCGGCATGACGAAGATCTTATACCCTTTCTCTTTGTTTCTATGCCAGCAACATAGAAGTTTTAAAACAAGTCAAAATTGTCTTTCCACTGTTTGTTCTAATGAAGGCTCTGGGAAATTGTTACGCAATGATGAAGTCCATCACTAAAGCACTTAGCAACTTAGTAAACTTTGGACAACAAAACCGGACAGATTAATCATCATTTTATAATAAATTGGTTAATCATTTAAGCCAATTGTTCATGAAAACAACCTGAGTACTTTCTTTAGTTCTGGATGTTTTCTCTTTTAGTTTCTTTTGAAAAATTTAAAAATGTTGCACAGTTTAAACTTTGTGGTATACATATAATAACAATACAATAAATGTATTATTCGATTAGCACTGCTTTCAATAAACGAATTTATGCTTTGGATTCTAAACCATTCAATTTGTTAGATATGTATGTAGAAAATAAACATTATTCTATATGGATTTCAATACATTACAAGATAAGTTTTGTTCGTCAGACATGTCGCAATTCACATTGTCCTTGTCAAAATCATCAACATTTTTAAATAAATCTATACTTTGGGACCTCCTTTTCACGATCAATAATACTGCGCTTCTGTTTAATCTATCTTGCTCCATTCTGCTTGATAATTATTATATATTCTACCCTTTACCCAAAGGGCAGAAGGAAATTATAGATTGCTGGAGTGTATGTAACAGGCATAAAGATACGGGTCAAATTTCACAGAATAATATATGTATACATTCTTGTTCAGTATGACTATCGATCAATTTAGCTGTTTGAACGTTTAGATCTTAACTATTTTTAAAACTTAAGACACCAAACTGAACATGAAGCTTTCTATATACAATAGATTTGCATAATTGTTAAATTTTTTCTATGGCAAAGGGGCCCTTGGCAGGCGGTGGCCCTTGTGCAAAGCTCACCCTGCACAGCCCTCGCTAAGGGCCTGAATTTAGCCATGCGTCTCTGCCCATAGTTTAAAAGTGCTACAGCTACAGAATTTTGTAACAATATTCATACACCTCTGTAGCTCAGTAAGAACTTTTTTAGCACTGCAGTGTAGCATAAAGAAACAATCACAAGTGTATTGACAAATATCCTTGCGCAGACGTTTTATCGTACAATAAATAAGGAAGATGTCAAGAAATAAAATTCCTTTGGAACTAAACTAGAACTTCAACTAATTTGCCAATTCATCTTAGTTCAAATCAAGACAAGAATTTAACTATTTATTTGTATAGTTAAGTAATAGGAATGGTTCACAATGCAAGCTGGTAAACTATTTATTCTTTTTCACTTCTTCCAAATCGCACAACTCTATACTCCAGTTATCATATATAAAATCAGTCACTACAAGAATTGAATATGTAAAATAATTAATATTTCTAATTTATTCCATTATTGATGCATTGCACTTTGTACTTCTATACGAGTATATAATTAGCATAGGAATAATCGATAAAGAGTGAAACCTTCGATAAACCGATGATAACCTTTCTTGTTCGGGTTTGAGTTCAATGTTGTCTGGACAGCCCTCAGAGTATAGAGATCTAATAGCCCAAGAGGTTGCATGTTCCTGCGCAGCATGAGCAAACTGTGCCAAGAAGGCCGCTGTTGTTGTGTTTGCTGATGCTGTTGTTGTTGTTATTGTTGTCATTGACTGCAGACATCAATCCAGAAGAGGCAGTCAGAAGCTGAAAGATAGCCAGACAGGCAGACAGAAGGCAAGACAGCAGGACAGACGGACAGACGGACAGACGGACTGGCAATTCGTGGAGAGTTGACAATAATGACGACGAGGCTCGAGGCTGAAGAAGAACGCAATGCGACGGCATAGAAAGTAAAAGAAGAAGAAGAGGAAGAGAATGAGATGCTGCAACTGCCACTGCAACTGGCTCGTCGTTCTGCAGCATTTTAACTGCAATTTTAATGAGACGTGGGAAAAGATCGACGTATGCGTTTCTCAGTAATTTGTAAAACTCGCACGTTGCATGCAGATTTTTTAATTGAGGCAAGTCGATCGAGGTGGAGAGTGCTAAACATTTATGGCTATATTTCTGCTTGCCACATTCTGCTTGCCACAAATTAGCGTTGACAGCGCGCGCTCGCTGACAAAGGACCACCGCCGATCCACCAGCCCAGTGCATTGTGCCCCCACTAGTGGACACGTGGAGTGAGGCTGCAGCTGAAGTTGCAGCTGAAGTTGCCAGTGGCCTGTTGCAAGTTGGGGCAGCCAATTGGACGCCTAGCGTGCACTTTCTAGGTGGCATGCCGCATCTCGCGGCCAACTGCTAACTTGACTAACTGGACAGCTGAGCTTGTTAAATGTTTTGCCGCCAAACGGAGCAGCCGCAGCCGCAGCCGCTTGCAACTTGCAACAACACACACATGGAGCGTCGTCGCCGTCGTCGTCGTCGTCGTTGCCATCGTGAGCGTCATTTGAATGGTGTGATAATTTTCGCTGCCAGCAGCAGCTTGTGGCAGCTGTGAGGCAGTGAATTAATTGCGTGCCACATTATAAATTTCGTGTTGCAGGCGAGCAGTAGCAACAGTTGCCAATCGGCAGCAACTTATTAAAGGTTCGACGTTGTCTCTAAACACGCGCTGCACGCTGCATTTCAAAAGAAATTCTCACACGCCGCCCCACAGAGGAAAACAAAAACACAAAATTGGAAAACAAACGAAAAGTAAAGGACACAACAAAATAACAACAACAACAACAGCAACAACAGCAGCAGCAACAACGCGACGGCGGCGCAACATAAATTCCAAAAAGTATCGTGGCATGTTGCAAAGTTGTTGGGTGTTGTGTTGTGGCTTTTTCTGCTGCCTGCTGCCTGCTGCAGCTACGTGTGGGCATGTCAAGGCGTCGCAATGCCAGCCAGCCAGGCAAGCCATGGGCAGCTTGCAAATATTGCGCATACGCGGCGTTTGCCGTCGCAGTTGTTCGCAGTCAATCAGCAACAATTGGCAAATGAAATGCGACAAATGAAGCGCCGAAAATGCCGAGAACGCGATCAGAGCGTTTATTCTCCCGCATCGAAACGGTAAATACTCTCAAGGAATGAACTGAGAATATTTATAGCAGCGCAGGCAAAAGCTCCAATGACAGCTGCAATGCCGGCGTATTAGTGAGATATATAAACAAGAGTGAAGAATGAACAATAGATTGAACCTGACCTGACATCAGCTTTGCCCAGCACTTAGCTAAAAGAGGTGGAAACTAGGAAGCACATTCTCTGCAGCTGTCCTGCCTTGGTATGAATGAGGCAGAAGCTTGGGATTGGCAACTCCTCGACGAAAGCTCAGCTCTGTTTCATTTGGGAAGAGAAACATCTCTTGTCAGCCTAGGTAGAAATTGGCAGACACAAAAGACAGACTCTGACTGCACTAGTAATAATACGATAATAATACACTTCTCCCAATTTTGAATTTCTATACTCAATAACAAAGTGTTCTTCCAGCTTCTGCTTGCTCACTCTCACACTTACATATGTACTATGTGCAACTATTTAAAAATCACCTTCAGTTACTTCTGCGCTTGCTGTCCAATCGCATTATAATTTAGTAGATAGGTAGATAATGCATTCAGCTAACTTTAGGTAAAGTTAAGTTACATATTTATCGCGCTGCTTACAAATTGAATTGTAAAATGCTTTGCTTGGCTTTGATATACAGAAACCTTAATGGTATATTTCTACCTTCTATATACTCGTATATATATCTAAGATTTGTGAGTTAAAGAGTAGGTTTTTTTTCTATTTTGAAAAAACAATATATAGACATACAAATTTTTCCGTTTTTCTTCCAAAATTTTCACAAAGTATACATTTTTTTGACCTGTTTTTGTGGTCAAAGGGTAAATGAAGACAATTTCTATTTAACCTCACTTAAAAATTAAACATAATACTTAGATTTCTATATTTAGTTTTAAGACATAAACAGCGAATTTCAAAGCACTTGAAATTAAGTTTATCTATTCGGTAGTTCAGGCTGTGATCTTAGTAAAATCATTGTTCCAAGATAAGCGCATTCAAAGACTTTAAAATTTGAAAATCTACACAGCAGCTTGTGAGTACAATACGCTCTCATTGGAAAACTATTCAGTATTCAAATATAAAGCTTCGATTTTGTGCAGTGAAAAAATTGAAGTTCTTCCAATTTAAACAAAGAACATATCCTTTAACACACAGACAGAAAGGGATAAATCAACTAAGCCACCTTTAGCATTTTACATACATTTGTAAAAAAATGGCTAACCCTTTTTAATAATTTTAAACAGTCGAACGAAATATTAATAAGCCTGCAATATGTGCAGAACTTTGTGGGTCGAAGATAAATCCTGCTGTGCACTGCACTTTTAATATCTACTTTAAGTTCGTTTACGGTGTAGACATTGAACTATGCGCTTTATACCCCACCACACTGTTGCTATAAACAGGACGCTTTAAGGACAATCTTTCTCTTACTGCATTTTCTACCACCCCCTCCTCCTGTATCGAGTGCAGTTTCGAAACTATAATTTAGGAGGGAAAACACAGAGAGCCCCAGAGCATCTTGGGCGATTCCCATTCGCATTTGCATGTAGGTATCTGCAGTATGTATCTGTATCTGTAGCAATGTATCTGCTGCTGCGGCTTCGACTATTGCTTGCATCAGTATCTGAAAATGTATCTGTAGCTCGGGCTGCAGTCGCAGAAAAAAGGCAACGGAAATTTGCATATCAAACGCAGTCAACAACAGACGCCGCACAGTCGCCTTCGATACGACAACAACAACAAGAGTAACTACAACGAAAACAACCACAACAAGAACAACAACAACAACAACAACAACAGCAGCAGCAGAAACAGCAACGACATGCAGCTAATGCATAGACAATGTTGGCGAATTTGCGTATGCCAAACGATGCGAATTAACTAAATTACAATATGTGAAATTGTCGTGTGTCGCTCGATCTGCCTGCCTCCCTCCCTCTCTCACACACACACACAGACATACACAGTGGGAGTGCTATATTTGCGTGAAATTATTATGACAATCGATCGTGTGCGTCTTCAAACATTAGCGACCCCACACGCGCTTGCAGCTCTACTGGCAAACGGGCGATAAAATTATTATTGATTACTCATACGCAGCGTGAAACGGCTAAAGGAAGCAAAGCGAATCACTGTGCAAAGTCTGAGTATGCCAGGCAACTTACATGCGCTGTAGAGAAAGCTTTATCAAAAGAATAGTGCACCTTGAATTGAACAGAAGTGCAGAGAAAGAGAATGTTGAGGGATATGATTTATTTTATACAGATGCATAGAAAATAATTTACTGTGTATTTATGAACAGCCGGAGGAACTTATGTACTTAAAACTTGAAATATACAAAGGTGTGAATGGGATTGTAGCGGAGGAACAGCGTACCATGGATGCCAGGTCAACCTTTTACAGACAGATCTGTTCTTTCATTTCTCACTGTCTCTCTCTAAATCATACTGTCCTTCGTATATAATCTGTTTTATTGCTCAAACATATTTTAGATATAATGTTAATGAAATTGTTCTTTAAATCAAAGTAGAACCGGGGCAGTAACTAAAATTAGAGGGGCCCTCGTGCAAAACTTCTCGAGGCCGCCAATTGTAATTTCCTTGCTTTATAGTATAAATTTAGTTAATATTACGTTTTAGAATATAAAGAAACCTAATATTAAATCTTAGATCTAATAGATCTTACTTTTTTTATTTTATATTGTCTATATTGTCTATTGTCACTATATTTTATAGAAATCTATTTTTCGTTCCTCTTATTCTCCATTAAAAATATAAAGCACCATTAGAACGTTATATTGTAGGAGAAATTAAATTAATTTACAAATTTATCACTTTTTAACTTTTTTTTAACCTTTTTCTCTGTTTTTTGTCTTATTTCAATTAATTTCTTTTTTTTAAATTATTCTTAATTTAAATTATTCTTAGTTTTATATTTCACTTTAATATTTCAATTATAATTATTAATTGTTTTTTACTTGTTCGACTATAAATTAAATTAAATAAATTAAAATTCTCTTCTTGTCTGTCCGTTTTTCTCGTTTTTCTAATCTTAATCTATCCTTTTATTGTGAAGGGTAGGGCTCAATAAAATAGGAACGGAATTGTAGACAGTTAACAGCGTAGTCTCCTTAATGCAAACATCTTAAAAATCAACGATAGTTCTCTCTTTAATTATTCAATAATTCACATTAAATGGTTTCTAGTTTGTGTTTAAGCTAAAAAGAAATACTAAGCTCATGCTAAGATTAAATAGAACTCTTCATCGATTGCTTTGCTGCAGTTTCAGTTGTAAAGAAACAAATTATCAAAATAAACATTTCAATTTGTATTTCCACATATAAAGAACAACGATTCACATGGTAGCCCTCTTCTTTGAGTCCAGCAGTTCAAATTAAATATGCATGGCAAAATACCCCATTGCACATGTGCATCTTTTTGCTGAGTATATATTCCGAACAGGGACAGCTCCGATGAGCTTTCTACAAGCGAAGCTGACGACGTCGATGACGACGATGACGCGATCGCCAGTCGCGATAGCCACAATTATTTTCGTCATAAGTCAGCCAATGTGGCGACCACGTTGCATTCGACTCGCTCACTCTGCCTCTGTCTCTTTCTCCCCCACTCCCTCTCTCTCTCTCACTCGCTCTTACAGGCAGTAGCACTCTCTCGCTCGCATGACTCCGCTCGGCTTGGTCGCTGTGCTGGTTTTGTAGCTGCTGTTGTTGGTGTTGCTCATGTTGTTGCTGTTGCTGTTGTTGCTGCTGCGCTGCTGTTGCTGTTGCGCACAAGCTTCCAAATAAGGGACGGCACATGTGAACTGAGGAAGCTATAACTAGCGCTGTGGGCTACGCAAATCGCGGGGCTCTTGACTTTCGCATAGGTTTCAATGGAAATCAACGCATGCTGACAAACTGCAGCTCGCCGCGTTGATCCAAGCAATGCAAAATTGGTTCAACTCTGCCAGGTGGCAGCAGTGGCAATTGAATCCGCCACATGGCGACGGTGACGGCGAAGGCGACCAGGAGTCGACGTGCAGCCCGACATCGCGTCGCGTCGCAGCGTGTCGCGTCGTGCAACATATGGCAGCGATGACAACGCATGTTAACAGCTTTTTAAAGGCAATTGCACAACAACAACAACAACAACATCAACAGCAACTTAGCCTCGCTCTGCCACAGTTCCCAAGCGCAGAGTGAGCCAGATAAGCCATCGGAAGCGCCAATAAAAAATGGTCGCTTTTATGTTTTCTTTTCTTTTCTTTTCTTTGGCTTTTGTCTTACTTTTTTTTTTGGCTACTTGCAACCTGAGCATTTCGACAGGAAATCTCACGCGTGCCACGAGCGAACGAGCGAGCCATCAGCGAGTTGATTAACCAAAAATGCGGTCTGGCATGCCTTCGCATTAAGGGGTATCGATTTAGCCAGGCAAAGTCGACACGGCTCGTCATTCATTTTCATTCATTGTAGCGCGCGCTCATTGTTGGTGTGAAATTTAGCGCAACTGCAGCAGCAGCAGCAACTGCAGCAACAGTAGCTGCAGCAGGCAACAAGTGGCAAGTTGCAACAAGTGGCTGCGGTTGCAATGAATCCGCATAACAGACATACAGCCAAATGGACAAATGCCCAACTGGACAGACAGACAGACAGACAGACAGAGTGCCACACTGCCAGACACAATGTTGTCTCTGCTACTGCCACTGCTGCTGCTGCTGCCACTGCTGCAAATATTTCTTGGCACGCTGAAAATACTTTTTAAATGCAGCGAAGCGCGTCGCTTTCTACCTTTTTAACGGCAACAAGCTCAGTCTGACGCGGCTCATTGTCAGCCAAGTCCAACGGATACGCACAGGATCAAGTGTTATAAATGTTAATTCACAAATAATTGCAACTTCAGAGCCTGCCACACTGTGCCACAACGTGCAGCATGCAGCATGCAACGTACAACGTGCAACGTGCTGCACATTATGCAAACTCTTGCAACGCGATGGCTTAATCGGCGCCAATCGCCCGATGTTGATGATCACATCGTCTTGAGAAACTAAGGTTGGGTTCCCGCTCATCGACACCATCAACCTCATCATCGTCGTCGTCTGCAGCATCATTATCGTCTAGACTAGGCGTCGCGACGGGCGCAATAAGAAATTTGTCAAAATCTCTGCAGAAGCATAAAGTTTAATTGAAAATTTATGACACTTTCATCAACTCGAATTGCCAGCGAATTAAGCAGAGTAACCAACTGTCGACGGGGTTAGCTTGAGTAAAAGAGGAAGGAAGCTAACACAAAGTAATAATAGAGCCAGATTCAACTAGGCAGTTACTACTCCATTATCATCACAGCATTTTTAGTGCCTGCTAATATTTTTACAATGTATATTTTTATATTAAAACTAAACTGATTTGCATCTAGGAAATTTCTTTATAAATGTAATCAGAACAAAAGGCATGACAAAGGCTTTATACCCTTACGATAGTTACTCCGATAGTTCCTAGACTACTTATATATCATGGTATAAATTGAATCATACATATTGAACATGTTTATGTCTAAGTATTTATAACGTATTGTTTAAACGAAAGCTAAAAGCTAAATTTGTCCGACTGTAAAGAAATTGGAAAAGGACACGTCGATTACTGTCTAACTTTAATTGAGACTGAGAAGTTAAGTTATTTCTAAAAACAATATTCATCTTTATACAAAAACCCTCATTTAGTCTGATGGTTCCTATGACAGTTATATGTTATGGTGGTCCGATTTGGATGAAATGTTATACGAATATTTTATATATAAAAAAAGTTCAACGTAGTACATTTTCATTTGCAATATCTTGACAAATAACAAACATCGGCAGATAGTTTGTATGACAGATATACGATATATCCGTCAGATCCGGCGCGTTCCCAATTATATGTGCAGCAATTAGAAGCATGTGTACCAAGTTTTATCAAGATAGCTTCAAAACTGAGAGACTGACACAAACAGACGGACGGAAGGACAGTTCGACTATGGTGTTGATACTGAATCAGAATGTATATACTTTATAGCTGCTGTGCAAACTATTGGCCAAAAATAATATACACACTGTAAGGGTATAACAATATACCCTATTAAGACCAGAGACTTTTTACTTTCTTTTTTATTTTCCAAAGATTAAGTAAATCTACATGAAAACTGGAGTTATTTGCATCAAAGTTGTTCCTCTACATATTTAAATATTTAAATATATTATAGCAAATTACTTACAAATAGTAAGTCAAAGAAGTATCATATAAGTTGTAAAACATATGATAATTTCAAGTTTAGCGATTTATTTCTAGATCTCCTCCAATTTAGTTCCGATGATGTTCGCTTCTTTTCGATTTGTATAAAAAGCCGAGATTACCTTCAACATTTAGAAACCGAATGGAACAGCTTACTTACTCTTTTTCTACCCTATTTTCTATTGTCAATAGCGACAAAACATCTTCGGTAATAAATTCTAAGCGTACCAACCCATTATATAATGTAGCGCGCGGACTTCCCACACAGCCGAACTGCTGCTGCTGGTGCTGCTGCCCACAGTCGACTATCGCTAATAATACCCAGCACGCGGTACCGGGTCGGAACACATCGACAACAAAACAACAATCTGCCCACAATTAAATCGAATTGTGGAAATCAACACTGTTGCCACATGGAAAGAATATTGACGATATTACAGCAAATCGCTTAGACATGTTGCAAGAAACATCGTAATTCAATTAAGCCAAGTTAATTGTCTGTATGTTGTTCAAACAGGAGAAACTACAACTTTAATGGTTTATCAGAAATACCGATAGAGATTAGCTTAGCGGGACTCGATGCGTAATTGCAGAGGCAATGTTCTCAGAACTTTGAGAGCCTTTGGCTATTATAATATACTACTTATTACATATATATATAATATACTTGTATTATATATATTACAGTATATATTATATAGATTATGGTATATCAAGGGATCTCATGGTATATCATAGTATTTCAAGGCATTTTAGTTTATCATGATATATCTAGATATATCGATATGACCAGGTGTACATGGTATAGTAATCTATGTATATCAAGGTATATCTAGATTAATTTTGATATAGTAATTTTATGAAATATCACGTTATCTCATAGTATATCTAGAAATATCAATCCATATCAAGGTACATCATGATATACCATTATATATCTTGGTATTTTATGGCATATCACAATATATCATAGTACCTATATAATGGTATATCATGATATATCTAGATATTTTGTGGTATATTGCGATAAATCATTGTATATATTTATGGTGGTGTGTTATTGTATATATCATGATTTATATATCATAGTATACTTCATGGTATATCGTTTAATATCATATATATTAATCACATGTAACATGTAAATGTATTCTAAAATATACAATTTCAAATTAAAACGAAGCTTCGTCACAACTTCCCATGGCAATTTGACATCAACATACAAAACTCGACACAAAGGATCGTCAAAGCGCTCAGCTCATAACTTAGCGGGAAATATTTAAATAACGCGCTCAGTTTATAATTTAGCGGGAAACATTTTAATAAATCTACTAAAAATGACCAAATGCGAACACTCCAAAAAATAGACATATTAACATATAAATCTGTGGGAGAAGAATTAGTTACGACACTTGAGTCAGTGAAGTAAAAGGTTAAGCGCTTTAGAAGTTGTAAGGGAAAGAAGAGTCCACTGCTGGAGAAAATACAATTAGCTGAGAGCGATATAACATATCTTAAACTGAAGAAACTACAATTAGATGAGACAGAAATGACTGATAGGTCTCCAATATATCTTATACATTGTTTGCATACAGTATAGTAAATGATTCTTAGGCCTCAAATGCGCAGTGAAGCGAACGAAAAGCAGACGCGGAGCACGCTTGAGTGGTAATGTTGTTGGGCGTGGCACTGCGACGCGGCTGTTGTCACATGGCGCTACTCTGCAGGGGTGTAGGGGGGAATGAACACGGGCCTGGAAACCTGGGGGGTAAGGTCGTCGAGATTTCGTAGTCGATAGTAAAGAATTTTGATTAACTTGGAAAATCATTGGAGTAAGTCAGCGGCAGGGAGTGGCTAAAATGGAGAAGAGAGTGGAGAGGGGAGGGGGTTTGCTGCTTAGACAGTTGCAGTTGCAGTTGCAGTTGCAGTTGCATACAATGTACGCATTATTTGTTTGCATTGCCAACAATAATTGCTTAACTAAATGCGCCAGGCCGTTCGAAAGGCACAAGCGCCTCGTTAGGGCTGTCCGACGAGAGGATAGAGGGACAGTGGAAGAGGGGGAGTGAGCAGTGGGGGGAAGAGCTGGACAGCGGCCTTTAAATAATCACAATGAAAGCAAGAGGCCGAGAGCGAACGGCGGCGGACAAGTCAAGCAAAAACAATACACAAAAAGAAGCTCACAAATTGTCATTTCTGAAACTTTTTCTCTTCGTTTTGTTTTGCAGATTGCGAAGGCGGCAGCAGCAGCGACAGTAGCAGCAGCAGCAACAGTTGCCTCAGAAGTTGCATCCAGGTAACTTGCCGCAAGATGTTGCCGACGCGACGCGAAGCGCACATTGTGCGGCTTTAAGAAATGCCGAATTCCAGAAGCCGCAGTACAATCAGTTGAATTAAAAAACGAGCACATCGCGAGGGACGCAACGATCGAGAAAGAGAGAGAGAGAGAGACAGACAGAGAGAGAGAGAGGGAGGGAGACAGGACAACGAGTAGCTGGCGACGATATCATCGCTGCCGCAGCTGCGCAGCGCGACCTAGGAAATTAAGAGGACATTGTGGCGGCATCTGGTTAGAACTCGACGCGCGGCGGCGGCTTAAACACAGAATCCAACCGAGACAAGCCAGGCAGGCAGGCAGGCAGGCAGGAGGCAGCCAGGCACGGGCACAGCTACAGGCCTGACTTTGGGCTCTCCATGCCACGCAAGATTCTTTGCGTTGTTGCGTTGTTGGTGGCGACTCCACTCCACTCCGGTCCGGCCCGCCTTGGCCCGACCTGCTGTCCATCGTCCGATGCGAAGCTGAAGCCTGACAGAGGTCGCCCTCGTACGTAATCGGCGAGCATTGCAAATGCTTTTGCTTTTGTGCCGTCTGTTTGCCTGCTGCCTTCTGCCTCCCCTCTGCCTTACTCTTTCCTTCTTCCCCTCCAATGTCCCTCTCTCTCTCTGTTGCTGCCTTGTGCCGCGCACGTGGCTAACTTGGTGACGCTTGGCCCCAAAATACAACAATAACAACAGCAGCAGCAACAGCAGCAGCAGCAACAACAGCAGCAACAGCAGCAGCAGGAACAGCAGCAAATCATTGAAATGTCGTTAGAGGCTCGGGCGGCACGCGGCTGCGATAGTCAGCCGAACCGCAAAATGCTTTTAATTTCTCAAACTGATATGTACTTAGTGTGCGGGGAGGGGGGGCAGAGCGCAGAAGGGGAGGAGCCGAACGTGTGTGGACAAGCAATAAGCAGCAAGGAGGCAATCGTTCGGGACACTCAACTACTGCAAGTTCACCAGGAGTCGCGTCGTGATTCGCAGCAGTTCAGCAAAGTTCATGAAATTTCTAAATATTTCAGTTATAATTAAAACAGAAAACCTTAGCAAACTTGTACAAAATCTGAAAATAAAAGTCCAATCACTTTACAACATTGTCTGCTGTATTTATTTCTTTGATCTGCGCTTTGTTAACTTTTTTCCTATATCTTTTAGCCGGCCGTGGGCGCTCGAGATGCGCAGGTGAGCGACCAAAGAAGGTAATGCTATATAGTCAAAACACCCGCGCAGTGGCCCAGCACGAGAGAGAGAGGAAGAGGGAAAGAGAGAGAGATATGAATACTGTGCGAGACTTTGACTTTGCTATACATAAGTATTGTATAATGTGGCGCAAAGTTGCCAAACAACAACAACAACAACAACGACGACGACGACAACCCACTGCAATGTGGACAATTAACCTTGGCTGGACTTGAAGCCAGTGCCAGAGAACGACCTACAGCAGTCGAACAAGCTCTCTGAAGTTTATCAGTCAGCTGGCCAAGCAGCCAAGCTGATGCCGTGCATACCCAGCATACCCTGTAATGCAGAATTGCCTAACGAAGTCACAATGAATTGCCAACGTATACATATGTCATACAAATATCAGTAAATTATGCATATATATCAATATCTCATTCATATATCTCGATAATATCACGATATCTCGTTATATCATAAATATATCACTATATATATCACGATATTTCATTATTTATCATTCATATATCGATAATATCGCGATATTTCATTATATCATAAATATATCACGATATATATCACGATATTTCATTATTTATCAGAATATCGTTCATATATTTAACGATATCATTCATATATCGCAATATAAATCACAATATCACATACGAGTAATATATCATTATATCATTCATACATCCAATCATATCATTCACTCATCTCGATATATATCAATTCACCTCTTTATATATCACTATATCATTCGCATATCTCATTATATATCACTATATCATTCATATATCTCATTATATATCATTATATCATTCATATATTTATTCATATTGATATATAATTATCAGCTCATGCCAGGGAATACCTCATTCAACTCTGTTGGCAACCGAAGAAAAGCAAATAAGAATCTTCTTAACTTTACAGAGCATGCGCAAGTCCATCAACAAGTCTGGCAACACACACCTACCCATACACAACTCTATATGCGTGTGTGTTTGCTGGTGTGTGTGCGTGTGTGTTATGACCTGAAGCGGCGTTGGTGTCACACCCACAACATTTGCGTGGTGGCTGCTGCTGCTGCCGCTTCGACTGTTCATTCATTCATCGCAGTTAACTGAATGAAACGACAGTTGGTCGAAAAAAAGAGTGGCTCAGCGTGGCTGGCACACGTCATCGGGCTGCGCAGAGATGCGATGAAGCCTACGCTGCCAGCTGGCATTGAAAATGCCGCGCGCGCGATTTGCATGCCAAGATCCAAAAGAGAGAGAGAGAGAGAGAGAGAGGGGAGAAAGGGAAACAGACTGGGGGGATCTAGCTGCTGATGCATGACTTGACTCTTGGACGAGCCAATTGTTGTTGATCGATTTATGAACTCGTTGTGGAGCGTGCGCTCGCTCATGACGTCACAAGCGTCACGCAAAACCCACATGCAGTTATCAGCGGGTCTATTGTTCAGGCAGAGACCCTCTGCAATCGGAAGCTATTACAACGCTGTGATGAAACCCGAACACACACACAACTCAGGCGAAGACAGATACAAAGATACATAGATACAAAGATACAAAGATACAGATTCATTGAGTGGCTGCCTACGAGCCACTTGCGAGCATTCTTAGTTCTCGCTGAGGCTTTTCTTTGCGTGTAGGCCAACTCGGGGCAGCTTAGGCAAAGCTGTTTCAATAACCTTGCTCTTGAAAATGTGAAAATGCGCTGGAAAACTCGTTAACACTCTAAACTTGTAGCTTTGTTTGTCAGCTGGAATTAACTTCATCATTTTGTCGTTTTATTAATTTATAATATTGCGCTAAATAAAATATATATTCGTTCATTATTTATGTTTATAGATACGTGTATAAAGTTACTAAATTTGATTTTAAACATATGTCTCTAGCTTATCATAGGGTTTTTTGTGGTTATCTTTTATCTTTCAGCAAATTGCACAAGCATTTAAATGTAATTTAACTACGTGTATTAATTAATTCTCTTGCCATTTGTTTCGTTTTCGATTTAGTTTTCCTTCTGTTTGACAGAATTGCAATTGCAAAACTCTAGGTTAACAAATAATATTAGGTTTCTGGGGGTATTACGTATGTGTCTTGGGGAAGAGGGAAATGCTTTGAGCCGCTTTGAGTTTGGTTCGAATTTCTTGATTCTTTCTAAATTAAAATATACAATAAATATTAGTAGAGAGCGAAAGAGCAGCTCAAAGAGTGATTAAGGTCAGTTCGATTTGCAGGCCCGATAATTATCGAACGCATGCGTGTTTTATTTTTAATATATTCAATTGAGTCTTCAATGGTGATTTAAAGAGATTATAGTCGTTAATACAAATCATTTCGGTTGCAAATCGAACGACTGAATAATGGGCGTTCTATAAGTCGATAAAAATGTTAAGGGAAATTAAGTAAAAATAACTATAAATTATAAATAACGCTTAATTATGCTAAATAGAATGGGGTTGACCGCGTCTTCTTTATCGTGAGAAAAACAAAAATCAATCATATATATTTTATACGTATTCATAGCATACAATATAAATTACATTTTAGGTTCGGGTAGAGCACGCTCATCCTCCCACCAGGCGCAGGCTCCACACAATCAGTATATGTCATGTATATTTGCTAATATTAAACACAGTTAAGATCATAACTAACGAATTGTAGACTCTGTGCAGCAAATCTTCCCAGAGTGTGCTTTCTCTGTACTGTCCTTGCCTTCTTTGCCTCTTTCCTTTTCCCTTTCCTGCTTCCTTTACTGCACTTATGCTTAGGACTAACTAAAGCAGTCTCGGTTGTGTGTTTCGGTGTAATGATGTCTGTACGAGATATATGTATATTATAATAATGTTCCGAGTGCTACTGGTGCTGTAGGGCTATCAAGATAGCGATAGCAAAGACTCTACAGAAGTCTAAAGAGAGAGAGAGAGAGACTGCTTTGCAGCACCAGCAGCTACCCTGTAGAATGGCACTGGGTTCGATTCGTTTCGGTACGGCTCGGATCGGTACGGTTCGGTACGGTACGGTACGGTACGGTTATATGGCTATTGAGATATGCTATTGCTAGTGTTACGTACTGCTATGGGACATTAAATATACATTTGTGGTATGTACGAGAGTTGTAGCTTTGCTATGGCACAGTTGCCTTTAAGTAAGAGTTTTGACTAGTATATAACAAAATTGCTTTCATTCCTTCCTTCCCCACGCTAGCTTACAACAACAACAAAACGAGCGGCGAGATCGTTTCCCCTTGTGGAAAAGGCCCCTTTCGATTCGCTATCTACGAGTATTGATTGGCCGCATGCTGCACTTTGGATCTGCTAACACTAACACACACACACACAGACACACACTCACACACACACCCTTGAAGGTATCTATTCTAGCGCTGCGCATGCGTGTGCGACATGTGCGAGTGGGTGGAGTGTGGCGGGGGCACGTGCGGCACATGCGCATGATGGCCGTGCCCGCCGTAGGCCTGGGCATGCGAGAGGGGTGAAGCCTGACCCCCACTATAGCCGGACTGCATGAGGCTCTGCTCGAGGCTGTAGTGCGAGGGCGGCGCCTGGGGGTGGGCGAGATGAGCGTGCCCGTGATGGCCGTAAATCAATTGTCTTACTTTGGAGTCCTCGTCGGCGATGTTGTAGCTCAGCTCCGTCTCCTCGAAGCCTGTCGCGGACATGCGCTGATCTCCGCCGCCGACACTTGGCGGATCCGGCGAATTGAGGCACGTCTGTATGAGCTGCTTGCCCGCCTCCGATGTGATCATCGGCTGCAGCTTGCGCGTGGCAAATGTGTAAACGTGCCCCGTCTCGCTGGCCACCAGCAGCATCACCTGAGTCCCGGTCAGCGTCGACAGCTCGTAGGCCTGCACAGCGGGAGAGAAAGAGAGAGAGAGAGGGGGTTAAGTGTTGTGTTAACTGTGATTTTCGCTGAGAGCGGCACATAAATTTGCGAGTAAACTATGCGATTTGCGATTTTGCTACAGCGATAAGGGAGACGGCGTGGCGCGCCAAATGCTGCTGCACACTCTGCTTGCCGTCGCTAGTGATGAGCGCGTGAGTGTGCAACATAAATTACATTGCACAATAATTATAATGTCTAATAAATATAATACAATCGAGTATGAAAATCGATATGAAAATGTCTCAAAAATTTATTAAAATTTGCAAACCTTTTTATGTTTAAATAATTCTCTAAAATAGTTTAATATCTAAATAAAATGTCTCAAATTTAATTTTAAAATAATTGTTTTATGTTCTTGATTGAAAACAATAACTTAAAACATTAAGAAAATGTAACTAAAAAGTCTCTAGATTTTTATTCAATTTTAAATATTTTTCTCTTCATTTAAATCGTTAAAAATAATCTAAGCGATAACCAAAATCGAACTAACAATGTTTCATATTATTTTTAAAATATTCTCCATTATTGTTGTACTTTAAATTGATCTATATAAATCTAAATAAATGCAATTGAGTATGCAAATGTAACTAAAAATGTTCTTAGAATTTTCAACAGTTGTTTTTTTGCTTTAAATCGATAACATTAAACTCCTAAACAAGTTTAAAAGTCGATCGAGGAACTACATAATAATTTTGATATGTTTTATAACATTTAAATACCAAGAATGTATACTTCATAAAAGATTATAAAGATATAGAAGACATACCGACTATTATAAGAAATATATATAATATATTCATATATATAATAAATAAATATATATATATAATATAAATATATATATATATAATATAATATAAATCTAAACTTAAAATTTGTGTTAATTTCAAAAATATCAAATACAAAATGTGCTTTAATTATAAAAGATAAGAACTGTTTCAACGAGTATTAATTGTGCAGTTGTTGTATTTCGTGTTTACCTTATTTGGTAAAACTCTCAGTTGATTGTTTTCATATTTGCTCTTTACTGCTGGCAGCACTTCAATCTAATCTAATCGCTTCCCATGCAGTCCATATAAGGCCTGTCTTTCTAGTGGGTACAACCAATAGAACACTATCAGTAGTTTTCAGAGGCACCCTCAGGCCCAAGCTAATGTTTTGTTTTAGTTTCGCTTGTAAATACAAAATAATATCTAAATAACATTCGAGTTCCACATATTCCCTTCTCTCAGACGCACATCTCTAAGACGGAGGCCCCTTCGGGCCAGCGACGGTAGCCTAAGCTGCCTATCATCAGCTCGTAATTACTTCAAGCCGATAAAGCTACAGCCTGAACAGACGGAGAGATGGGGTGGGGAAGATTGGCAAGCGAATGGTTCAACACATAAATAACTCGCGGGCGAGTCTACAAAAATCGCGCAAGAAACGCACAGAAAACGCGAGCGCGTCGCGCTCACAGAGCATTTATTAATATTAATGAAATTGTTGTACACATTGTTGTGACTGGGCTGAGGATGGGGACGGAGACGGGAGTGGGACTGGGACTGGGACTACTGGGGCTACTGATGGGGCTGGCGAGTCTGTTGCACGTTGCACGTTGCAGATGCTGTAGGGGGCTGCCAATTTTATGTGTAACATGTGTAAATGCAAACAATTGACACGGCCTGGGCCACAACTGAGTAGGTGTTGGTGGCAGGGCGGGCAGTGTGGGGAGACTGCACCTAGGCAGAGACCTCTTCAACGATCCAACAATTCATGTCAATTTGAATTTCGAACACAAAGACAAAAGGACACGACATAGTGCAGGAGGAGGAGGAGGAGGAGAAGAAGGAGCAGAGCACGTTGACAGGACAAGCCCCAGAGACCGCGGCAAGAGGCATCGAGTCATTTGTTAGAAGGCGATTGTTGCTGCAGCCTCTGCAGCGATTGCTGCTGCTGCTGCTTCTGCTCTTGTATGTTGCATGTGGGCAAAAGGCGAGCCGACGAGGCAGCCAAACTGTCGGCAGCCCTGCGCAACCGCAACCGGCTTATTCGCTTGTCTTATCTGCGCACAATCTGCCGCTGCCGCTGCTGCTGTTGCTGTTGCTGCTGCTGCTGTTCGGGTATCAATACGCCGCTTCCGTGCTGGCCACAAGACGCAAACAATTCCCAAGCCAAGCCAAGTCGAAACGAGGCGAAGCGAAGCGCTTTGGCCCCCAGCTTGGCCTCAGGTCTCGGGCCTCGTGATTTCAATTTAACACCTTTTGGCGGCATTTTGCGCCTGCCGCTCTGCTCCATTGTTGAAGCGTTTTACATGGCAAACGACAGACACAACAGACAGCAGGACGAGAGGCAGGACCCAAACAGAGACAATCGCAGACAGCCCCACACACAAACACACACACGTGTTGCATGTCTGCACAGAGCTGAACAATCGAAGTAAATATTGATTGAAGCACTTTCTAATGAGTTTCTAATTATGCAAATCGAAATAAAATAAAAAGAAAGTTTACCTTTCCTTAGCAGTTCATGATGACACTCTCTACCGATTGTTCCTATGCCAATTATATAGAATATTATAAACATTTGATGTGTCGAAGAGGCTTAGGGATGCAAAGTCTTGGTAATATGCAGTAAGAGACTTTGGGATGCAGCAGAGTGACAAATGAGTAACTGGATAACCCAGTTAGTTGTGTTCAATAATCTATAAGCTATAAGCTTATAGAAAATATATAAATTCTCGTTAAGGTAGGTTCTATATAGGTTATACTTCTGCATCATAGTTTATTGAGTCGACAAGGAGCGGGTAAGAATGTCCAACTGTTTCACTAAGTAGTTAACATCGATCATCAGCCTTCATCGCTATATACAATATATCAGCGCTAATTATAAATATCAAAGGGATACAAATTTAATCTGCCACTCTATGATACTCCCTCAGCATATTTCCTTTGACAGACAAAAAATAAATAAAATGAATAGTTGCCTTACTGCTTTAACTTTACTATATAGTCTAACCACTCTTCCTGATATCAGACTTCCTTTGCAGACCTGCGAGAAGAAGCTACATTCGATAGCAGCAGAGACAACAGCAATGATCTCTCAAGTGACAGGGGGTGGCGGTGGCATGGGGAGGAAGAGGAGAACGTGTCAGCCCACGCAATTAGGCCAGGCCTACAAATGAGATCACTTCGTTGACATTAGCTCACTTTTCACTTTTGGCCTTTTTTGGAGGTTACGGCGAGCCCGGAGCGTCCACGCCCACGCCCCCCTAAGACAAGCTTGCTGAGGTTTTTTTTTTTGGTCGCTTGCGAAATGCCCAAAATTGGAGACAGTGTGGAAGGCAGCAGCGAGAGCAGCAGTGGACAGGTTGGAGCTCTGTGACTGTGTGGCGCTGTTCGATCAAGTTCAATAACCGCAATTTGTAGCCAGGATTGTGCGTGTGTAACAGTCTCTCTCTTTCTCTGTGTGTATGTGTGTGTGTTTGCACGTGTGTGTGTAGCGCCAAGCGTATCCATTGTCTGCCTGTCAACTGTCCACGACGCGGACATCGATGAGGGCCACATCAAAGTCAGTAAAAATATATAACAAAAGTTTTGTCCCTGTCAAGCGGCGCGCGCTCCTGTCATAAGTAGGGCCCCAAAGCAACCAAAGGAAACGGTACAACGGCACGAGAAGGAACAGAGGAGGAGTCTCAGGGAGTCTCTGGGAGTCTCTCATGTCTCTGGGGTCAAAAGGTATTCATAGATAACAATCCTACACACGCGTGTTTCATACATTCTAAGAGTATTTATTAACTGTTGACGTTAAATAAAAAGTTAAAAATAAATGAAATATAATAGAAAATTAAATTATATATAGGAAGGTTCGGAGGTCTAATATAAAGGAAGTCATGAAGGGTACTATTCATAAATAGAAACCCACGCATGCTCTTTTTAATTTGTATCGAGTCACTACTCAGAAATGTGACCACAGCAAAAGTACTCGGATCTGGGAACATGGAACTTGGGACTCTGAGCCACATATAAAGTGTAATTCAAGTTTCGCACAAAATGCACTTTGAATACAATCACGCAGTGTCTAATTAACATCCCAGGCAAAGCAGATACCACCCACACACCCTTGCATTAGGTAAGGGGTATACAAAAAAATGCAGTGAGGTCAAAACTTGCAATGTTTTTCCAACTTTTTGTCTCGATTTTTATCCAAAAATATTTCATAAGATTTTTCTCGTTGCCGTTGCTGTTGTTGTTGTTGTTGTTGCTGGACTGCAGAGTTAAGATCGTGCTGAGATCGTGATTTAGCACGGCAACTGTGGCGACTTGGGGGCCAAGAAGTCTTTTGAAAAAAATGCTAAGCATTTCATATGCGAAAGCGCGACTCGGCGAGCGGCAAGCGGCGCATTATGTAAGTTTGTGTGTGAAAATTGGTCATTTGAAAAGGAAAATGGCAAAATAGAAGAATAAATAAAGTGCAGGCACGCGCAGACGGAGGCGGGGGAGGGGCAGGGGCAGTGGTAGAGGCTGGCACAGGGGCAGAGATAGTGGCAGTGGCAGTGGCAGTAACAGTTGCATCTCCGCATGACAATGAGGCCAAGCGGCACGCAACAGCAAATGTGCAACACAGGACGGACAACTTGCAACCGGAATTGAGATTGGCTTCGAGTCTGGCCAGCAAGGGATGGCGGCTGTTGCTGCTGCTGCTGCTGCCACTGCTCGTGGCATGAACTGGGAGACTCTGTGCGCTCTTTGAATGCAATTGCGCGGCCGGCAAATTAACATTTTATGAAGCCAAAAACAAAGGAAAATTGGAATCGAAGCTGAATCGTGGCTACCACGCTTACACGGCGCCGACGCCCGCATGCAACAGGGCAAGCAAGACGAAGGATACGGGAAGGGGTAGGGAAGGGCAACACAACAATAAAGCACTTGCCGGCCAGGCTGCAGAACAATGAGAGAATTGAGAATTCGGTAGCATTTATTAATTGCACATGCGCCCAAAACGTGCGCTCCACACTCGAAGAATTCTTCCCAAGCTCAGAGGGAACATATCAAATATCAACGAGAACTCGAAAACTTTTGCTCAGTGTAAGCTGTGTGGGGGGTGGCAAGCGTCAGACTGAACTGGAAGACTGTTGAAGCTTTCTTCAGTTTCTTCAGTAGCTTCTGCCATTTTCGGCTTCGGCAGAGCCATAGTGACAGTCTAGGAGGCCCTTGTGCAAGACTTCTTGGGGGCACCTCTTTTAATTACTTTGCTAAATATCTTTAGAATGTTAATGCTGATTAAAGGGTTGCCATATATAATATAGACCAATCTGGCAACCCTTTCTAATTACAACTAACTTTCTTCTTGATTTTATATTGTCAAAATCAGACAAATCTATATTTCGGGCTCTTTTTTTCTGAATTTTGATAATGTTGCCAAACCATTCACAATGCTTATAGATTAGAAGGAATTTAAGGCGTGACAAGTCTAGTCTATAAACCCTATATATTACATCAAGCTATTTTTCTACCATATCTTAGGCAACTATGTTCCACTTTGTTTTTTTTTTCTGTATAGCAGTGGCCCTTCTACACCGCACACCCTGCACACACCTTGTTACGGGCCTGGGCTTCGGTTCGTTGCCTTTTGCTTACCTTCTTCATGATGCCCGTCTTGCGCTTGGAGAAGGTCGTGTAGCGGCGCAGCTTGTTGTCAATGTACTCCATTTTGATTTTGACACGCCCCTTTGTCTTCTTGCCATTGGCGGGCGGTGATTTCTTATTGGGCAGCGGATTGTAGCCGTCGACGCCGTCAACGTCAACGCCGGCGCCAGGGACACTACCAGCAGCGCAGCTGTCCAGGCCCTGCAGCGTCATGCCGCCGCTGGAGCGATGATCCTCGTAACAGTCGCTGCCGCTACGCTTGAGGCCGCGCGGCTGCTGCTGTTGTTGCTGCTGCTGTTGTTGCTGCTGCTGCTGCTGTTGCTGTTGCTGCTGTTGTTGATGTTGTGGACTGTGCGTTTGGCTGTTGCTCAGCGTTTGGCACTGCTGCTGCTGCTGTGGGGCCGTGGTTGGATTTGGACGTTGCATGGCAAGGCCTGGTCCGCCGCCACCGCCGCCGCCCATGCTCTGTAGCAGCCCGCCGCTGGGAGGACGGGCCCCGAGGGCCGCCACCGCGGGGTTGCCGTACATGTCCGCCTGGTCGGCGAGACTGAGCCCTATACTACTCATCGAGTAGTTTAGGTTGTAGCGCGAGTCACCGCGCGTAGGATCCATTCTCAGGTAAAAGTTCTCCACCGTGGAGCCGTATATGAAATCCAAGGCACCACGCGCGTCTATTATTGCCGCTGCGGCACACTTTTCAGATGGTTTTAGGTTTTAGCTTTAGTTGTGCCCCAACAACAAGAGCAACAACAACGGCACTCAACAATTTGCTGCTAGCTTTTTATATTCCAAAAATAAACACTAAAAAACACACACAAACGCGCGCTTCTAATTCTGCTGCCGTTGCTGCTGCCGTCGCCGTTGCCGTCGCCGTCGCCACTGCTGTCAGCTGTTTACGCCGTTTGCCGTTGGCGGCGCTGCAGTTGATCTACGAGGCGCCTCTGCTGCCCGCGTCGCAGCTTGCTTTGGGCAATCGACAATTATTGTGTATTTTATATTATTTATGCGATTTTATTTAAATTAATGCACTAATTTCTTATTGCAGCACACACGCACACACACACGCGGCGCAAGCACGCAAAAAAACTGACAAGTAGTGCTGCTAACTAACAGCCTGTTGAACTGATTAACAGACCCTGCTTAACAGCCGCCGTCGTGCACAGGGTTGCTTGCGTGTGAGTGCGCGCGCAAATTGCTAAATTTGAATTTCAGTTTGAATTCCAGTTGCAGTTGCAGCTGCTGTTTGCTGTTGGTGTTGGAGTTCAGGTTGCGTTGCAGTTGCACATTTAATTTGATAACAGTTTATTTTGATTTTGATTTGTATTTGGCTTTGCTTGTTTTCTCTCTTTTTTTGTAGTTGACTTATTTGTCAAGATGCTCGACACTTGTTTTGGACTGTTTTGCTTTATTTGTGGATTTAATGTGGAACTGCCAAATTCGAATTGCTGCGAACTGCGCGTGAGTGTTGTTGCTGCTGCTGCTGCCGTCGTCGCTGTCGATGTTGTTGTTGTATATATATTCTATTGCTTTGCTTTTCTTTTTGTATTTTTTTTTGGTGCGTCTGACCGCCTCGAGCTAACTTTGCGATCGATTGTTGCCTTCGTTGTGCTTCAGATGGCGTGCAAATACCTAATAACAAAGCACGCGTATGGCAAGCGACGGCGCAGCGGCGTTCAGTGCTTGCTCCAAACTTGGAGGCCCCGACAACCGGTTGCCAGA
Source organism: Zaprionus davidi (assembly GCA_018903715.1). NCBI lineage: Eukaryota > Metazoa > Arthropoda > Insecta > Diptera > Drosophilidae > Zaprionus > Zaprionus davidi. Next base: position 11,733,901 of record JAEIGL010000004.1, on the reverse strand, counting down.
GCGAGCGAGAGAGCGAGAGCGAGGGCGTCTAAGAGAGCGCACTCTCTTCGTGAAGAGAAATCCACAACTGGCCCGACATGTTTGCTGTGTGTGGCTTTATGGCTTAATTAATTAGCCTCGCTTTACATAGCTCAACTCACTCTCTGCCTCGCTCCCTCTCTCCCTCTCTGTCAGTATGTCTCCCTGAGTGACTGTCTCTCTCCCACTCACTGCATAATTTACAGGCCTCATTTACAGCGCGAACATCTGCCATTTGCGTGCATTTGATTGGCTGCCCCGGCATAGATCGCCTTGCTCCGCCCACAGCGTCATGTATCGTGTCTCATATCGCGCGTATCGCGCAGTGCGATTGCGTGATTGATTTTTTAATTAAGGAAGGCGCATCTGCTGCGTGTTTGACCGCTTATCAGCGCTGATTAAGTTAATTTGTTATTTCGAAGGGGCAGCAAAAAGGAGCAAGTCCCCCCAGGCGCAGAAAAAGCGATACACTTAAACTATGCCAGGAATTCATCTGGCCAGGGCCAATATGGTCAGTCAAATGCTCTAGAGGATTTGCGTGGCGGTGCTCGCGACTCCCGCTCCTGCTGTTGCTGCTGCTGCTGCTGTCCCTGCCGCGTTTCGAGTATTTGTGCAATGTCCTTAAATAGCCGTTCGCAAGAAAACGCAATGTTGCGTTGCGTTGGCCACGTGCATCGACTAACAGATACAGTCGGAGCTGCCAAACCATCCAATCCATCCATCGATACAGTGCCCAGTTATTGCTCCCAGTTGATAATCGAGACGACAGCAGCAGCAACAGCAGCAACTTGCAACATCGGCGCATTCCTGGCTCGTTCCCCGCTGCAAATGGCAAGCATTGCCTTATCCAGCTTGCAGTCTGCCCAGCCGTTGTTGTCGCCAGCTTGTCTCTTCCGCGGAATAGGAATAGTCCAGCTACAGCTACAGCTACAGCTATACCAACAGCAGCAGCTCCAACTGCAGCCCGCCTGCATTTAATTAAAATCTGGTCCCGACTCTCCGTCTCCATCTCCGTCCGAGTCAGAGAGTTCTACCTGCCCGGGCTGCCTAATGATTTAAATTAATCATAATGACTGTCAAAATAGAACGTTGCCAAGCCGCGACTCTATATGGCTTGTCCCGCAGCGGGTGCACCAGCTTCAGCTCCAACTGCAGCTCCTTCTCCCTCTCCCCCTCTCCGGCATTTCATCAAACTCACACGCCACCAGGCACAAGGTTCTCACAATTGTGGAAGACCTGAGTGCGCTGTGCAGCGGTTACTAATTGGTATTGACTGAGCATCCAGCCAGGGGCAGCCCGGCAAGGGGATCCTCACTGAGCAACTGCTCCGTGAATCCTCCTCCTTGCCTACGCCTCTGCCACTGCCTCTGCCTGCTCCACTGGCTCCACTCCGGCTGTATCTCTAAGCGAACGTCGGCTAGTCTGGCCTGAAACTCAGCCGTATATCCCCCCGTCCCTCTTTCCCCCCCCCTCTCCTTCTCTTCTCTTTGGCCTTGTCTGGGAACAACTTTTTGCTGGCTTCTGCTTTCGGCCGTGCCTCGCTGGCTGCTGCGTGTTGCATTTTCCTAGGAATTTCTCAGCATTTCTAATACTTAATTATTTGTGCGCGTTTCGCTAGCGTTTTACGTGCGTTTATTCCAGCTATGTAGGGAACAGTTCTGTCCCCCTCTCTGCTGTTGCTGCTCCACTTATGCAATCGCAAGAGAGAGTTCACCTTCAAAAGAACAGGCAACATTGGGAATATATCTTTATCTTTATCTACATATATATCTCTTTACATGCTGGCACACATGATTTTGTATTTTTAGCCTGGAATATGTTTGTTCCATTTACGCTTCGAACATCACTGGGAGTATTTATTTTTATTTATAGAGTGACAATCTAAATTCGAATTTACAAATATTCAAGGAGATTTAAAGCATTTATGGAATTAGCAGCAGTCATTATAATTCTAATCATAGTTTACTTGAGATCTGTTCTGCTTTCTATCTAACTAACATAACTAACTCGGTGTGGAAATCTTGCCAAAGTGCGGGCCACAATTCATCCCAAAAAGAAGAGTCCAAAGAGTCGAAATTCCTTTGGCCTGCGATCGATCGATCGAGCGACCGATTGAAGAGGAGCCCCAAGTGATCCCTGGGCTGGAGAAACGAATTGATTGAAATAGTTTATTTGCAGCTTTGATTTGGAAGCTGAAGACGAAGCTCTGCACGTGAAGCTGTCTGTCTACCCCTCTACCTCCCTGCCTCCACTCGTCTGTCGTCTGTCCGAGGGAATTGTTGTTGTTTGGTTTTTTTCATATTATTTGTGATGTTGGCAGCGCAGAGATAATGATGACGAGCTGCCAGCGAGGCTGCCCGACCAGCTCCCAGTGCCCAAGCTGGAGCCGAGCAGAGCCAGAACCCAAGCCAGAGCCAGAGGTTGTGCCTTACCTGAAACGCCATAGAGTGCCTGCGACTGATTGGGATGCCTTGTGAGGCGACGTGCGCAGAATGACATTTTGTGTGCGTACAGTGGGCGCGATAAGGTTGCCAGCGGGCCACTCTACCTCGGTCTGCTTGCTTTGCTCTGATTTTAGCCAAAGTGCAAGACACAAATTAAAAATCGACCGCAATTGCGATCCGTCCACCCCGTCGATCGATCGATCGACAGCCCCGCTGTGGAATTTTCATATGAGCGCTTGATTTCAGCAAAATTACATACTTGTAATTTTAAAATGCTGCAGCAGAACTGCTCAGTGGAGCGAGAAAAAACAGCAGCAACAACAGCAACAACACCACCAACAGTACCAACAGTAGCAGCCAACGAGAGGTTGAAAAACTTAAGGAATTTTAACCCCGACTCTGGTTGAGTCGTCTGTGCGACGTCCTCCACTGATCACTTACGCACATTTTATCACAGCCAGGCTGGAGACATCCAGCTCCAGCTCCAGCTTCAGCTCCAACTGCAGTCAGAGCTCGAGCCTCAGCAGTTCTCAATTCTCAGTTCGCTCAGTTCGCTGTCGCTGTCGCTGTCGCATGACAATAAGTGGAAAAAATAAGTTACCGTTCTACGCGCTGAAATTTGTTGCGCGATCGACGACGATCCTATGTCTGCGCCTGCTACCTGAGAGAGTTGCGTCAAAATCTAGCCAGAAAAAAGCTAACTGCATCTGATAGAATGTGTTTAAACTCAATTGAAATATCTTCAGATGCGACGTGCCATAAAAAGGCTAAATGATGGAATGTTTAGCAGCTGATTTGAAATATCTTTTGATTCTTAAAACTTAATCCGAAGATAAGAGTTAAACTCTTAAATCTAGCCAGAAAAAGACCAAAAGCAGATGATAAAATGTCGAATGTGTCGAATATAAACTGCAATATCTTTAGATGCTTATAATTTAAGCGTCAGATCGGTGTTGCAATCTTAAATCTAGCTAGAAAAAGGCCAAGAGCATCTAATCAAATAAGTCGAGTTGCAATCTTAACATAAGAACATAGTTTTTATCACCAATGCAATAGATTTAATTTTGTAACATGAACATACCTTTTAGGACTGATCTGCAAGTATATTTTTCCAATCAGTTCACTGAAAGATGCTAAAGTCGTATATATGTGGACTTCTTTTTTTAGCACAGAGGTTAATTAAAAGCAAATGTATCCCTCAAAACGGACAGACCGTGTGTCTAATCATTATTTATTATATTTATTACAAATCTGGCTGATTTTCGATTACATAGAAATTAAACCTCCCCTTAAGTTATTTCTTAGATCAATAAAGTATTTGTTTATTATGTGTTAGATTACATTTAAACCTTCAATCAATTATTTCAATCACTTGAATGATGATAATAATTGTACACACCAAACATAAACTAGCTTTTTAATTACGGGGCTGGAAGGGTTCATCGTCAGATTCTAATACTGACTTTGTCTACGTGCAGTAATATATAATACATATTGTCACACAAATTTGTTAGCTCTAAATCGTATAGTCTAAGAGATCTATGTGCTCATACATACAATGAGAATTCTCAGAGATATATAAATAGGTCACTGCTAAAACTAAGAACACACCTTAGCATAGTAGGAATAGTGAGCAATGCAAAGTGCAAAGAAGTGTGTCACTGGGCAAACACCTTCTAACGTGATAATGTCGGGCTAAGGTTGATCAGTCCAGGCAAGTTTATGGATTTCTTATGAATAACTGGTCTGGATAGAGAGCTCTAAGCTCAATAGTGGCAAGGGAGCTCTAACCTCTACAATGTTGCAATACAAATAACTCATAATATGAATTAATTAAGGAAATATTCTCTAAAAAACCCACTAAATACTAGCGTATTAAATGCTAAGTTGCGCAGCACTGGCACACTGCGTTTACCTCGCGGCCTGTCGCCGTTGTCTGCCTGTCCGCCTGTCTGCCTGTCCTGACGATCGTCGTTGTCTTCGTCTGCAGTTGTTGTCAGTTTTTGCTCAGTGGCAACAGTAGCTGCAACAACAGCAGCAGCAGCAGCAGCAACAACAACAACTATCGATCACTGGCAATCGATCAAGCATTTCGCGTACATTATCCGAGATGCGTGGGATAATTCTGTTCTAATTTGTAGCCAACGTTGACCCGAAACCGAAACCGGGGACTGACGTCAGTTTGGCCTGAAACAAAGCATGGCCCGCGGAGGGGGTAGGGGGGAGGTGGCTTTTTCATTAGCCAATGGGGCATGCGGCATGCAAAGCACGTGCAACACACAAACACACAGCGGGAACGATCGAAAGAGAATCGAATAATTGAACACTTAAAATGCTGAAGGAACTTCTAACTGGCCAGATCGGAAGAGCTGGACAAGTGTGGGCGGCTCAGTGGGAGAGGCAGGGGAAGGGCGAGTGGAAGCGGGAGCCGAGCTGAACTTCCGCCTGCACTTGTCCACAGCGACTGCATGCAAATGAGCCACACTCCGGGGCAGCGGAATAGGAAATAGGGCGACGAGGGAAGTAATCAGGTGAAATGGTCACGACCTGCTAATCGTTTTATGATTGTAGCGGGGCTTTGTTTCCTGTAAGCAGGCGCAACGGTAAATGCGAACAGAAGCCCAAGAAGAGGCGGCTACAATGGCGACAACAACAGCAACAACAACAACAGTAAGAACAACAACAACTCGACTGACCACAAGAAAACCCTTTTCCTTTTGTTTGCCAGCATTTTATTTAAATTGAGAGCGCGAGACGCAGACGAACCAAACAGACAGAGAGAAGAAGAGAGAGAGAGAGAGAGAGTGAGGGAGACAGACTGGGAATCGAAATCGGAGCTGCTGTTCGGTCCATGGCAATCCTCATGCCAATCCCAATCCTTCAGCTTATGCGTTATTCATGAGCTCCCCGAAACATTTGCGACTCCTTCGGCCTCGTCTCGTCGACTCCGTCTCCAATTGCCAATTGCCACAAGTTTCGGACGCGCTGGCGCGTTGGCGTTTCTCAACCTGCAACTGACAACAAGCAACGTGCAACGGGCAACGTGCAACTTGCAACTTGCCACTGCCTGGCACCGGTTAAGTGCTTCATTGTCACCCCCAGCGCCCAATTAGACACCTGAGTTGAGCTGAGCCAGCCAGACTGATCCGCGTCCATCTGCAGTTGCCTGCCTCCCCCCTCCCTTGTCTGCTTATCGCCTCTTGCAGCCTATTTGTAAGTCGATCAGATGCGAACGAAGTGCGTGCAACAGATTTTATTTAAATGACACTGCAACACGGCAATGATCACTTGATCTTTACATATTCTCAAGTTTTTCTATTACTTTATCAAGAATACTATATGATTTGCATATTTTATTCACTTTCAAATTAATAAATATAATTACATTTTAATAAGCTAATTAATAATTTCTTTATTTCATTATTTTTTTAATTTAAAACATCAGATATTTAAATTTTACTTAAATTACAGGAAAGTTACAAAAATGATTTTGTTTTAAGTTGCCCCTATGCGAGCACTCATTAAGTTATTGCCATCTCTTGTTATTCCTTTACAGAATTACATATGTAAATTTAACTATATATATTATTTTTCTTAAGTATGATGCGTTGTAAAGACAACTAAAATATCGCATCCAATTTTATTTCTTTATTCTTATTTATTTATTTATTTCTCTGCCCAAGTGGGACCTGATATTGGGATTCTTGTTGTGAAGTGAAATGCAATATATTTAAACACTTCGAATACTGAAAATGTTAAAAAGGGTTAGCGTAAATGTATGTAACAGGCTGAAGGAGGCGTGGCAGACTCCACACGGCCATGTTTTTCTGAAACATATAGTTTGTCAAGTAACTCTTTGCACATATGTATATGACAAATTACACATATCGCATGAATATCTTTGTATAATGTATTGTGATCAAGTTTATTTCACGCCAAAATTAATAGTTTAATTTTCAATTATAATATGTTGGCAAATTAGAACTTTCTGGCTAGTCATCTTTGTGAGAAACAATATGCGAAATTGTTAGTCGTCGGGCGTACCCGACTGAACAGTTCGTTTGTTCTAAACCATAGTAAAGAAAACTGATCAAAACTTTGGGCTCTTTTCATTAGCGCGCTATCGTTATTATTATTTTAAAAGAAAGGAGCTGCGCTGCTACCTATAAGAGCTATTTTGTATCCCTTCTGTGCTTAGAGCTCTATTATTAGTCCAGAGTTTCTTATTAGTCATTCGATATTTCCTGGACTGATTAATCGTATCCTTTTCATTTAAAAAAGGTGTCCAACTTATGTTACACATCACATTGAGACTAACGTCGGACATAGTGTGAGTATGTGTTGCAGTTCCTAATCACCGAATCTACATTTCTCATTGCTGACTATTTTTAATTTGCTAAGGTGGGGGTTAGCCTACAAGAGTTCTTATTTAGTTTAATTACTTCTTTATACCTCTCTGGGTTGTAGCAGCCTAAGAGGGACCTTCGATTGGTGTAGGATTCCTTATCTTTGTCTTCTTAGTTCTTAGTTGCTGATTTCTTTACAAATAAACCGTACCAAAAACGACCCTTTGACGCTAGAACCGCTAAAACCCGTTTGAAGAAATCTTCATATTATTTTCGCCTCACTTTTTTGTGTCCCGGATAGAACACACAATGGGATTGTGTCTTGGGTTTGAAAAAACAATACTTGTCGGAAAGGGAGGTGGGCGTAACGGCAAAAAAACTTTTTTGACATTTCACTGTAAACTTAAATATTGCATACTTTCGAGTCGAAGGCTTAGTACCAAATTGAACACCAGGTGACGGCACATGCACTGCTTGAAGCACATTGGCCTAAAGCAGTGGCCAGGTTGGTGCTGTAGGCTCTGATTAAATCGCAAGCAGTCTTAGAGCAGTGCATCAAGCAGTGCAAAAAGACAGGCAAGTCATACGATGAGAGTAGCGAACAAGCAGTTTTATGGCAATGGCGCCAAACTCTATTTAAATTGACAAATATATATATATCAATTAAAATCTGTATTTAAATTTATTTAAAATGATAGGAATCTTAGTAATTATAATTATGTTACATAAAATCATGCCTTATCATATTTTAATTAATTATAATAATCAGATAACGTTTTTCCTTTGACATTTTCAAACTTTATCAGCTGCTTTGGATTCGGATTTGTTCACTATTTCCACCTAATTGCAGTGTATTTAACACCATTAAATGGCAAGGTTCATCAACCTTTGATCGGAGTTTTATTCTGTTTATTCTTGATTTCGTTTTTGTCTCAGTTTTTCTTGAATTTTTCTTTTGGGTTTTTCATTAGCATTTGTATTCGCAGTCGTCGTCGCCGTAGCCGTCGCCGTCGCAGTCCCGCTTCCCCAGAAGGCAGCACGTTCCCTGGGTTGGCTTGGCTTCTACCCGATGATGACGCCGAGCTTTTTTAATGCTGATTCCACACGATTTTACGACGAAAGTTTTGACTTTTCGGCGAAAACTCTTTTGCCGAAGCAAAGCGGGCGAAAATCAAATTGAAAACAAAATTTTTCAATCGAAAGTCGTCGCGTTGCGGTGCCGTGAGAATTCTGTCAGTTCTAGATATGCGATACATGCTTACACACACATACATACATATAGACAATGTGATCGTATGAATGCCCCGCATCGGGTTCATTGTGACCAGTTCGAATTTAAGGAAGTAAACGTCGCTTTGCTTATCGGTGACTAACACGGCACAAGAAGAACACTGCGAAAGAAGTAGCAGAAGAGGAAGAGAAAAAGAGAGGAAAAAAGAGGGAGATAGAAAGAGTAAGGGAGAGATAGTGTAGAAGTTGGCTAGAACAGCTGCAAATTGGCTTAGAATATGCTGCATGCATAGCAATCAATAATGCGCGACAGGCAGATACTCTTTAAATGTAGATTGCATTAGTGCTTCCTAAGATATTCAAAGGGGATTATATCATTCAACTGATAAGAGTAATCGCAATTTCCTTAAATAGCTTGTCTTAGATATCCTAAGGGGATTATATCATTCAATCGATAAACGTCATTCCCTTTAATAAACTGACAACATGACTTCATTTTATATTTACATAAGTCTGACTACTAAGATGTTACATATATTAATCGTGCGCTTCAGAAGATATGGGGATAGGAGAACTGTAGATGCAGAATACAGAACTAAAGACTATCTTTTAGTAATGAAGACAGGATAGGTTTCCTAAGTATGAACAGGGTCTCAGGCAAAGTTCCCGAAATGTAGAGGAATCGTTTCTTTATCAGTTGTATTTAACGGAGACTCTTAGAATGAATGAAATGTATACGATAATGTGCAATTATATAAGTAAGAGATGTGATATTGCTAGAGTGCAACACGTTCCACGTTTCTTTAGTTGTTATATATTGTATTAGAGATGTACTGAGACATTGTGTTTGTAATGTACGCCCTCCTGGTATTATAGCCCCCCTTGCAGTGCAATGTTTCTAGGGAAATCCATCATTATACTGGACTGGTCCATCTTATCTCGTAAAATTTAAAGTTAGAGTTAAAGTTAAAGTCCTTAAGTTAAGCTAAAGTTTACTTTAGTTCATTTCAGCACTATCGAAGTGTACTTTCCATATACCCACACCCATTTCATGTTATTTCTGTCAATTGGTTTACAATCTGTAGATTTGTCACTGGTCTTCTGCGTTCTAGTATTTTTGCCGTGTTTTCATGGTATAAGCAGAAACCACTCTAGACATTCTTGTCTTGCCAGAGTGCAACGAACGCTAAATTTAACGTTTATTATTGTTAATATTATTATGTCGTATTTGTTGTGCCCTGTGTCGCTATTTGTTTTTGTTTTAGCGCGCACGCGTTGTGGTTTTTTGCTGGATTTCTTATCTGTCGTTTGTCGCTGCCAAAATAAAGTCTAAAGAAGAGGCAGACGCACAATAAACGTTAATTGTAGTTCTTTGTGTGGGTGTCTGTGGGGGAGCACATAGGGTGTGTGTGTGCACTGCTTGCATCAGTTTGCACTGCTGATAAGCAAGCAGTTAGCAGTTACATTGGCGATCGATTGTCAATATGATTGGCACATCGCAGGCTATCGGGAGTGTGTGTTACAACAGTGCGTGGCGGGTGCGCAATCAAAGGTGCAACTGATGACACTGGCAAGCAGTGTTTTGTGCAATACGCACAAGGAAGCGTTGCGCATTTGCACAACTTGCACGGTGCAGTCATCGATAACGATATCTCGATATCTCTCTACCCTGCCGCAATCAACGATCTGACTGATAAGCCTCTGCCTGCTGCAGCCTGTGGCAGCAATGCACGATAAGCGGGTGCTTGGGGAGTCGCTGCGTATGAGTAACTTGGCTGAATGTGTAAACAAACGCTGAGCAGACTCACACCTTAAAAAGGCACACACAACTTGACCTAAATCGGGAGAGAGCAAGAGGGAGAGAGAGAGAGCTTGAGTGAGCGTGCTAGAGTGAGACTGCACGACGCTCCTCTACAAATCGCTGCATTTAAATCAACAAAACTACGAAGCGTGCTAATTTTTATGAATTTCATAACAGCATTTTAATATAAATATAAGACGCAAAAGACAACAACAAGACAACAACAACAACAGCAGCCACACACCGCGTACTGTTACGTGAAAGCTTTTAGCCTCAGCTTCAGTTTCAGCTTCGGCTCAAGCTGTCCCCCCACTCACAGTCTCTTCTTCTCTCTCTCTTTCTCGCTTACGCTTACTTGCGCTCAGTCACGCATGCGCAGCAACAACAACAACAACTAGCAAGAGAACTACAGTCAAGTGTTGCCCGACTGTGATATACCCACTAACCTAAGCCTGTTAAATTTCATGGCAACAATTCCGATTTGCATGATTATTTTTTAATCTTTGATAGACAAAATTGAATAATAAATACAGTTCTTTTTTCAATCTTACAATCATTTATCTATTCTCATTTTATAAAGGAAAAAAGGATGCAATTCCTGTATTTTTTAAATTAGTAGTTCAGTAAGTTAAACATATTTATTTATTATTCTAAAAATAACAAAATAAATAAATTTTTGGACAAGTATATATAATTCTTTATTGGATCGACCAGACGTAGCAAAATACGATGTTGATTATATAGGTATAGTAGTGTGATGTGCAGTTATACTATATACGATATATTACTGATTTTTTGAGGCGTTCAATATTTAGACATTAGTTCATATATAAAAAGTAAGTCCTAGTTGGATTTTGTAGATTAAGATTTCCATACGGACAGATAGACAGACGGACATGGCTTTATCGACTGTGCGGTTGATGCTGATTATAAATATATATATGAATGTTATGTATTTACTTTGTGGTTGCTGCCACGCCTTTTATTGCCGTAAATGTATTTGCACATAGCATACCCGTTTTTGACCATTCCAGGGTATAACAAGCTCAACAACTTTTCTTCTAGCCCAAACACAAATCAAAGTGCGCAAGGAAAACTGCGCAAGGCACTGCATTGCCGGCTGTGATGCGGGCGTGGTGCTGCTTGGCGCTCTTGTTGTTGTTGCTGTTGGTGCTGTTATTCTTGTTGTTGTTGTAACTACTTCCACAGCAAACGAAAATGAAAGCGAGCGCGAAGACAAATTAAAGTTGTTCAGCAGAGTCACACAGCTTTTCAATGTATGTATGTTATGTGTCAGTGTGTGTAGGACTTATTTCGGCTCGACCATGACGTCACGAGCTTTTAAAACCCAAAGCGCTGTGTCATTGCATGCAGACGCAATAGAAGAACGCATACGCCAGCGAAGATTAGTAATGAACTAAGGTAAAAGAACTGTACACATGGATATGCATTGTGCACATGTATGTGTGTGTATGCGTGTGTGAGTCACAGGTGCGGGCAACTGTCACAATTACAATTTTAGTATTGGTTTTATCAATCAATCGTTTATAATTATATCAGAGCGTCATTTGTTTATTTTTTTGCAGTGTAATATGAAATTCTTTTCACTCTCGCTGTCCCTCTTTCTTTGTTTTATCACTTCACACACACCCCAACAACTTGCATGCTAAGTAAACTGCTTGCAGTTGTTGCTGTTGTTGTTTCTCTTGCTGTTGTTGTTGCTGCTACTGTTGATTTTGGCGTTCCGTTGAGAGTAAAAGTGATTGGGAAAAACTTTTGCTTTTGCTTTTGCCTTCGCTGTCGCCGTCGCAGTCGCTGTTGATCGCGCTCTCGCGTCGCTCTCTCGGCCTCTGTCGCGCACTGCATGGCGCTCTCTTGCCGTGGCCTGACCAGCAGCAGCACCATCCACAGGTAGTTGCTGTAAAAGCAGCGCAGTTAACGTCGCCGCGACGACGGCGAAGTCATTTTGGGGCTTTTATGGCGCTTCGCCTCTCTTCTCTATGTGTCTGTACGTGTGCGTGTGTGTGTGTGCGTGTGTTAGTGAGTTGCTTCTTGCTGTGGCTCTGGCTGTGTTATTATTTTTCGGCCGTTGCTGTTGGCGTCGCAGCGGCAGCGGCAGCGACTGCGTTGCGTCTCATTTTCTTCGCGCTGTGGTTGCTGCTGCTGCGCCAAAGACTTTTTGTCACAGTTACAATTTACCAATTGTAAGCGGCGGACGCGAACGCGCAACAACAGCAGCAGCAGCAGCGCATAACGGTTCTTCAGGAGCTGTGACTTCTAATACAAGTCACGAGCGTCGTCGTCGTCTTCGTTGTCGGTGTCGGCGTCGACGTCAGCGTCAGCGCAGAGCAGCGTCGTCAGCTTTGACGACTTGTAAATAAAGAAATACTCGCATATAAAATCTGTTGCATCACTGGCGAAGCACTTCAGTCGCTGAACCGCGTGCGTGCAGGCAACACTTTCCGCGACAACAACAACAACAACAATAATAATAACAATAAACAACAACAGCGACTAGCAGTGCGCGCAAATGCAGTGACAACATTTTGAAGAATTAGAAAATAAATTTGTGCAAAGAAACTGAAGAAAATGTGCGGAAAAAAAATACAAGTGACATTTTAAAAATACCAAAAAAACATACAGAAACATAAAAGGAATAAACAAAAAAATAAATGAAATAAATAATAATAAATAAGACAAATGAAATGAACTGAAATGAACATCGTGTTTCAAGCATCGAACATTTCCAAAGAACAGTTTACCTCAAGCATGCTCTAGTAGCTAGAGTTGCCAGACAGTTTGGAGACCACAATCGAAATTCGAATTCGAAATCGCAAAGGAGCAAAAAGGCATCAAAATTTTACCCTCATTCGCGCAACTCAAAATGCTGAACATGGAATCGCCCCAGATGTACGCGGATGCGGTGCAGACTCTGGCCCAGCTCGACCTCAAGAAGCAGCCGCAGTCGCTGCCCCAGCAGGCGACAATTGGCCAGATCACGCTGACGGCGATGTCCAGTGCACAGCAGCAACAGCAGCAACAGCAGCAGCAACAGCAACAACAGCAGCAGCAACAGCAACAACAGCAACAGGTGACCACCGATGCCAACAACAATGCAACGGTGCAGGATGCTGCGCTGCTGGTGAAGCAACATGCCATGCAGCAGATGCAGCACAACAACAACAACAACAATAACAATGGCAACAATCTGCTGCAGAAGCAGATGCTGCAGCAATACAGCACGCAGACGGACCTGGACGAGCTGACCACACAGGAGATAACGCTGGACCTGCAGCACTTGATCGACGATCAGTTCCGCGACACGGAGACACTGGGCATCTTCAGCGATATGGTGACCAGCCCGGGCGGACTGTCGGCCACGCTGCCACCCAGTGGCATGGTGAGTGCTGCTGCCAAGGTGTTGCAGCAGCAGCAACAGTCGCTGGCCAACGCACGCCAGCAGCAGCACTCGTACGGCCGTGCGGCACTGGCCTACATGCCACAGGCGGTGCACTCGAATGCCACCTACAACAATCACTCGAGCGACGAGAACAGCTCGGTGGGCAGCGACTCGAGCAGCACCATCAAGGAGGAGCCTATCGACCCGGACTACCGCCGTCATCTGCAGGAGTCTGTGAGCAGTCAGGCTGCTGCGGCGGCGCTGTTCAACAACAGCAACGGACTGTACAACGCGTATCAGACGCAGAACCTGAGCAGCAATAACAGTGGCAGCAACAACAGCGGTGGCAGCAACAACAGTGGCAGCAGCAGCGTTGGCAATGGCAGCAGCAATGGCAACGGCGCCACAAATGCCACACAGTTCACCAATCTGACCACGGCGAATGTCCTGGCGCATCACAATCTGCCACATCTGGCAGCCAACACGGCGCAGCAACTGCTGAAGCACCACAGCAAGCTGCAGCAACAGTCACAGCAGCAGCAGCACGCCCATCAGCAGCACCAGCAGCAGCACCAGCATCGCAAGCACAGCAACAAGCATGTGGACAAGGGCACCGAGGAGTATCGCCGGCGAAGGGAGCGCAACAACATCGCAGTGCGCAAGAGCCGCGAGAAGGCCAAGGTGCGCTCCAAGGAGGTGGAGGAGCGTGTGAAGACGCTGCTGAAGGAGAAGGACGCCCTGATGCGCCAGCTGAGCGAGATGACCAACGAGCTGTCGCTGCACAAGCAGATCTACATGCAGCTCATGAACCACACCAATCCCGAAGTGAGTCGTGTCTGTCGCAGCTTCCTCAACACCAACGAGCACGCGCTGTAGCCGCTGAAGACGAGGCCGAAGCCGAAGCCGAAGCTGAAGCTGAAGAGTTTCAGCTGTGATTCACTGAACGACTGAGCGCCCTGAGCTTCTGAGAGAGCAGAGGTGCGTGCATGAGAGTGTGTGTCTGTCTGTGTGTGTGACTGTCTGTGTGTGTGTGTGACTGAGAAAGCTGCTATGGAGAAGGAGGAGGTAGTCATAGTCGAACTATCGCACATCCGTTATCGATTGTCGATTGTCTGTATATATCCTGCGACCTGCCCCCTGTGCCTCCTAGCTAGCTTAAGTCTTTTATCTTCTCTCTCTCTGTCTCTGTCTCTCTCTCTGTCTCTGTCTCTCTCTCTCTTCTACAACTACTTCTATCTCTTGTTCTACCTCTAATATTATTCTGGTGCCTGCGGCATTCCTCGTTTTGTACATTCTTTCGTGTGGCTGGGCAACTCTATAATCGATGCACTCTTGTTATCGTTATCGCTTCATTTATCGCTTTTCTACTTTGTACTTAATCTTAGAGAATTGTAAATTACTTTGCACATTTTGATACGAACCTTATAATGATATCTATGCATAAGTTAAGCCAAAGATTCAGTTGAATATTTATGTAGAAAGGAAGAAGGCACCTCTGTATGTGTGTGCGAGTGTATGATAAATATGTTAAATAAGGCGTGCAGGAAAGAAAACATAAAATACAAAAACAAAACAACAAAAAACAAAATAAAAACTATTTATAAATATATATTTAAATCGAATTATCTTATACTTACAACAACAACAAGAACAACAACAGCAACAACTCTGGTATGCAGCTCGCGCTCTGTAACTGCTTTGCCCCTGTCACGCCCCCTCCCCGTTAGCAAATCTTTAGCTTTAAGCCCCCGTCTTCAACTGCTTCTATTGCACAGGAATAACACAAAAATCGTCTATAATCGTAGCTAATTCTGGCACTGGGACTGGGACTGGGACTGCAGAGGACCCTGAGAAACCCCCTGATATACCCCCCACCCAGCATGATGGTAGGGTGAAAAACAATCAAATAAGATAAAGAAAAAAACAAAAAGAACAGAAAAAAATAAAGAATTAAACAAACAGAATAACACGCTTTAGAAGAAATGCTATTAATTTGTAAGGCCAACGCAATGTTCTCATTTTAATTTATAATCTAAACGGAAAAGAAACACAACACACTGTAAAGCAAATACATATAAATAAATCAATTTTAATAAAATTTGTATAGAAAAAAGTAACAGAGTTTCATTATGTTTTATTTAATAATACAACAGTACGGATAAGAGTGAACAATTTAGCCCTTTTTTAATATACAATAAATTAATGTTTTATCATTTTGAAATACCAAACAATATACTGACTTTTGAAATTCGCAAATATCTTCAGAAGAATAAAGAAAGTTATTACTGAAGTTAAAATGATTTTAAATTATAATATCTGTTTATGAAAATACCTTAACCTTTACTTATTATATTGTACATTTCATTCATTTGAATTTGCATATATTTTATTTTTTTTTAGATATGTAACAAATTATTGATGGTTTTATACGCTTCCACTATTAAAATGGTCTAAAAGGGTGTACTACCTTTGTGTAAATATATTTTTCAAGCAAATGGAGGCCCCACAGAGCCATATCCGTCTGTTTGTCCGTCCGTGTGTCTGTATGAACACACTAATCTCAGCTACTATTACAGCTAAATACACCAAATTTGGCATGAATGTTCCTATATACCCCGAGCAGATAAAGATTATAGAAAATGTTGGTTATCAGGCCCACAACTTCTGCATATCATTAATTTAATTTTCATAGTCAATTTGTAATTTGTGTATAACAAATAAAACTTTTTTCTTTCAAATATACTTAGCTGAAATCTGAAAATATGAACCTATCCTACAAATTTCAATACGACTAAACAATAAACTCAAAAGTCATTCAAGTATTGGCTGGGCGAAACCTATTTAACGATTGTAGTGTCCGACTGTAGATTGCCCTCTGGTCTGATTCTGTTTCTTCCTGCATTAATAATTGAATTCTATTTATTTTGGTTACTTTTAAATACTCTACCGAGCTCAGTTCTGTACTCGAGTCTTAGTTTTCTTTTAGCACTGCGCAAACGTGCCACATAGACATGGAGCATGTCACCAAGAGGTGTTGCCAAAAAATACTGCATAAAACGAAAGAAGGAGGGGACTTGCCACGAGTCAGACAAGAAGCAACGTCTGCCGATGGGTCGGCGATAGCGACAGCGCGATCTATGGCCTGCCAGGCGCGACAAGTTGCCCCGCCACAGGGTGGAGGGTTGCTGGGGTCGGGGGCAGGAGCCGACGCAGTCCTCTGCTCGGGCGACGGCGTTGACACAATTTGACAGTAAGACAAACCCGAAACGAAAAGCAAATTAATAAACGACAAGCACCAAATGAATGCAACAACTAAAAAGACAAATTAACGCGCAGAGAAAGCCAAACAGCAGAGGCAACCATAATAGCAACAACAACAGCAACAGCAATAGCAACAACAGCAACAGCAACTGAAATGCATTGTTGCCCCGGGCAGATAATCACTTAAAAACTTTTGGGCTAAGCCCTTTATGGAGACCTGAGGCTGGCCCCAAAAAATTAAAAACAAAAAAAGAAAAGAAAGGTTTTCCTAGGCAGGCCGAAGGTTTTATACCCTTCATTATTGTTCCCATGAAATATATCAGATATAGATATTAGATTTCGACGACCTACATATATATAATATATGTGCAACGTAAGAACCTTGTAAGTAGTTCATATGGCATTCACATACATGTTTAATTTGTCATATTTCTTTAATGTCAAATTTCTATATTCAAAATAATTTCTATGTCTAAAAAGTAAATAAAAGATATAGTACGATACATTAGTTCTTTACGTTGCGACCTAAGCATATAGTATGTAGACTTGTTAGGCAAACAAGCTGACGGGCGGATATATTAGGCTAATTCTACTAGCTAAATGATGATCAAGAATACTGATGCCCTCTGATGTAAAAGATATCTATTTCTGGGCATACCAGGACTTCAAGGACAAGAGAAAATCAACAAAATGCATTATAATGGGTTCTTGATTTTAAAAAGGGGATATACTTGCAAAAGTTTTGTAAATCTGTCATTTCTTATGCTTCATCGATAATGTACTAATGGTTCTTTACATATTAAAAATATGTATATCTGAAATTTAGCAATTTAAACCAACATTTCTGAAATATTTGTTCCTTTTATGATTTAAAATCGAAAATAAAGCCGAGATAACAATTTTTATATACAAGTAAATGATGTGATTATACTTTGATTTTAAAAACACTCCCATTAGGATTATATAAAGAATTCGTTTTATTTTTGCAATCAATACAGGTCAGGATTCAGGCTAGAAAAAAAGGACAGATACCAGGTGTACAAGTATGAAATGTCGTTATATCTATATGTTCCAACCGACATTCCATACTTGTACACCTGGTATGTCTGGAAAAAGGCTGACCTGGCAGCCCTGGTATATTATTATTATTATTATGAAAAGGGAGGCTCCCACAGCGGAAAAAGATGTGGTACTGCAATCCGAGGCGATCTTTTGTACCTGAAAATTCCTCCCTAGCCTGACAAAAGGTGTTCTGCTTCCTTAATGCAACTGGGCAGATATTTCGTCGAGGAGTTAGCAATCTGTGCAGGGACTGCGATTTCCATGTGCAAGGCTGGGTAGTCACAGAGAATGTGCTTGGTAGTTTCGTCGTCCACTTTGGAAAGTCTACACTCTGTATCAGAAGATAGAGGCATTTTAACTAGGGTATAATTCATTGTGTGGTGGCCACTGAGGTAGCCAACAAGAAGACGGACACGGGTTTTCCACTGACCAGAAGGTTAGCAGGCTCTTTTGCTTTAGCCCTGGTTTGGCACATACTATACCACAGTGAGTATGCCCTATGAAAGGGCATAATTATTGTATATTGAAAACAAAGAAGTAGTTAACTTTCATTTGTGCGTACAAGTTGTCTAAGCTGAGAGCACGACGGGGAGGCGCAGAGGGGATGAGGGGGAGCTGCATTGTTGGCCCTTTGATTGATGACAGCTAATTGCAGCCTCCGATTGCACTCTCGGCTAGCACGCACCGAAAGTGAAACTGTTCGCGTGGGTGCTGGCTCCCTCTCTGTCCCTCTTGCTCTCAACCGCTCTCTGCCTCTTTCTATGTTGCCTAAAATGAAACGTGACTTTGATTAGGATTCTAAGCGGCTTAAGTGAAAGCGGCTCAAGACAGTGAGCAGCTGCAATTTGAATCGATCGCAGCAGCAGCTCCCTGTCTGTCTCCGTCTGTTCCTGCACTTCTTTGCTGTCACACGGGTGCCAACAAATTGATGCACAATTACTGTTAAACTAAGCGCCAAGCACACAGTTGCTGGCAATCGCAATGGCAACGGCAACAGGGCGTATGAGTTATGAGCGCTAAGTGATAAATTCGCAACAAGCGGCGCATAAATTCATTTCGTATGCCGCGAGTATTTTTATTTTCGGTTTTTAATTAAGGTAGCAGCCTGTATAGAAGACAAAGACAGAGAGAGAGAGAGGGTGGGGGAGCAAGGGATGCCTGGGATATATGTGCGTATACGTGATGTGTGATATGTTGGACATATTTAACATACGCACTTCTTATCTCATGGTCAGAGTGTGCACGCTGAAGGGTTTTAGATTATCTCAATGCATGCAAGTCAATGGGAAAATTGATCGATTCTTAAGCAAGTTGACGTAAGGAAGGATGCAGAATTAGCCAGGTTGAAAGGTGAGACAGGATAGTAACAAAGTACGTTAGATTACTACTAAACATTATACAAGCATCAGCGCCAAGTAGTCAACATTTTTTAAACTGTGGGGATATGACTGCAGGTACTAGCTTGAATACTAAGCACTCTAAGAAAGATACTGAGAACCATTCCTGGGGTACCCTGGTACATATGGAAAAAGCTTTCAAAGAGACTTGAATATTCTATCCGAGAGAAATGAGCTCAAGACCTCAACACCTTAGTAAGTAAGTATGGGGTAGTCCCAGAGTAAGTACTTATTTCACCATGGAATTGAACTGTACCATGTAAAGATTAATATGAGGTGATCTGGATGAACGAAAAGTCAATAGATCACATGGAATTGAACTGTACTATATAAAGATTAGTTTAGGCTAGGTTCGAAAGCAAAGCATCCTCCTATTCACGTTACTCTCTTGCAATAGAAAAACCCTTCCGGGTGATCTCAATAGGCAGTTCAAATGGTCTTTCAGGCAGGATAAGCCGTTAATTCGTAACGAATTCCTCTGGCCATCGATGCTCCAATTTTGACAGCATCCAATGATTCCCCTCTTCCCCTTTTGAATCTTTCACACTTCGCTCTCAATTTCAGTTTCGATTTCAGTTTCAGTTTCGTTTTCATTTTCAGCTTCGACTGCATCACATTTTTATCATTGTTGCCTTTTCTTGTGCCCCAACAACAACAACAACAACAACAATAAAACTATAAACTATAACGGAAAAAAGTGGGTTACTTCATTTCATTTTCTTGCTTTTCAAGCTACCAATACCAATACCCTGCCCCCTATCCCCCTTGCGTACATCTCTGCATCTATCGGTCTATCTTTTTTTTAGCACAGATTGAGTAATAGTTTGTTGCTGCTGTTGTTGTTGTTGTTGCTGCTGCTGCTGCTGTTTGGTTTATATTTAAAGCCGAACCTCATTCACGTCTCGAGCCCCTCTCTGGAGATCGCTCGGCCTGACTCGGATCGCCTCAGCGAGTTGATCGTGTGGCCAACTGCTGCGGCAAGCGTGGTTTCACTTTCTATGCTGCTGACTTTTGCTATCTACCAACAGCAGCAACAGCAACAGCAGCAGCAACAACAATAACAATGAGGCCGTCAAGCATCCAGCAACAGCAACAACTCCGACTGTGACTAGTAAGAGTGATCTAGTCGGGCATGCAAGACGAGCAGATACTATGTACTTAGTAGGACTGTCTATATATTTATTTTAGAATATGTTTCATTCATTTGCTATAGTTTGATGGAATCTTGTAGTATTATGTTTTCATGGAGTATGTGCAAACAGCCCATGATTCCATAATTCTGATTGAATAATGCTTAAAGTTTAAAAATGAAATGAATGTATAATAGAAGTATAGAAAATATATAAAGTAGTATACTTCAAAGTGGTAATATATAGTAAAATACTTTAGTAAGCAGTTAATTAATATAGCGTAAAATAAGGTAGTACTATATAGTAGTTCTGGTAATATAAAGTAAAGTAGTACAATATATAGTAAGGTAGTATAGTAGTTATGTACTTAGGTTGCATAGTAAAGAAGAATAGTATACAGTAAAGTATCATGGTATATAGTAGGGAAGTATATCATATAATATATATAGTAGTATAGCTTAAAGTACATATAATTTTGTATATAACTACATATAATTTAAAGTAAAGTAGTATATTAACGTATATAGGAATAAAGTTACTATAGTAGTAGTGTATAGTAAAGAATGAAAGTAAACAATAAAGTAGTTTATTATACAGTATATAGTAAAGAAGAATAGTAACATATGTATATAGTATATAGTAAATTAGTAAGGACACATAGTAAATGGTACAGAAGTATATTATATAGTAAATAAATATAGATGTATAAGAGACAGTCTGAATAATCTGTGTATAATCTGTCTTATATTTCTTCCTTTCTTTTTCATCATTTCATTTGAATAATTCTTTATCTCACATTATCTTCATATTAGTTTGCAAACCCTTTATAATCAGCTTTAAGCTAGTTAGAGCAGTGCACACCCTGTCGCATTGTCTACCTACTCCAGGGTATTACAACGTTAACGGCGTTGGTCTGTTCACCTCTTTTTTCCCGAACAATGCTTTGACTATTTTCTTTTCGACGGCCCCAACGAGCTACTGCTGCGTCTCTCCGAGTGTGCATCTGACTGCGGGCCTCTTATGTAATCCACGATGGTTGCTGTTGTTGTTGTTGCTGTTGTTGTTGCTGTTGTTTTTGCTGTAAGAGATGCCTTTTCTTTTGTAGTGCGGCTGATGACCAAGTTAAGATATTATGTTCGTTATGTTGCGCTTATTAACGTGACCTACAAAATTTGTTTTGCGTTCAGCTGTGTTGCTGCTTAAACGATTTTCCCCCGTTATAAATCAATCGTAAACGCAAAAAAAAAGACATCTATATCAAGCCCCCACTCTCCCTCTCTCTCTATCTCTCTTTTCTTTTACTCTTATGCAGTCCCTTCGGGCAGGTTACGCAATTTGGCATCACTATTGATGAAAATCCCCAAGATTGAATTCACTTTCAGGCTCAATCAACAATAACAGCAGCTTTAGTCAGAAAACATTTCAACTTATACGAAATTCTTTGTATCTTTCAGATACTTCGTGAAAAGTATCTATACAAATTCAGAGTCTTGGAATTAGTTGTTTCTCCTCACTGACGACCTCCCTTTCCGCACAGAACATTAAGTGAACAAATTTCATAGGACAACAACGAAAGCTTTGACACACTTCATTGAGGAAAGTTATAAGGAATGTACACGTAAGAAAACCAAATTTGAAATATTTAACTAAAACCAGAAGATGACGAAGATTTTATTCCAATCATTCTTAAGTAAACAATCTATTTTTAATATATTAAATTACATTTAAGATTTACGTTGATAACATTTTTGACGTGTGGAATGTTGGTTCTTATCTCCTCATTTCGAATTCATTATTTAAAATACTGCAATTGCCTTCTTTAGACATCTTGTGATCTTAGCTACCTCTATATATATCAGTTGGGGATAGTCAAGAACAATTTATTGCATTTTCTCGATGTTATCATAGTTGGTCTCAGTTTTAAGGCGTTCCGGAAGTGTCTCGTTTTTTAAGCTCGTACCTTGACATATAGAATTGGTCGCCCTGGGAGTTACAGCTGTAGAGGATAGGAAAGAGTCCCCGTAGACAACGTCCGTCTTCGTTTTTGTTTGATTTGGCTTGTTGCCCTGCAAAAACAAATATTTGATGACCCAACGATGCCAAAGTTTGTTCATTCTTACAAATGCACTGGCAACGTGGCTGAAATTTGAGCGAGAATTCTAAATGATGTCTAATCAATATACAAAACTTTGATTAACAACGGCAGTTGCCTTCATAGTCAGGCCGGCAACATTTCAGAATAGCCTCGTTAATATTCTTTTAGAATTTAATAATATTGTACATATATTTATTGATAACTATAATAATTGCAATGATTTGATTTATGTATAAAACATAATAATGCCTATCTTTAATTCTAGTGGATTATGGAGACTAAAAGATATAGTAGTTGTCCAACTTTAATTAAATACAAGAACTACACGTCGTCCAACATTGATTGGCACTGATGACTTCAGTTACTATGCCAGTCTAGATAGAGAAACCCTCATTTATAATAAGTACACCCTCTGGAAGGGTGTAGACTGTCGTTTTGATTAACCTCTTTTATTATCTGCTCCTTCATTGAATAGCCTACATACCATACCTGCTGCCTCCAGCCAGCAAGGGCAGAGTGTAGAGCGACAAGAAACTGAATCGAAAATCTCAAGCACTCGCCCAGAGACCCATTGGCCTAGTTTTCTTGCAGGGCAACAACAAAGCTGTAGGAAATACAATAAAAAATAAAAGAAAATATATACATATGTTAGAAAATAATCTCAACGCCAACACACACACACACACACGCACTCAGAGTGTGCCAGAGTGTGAGTGTACGAGTATGTGTGCTGCTAATCAACAAGCACTGTGTGTGTGTGTGTGTGTGTGTTGGCGCGGCAAAATTTACAGCGCGCCCTTTTGAAAACTTCTTAAAAACCAAAAAATAAATGAAAGAAAGAAAAAACTCGCACAACTCGCGCGCGCGCTATTTTCATTTTTCAGCTGCGCGTTGGCGTCGCAGTCGCCGCTTTATCAATCTGCCTGTTGCTTGTGCAGCGGCAGGGGGAGTTAACTTATCTTAGGGCAAGACCCGCCGCGTCGGAAAGAGATGGGCGTAGGGCCCGGGCCCAGGCCCAGGCGCGGACCCAGACCCCAGACACTTGTTGCAAGCGAACGAGAAACGCACAAACAACAAAAATTGACCCAATTTTCAAATACAACAAAAAAAAACATATTTTTACTACACACACACACGCACGCACACGCACACACAGGCAGCGCACAAACAAACCTAAATACGCTCGAGCCATAAAGAAAAGCTCCCTTAAAGAACACAACAACAACAGCAACAACAACAACAACAACAGAGCGAGAAATTGAAATTGTTGTTAATTTTTGTTTGCTTGGCGGCATTGTTGAGTTGTTTGCAGTTGTTGCTGCCACGAAAAGGGGCAGGGGGAGGTACAACAGTTTGTGGTGCAGCAGAACAGCAGAATTCACTTTCAATTTGGGCGCATTGGAACAAATGTAGAAGAAGAAACTGAAACTGAAACTGAAGCAGAACCAGAACAAGAATAAGAAGAAGAGGAAGACGAAGGAGAGCATGAACAAGAACAATATCATATGCGATAGTTCGCTTGACTTTGGGCTAAGTAGGTCAGCAGCTGTAGGTGTAGAGAGAGGCATAGATGAAACAGAAACAGAAACAGCCCAGCGAGGGGGGGATCGAGGCGCAAACGAGGGGCAAAGGGAGTGCAAATCGAAGAGGGAAGATGGAAGAGGGAGTGGGAAATGGGAATGAAAATGAAAATGGAATGGCATGTTTGGGGAATGTGCATCTGGATCCGTTTACAGTGTCTATGATTCTTCGCTTGAGGCATTCTCCCGCGCAATGTACGATATTCTTCAAAGGGCCCAGACTGGCAGACAGACACGGGCTGTTAAGTAGGTCAGCACCGACACCGAGCACGGCAAACATCGGCCAGATCAGTTTCGATGAACAAAACATTTTCACGATCACATTAAAAGCAGCTGATCGCCAGTAATGATACAGCTGCAATTAGTCGGGCAGAATAGGGAGCCAAGAGAATAAATACGATGGGAGAGGGGGAAGAAACTAAATAAAAGTGAAATTAAAGTGCAATCTTTAAGTGTAAGAACTAAACACCATAAACAGGTTGTAACTTTACTCCACAACTGCTTCTTGTACCTCTTTAATTGCTAATGATAATGAGAAGACTTGGAATATTAAGAAATTAAATTGAAATTAAAATAGGAATTAAATAATGTAAAATATATTTCTAAGGTATTCTACAAAGCTTATTAGGTTAATTGATAAAGCCTAGGGGAATACTGGTTGTTCGACTGATTGTTAGTTATAGTAGAGAGTTATCCATGTAAATGATACATATGTATGTATGTAGGTACATTTATAGGTATAGATATGTTAAATATCATGGAACCAGAATTGAAATAAACTTAGTTACGGTATCATATCTCCATCTAGGACGATCGTTCCTACATATTTCAACTGCATTTTTAAATTTGCTAACTTTATGGTTAGAATTAGTAGATTTGGTTTTATCGTATAAATAATCAAATATGATATAGATTCCTTTACTCTACTTAACTCAGTCAATTTATCTTATTCCTCCTATTATTTTATTTAGCTGTCTCTTATTAACTAGTTATCAAATACGTCATCTTAACAATTAACTATTTTTCTACCGATCTTAATTGGATTCTTCCTGGTATATTCCGATGCTCTGCATCCGATCTGGCTTTATTCACTTATTTTATACCGAGCTATAGCTAAAAGTAATTGCAGACGTACAAAGCTGATCCGAGTCTTCTGATATTGACTCTGATCAAGAGAATATATAATTTATGTTATCTGAGGTGTTCCCTACAGAGCGTGGTCAAGCTTCTGGTAAAATGAATATATGCCCTGCAAAGGTATAAAAATGTTGTTCTCATTAATGCATTTTCATTTCGTTGGCAGCCTCCACCTCCTAACCTCTACTCTCCGCCCGTTCTTGCCCCATTATCCACTCTAAACAGACGCTAACTAAGAATAGCGTACTAGAAGGGTTCCTCGAGTCTCTTTTCCGCTCATTCTTGCCAAAAAAGAGAAAGAATTAGAATAGAATTTATAATAAAATGGAACAATAAATGAAATAAATTTGAATCTATTTAGTATAGAATGCAGTCGCATGGTTCGGCAAGTGAATATATTATATGAATATCATATATTTCTTCAGACAATGCCAAAATCTGAGCAACTCAGGTTTTTATTTATAATTCATAGATTTATTTTGTTGTCTCTCTGCGAATTATAGTAAAGGTGAAGGCAGCAGATACTGGAACTGGGGAGCCCGGATGTAGAGATGTCTCTGATTCAACTTGAAGTCACATTAACATCTTTTACGTAACTGACCTACGTAGTTCGTCTGCTTAACGGCAGTTACGTAACGCCCAAAACGATTGTCTGCGTCCTACACACTGACACACACACGAACACACTCAATTCGAACCACATCCCATTCATGATTCTAATGTTCAGGCCATAGTATTATCAATCAGCCCCGTAAGATCCCCCAACCCAGCGGTGGAATGCTCAACAACCAAACGATTCAATGCGCCGAGCGTTACAATCACATTTCGGATTTGTTTGCTTCTACTATTTTTAATAAAAAAAAAAAAAAAAAAAATTTAAAAAAAAAAATAAAAAAAAAATAAAAATATTTTTTTTAACCTCCTCCCCTCCCCCTTTTTTTTTTTTAAAAAAAAAAATATTTCCCCCCCCCCCCCCAAAATTTAATTTTTTTTTTTTTTATTTTTTTTATTTTTATTTTTTTATTTTTTTTTTTTAATAATATTTCCCAAATTACAATCAATAAAAAAAAAAATTAATTTAATAAATAATAAAAAAACCCTGTTATTTTATTTTATTTTTTTTTTTTTTAAATAAAAAAAAACCCTCCTTCATTTGTATTTCTCTTTTGGGGTAGGGTATGTGCGAAGGCTCATTCGCTTTGTCAGTTTGTTCAAATGTATTGCAAAGGTCTTACAAACTTACTTGTTCTAATATTTCATGGGGAAGTCAAAGTTAGTTGCGATGATAATTTAATGAGATACAAGTGGGAAAAAAAATTAAAATTTTTTTGATTTCTTAATACGATTTTAACAAAGTAATTATTTATTTAGCACTGGAGCAAAACAAGAGAATGAGTCTTCTAATGCGATCATTTTACAAAAAAACATTGTAAGGGAATTATCAATTATTAAAACATAAAAGAATCGTTCCTATTCCAGTATCGGACAAATAAATCAAATAAAATTTAAAATAAACTTTTACAATTTTTACCCTGAAAACCCAGCACTTTCTTTGGATATATGCTAAATATTTCTTCATTTCTTTCTATAAATATATATATTCTACTATAGATATTTTCATTTTTTAATTATTTTTCAAAATTAGCTTTACTTCTTACACGAATTTGAAATAAAAAATATGTTGAACAACTTAAATATTCCGTCAATTATGTAAATAAGATTTAATATTATTATTGGATTATTGTTGGATTAACTCAGTTTTTACTAAACGATTTACAGAATTAACGAATTTTCTGATACTTTTATTTATTATTTGTTTGAGCTCAACTATTTTCATGACTTAATTCATTGTAAGCACTGTTTTAAGTCTCTTCTTTATTAAGTTAATCTTTATGAAGTTATAACACTATCTCTCTCTATTTAAATTCGTCTTTTTTTATAGGTGTCCGTATTCTTTTCTCCTCTATTGCATATTAGAGTATTTGACAGTCGACTTGCTTGCTGCGCTTCTTTCTGGTGGTTCGTCTTCCGCATTTTCAGGTCACATGTGTGAGGTTTGACTAGTCCGCATTTTGATTGGATTGGGTGTGTTAGTTTGGGATTTGAGTGTGTGTCGTTGCACGTATGCATTTGTGTGCGTATGTGTGTGTGTGTCTTTGCCTACGTGTGTGTAGTGTGTGCGTGACAAGCGTATGTCGATTACGCGGCCTTGAAAGTGAAAAGGTGTCGAGCGAGAAACTTTCGCTTTTCGAATTGAGTCTCCCTCAGTCTCTGCACGAGTATGTGTGCATGTGTGTGTGTTTGTCTTCCGCTGTAGATGTGTAGGTGTAGGTGCCTTAAGACAACTCTGCAGCGGAGTTGCTGACAAGCTTAAAGTGCAAATTTAAACAACAATTAACTGGCGCGCCAATTCTGGCACTTCTCGCCTCGCTCCCCTTTCTTGCCCCCTCTCGTTGTTGCCTCCCTGCCTTCGTCTGACTGTCAAATGTCAGGCAACACCCACAGGCAGCAGTCGCGGGAGTGAGTGCAGTCTGTAGGGCCCCTCGGTCTGTCTCTCTTTGTCTGCTCATTTCCATAAAATCTGCCTAGTCAAAGCTCACTGCAAATTGTCTTAGACGGCAACTGGTCAAACAGATAACTGGCAACTGGCAACTGGCAACTGGCAACCTCATTTCATAAGCAGTTGCAGTTCAAAAACATTTTGTGGCAATTAAATACCTGGGCGGCCCATTATATAAGGGGGCACGTAAGCACACACACACGCAGAGATTTAATTGTTTTAACTACCCGAGCAAGTATTACATAGTATATTATACCTTTGCTGTCTGTCTGTTTCTTTCGGCTAGTCGCGCTATTACAACATCCCCGAAACCTAAACTAAGTCATTTCATTAAGCCCATTTTCCGAAAAAAAGATGAATAAATAAAACACAGTTCCGTTAACGGTGCTTAATTATGCATACGCAAAACTGTCGAGCGCTCAAAAATGTTACGCGTGAGGCAGTGAGAGGCGGCGAACGGAGAGAGGCAACGGCCCAAACAAGGCGACAACAGATGCAGATACAAAGCTACAGATGCAGATACAGATACAAGATACAAAGAAGATGTGCTTATAAATACACCAGGCCTGGCAGCTCACTGAGGCCCACGTTAAATGACTTTTCGCGTAATCATAAACCAGACAGTCAAGATGAAGCATCAGTTAGAGGAAGGTGGGAGAGAGTGAGAGGGAGTGAGAGATAGAGAGAGGGAGAGTAACAGAGCCAGCTAAACGTAACTAAACTTGTATCCGATTCCAATTCCGACTTCCACTTAGACTGCCAGTCCCAATCCCCTGCGATGCTGTGCCAGTTACATGAACTACATTCATCGAGATGCGCCAACCAGTTTGGAAACCGGAACTAGCGCGCATAACGGTACACTCGCTCAATCACAACGACGACGACGATGACTCTCCCAGCTCAGAGAGAGACTCTCGACTCTCCACTCTCAACTCTCACTCTCACCATATACAATTGGCGGCGATTGTGTTGGCCTGGCTTGATTGTTTTGCCTCTGCTTTTGCATTATTCATCCGCATTTCGAGGCATTTTCAAAGTCTTCCTCTTGACCTTGGACTCGGCGCAGCAGCAGCAGCAGCAGCAACAACAACGACAACAGACTTGGTAACTTGTCGCCGTCTTGGAAAGCAGCGCCAAAAGCGTGTGCCACAAAAGAAAGCCAAACCACTTTTACTTTCAAGCGCAGCCGGCGAAATGAGGCAATGTCGACTCGACTCGACTCGGCCTGGCTTGGCTTGGCTTAGCTCGACTTGGACTGGCCTGACCAACTTCACAGCTCTGCTGCCTCAGCTGGGCTCCCTCTTGGCTCGTTGCCTATTGCCAGGCGCCAAGATGCGGTGGCACTCCTAACCTGATAATGATGCGGCCAATGTTCGATTTACTGCGTAGCTAATATGGTCACATTATTTGTTGATATGCAATGCATTCTGATATGCTATGGACATATTTATGTACAAATAGTAGATATAACAAATTAAATTCTAAGTAAAGAAGGATTGATATGGACACAGTCGGCACGATCTGTTCAATAATTTAAATATATATTTCAATTATAGTAAATGTAGCAGAAAATGTAACTGCTCTTGAATTCTAAAATATTTATCGTTTCTTTATTCACGTTTTTTACTCTACTAAAAGTGCCACTTGAAGCAATATACTCGTTGCAAGAGGAGGACACACAATATTATTATTATTGTTATTTAATTGCAGAAGATGTCCTGCGACTTTGTAAATAAATCAATTGTACCTCTGTTGAGCCTAGAGCTTCCTTTCTAGTCCAGTTATTCTAAGGAAGTCCTGGATTGATTATATTATGATTAAACTATACCTTAAACCTTTCGTCTAGGGTACGAATCCTATAGGACTTTGTAGACAGATGCTCCGAGGTCCATTACCGCATGGGGATGCGTTGAGTTTAATATGAGATATGATGTGAATAATCAATTTTGTGTTTCATCATGTTGCGCTTGAAACAACACGCTTTTTAACCTACCTTATATAACCTACGAGTATATGGTTCACCGCCACTTCATGAGCTGTACGTTGTAATAATACTGCAAACTGTATATTAGAAAATCATTTAGTGAAAGAAGGTGTTTGTTATACATGATCAAAGTGAATATCACATCATTTTCCATATCATGTATAATATTAAAAATGCATGATATTTATAAATAGATAATACTACAAATATATTCTTTAAAAACAGACGAAAATCAAAATGACTTTATGCATTACGTAAGCTGAGGCAGGTGCCATGCATTTTGTTGGGCTCCAGGCTATGAATTTAAATAATTCTCCAAAAGAGGCCCATGAATTATGGATAGTATGCAAGCCACGCCCGTAGTTCGATTAGACAGGGAGGGCGGGGGCATGCTGCGCTCTGGGCGCCACCAAAAGCTGCAACTGCAGTGCGAAACAGGTCGCGGAGTGACCAATGTGAAAAGGAAAACCAAAGAAAGGAAATTGGAAAAACAGACAGACACACACACACAAACAGAAAACCTGAACAAAAGTGTTGAAGTGTCTTGAACAAACAAACAAACAAACAAGCAACAACAACGGAGCTGATGTTGATGCCGACAAACAAACAGGGGAGTACGACGATGGACAGGTGGAGAGTGGGGATAGGGGGCGAGGGAGGGACGGGTACAAAGATCTGGGACTGGTAGTGGAACTGGGACTGACAGGGAGACTGCCTGCCTGCCTGCCTAGTGGGAGAAGGGGAACAGTGGGAGGCGCTGTGTGGGGAATGGGGCGAGACACACTTGTAACTTGCATGCTAACATGTTTTCAAAAATTTTTATTTATTTATTTATTAAACAATACGACAGCAACAACTAAACTCGTTTGTCGTTCATAGTTGTTGTTGTTGTTGTAGTGATTGTTGTTGGTTTTTGCATATTTACTACACACACTTTGGGCCGAGGCACAGAAACAGAAACAGAAACAGGCACAGCTAGCGCTTTATATGCATATGCATAAACATTATAAACCTACCTAAAAACACAGAAAGAGAGAGAGGAGAGAGACAGAGAGAGGGAGAGAGAGAGAGTAAGGAGAGGGGCATATTTGTAGGTTTAGTTGACAGGCTAGTTACATCATCTTTACCGTTATGCGTATGACACTAATTTGCATGCGACGTCAGCTACAAATTAATATCATATTCATTTGCGTATTCGTACTCATATTCGTATTCGTATTCGTATTCGAATTTGATTGTCGTTTTTCCCTCTGTCTCTCTCTCTTTCTTTCTTTCTATTTATCTTCATCTTTACTTAACATCCCCCAAGCTTCCCGCCTCGCCCCTGGTTACCCTCTAATTCCATCCCACAGTGCACCTACACTATCTGCCTTGTCACGCTGCTGTGGTTCTTGTGGCTTGCAAAATCTTAACTAAGTATTTGCTCAATATTTTCCATTTCCTCAGCAAGTGCCGCGAGCAGAGGCAGCGGCAGAGGCAGAAGCAGAGGCAGCGGCAGCGACTGAGCCAGCGGCCGAGGCAGTTTTCCTTTCGCTTTCATTGACGCGTGAAGTGGCTTAACGTAGCCCAGGAATCGCGTAGCAGTTAGCCAGGGGAAGATACTGCATAGAGTTCTTAGCATTTTCTATACTCTAACTATGCAGCTCTGTAAAGTCAAAACGAAGGTATAAAAACAGGCGTGGCAGACCCTTAGTATATATATTCTTGTATATATATTATGGTATATATTTTAGTAGTATACTACTACCAGTAAAATATATACATTCTTGATCTGCAACGACAGAGTCGATATGCCCTTGTGCGTCTGTCTATTTATCTGTCTGTTCATTTGTCTGTCCGTCCATATGAAAACCTTTATCTCAGCGACTATTAATGCAACGACTACCAAATTTGATAACAATATGTGATATTGTTGGGCGCAAATCAATTTTTATTTTAGATTTTGGCCATGTCCCTTTCTGCCTCCAGAAATCCATAAAAGCCAAATACCATGCATCATTTTAATGCAGGATAAATCATTTTTGGTAAGCACAATAACTATCAACGGCCAAATGATGTCTAAAATTTGGCTGCGATCACATAATTAACATAGAAGTTATTCAAGAAATAATTTGAAAGGGGTGCTGCTTACCAAGCTACCCCCTGCAAAGTATGCAATGCAAAGTACGCTAAACATAGAAAGTATTAAATAAATCATATTAAATAATAAGTGGTTATCGGGTATATTACAATTGAATACTTGACTGTATGTATCGTGCTTGTCCCATACTTGACAAGGCGTCTGTCAATTCGAATAGCCCCGCTATGTAGTGTATGCGAAAGCCTAGTTAATGTGCATTACATTTTCGTGATTCTGATCGATATCGCCAGCCAACGGCAGTGAGCGTCTCTCTAGTTAATAGAGGAGCTCTTGTTGCAGACATCGTCAACGAAGCAGAAACAGAAATGCTCCTCAAGCGAGTGAGCGAACTGGCCCCGTGCCGCCTCCTCCCTCCCATTCATTCATGGAGGGCCCTGCCTGCGTTGGGTTTCATTTGTATTGGGGGTTCGGGGTTCGGCTGGGCAGTCCATCAATTTAGGCAAATGCGGAGCCCAAACAACATACGAACTTCAATTTCGATTTGGGATCTCGACTCGAATTCGAATTATTTTTGGGGCGCAGGCGTAGGCCCTCATGCGCCTGCTGTACCTGCATAATATCCAACAACAATGAAAAGTAACCTAACACTTGCCGAAGATGTTATACCCTTGCTGGAAAATTTTGTTAAAACTTGGGGGTGTATATATTCTTATTGGTGATCTTCGATTTCAAATAATCTAAGCAAGGCAAAGGTTTCAATGACATTTAGAAATGAAACTAGATAAGTTTGGTTACGGTATGTTTGAATAGAACTTAGAAATCATTACTTCGACGAATTGTTGCTATGATAGCATTATTCAATTTATTTAATTAAGATTTTTTGATAGTTTCGATCTATAAGATTCTTTCGGTATAGACCATAATTTCAATATATTCTATACTTTTGATCAATCTTATAATATAAATATCGAATTTATTATCGATCTATTTTATATTTTTTTGATAAATAATATTTTCTTAATATATTCTTTATTTTTGAGATGTGATATTTTTGATATATTTATTCGATATTTTCGATATGTATAATCAATACTTTCTATATATTACATAACATTTAAAACATTTCATTTTTAATGCAGTCTATAATTTTGATGTTTTCAATATACATGACTAATTTTCGATATTGTCGACATATTTCAATTAATTCAATATTTTTTGTATGTATGCAAATATATTCTATACATGTTCGATATACATATACGATAATTTAAATTTAATCGAAATTTTCTACACAGCCCATAATTTCATATTTTTGATCAATATTAAATATTTGATACTTTCGATATATTCTTAATTTTTAATATATGGTATTTTCGATATGTTGATAAGTAAGTATGTTTGTATATAGGTATTAGATATATTTGATATTTTCGATATACATATTTGATATTTTCGAATATATTAGATATTTTCGAATATATTAGATATATGCAATGAAAGATCGCATTTCATCCGTGCACTGCAGGCTTCTTGGGAAAATGCATGCACTCTGACCAAGAGTATAATGATCGGCATACGATAATTGATAATGGCTACGAATATGGATGTGAGTGTGAGTGCGAGTGCGAGTACTCGCACGACTACCCGTTCGCTTGATTGTGAGTGTAAACTGCATAAGAAACCGAACCTGGCAGCGGCCTAGGCAGCACGAAGACCAGCAAGAAAATCAAGCAAACCAAAGCGACAGCAGCAACAACAACAACAACAACAACAGCGACAACAACAACAGCAACAGCAAACCATCATAATATTAATTCCAGTGTGTGCTTCCACGTTCGCTTGTAGTTGTGTGAGAAACTGGGTCAGCGTGTCGTTTGTGCTTACATACTCGCACACACACACACACACATATACGACAAATGTATGCACACATGTAAGTTGCTGCTGCTGTTGCTGCCGGCGCACGATAGAAAGTGAAAACGAAGCAGCAACAACAACAACAACAACATCTCCGACTACGACGACGACGGCGACTACGACAACAAAATGGCTATGAGACTATGACGAATGAGCGGCAAGAAAAATCACATAATCGCCGCCGACAGCGGCAGCGACGTCAGCAGAGACAGCAACAGCAGCAGCAGCGGCAAACGAATTATAATTTAGGGAAAATTATGCACGCAGCACTGTATCATAAATATAAATAAGCAAGTAAATGATAATAAAAATCGAAATTAAGCACACGTCGATTAAGACTGAAACTCTTGAGGTCTTAAGTCATGTATATATATAGTACAGTTATAATATATACATGACTTAAGACCACATATGTATGGAGTATAGGAACAGGCAATGTCTTTGAGTTTGATATCACAAATAAGAAGAGGTAAACAGCAAGAAGTCCTCACAGAGCCATCAACTATTGCAATCTCTTAATGATGTGCCTTTAATTCATTACATGATTGTTATCGAATTATTAGATATTATGTATGTATCTGTCTATCATGATGTTATACACCCTAACTGTCTATTGACTGTACAAAATATGTTTAAAATCTTCTGGAACCTCTTTACCTTTCGAGCTTGGCTTGGTGTTGTCGTTTGGGACTCAAACCATTAATGTCTTAAGTCATGTATGGTATATATAGTACAGTTACAATATATACTTACGTGTATTATAGTTACCAGCAATATCTTATTTTGATATTGCAAATAAAAAGAGGAAAAGAGCAGCAAGTCCTAACAGATCCATCAATTATTGCAACCTCTCAATACTGTCTCTATAATTCATGACATGAACCATTAAGTATCTTCTACATATCTGTCTATCATAATCTATGTATGTACGTCATACACCCTAACTGCCTATTTACTGTACAAAATATGTTTGAAATCTTCTGGAACCTCTTTACCTTTCGCGCTTTCCTTTGTGTTGCACATACGCCGCGTTGTCATCTTGAATCTCTATCGCACGTTTATCGATTTACAGCAAACAATTGCATTGGAAGTGCTCTCTTTAGTACCGATCACAGCTGAAATGAGCAGAATTCAATGTGTCATCGATCGGGGCTAACTAAGGAAGGAGGGCTCCTCTTGGCAGATGCTGCGATTGGCGATGCCGCGATAACTGTGCAAATAAAGTCGGCCGCAGGCGCCGAAACGTGATCAGGCAATTACGAATTGGCAGCAGGAGAATCGATAAAAAGCAGAGGATCGCAGCAGGCAAGACGGCAAGAAGGCTCTTCAGAGGCCCCAACCGGTTGGGGAAGAGCCACACCCAAAACAAGAAAGCGCGTTCAGCAGATTTACAAGCAGTGATTAGTCTGATGTTGAGGAGTCTGTGTGTGTGTGTGTCAGTGTGGGCAGAACTGCTGCTGCTGCTGCTGCCAATATAGCGCTGGACTCGACCAGCAGCAAGCTGCTAAAATCAACGAAGCGCTGCAAAAAAAAGCGCGATTACGAAAGCCAAGCGAAGATACTCCAAGCCGGCGCGAGGCAGGCGAGCCGAGCCGAGACAAGCCAAGCCAAGCCAAGCCAAGTCGAACCAAGTCGAATCGGGCTGAGCCAACTTGGGCTGCCACCAAGTCACTAAGTCAGTCAGTCAGTCGGCCCACGGTATGCAAGCGTTCCCCTGTCCCTCTGGCACAGACACCCCCCTCCCCCACCCCTCACTCACCACTGCACCCCCCTCACACATATTTGCTAGTAACCGAAGCTTTGTTTTGTTTAGCGCTTGGCCTGGGCATGGGCCCGGACTGGGGCCCGGGCTCAGGCCCGGTTATATCATCAGCGCTCTTACGTGCCAGCCAAATAGCCAAATAGCCAAATGGTCAGCGGGGATGGAGCGACCGACTTAGGAGCCCGCGTGCGCGTTTTTATGCATTTTCAAAGCGGGACACCAACGACAACGACAACAACAACAACAACAAAGTTGGAGCGCTAAATGCTCGACTGGCCAACTAGTTGGCTGCTTGGCTTGGTCAGCCAACGAGTCTTCGTCTGCGTCTGCGTCTTCGCTGCTGTTGCCGCTGCTGCTGCTGCTGCTGCCGTCTCACTCTCACTGTTCATTCATTCGTTTCTCCCCTTTCCTCTTCCCCCTCCCCCTGCGCTGTCCGCATTTGAATAATGTTTGACCCAAATTCAAGTTTTGTGCGCGCGCTTTTGGCCGACAAGAAAGAGTTAGTTACTCGAACAAAAGCCCAGCTGAAAAGTCAACAATTGTTGCCTTTTCTTTCACTTTTTACAACTTTTATTTTCAATTTTGTTCAACTTTTTCAGCTCTTTTCTTGCCTTTGTTGTTGCTGTCTAAATGCCATTTTTCTGCGTGTGAAAAGCTGTCAAAATCATTTGTTTCGCCTGTTCAAATTGTTTTATGGAAACGCATCAGTTGTGGTCAGGCCCTAACTATGATACTTTCTTATCACTGATCGGGGATATTGACGGCAATCAAAAGCTGCGATCATTTGTTATGGATTCCGAACTTTTGCCAATGCATCATCACGATTGCGAACAAACATTTTGAGTTTCACGGGAATTTCACGGAATGTGTAAACAAAAAGTGAAATGACTCAGAGCTGAAGCAGCAGCCTAATGTCCTTGAGAGTTCGACCGAAAAGTTCATCAGATTAGTAAACAAAATACCTATAAATATTATACACATAGTACTATAGTTTGAATTAGCTTCCTCTAATTTGAATGCAAATGAAACTAAATAATAAATAGATATATTGCTAATGGCAGTGCAATATAAATTGGTGATGACAAGACGGAACTTGGAAAGGAAAGCAGGAAACGAGAGCAACAGTCGCGCAAAACGCGACAGTGGGATACCCTTCGACCTATGTTCCCGTGTAGTTTAATTTGTTAAATTCATACACATATTCATATGCACATGCTTTGAAATTAATCCCGACAGATGGCGCTCGCGCTTCGCGCTCGCCCGTCTCCCTTGTTAGCTGACAGAAGCACTTGGTTTTATGCTCATACTTTCTTAAATAACTTCTGTGTTTATTGTTCGATTGGATTGTAATTTGGGGACTACGTAGATATTTCATTTAGCTTAGTATATGTTTAAGTCAGAAAGTTGTATCTTATATACAGCGCTTACAAATTAAGTTCAAAAATTAAATTATTGATTTGTGGGGGCGGTGGGCGTGGCACCTAACATTTGAAATAAACTTCATCTGCTTATAGTACACAGGAGTCTTCCTGCCAAGTTTGGTAACTCTAGCTTTTATAATAGCTGAGATCTGTGCGTTCACACAGACAGACGGACAGACGGACAGACAGACAGACATGGCTCAATCGACTCGGCTTGTGATCCTGAGCAAGAATATATATACTTTATGGGGTCTCCCACGCTTCCTTATGCCTGTTACATACATTTGCACAAAGTTAGTATACCCTTTTTTGACCATTTTCAATGGTCGAAGGGTATAAAAACAAAAAATATATATATGGTGGTGATTCATATCTGCATGATATCGTCGCATTTGTATCGTATCGTAATGTATCGTTAAATGCAGTTAATTAAATGCAGAATTGTTAGAAAAGCTTTGCCCTAAAATTCTGCAAAAAATTAAGTCCTAATTCAATGTAGTTCATGTTAAATTAAGATTCTTCTTCATCGTAGTTATGTAAATACATTTTGGCCATATTAGCGCCAAATTATCGTTTATGCCTACAATTGTATTTTATTTTAAACGGTAAACTTTCTACTAATTTATTTTAATATTCTCTTTCCTCCTTTCGCAGTTATTTTATGTGTTATAAAAAGCTTCCCCAGTAAAATTTTTTTACATACGATACGTTCATTAAAATGCGAAGATATGGTTAATTTTATATATTTTCGAATATTTAATATTTAATCGTAGTTTTTATGTTGTCTTTAGTTTCAATCCACTAATTGTTTTACAAATGATATAATAATTTTAATACTTAATAATAAAAATAATAAAATAATAATACTTATTTACATTTGTCTGCCAAGATAATCATGATAATCGGAGTTCTTACCTTTATAAAGAGTTATGAATATCTGTAATCTATAGTTCGAAAAGTGTTTTACTTGGTTTTCCATCACATTATTACAATATTATTGATAAGAAATGGTTTGTGATCCCCATATTGCATAATATTGCACACATTTGTAGAGCGAACCTTCCAGAGTCGCATAACTGCAGAGTTGATTAATTTAATTTAACTGCTACTTAGTGTAATTAACCCTATTTTGCTGTTGGTCATCCCGAAAACCTGAGCACATTCCACGCTTGTTTCTCTTGGTTCGGTGCGGAGATGTCGGGAGTGATTCAGCGTGCGGTACTTTAGGGCTCTGTTTGGAACTGTACTCGGCTCTTTTGGTTATTCGTGCGCGTACTTGTATTCGTATTACACGTTCATGAGCTCACGTATCTCCGTTTTGAATTATTTACTTTGTCGTTGTTGTTGTTGTTGTTGTCGCCACATTTTCCCCCTTTTTTCTTAGTTTTATTATGAGTTTTTGTTTTTATTTCTGTGTATGGTTTTGGCCTTTGTCTTAAGCCACAAACATTTGACATTTTCATCAAGTTTTACTCACATGTAAACAGCTCGACAAGCGCTCTCCTTTCATGATTTAATGTCCCACAACAACAACAACAACAACAGCAGCAGCAGCAGACACAACAACAATGCACTAAGCATACTATATGTTGGCCACGATCACATCGTTTTTATTCCATAAACACGTATTTAAGGTTCCAGTAAATCGTTATACTTTTAATACCACGCCATGACACGGCAAAAAGAAGTAAACCAACCAGAAAATGATCGACTCATCTATACAAAATACCTATGAAAGTACCTTGGTTTATCGATTCAAATAGTTCACAATTACATAGAAATTAAAAGTAAGAAAAGTCATATACAGTCAACTTAATGTCCTGCAGGCAATTTCGATAAATATCGTACACGTGTTCTCACTTGAAAAGCGCCAGCCAAAATCTTGCGTAGATCTTTTTCCCAAATGATAACAAACATATTTTAAATTTACTACATTAGGAGTTTAAAAATAAAAAACAAAGAAACCTTTTGATGCATTTGAAGAAAGGATAGGAGAAAATACAATCCTACTTCTAGATAAATGAGGCAGAGTTCACAGTTTTAAAGCGGCTACAATCTTTATATTATAAAAAATAAAGTAGAGTTTACTGTAGCCCGAGCACAATACCCCGAACGGCTTGTACGTTAAAAAGTTCGGCTAACCAGGACTTGGACTAAAATACTTTTAAAGAATTCACCAAGCGGGATACTACGATTAGATATATTGTAGAAGATTAGATAAGTCGACTATTATAAGAAGAAAGCCGTGATTTTACATCCCTGTTAAAGCCTTGTAAGGCCAAAATTAGACAGTTCTTTTGTACAGCTTACATGCTGTCCTTATGAGTACTGATTATTGAGGACACCATACGCATAATCCCACCGTAAGAATTGGACGAAAAAGTGAGCTATAGAGAGCCTTTGTTAAATAAGGATCGACAAACTCCTTAGACCATCTCATTATAAAGTCGATAGATGTGTTGATTATGGGGTATTTTTACCAAATGATAAAGTAAACATACATATTTTTAATTTACTACATTATTAAATTGTACATTGATTTTCTTACTTACAAAATATACAGGTAAAAAACCATTTTAGCCATATCTTAACTAAATGGTTATAGTAATATAATTGTACAGAATTTTGTATTCATATATTCCTTAACAGCTATAATAAAGCTAATAGCTGTGTGGGTGCAATTTTAGTGTGTCTATGAAACAGACGAAAAGAATACCATAAGCTGAACAAGGTTTGTAAGCTCATAACTATGTCATTCCAATTACCATCTGGTAGCCTATTGTAAACAAAGTTAAAGGAAATCTATCAAGTTATGGTTTGATATATTGCAGCTAGCCAGTTGGTTTTGTGACATCGGCCAGATCGGGATCGTTGCCAGTTATCTGCTGAGTTTTATGAAGATAGCTTCAAGATTGAGAGACTAGTTTGCGTTGCAACAGACGAACATAATGTCTAATCTGGCGGAGAATGCAGCTGGATTTCGATACTGTCAGCAGAAAATGGCAGCTAGCAGAGAAGTCTGCGTGGTGTGAGAGTATTCCGAGCAGAAGCTCTGCTGCCGGGATCTTAGCCGAATGTGAATCTTGGCCAATTCGCATTATGTCTGAGATTGATGCCACAAATTGGTTCACATGGCATGACTCTACATCGACTCGGTCTGTCTGTCTGTCTGTCTCTCTCTGTTCATCAGTCTCTGGGCTGGTCTGGCTGGTGTGGGCCTGTGCCTGTGCCACACTGTTGTAATCTTACGACTTTAATTTCTGTTTTCTTGAGTTTTTCTTTGGTTAATTTCGGTGCATTCTCGCATTGAAGTGCCCCGTCGTTGTCTGCCTAATTTCGTATATATATTTTTTGTTATTATTGTCTGCATAGACTGCCTCTTATAGTTGTTGTTGTTATTGTTGTTGTTGTTATAGTTACTGTTGTTGTGTGTGATGATTGTGTGTTAATTAACTTTGGCGTCAGACAATGCACTTTTTGGCTCCGCTGAGAACAGCGATCTGACCACATTTTCCCCTTGCTCTCTCTCTTTTTCTCACTGTCTCTCTCCCTCTCTCTGTCGCTCTCTTTCTGTTGGGTTTATCACTTGCTAATTCGTGGAAGCAGGCGGTCATAATGTCATCGCTTGTGGGGTTTATAAGCCGTTGACATCTGTTTAACGTCGTTGGTCGGTTACAGTTAGCTCCACTTAAATGTAGTTTCTTCTTTTGGTAGTGCTGCCGTGTGCCGTTATGGCACATTTTCATGTTTTATACGAGCTATTCCCAAGAAAAGCCTCAGTACCGCATGGGGCTGCGTGTGCTCTATATACCAGCACCTCCCTCTCGCTGCCTCCCTCCTGCTGGCCACAGTTACAAAACGCAGCCAAAGCTGTCGGAACGTGCCGCGAGACACTTTCTGCCTATTGGCAAGATTGTCTGCAGTTGCCACAAATCAATCAAATCAAATCAAATCAAAGCGGGGCAAGGAGAGGCGAGGTGAGACGAGGCGGCACCCGATGTCGGCAATTTGTCTAATGAGTTGTTGCCACAGGTGAGCAACAGGTAGGCAACGGGCAGCCGAGGTGCTAATCATCTCAATTCACTTGATTCAATAAAATGCAATCCGACTCAATTGTCCAGGCGCAATTGCTAATGCAATAGCAGCAGCAGCAGCAGCAGCAACTGCCGCAGTGGCTCATTGCACCCACCTCCAATCGGCTGATTGAATAGACATAGATATACTACATCGATAAGTATGCTAAGTCTGGTGTTGAATAAATGCGCATTTAGATGAAGCCGCAACAAGCAAAGACATTCTGCTTTGCGGCTTGTTCGACTGCCAGCAGGCGGCATACATTGAACTCTTCTAACAGATGGAGTCGAAATCAAAACTGGAGAATCTACGATTACACATCCCCCACAAGCGCATATGTATGAGTCCCTTCCTACTTTCAAAAGTAAAAAGCTAGAATAGTCTCGCACAGGTACAAGTACCATATCTCATCAATAGAGCTGCTGATTTGGGTTCGTTAATTTTTCAAAGAACTACAGTTCAATTTTTAGTTCGTTCGAGTCTTTTGGTCTTCGAGTA
Source organism: Zaprionus davidi (assembly GCA_018903715.1). NCBI lineage: Eukaryota > Metazoa > Arthropoda > Insecta > Diptera > Drosophilidae > Zaprionus > Zaprionus davidi. The sequence continues at coordinate 11,692,704 of JAEIGL010000004.1, read as the reverse complement.
GTTTGTTCCTGCCTGTCATTAGTTTAGTGAACTAAAAGATCAACGAACAAAAATCAGGGACTTTGTTCGTCTGTTCAGTTTGCAGATTAGTTCAATCGATCTTAGTCGGAACTAAACGGTAAAACTCTACTCATATACACATTCACGACATGCCGCATGCATTGAACTGTTATCAACATCGACTGGTGGCCCAAGGATGGGCGAAGATACAGTGACTCAAACGCTTAATCGGACAGGAATTTCACTAAATAAAATGCGATAAAGTTATTAAAAATATGCATTAATGCATCTTTTAATAGTTATTAATAAGTTACTTTATTATTACAAATTTCAATTATAAATAATATTTCAAAAAAATTTAAATAACTCAAAGAATACCCAATGGATCTTAGTTAAATAAAAATACCAATAATATATGTTGCATATATGGTATCAACTCTTTGTTAGATATTTATGTCAAACAGAAAATAAATAGAGCTTACATCATTAACAATACTTATGGAATATAAATTGTTGAATACGAATTCAAATTTAAATATTATAAATTTAATGCAGCTTGGGTTTTACGGCCTGACGAAGGCCAGTTCTAAACATAAAACGCTGCTGAAAAATGTTTGTAGTCTTGTAAAAATCAGCCTTGGCCCGTGTTCTGATCTTAACTTAAGTTTGGCTGCTGAAACCAGACCATATATCATTTAAATATGACAGCTTCAAGAGCCTGTGAAAATTGGCAACAGGCAACAGCCAAGCTCGAAGCTGGTGCCCAACCCCGGGCCAAATAGATGACAGACTTCACTTAAGTCACTTCCGCTGCACTTTGTGAAGCACTTGCTGTCGCTGTCAGTGAAATTTGGCAACGCCGCAAGTGAACGTCTGCCTTGGCGTGGCTCCAAGCCACATGTCCCTATAGACAATGAGCATAGGTGCAAATATATATGAGAGTCAGTGTGGTGTGTGTCTTGTCTGACTTAGACACATGTCTATAGAAGTTCGGGCGCTCTATGCGGTTGCATCGATGACCAACTGTAGCGTGTGGGGGCTTTCGGTTTTCCTGCCAGCAATTACACATGTAATTGAGCGAGTGTGTGTGTGTGTGTGTGTAGAGTCGAAAAGAAAACCTCAAGCTAGAAAAAATTACGAGTGCACAAGTATCGCAAAAATTGATGGCAAAAACTAAACAGCAAATGAACAAAAAGTAAACAGCGCCCAGATCAAGTCTAGTCAGCGTTGTCTAGTCTCGGCCCGATCTAAACTAGTTGAGGCGTTGCGGTCGTCGTGGCCGAGCAACAGCAACAACAACAAAAACAACAGCAACAACAGCAACAGCAACTGGTAACAGAGTGCATTGACGTGTTGTTTGCATGTGCCAGCAACAGCAGCGGCAGCAGCAGCAACAGCAACTACAACAACAGAAGCCCCAGCAACAGCTAAAGCTCAGCCCATCTCTGTTGTCCGCCTCCCCTCCCCCCTGTCTAGTCTAACTTCTCCTAACTCTTCTAGCCAAGCAAGTTTCGTTTTTGCTTATTTCTGAAGAATCGGAAAATTGCAGAAAACGAGATTTTTTGCGATTCGGCGTCGAGTACGTTGCACTTCGAGCTGCAGCCGCAACCTCAGTTACAGTCGGAGCCGCAGTTCCAGCTACATATACAACTACAACTACAACTACAACTACAACTACAGTTTCCAGATGGAGTCAGTCAAAGTGTTGCTGCTGCTGCTGCTGATGGTGTTGTTAGAGTGCTCGAGCTGAGCTGAGGATCGGTACCGCATACAGGTACGCTTCAGTGTGCTACGTCGCACAGTGGTACAAATACTACACAAAGATGTTAAAAACGGCTAAAATAATCTATAAACAGATTTGGCCGGAAAAGGGAAAGACAATTTGAATTTCAACAGGAAAAATTTACAGTACGTTGAAGACGTGTCCTTCTGTGTGTTGCAACTTAACCTTTAAAATGTTCTCTATAGCGGCATTGAATGAAGTGACCTTCGGCGCTTTAAATTATACAGTTATTTAAGATTTAACATAATTGGTAATAGGCTCTATGAACAAGTAGAGCTGTTCCGACCACTCAAGTGATGTTGACGGCTATAATATGAATACATTTCTTGGACTCAAAGCTTTGGGGCTGTTTCGAGCAATCCAATGATGAGAAATCAGACCAACTAATCTTAAGTTATTTGATATTGTTTTCGCCAATTTATATTTGATTTGCCTTTAGTATTATCGATCATTGAGTAGGCCCCAAACAATATCATCTGTAAAAACTACAAATAGAGCGCAGTACCAATTAACTTAAATCATTTCAATAGATTCTGCCAAGACGATACAATATTTGGTGGTCTCTCTTCTTTAAAACCTTAACTGTTTTTTGTTGCTTGTTGTTCCACTGTGCGTAGTCCGTCTCCGTTTTGGCACTTGGGTTGTTGGTTCGGCGCTTGTTCGTCGTTCGTCGTCGTCGTGGTCGTCGTCGTCGTCGTCGTCGCGTTGTCGTTTGTTGTCGTCTTGAAAACTGGGTCAATCGCTGCTTGGGCTGTTGTTGATGTTGTTGCTGCAGTCGACTTGTTGTTGTTGTCTTCGTAAATTATTTAGTTTTGTTGGGTTGTCTTGCATCTCGTTGCCTGGTTCGACTGGATTTCGGATGAACAACTGGTTGGGATAGGCAGGCGGACTCGGAGAATGCTAAGAGTGTGTGTGTGTGTGTGTGGGGGGGGGAGAGTAGTACAACTCCAAAGAGTGTAAATTGCGATTTTTTCTCATTGCCTTTTCATTTGACTATTTCTGTGTGAGCCCCCAACGGGTTGAGGTAGCATTCGCAAGTGGAGAAGACTTCTTAAGTTTGAGTTTAACGAGCTTTATTTTATTCTCAGACCCTGCGACTTCCGTTCCTGGCTGACTTCTGCGACCTGCTCGAGTTCTGTTCGTGTCGTTTAATTGCAAGTGACATAACTGTTAAACGCACTTTGCTTGACTTGGCCCTCGCTTCTCGTTCCTCATTCAGCGATTCTCGTGCCTCGACTCTTTGGGCCTGTCTGCAGTCTAGACGGACGGAAGAACATGTTGCCGTCTACACAGAACGCCGGCCGGCTCTTTCTGCAAAACTGGTTTCTCATTTCTTGAGGTTGTTTTGGTTCTACTTTTGTTTCTTCCTCTTCTTCTACCTCTTGTTCTTCCGCGTCGGTTCTGTTATGTTCTTTAGCACATGTGGAATTCGACAGCGTTCTTTTCGTTTGTGTCACGAGACCACACCAATTATGCCTGGCTGCAGGTGAGAGAGTAAGAAACAAGCGGGAGGGGGCAACTGTTAACAATTTTAATGTCTCTTAATTTCCCAGAATCTGTGGAATATGTCTGAGATTTGGTTAATGGAAACTTTTGTACGACTGTAAGAGTTGTATGTCTATAAGATGGTGAGGGGGTCTTAAGACAAACAAATAATTGAAACAATATAATATAATTACATATTATTATATTAAAAGAATACATATAACATATTATAACAATATATATAACAATATTAAAATAATAAATAAAATTGAAATGAATTAAATTTTAATTCATAAAATGAAAATGATATAAATATCTATTACGTTAGTATAGTGAATAATTTTTTTAAATTCGAAAAACGGTTAAACCAGTAAACTGGTCACACTATAGCTGTACCCCGATTCCGTATACGATCTGAAAGAGCCATCTGTCGGTAGTTTTCAAAACTAATTTCTCCTACGATGGCAACGCTGTTTTCTTGGTTGAAAACTCGACTAAAGCGAATTTTATCTCGCTGTAAAACACCCTAAAATAGTTAATTGTAGTAAGCAGTGAACTGCTTGCATTCCCATGACACAAGCCTGTGTTGTTCCCTGATTGCTGCTCGAAAGTATGCAATGGATATTGTTTTTTTGTGTTAAGACAGTTTTTCGACTTAAAAAATTGAGATCTTTGGAGCCATTTCCAGGGTAAACTGGGTGCTTCACGAAAAAGGAGAAAAACATAACAATTAAGACAAAGCCGGGAGTAGTTAGATTTTCTGATTTAGCCATTATTCCAAAGAGGAATTGCTTATTTCTTGGCTAACAGAATTCTGTTTCCCAAGACACAATCCCATTTGTGCCAAGACACGATCCCATTTGTGTCCCGGATATGTCACTCTCGTTTTATTTGCCCCGTCCTCAGAAGACAGGCGGGAACTTCCGCCCTCAACTCGGAAAGTCACCGTTCACCACCAAACAACATTGTTTGGAATACATTTTGGACTGACCGGCAGCCGTCAGAGGTGGCAATGGGAGCAACATGCGTTGCCGGGCGAAAAGAGGGGTCTCTATAACTCACACAATCCGGCCCAAACTAAGGTGCTGGAGAGCCAGCTTGGCTAAGAGACTTGCCCACAGTTTATTACTGTTCAACTGTTCAAGCAAGTGGATACACTAAGATGGATACTAGGGCACAATGATATACCGGGAAATTTGAAAGCAGTTGTAAGACCAACAAAGAATTTCTTAGACTAAAGACTCGAAGATACCTCCCAGTATATAGTAAGATCTTCAATTTATATTAGGGTTTATTTTGCACGATTACCTTCATACGGTGTTCAGTAGTAGGAAGAATATGACAAATTAAAAAAATGAAAGTCGGCTTTACGTTTTTTTTAGCAAATTTGCATTTTATTGAAAAAGTTTTGCAGCATTATTATTCATGTTTATCATTAGTTAATTACTTGGGTACTCTTTAAAGACTACGAAAGAATTATATACGCACGGGAATAGGAATACAAAGGAGATGCTCGTGCCTAAGAATAATACATAATGATGCGATATTCAAATTGATTCAATAGGATCGATCTTTGGGTGTCGTATTGCCATTTGAGTCCAAACTTTTGCCCATTCCGTCAGTCTTCGGTGCAGTTGAAAGTATTATTTGTCGAATATGGTAAATGTATTTGTCTTGAGGATCGTGCAATTTGAAACCTTGTCTTGTCTATACGATATACTGGATGTATATTGGAAGTATAATATGATACTAAAGGTTGCGTTTTTTGTTATTATTGATATTGGGTATATAAATAATTATGTATGTACGATATAATAAAAATGTTATAGGATTGAGACTTAAATTAGTGAGAAAAGTGGCTGAAATAGATGCGATGATGGGGGGGAGAGAGAGAGAAAATGGCTGCGAGAAATGCGATAGACGTGCCTCCGTGTAAAGTGTAGCGTAGAATGAGGGAGGAACAAATTAGCGAATGGTGAATGAATGAATGATTGGTGAGTGTGGTGAGTGGGTGTAAGCGAATAGAAGATGAGATGAGACAGAGGGGAAGAAACTTTGGGAGCACTTCCGTCCGATGAAGCTTCGATTGTTGTCAAACTACGCTTGACAGGTCCTGTATGTGTGTGTTCGTGTTCGTGTCAGAGAGTGTGTGTGTGTGTGTGTCTGTTGTGTTGTTGTATTGGGAGCTCCTCAGAGTATGTGGCAGTGCTTGGCGCCGCGCAGCTGCTGTCGCACGCCGCGCAGGAACACATGGTGGCCACCAAAGAGGAGACGCTCACGCACGCACCTCATTCCTCTGGCCACACCATTAAATACAATCGCCCTCGACCTCCTCCTGGTTGACGTCGGGGTCGAACTCGTCGTCCGCGGTGGCCTCCTGGTACTGCTGGTACTCGGACACCAGATCGTTCATGTTGCTCTCGGCCTCGGTGAACTCCATCTCGTCCATGCCCTCGCCGGTGTACCAATGCAGGAAAGCCTTGCGACGGAACATGGCCGAGAACTGCTCGGAGATGCGCTTGAACAGCTCCTGGATGGCGGTGGTGTTGCCAATGAATGTCGAGGACATCTTCAGGCCCTTGGGCGGTATATCGCACACGGCTGTCTTCACGTTGTTCGGTATCCATTCGACAAAGTACGAGCTGTTCTTGTTCTGCACCGCCAGCATTTGTTCGTCCACCTCCTTCATGGACATGCGGCCGCGGAAGACGGCGGCGACGGTCAGGTAACGGCCGTGGCGCGGATCACAGGCGGCCATCATGTTTTTGGCATCGAACATCTGCTGGGTCAGCTCGGGCACGGTGAGGGCGCGGTACTGCTGCGAGCCACGCGAGGTGAGGGGCGCGAAGCCCGGCATGAAGAAGTGCAGACGCGGGAATGGTACCATATTCACAGCCAGCTTGCGCAGATCGGCGTTCAGCTGGCCGGGGAAGCGCAGGCAGGTGGTCACGCCCGACATGGTCAGCGAGACGAGGTGGTTGAGGTCACCGTAGCTCGGATTGGATACCTTCAGTGTGCGGAAGCAGATGTCGTACAGCGCCTCGTTGTCGATGCAGTACGTCTCGTCTGTGTTCTCCACCAGCTGGTGGATCGAGAGCGTGGCATTGTACGGCTCCACCACGGTGTCCGACACCTTGGGCGATGGCACCACCGAATAGGTGTTCATGATGCGGTCGGGATACTCTTCGCGTATCTTCGATATCAACAAGGTTCCCATGCCGGACCCAGTGCCGCCGCCCAGCGAGTGCGTCAATTGGAAGCCCTAAAACAAGAAGAGCATTAATATGGCAAGAAAAAGTGAAACCAGTGAATGCAAAGGTACCTGCAGGCAGTCGCAGTTCTCGCACTCCTTGCGCACCACGTCGAGCACATTGTCCACCAACTCGGCACCCTCTGTGTAGTGACCCTTGGCCCAGTTGTTGCCGGCGCCCGACTGGCCGAACACAAAGTTATCCGGACGGAAGAGCTGCCCGTAGGGGCCCGAGCGCACCGACTCCATGGTGCCTGGCTCCAGGTCCAGCAAGATGGCGCGCGGCACATACTTTCCTCCCGACGAGCGTGTCACAGCTGCAAGGCACGTGATGAGTCACTTTCATTCATGTGTGGGCTGCAGAGGAACTCGCAGAACGAGATACTTACCCGATGCCTCGTTGTAGTAGACGCTGACGCGCTCCAGCTGCAGATCGCTGTCGCCTACGTAGATGCCATTGCTGTCAATGCCATGCTCCTCCGATATGATCTCCCAGAACTGCAGATGAATACGAAATGGAAAAAGAAGAAAAACAATATTCGCATTAGTCAGAGAAGAGGAAGAAAAAGAAGTAAGAAAAGTTGAGGGCTATAGACTTTAATACACGTATACCAGACACAAAAGAGTTAATACACGCGACTGCACTGTGCTTTGTTAATAAGATTGTAGATCTATTGTACACTCTTTTGATATTTGTTAATAATATTGTAGATCTATTTTACCCTCTTTTGATATTATATGTAATCCCATGTCTAGTGCAGTCATTTTAAGAAAGTCCATTTTAAGAAAGTCCATTTTGACTGGACCAATCGACATTATTTTTTATTTTTTTATTTATTTATTTATTTATTTAACGTCAACTAAGCCAGTCGACTTGAAAAATTATATTTAAATTAAAGTTAGATAAAATTAAGATTAAAAATAAGATTAAATATATCAAAAATATCTCATTCACCCCGAGAAGGTGCTTGTCTAGAGATATACCATACACTTCGTTTGTGATCCAATGCTGGACATATTGTAAGATTGTGCTAAGGTGCTAAGGTGTTAAGGTGCTATGGCCAGCAAAATCGACAGAGTGCTTTATCTTTATGCCTAGTTTGTCTTAAGATCCTAAGATGTGATCTTAGTCGACAGTGGCCTGTAAGTAGCCCAGTGAGGATTCTTACTGGGTTCTTACTCAGCTTTATTAACTGCTTAAACCTCTTGAGGTTATGGCACCCTAAGAGGCAGGCCCGTAGCTTAGTGTGTAGTGCAATAGGCCCCCCGGCTACAATAGGAAACTTATTGAGACAATTCAATTTAAACAGTATAAACAAATAAATCCATTAAACCGAGTAATCAAATTAGGGATCCCAAGAAGAAGAGCACAAGGTCCTGCAATAGCGTCGCTACTTCCCTGCTCAGAGTGACTTTGATTGCCGCAAGTCTGGTGTTCGCTCCAAGTCTAATGTGCGGATCTTTGCCAAATAATAATAAACATAAATAACTTCTGCGTTTACTGGTTACTGTATTTATATTGTGGTTGAGGCAGTCAGGTGACCTCCTTACTTATTTGCATAAGCTTACTCATGTGCAGGGTACGAACAAATCAATTGCAATAACAGGAACTAAAATAGAAATGTAAACTGAAGCAAGCAAATATTTATATTTCTGTAAACGACAGATCCAAGAAAACTACAAATCATTTAGAAACTCTCTCTCTCTCTCTCTCCACTAAGAATCAATGCCCAGCAACATGTCATTTAATCTCCCTGCTTTGTTTACAATGTTCCCTTGTGTCTTGACACCTCTTCGATTTTAATTGCTTCTGCGATGTAGCAGTACCTGGTAATGATCATGCTTATTTCAATTTAATGACTGTGGACTGTGTCGTCGCCATAAAAAAGATATATACGAGTATGTTAGGTACTGCTTGGGCTATTTTAGTTTTCTGGCTGTGGGGAAACCTCAGCGAGCTCTGACTTTCCTTGATCTATTTATGTTATCTTGCCTTATATAGAGTCACCAAATACACTCCAAGCATGTGATATATATTTAAGTGCGCTAGAAGGTACATTATTGAGTGTTCCGGGAATAGAAGTTCTTGGAACTTTGATTTCACATTTCAATGCTTGATTGCGTACCTAGAAATCTAAGTGTGTTCACCCTACTATATAAATATGTATATATATATTATATCTGTCCAGCCTTCAGCTCTACTATATATATATTTTATCTGTACAGTCTTCAGCTCTGAAGGTGTCGTCAATATTCTAGTCAGGCATGTTGAAGGCCAGAATGAAGGCGGCAATCTGTCAAGCTGCTCTCAAGATTGTAGAGATCTGGCCGGGTGGCGTATGTCAAACAGAGTTACGGCCCCAGGGCCCCAGGGCCACCCAACCGATGTCGGAGTTCATGTTGCCAGCCGCAGAACCACTCGAAAATTGTGAAAATTATTAGAAAATTTCTTTTTCTTTGACACTGTGTGACAGCGCCATAAAGTTGTTTTATTTTCTGGTTTTCGGTGCTCAGTTTGGCTAAGGACAAACATGCAGATGGATGGATGGATGGATGGGTGGATGGATGGATGGATGGAAGTGAGACACATTGCGAGGGGCTGAGAATTTATGTTTAGTTTAGCCGTCACTCGGATGGGGCAGGCTATGCAGCATGCCCTGATTTAGTGCTAAATTTAAAGGAAACCAGCGAAACGAAGCGGCATGCGGCATGGGGCATGGGGCAGCGCCTGTCGCAGGGAGTCAGAAATAGTTTTCGGTTTTCATTTTGAACATTTCACTCGAATATATTTCAGTGCAGCGTGGCGCGCGCGGCATGGGACATTTCCAAGTTGAATGCAACGCGCGCTCCTGGGGTGCAATGTGCAACCTTATGCGGCGAAAGTGTTAAAAATAGCCCTGCCATGGGCGTTGCACGTTGCCCGTAGGCACTGGCCACAGATACCAGATACAAATGTATCTGCCGCTGCCTCTGCTGCTGCCACTGCTGCTGCCACTGCTGCTGAGTCATAGCTGAACTGCAGGCCAACGACCCGCCAGGCAGCCGGCAAATACTAAATTAACTCGGCAGACGCCAGTTGTAGACATCGACAACATCATTTGGAGGCAGCTCTCTCTGTCCCCCTTGCTCCCCTTGCCACTTCATCAGCCGGCAACAGCCACGCACACGTCGCTGCACGTTGCCACTACGCGCTGCTTGAGCAAATCAAAAAGATGCGCTGATACAAGAAGACAGCAGAGGCAGCAGGGGCAGCAGGGGCTGCAGGGGCAGCAGGGGCAGCGGAGGCAGCAGTAGCCGCGATCCGTTGATGTTGCCACTCACTCCCTGGCATTTATTGCGGAAGCGCTCTGCAAATGTTTTGCTGCGTTTAACATTAGCGTTGCCCCCTCTACCCCCCTCTTTGTCTTCCTCTGCCGCGACACATGTGACCAAAAACGGATCACATTAGTTTTCATTAACAAGGCAGCGATTTCGTAATCGCAATCGAACTTTTCCCAATGAAGCGCAACGCATAAAATGTTGATAATTTGATTCGAATTAGAAATTCTTTGGCTTGGCAGAGGAAACGATAAAAATGTTATCGCTTCAAGTAGTTTTCCCCCTCCCCGCCCCCCACATATTTCCATTTCAATTTCCATCTCAATCTCATTCTCATTTTGTCTGCCTCGTTTCCCTTTGCCACTTGAACTTGACGTGCCTGTTGGGAGTATCAGTCGCATTCCTCCAGTCTGCAGTCTGCAGTCTACAGTCTACAGTCTGCAGTCTGCAGTCTTCCAGGCACATCCAATCTGCAGTCTGCATTCTGCAGTCTGCACTCGCTGTTCAATCAACAAAGTGCATTATTGCTAGCTGCATGCATCTGCTCAGTCTCTCTCTCTGTCTCCCTCTCCCTTTCCCTTTGTCTGATCAGCGCACGCCTTCGATCGCATACATACGATCAATTTCTTGCAGTGTAGCCTGCCCTGCGTCCGCTGCAATGTTTGCTTTTGTTTATTTGAAAGTCAGCTGAAACTATTTTGTACAATCTCCGCAAGATCATCAAATTTAATTGGAGTGTGGCCGTTGCAATTATGAAGCTTGCAGCGGCAGCCGGCAGTGCGGCAGCGCGGCGTCGCCAGCGGTGGCAGGCACAATAAAGCGCAGTTTATGTGCCGGACGGAGCCAGCTCACAACAGACAACAAACAAACAACAAGATCATGCAATATACTGGCGGGGCATGGGGCCACAACAACAAAGGGGCAGCCACAACTATGCTGCAGCTGTGGCAGGGGCAGAGCGGGGGTAATAACAAAAATAAATTAGCACACAAAACTGTTGAAGTGAAAAGTCGTTTTTCATGTCTCTTCTACTTTTTCTCCCCTCTCTTTCTCTTTCTTTCTCTCTCTCTCTCTGATCGCTTTACTTTCAACTAATTTTTTTCGGATTTTTCCTTTTTCCTTTTGATGATGATGCTGCCTGCTCTGCTGATAGTTGCGGGAAATTACTTTTTTTTCGGTTAACTGCTGTGATTGCAGCGGGGAAATGGGAAAGGAAAGGGGGCTATCTCGTAGCAAGTCCAGCTGTGAAAAGTGGTTCAAGCTTAGTCATACTCCTGCAGCACGCATTAGATACCATAGAAAGATCAAGACAAATTGTGAGAACGTGATGCGAGTTAATAAAGCGCCTCGACAGTGACCTATCTGTGGCACGATCAGCCCGACGAGTAGCCCGACAGCAGCCGAGAAAAACAATTATAAGAACATAAAGGGGGGGGCCAAGAAGCATGCGATAAATGTAAGCGCAATACTAAGAATTCCTCAAATTTTCCAGCAGCCAAGCGATCTTAGGCCTGTTAGCGGGAAAAAAGCTAGAGACTCGTGCATTTCAAAGAGATTAAAAATATATATGTGCATTATACATTTTAGGTGACTAAGAAAACGACTACGATTGAGTCATGAAAATTAAGGAAAGTTTAAAGTACCAACTTGCTTTTCCTGCTCTACAAAGTCACTAGGAAACATTCAGGGCCGGAGCGACAGTCTTAGGGCACTTATGCTACACTTATCGAGGCCCCTTGTGAAATTGTCTGACTTTAAAATATAGTTTGTCAATTAGTTCATAAAGCATTTTACAAAATTAAGAAACGTATTTGCAATTATGCCAACACTTCTCTCAATTTAAAAATTTTAAAAATTTAATTTTTTAATTTTTTTAAAATTTTACTGTTTAACGTAAATTTAAACTTTAATTATACATATATATGTCTTCGATTTTTCTTAACTTTTAATTCATATTTAATTTTAATATAAAATAATGTAATATTAATTTTTATATCTAATTTATGTTATTTTTCTTTCTATAGCCGACTGTTCTTAGTTGACTTTAAATAAATAAAAAAATAAATAATTGAATATTGCCAAAATTATTAAAAGTTTTTCGGGATCTTATTCTCGATTGATATTATTAATAAATAATTAATCAATCTTGCTCAATGTGCATGACATATATATATATATATATATATATATATAGCCATAGAATATAAAGATATTATAAATTGCTGGATAATAACGCAAGTAACAGGCATAAGGAGGCGTGCCATACTCCACAAATCATATACGAGTACATGCTTTATGTATATTGATGTTCAATATCATTAAGGCTCTATTTAAACACGTCCGTCCTTTTAAACATCAAGATCTCATATATTATGCAAACTAAAGACTACATATAATAGCTTTAACTATATTTCCTTTTTTGTACGCTAGCCAGGAGCCCTAGCAGTTGGGGGCCCTTGTGCACCACACGCCCTGTGCACGGGCCTGGAGGCTTTAATTACTCAATACAATATGAATATTTGGCACTTATTTGTGGATTAATAAATATTCATAGGTACACATAGTTATGTTATATTCATAGATAGCGGCCAAGAGTTGTTAGCTGGAGAAGTAATTCTCCACTTAGCTAATTCTTCATTAGCGGGTTTTACAGTTAAATTGTCTGACTTTGCTTGCATTACAAATCATTTCTGAGAGTCCAAAAGAAGAAAATTCTAGTGAAAAATCCAAAGTCATTGTGAGTCTGACATATCTCGCTCTCGCTTTCTCCCCTTGTGCTGCTTAGCTAGCCATGCTCTCCCTCTCTCTCTCTCTCTGTTTCTTTCTCTCTCTATCTCTCTCTCTCTTTGTGTGTGCTTCTCTATTGTTTCTGCTGTACGCTGTCTTCTGGCTGCCGTCTTCAGTTGCCACTTGCCACTGCGGCAACTAGAAACTTTAGACTTCCAATTAGTTTTAAATGCCGCCCCTCTACTGCCACGCCCCCCCCGGCATATGCGATCAGCTGCCGACTGCTGCCGACGCCCTCATTAAGTGTTGCATGTCTGCAGCCATAGCCGGGACTTGTAGCTGCTCCACTGCTGTAGCCGTAGCTGTCTTTCCAGCCGAGAGTCGTCAGTCTGTGCCACTCGAAATCACTCGGGCATGAACTTTGGAGCCGCAGCAAATGACGAACTTGCAGATGCAGAGAGGAATGCAGGGGCGGGGGCAGGGGCAGGGGCAGACACAGACAGAGCCAGTCTGAAGCAGTCTCCAGCTGCAACTGGGCAGCGATCGCCTGCAGCTTTAGCTTTGGCTTTTCCGGCAGCCCTTGAAAAATGTGCAAAAAATCATTTTCACAAGCATTTGGGCATCAAAAGAACTTTGAAGAAGCCTCAACCCCCCACCCCACAGCCCACTGCCCCTCTGCTGCCCCCTGGCAAGCCGGCTGCCTATCAAAAACATTTGTCTTCGCTCAGCAGCTGTTTTGTTGTTGTTCCATTCCCCGACGAGCGCGATAATAAATCTGAAAAAAGCGTCAAGTTTGTTGACTCTGCCAACTGCACTGGCTAAGTATATAAATAAGCGCACATATGAGGCATATATATACACATATATATAAGGCATATATACATATATAAAGTATATTTAGTACGCAAGTGTATGTGGAGTGTATGAAATTATAATACGTAGGCTGATTCTGATTATTTAACATGCATTTATCGTCTTTATCGCCTGCGCTCGACGGAAACTCAAGATGTATGTGGGCCCCTATCCTTGCTACAGGCATACAGGCATTGACCACTCCCCTGCCTGCCCTTGCCTCCTCTTGTCTCTTCCCACTCCCACTCCTAGTGGCGAAGCCAGCGAGAATCCCTGTTCCCCCAGGGAGTCGCGTGAGTCACTTCCTTTGTGCACTTGTGCGGTTTGTTCCTCAGTCGATTTCATATGCCGAACTGAATGTGAGTACGGGTACTCGCAGGGGTATTCGAAATGTCCACTCAGCTGTTTCTGCTGTGCCCGGTAATGCGAGACGAGCGCAAGTCTCCGATTACCAGCTCGAGTCAGATAAACCTTCGTCGTCTGCGTATCTCATTCATGCAAAGTATCTAGATACGAGTGCGAGTACATGCGAGAATGAGTATTCATATGTGTGTGTTTGTGTGTGTGCTGCTCCATAAAACCATTACTATGCCAAATTTCCAAGAATCGCAAAGCGTTAGCGCTAAATTAAGCGACACTGACCCCCCGCCCCGAGTCCCCCTCACTCTCTCTCTCTCTCTATCTCTCTGCACTGCCCCTGAGCACTTCCCAGTTTGCCGCTTTGAATCTCATTTCCCACAAATTCGCGTACCTCAATTGAGTCATGAGTGCCAAAGAATAAGCAGAAACGAATAGAAGAAGAAGCAGAGAAAAAGTTTACTATTTGCTTTTTTTACTTTTTGCTTACTATTTCATTTATAAAACTTTGAGTTATATAGTTTAATCATCGCCTGATTGGCTTTTATCAGCATTCGTGCAGCGTGACACACTTTCGCATTGACATTGATTTCCGACTCGGTGCGGGGCGGGGCGGGGCGTTGCGGTGCAAGTCGAGGCGAATCCAGTCGACTGGAGCCACTTGGAGACACTCGACTGGGACATGTCAATGCCTCTGGAACCGGTTTGGTATTGCCAAAAATTACAACAACTTCGACAGCAGCTGCAGCAAAAAATGCGTCAAGTTGCAGCAGCGTGCGGTCTGCCACTGCCACTGCCACTGCCTCTGCCACTGCCTCTGGTTTTCTCCACTGGGGTGCAGCCCAGTGAAGCACGTTCTGCCTGCTCGCCGGGGTCGCTCGGCTATATAGATTGACTGACTGACTTTGCGACGCTAAGTAATTACTCGACTAATTGCTGCACATACTCTTAATTGCAAGAATTACAATTGATTAGTTGCCAGACTGGCCCACACTGATTAACAAGGGACCATCTGGGGTCTGAATGGGAAACAATTGAACTGCATAATACATTATTAAGCTATAAAGATTGCCTGCCAACTCTTGGGTATATGAGACACAACTTTTGGAGATATGAGGCATAGATGCATCTCTGGTCTGTACAAGGATATGCATGTTTATTCTGTAATCCTTCAGACTTCACTCAAATCTTTGGCAGAAATAAATAAATATGATATTGCATATAATCAGTATTATAACAATAATAATTATAATACTGTACTATATATATACAACAAGTAGTTGACTAATTGCTGCCACTGTAAAGTGAACGTGCAGCAACTTAAATTCTAATTTAATTATATTTAATTATTTGGTAAATGAATCGGAAACAATTAAACAACAACTACATAAATAGCCTATAAAGAATGTCGCCCAACTCTTGAGTAAATGACGTACAACACTTGGGGATATAAGGCACATCTCTGATCCTTTAAAGGATGTGCATTTTCATTCTAAATCCCTTCAGACTTCACTCTAATCTGGTTTAGAAATACTTAAGGTGCATATAAATACATAAATATAGATTGCATATAGTCAACATAATAACAATAATAAATACACATAACATGGCATATATTCCACCAGTAGTAAACTAATTGTTGCCACTGTAAAGTGAACGTGCAGCAACTTAAATCCTAATTTAATTATATTTAATTTAATTTTTATGCGCTACAATTTTCCCTTTCGTGAGTTGCTTGAATGGCATATTTCAGTGGGGGGAGGGGGGCTGACAGTCCGAGTCGAGGCAAAGGAAAGTCAGCAAAGCGAAGAGAGATACAACCGCAATGATAATTTAAGGGGTATTTGGTGTCTGCGTGAGGTGCAGCGAAGGAGGGGAGTGCCACTGTGCCTCCCCCTTGTTGTTTAGAGCTGCTGTAAAATTCCGGCTCATTTATTAAGGGGGCACTGCAATCACGGAGTGCAGCTAAGGCCGCAAAGGGCATATCAAGTGCCGGGTAAACCCAAACAAATTTCATTTTTTTGCCTTTCCCCTTCTTGTTGCTTTGCTGCGTCGCGTCGCTCATTTTTTGCACTTGGCATTTTATTTGCTTTCATTTAAGTTTTCTTTTTTTTACGATTTCAATTTTTTTTTTATTCTTGTTTTATGTTTATTCGCTGGCCTTTTTTCTTGCTTTCTGCTTCTGTGTGTCTGTGTGTGTGTGTGCGTGTGTGTGTTTTTGTTGCGTTAATTTTCTTTTTGCTTTAATTGCCGAATGCGCTGTAAAAGGCGGCGATCAATTTGGAAACTCATTGAAAAACGTTTTCGGGCAATGTGCATAAATTAGCCGCAAAAAAATAAAGCGACTCGCGCCGAGTTGCAAATTGAAAATAAGACTTACCTTAGCGCCGATCTGGTTGCCGCACTGGCCAGCCTGCAGATGCACAATTTCTCTCATCTTGATTTATGGGCTTTGATGTAACAATTTAGCTTAATGCGGACTCTGACACTGATTGCGTGGGACTTGACTCGAGTCGAAGGCGAAGCGGGCGTTGCTAGGACTCTTCGCAAGACTGAACTCAATCTGGATCTGTATCTGGATCTGGTTGTGGATCCCTTATCTCTCTCTGTCTCTCTCTCTCTCTGTCTGTCTGTCTGGGTGTGCCTGGCTCTGCTGTGTGTGCTGCACTTACTAATCGCTCACTCTGTGTGTGTCTGTGATGATGATGATGAGTCTCAAGGGTGGGGCAGACGGAGCAGAACGCGCTACTTAACCGCACAACGCACAAAACTCAACTGATCGCAAGTCGGTGCCCAGTTTAAGTCTACAACCCAAAAAACACAAACCCAACCCAGCCCAACCCGACGAACGGAGCAGCCGAACGAACGACTGCCTAGCTCCATCGTTCCATCACTTCGTCGTCGTCGCTTCGTCGTTGCTTCGTTGCTGTGCTGCCTTGTCGCTTCGGCTGACATGCACAGGCAGCGGGCAGAGTGAGAAAGATGATCACGCACACATACATACAGTGTGTGCATTCACACAGACACAAGCGTTGCCCCCTGTTGGAAGAAGTGGCAGACTGTCTTTCTTTCTCTTATAATTTGAAGAAAGATTTCATATTTTAGTAGTTAGAATAACTACAGAAATAAATAAATTATCATTACGCATTCTTGTAAGTTTCCCTATTCAAATTGAATACAACAAGTAAATGATAAATAAATACGGAAACGTTTCTATACAATCGAAAGGCGGTGTTTGTAGTGTGTTCGAGCGAAGGAGGATACATACATACATATACATACTTAATTAACTATACATAACATATACATATATGTATACCATACATTTTAAAGAACATACATATATTCCCTATAATAGTTTTAACTAACTTATAAAAAAAGTAATGAATATAGAAAGGTTACCTTTTGCATGCCGAATAGTTTAATACAATTGCAGATTTGGTTTTCTATCTTTCCATCCGCAATCCCATGCAATTGTTCATATATTATGTGACAGATATGTTGTAATAACTCTAATCGGTGGACATTTTCATTTCTGTCTTCTACAATTCTTAAAAATCTTATTTTCTGACTGACGGTTCCCATTAAAGCTATAATATATAGTTTTCCGATTTTGATTAAATGGAAAAAGTATATATAGTTAATTGTATATCTTTGATATGTTATATAATGTTCATTTATTTCAAAAAAAAATTATTCTTATACAAAAATTCGCAATATCTTGAAAAAATAACAAAAATCGGGCGATATTTTGTACGGCAGCTATTAGATATAGATATATATTACACTGAGAGACTATTTGACAGACGGACACACAGCCTCACGGACAGGTATGGTTTAACTTCTCTGTTGATCCTTTACAGATTCATTATACAGTTGGAGATGACACCTTAACTGCCCTACAGAATTAATGTACCATCATCATGATCATTTATAAATATGTTAAATTTTTATTCCTTGCCCCTATCCAAATCTACAGGGTATCTCCAACAGCGCACAGCCTTGACTTTTGCCTTCATATTTGTTTATTGTGACAGCTTCAATCATGCGAAGTCGACAGACCGCAATCCCAAACAACAAATGTGGGGAAATGCTATTTTTTGCTCCTATATCTTTCTGAGTATACTACATACATATCGTATGTTAGATATGTTGCATACATATGTATGTATTGTATTACGCAATCCCAAATCTTAAAATCAAAATCCCAATATGCTGTGTTCTTAATTGTATATATAGTCTTTAAATCTTTATATAAATACTATTGAGATTATTAATTTATACTAGCTAGTTCCTTAAATTCCTTAGGAGATTATGATCCCTAATGACAGAAGACCTCCCATATCTGTATGTACATTTTTGTATTCAACTGAAAGACATAGGATAAAGTTTTCTAATTGGAATTTAAACCATTAAACAAATAACATTAAAACCGTAAATATGAGTTACTAAACAAATAAGTTCGTTTAGATTAGTTGCTGTATCACGGCAGACGGTAAAGGTTTCTGTATATAAAATCCATGAAAGACACATGATACAGTTTTCCAATTTAAAGTCAAACTGTAGAAACCAATGAAACTAAAACCGTAAACATGAGTTACTATACAAATAAATACGTGTAGTTTAGTTGCAGTAAATCAGAAGACGGTACCAGTTTCTATATTCTATGTATACATAAAATCAAATTCGCTCTAATTGTTTATGAACTTTGTTACAGATTAAGTATATTTACTTAAGAAGATTTATATGAGTTCATGTTTATGGTACGTGTACTTGTACTCATAGTGTTAAATTCTGCCTCTCAATATATATGTATTAACTTAGATATATAGAAAAACATCTAATGTCTATATGTCCGGGCATTTGCATCTATGTTTGTGTGTGTATTGAGCTGTTCGCCTCGGAGTTGAGCGACGGCATCCCGCCGCCTTTTCCTGTTTTAAGTTCACAGATTTTCACGCTGTCAACTGCAGCGCCTTTCTTGTTCTAATTTTATCAGAACAAAATGCACAGGTATGTCGCACACACACATACACAGGCACAGTCTCTCACTCTCTCTCTCTTTCACACTCTCCCTCTCTCCCTACTCTCTCTCTCTCTGTATCTCTAAAGTGTCACCACAGTCATTAGGAACATTTTTGTACATGTGTTTCGGCTTCTTCGTCTCGATGAGCCCAAAACGCATCATGCAACATGCAATTTGTGTCTATTTTCGGGTGCACTTCGCTGCTGCTACTGCCAGTGGCACTCGAGGCTGGCTGACTGGCTCCACTGTCCGCTGCTCTGGTTCTTTCCTGGAAATCAATCAATGCCCGTCCGTGCATTCTAGACAATTTGTAGTCGTTTCGCTTTCTAATTACTTTCAAGTTGAAAGGCGACTGGCACTTCCCTTTTCATTTGCCTTGACTCCTCAAGTGCCATTTCCTTGGCGTATTTCCATCAGATGCCAGCAGTCAAACCACTAAACTCACATTAATTCAAATTGCAGCCCTGCGGCCTCTGCCTCAGTGTGTCTGTGTGTGTCCGTGGCTAAATTTAAATATACCACAGAATAATCTGGTATTTACGAGCATGAATAGTTATAAAATGTAATACATTTATTTCCAACAACAGCAGCCAAGCCAAACAACAGTCCAGCCGGACGGACAGATTACCGGACAGGGCAGGACAAGCTCAGGTTGAGGCCAGAGCAAACCGAGTCGAAATACTTTTGCTGAAAATTTTAGTACCGAAAGAGAAGAACAAAAGGGGAAGAGAGAGACAAGCGGCGAGCTACGAATGCATTTATGGAATCTGTATAAATGAATGAATAAAGAAAGTAAAGAATATAAGGAATATTTCATTTTAGGGTTTTTAATTGTTTATTTGTAAAAACTTCAGCATTTTTAAATCCTTAAATTCTTGTTAGAGAAATTTTTCAAAAGTTTTATTTAACCGAACCGAACATTAGAACTGTCTGCCCTATTGGGCCCCCTTACAGGTCTTGCTACTCGGTCCAGCCACGCGTGTGTCAACAGAGCTACAACAACAGCCCACGCACACACACGCACGCACACATACCACACTTGACTCTCTCTGGCCTGCCTCAACTACTGTATGCGGTCAAACCCAGGGCATCCCCCTCACTGGCCCCGTGCAACGCCCACAGGCACTTCCCTGCACAATATATGTGTATGTATATAAAACGTTTCACAAAAAGTAACAAATGTTTTTTTAGGATTTGTGTTTTGGGAATTTCCGCACTTGTGTAAATGTTGCCTATACACACGCATATTTCGCAAACACACACGCACTCGCATACCCACACACACACACACACATATAATAAAGCAAAAATTATACAACACATAAACATAGACAATGAAATATAAAACAAAAACCTTCCATCCCATTTTCCCCTGTAGCCCCAGCTACGCTTGTAGAGAATTTTGAGTAAGTTTTTATACCCTCGCTGCGGGTCTATACTCTATGCCATGCACCGCAAGATTATTATTATGTAGAATAAATAATATATTTATCTTCGATCTATATAGAAAATAGTTTTATTGTCATTAAATTACAAACCACAAATATTTCCCGCTTTTTATTGCTGTGCTTCAATTTGTATTTGCGTTCGATCGGAGCACCCATTTTTGACTCCTAATTCAGGTTTGGAAGGTTTAAAACTAAATTGAAATATATATAATATGTCCATATAGTATAGCAATGTTTTGTTTTTAAATTTGTTTGAGGTTAAGGGAAGGTTCTTTTCTATTTAGGCGTAAGTCATATATATATTATATTATTTTATATATTATTATATATATATTATTACTATACATGTATACTATATACTAATAAAAAATTTCAAATGGCGTCGTATACAAACAAATAAAAGGGGTCTACAATCACGAGTCTTGAGTTTTTTTTAATGAACCGATTTTAAAAATTGCATTCCTGATAAGAAATACGAGTATATTTTCTCACGTGTTAAACTTAAATTAATTGCACGTTCGAAAACAATATATATATGATAGCCAACAACAATTTTTCACTTTAATAAACAGTTTAAAACATGTTCAGGAGGTATAAAAGGATTTTTTGAGGTTAAGTCAAAACACAGAATTTGTAAAGTTTGGAATGGATTCAAAAGATTTAAATTCATGTGACCACGTATGTATCATTTGCACATTAACAATCTATATTCTTTTGGAAATTTTCAAAGCTTCAAAGGAAAAATCCTGGCGCGGTTTCGATTTCAGCGACATACATAATATAATAGATATAAATATTAGCATCGTGATACTCGCACATTAAGCAGGTAAGTTCTTACAAGCAGTAGAGCACCTTGTGTCAGAGTATTTTCTAGTCGAGTGCACTCCTCCATTGTTCACTAGTTGCCATATATAGTATGTTGGACACGTGTATTTGAGCACACACAAAATCACACGCACTTTCGCACACACTGTTAACCCGCTCTCCGTGGCTGCCGCATAATTGATTGATTTGGGATTGTGTAAATTTTAATGTATATTTTTGCGTTTTGCATCTTTTTGTTTCAATTATAATGCATATTTTAATTTATGTAACTAGTCTTCCTCATGTTTTTGTTGCATTTCAAATTAATTCTGCATAATTGTCGAAAGGAATTTTAACTTTTTCGTCGATTTTTATGTCCTACAGCTGCAATTTAATTGAATTTGATTGATTTTTGCTGATATTGTTGATGGAAAAATAATATTGTTGTAAAATCATAACAACTCTGGCCGCTGGCAATGGGCGCAGCAGTTCACCTGTCACAAAGAGAGCCGCAAAAAGCTCTAGCCCAACAAAAGCAAACACCTGTCCGATTTTTCTATGTGCGAAAAACAAAGGTATCTTCGTGTGTCTGTGTGTTTGTTTTGGGGAATAAGTTTGTAAAAGGCCTTCAGGCATATTGCGTTTGGCATAACAAGGGAGGGATATCTATCAAGGACAGAAGACAGGCTGCTTTTGCCTCGGGGATTGTGTAATGTAAATATTGAAAATGGAGGCTTCAAATATATTTAATTAATTCAACTAGAATCTCTCGAGAAGTCTGTTCCTGTCAAAATGTTATCTAAATTTATACAACTAATTTTTCAACGGCTTTTTGTCCGTCGAAAGAACCGTTGCTGAAGCAGCTGCTGCACTTGCTGCAGCAACAATAGTTTTTGTGTACGCCGTCAATTAGTTGTTTTAATTGCGGAAAAACAATGCCAATTATGCAGAGAAGGACGGGACAGGACAACAGCCAACAAGAAGCAACAAGCTGCACGTTAAATGGCATTTTAATTGATGCGCAAATGACGCATACGCCGCGTGGGAAGCACCTTTCCAGAGCAGCCATTGAAGCCAAGTGGAACGTGCTGCCTTTATTCCGCGCCGCAGTCATTTTAATAAATCTTCGCAATGCCCCTAAAAAATATTAGCATAATAAAAGCGCGACAGCAAAACAGAAGGGTCAATGTCGGCAAGACGAGCAAAACGAGCAGCCGGGAGGGGGAGGAGGAACACGTAGCTGGAGTCGGGAGAGCAAGTTGGAGCTGTGGGTGAACGCATTGGCACATTTACACAAAGAACCGTTGACTGAATTTATGGCAGCAACAGGATACGCCGGATACGGATAGGGGGAGAGAAGGGAAGGCGGATACACATACAGTCAACAACCTAAATACGCATAATTTGTCCCCCTCCCGCCTTGAGGGCCGTTGATGTATGCGTAGGCGTGGCAATGGAGCGCGCGCGCCATCGCATCGATCAGCAATAAAAATTCAAATTTTGCCAAGGACGGCACAAAATCTGTTGCAACCAAGTCACAAAAAATAGCCAGCTGTCCTTCTGTGGGGGTCGCATTGCTGGGTATATATGCACTGTAAGAGGATAAGTAACATTTCCAAGCATTAAGTTAAATATTGTCAATATTAATTCAATATTAATTTAATCTGTATTTTGTAGTATCAAGAAAAATTTTTAAATATTGAGTAGTGAATATTTAATTTATGTCATTTATTTTATTTATTCATTTTATTTATTTTATTTAATTTATTGAATTTATTTATGTTATATATTTAATTGCATTTTTAAGTTTATTAATTGATTTAATTTATGTAATTTATTTATTTCTTTACTAATTTTAAAAAATTTAATTAATTTACTTTTATTTCATTTATTTAATGTATTGAGTTTATGTTAATTATATAATTTATGGAATTCATTTAATGTATTTAATTTATTTATTTTAATTCTTTTATTTCTTTAATTTATTTTATTAATTAATTTAACTTCTTTACTTTTTAAATTACTTTAATTTAATTCATTTATTTAATTTTTGTAATATTTTTGATTTATTTAATCAATTCAATTAAATTAATTAATTTAGTTCAATTAATTTAATTTAGTTTGTTTAATTAATTCAATTAATTCAATTTACAATTAATGACCACATTAATTTACACAATGAATAAATTCAATAAAAGTAATAAATTAGAATTTAATTATGTTAGAAGCACACAATAAATTTATATAATTGAAGTTACTTCATATATACGATGAGTACTTTTAAGTGTATATATAATAATATGCAAACTAAAGTAAAATTTCCTTAGAGTATTTTATATTCGACGTGTTGAATCTTTTTCTTATCCCGCTTCGTCTTCGTATTTAGTATTATGGAATATAGACAATATCCGGACTGACATATATTACAAGAATACACATGGCTGTAATACATTTACATGCTCACACTCTCTCTCACACACACACACACTCGCACACACAAGCACAAAGTTATTTGGAATGCGGAGTTTTTTGTCATGGGGGGCGTTGCTCGTTTCACATTTCTGCCAATTGGCCAACAAGTGTTGCCAAATTGCGTTGCGGTTGCTGGCCATAAATAACGGTACTTTTGTCATTTATACACATAAATTGCAGCAGACGCTGAAACGCGAAAAAACGTCTGTAAGCCAATGCAGGCAGTCACTGGACCAGTTCCAGTTTCAGTTCCCCCCACAACCTCGTACTCAATCTGAGTCCTGGGAAAGTCCTGCTGCTGTCGCTATTGCTGTTGCTGTCGCGACCGCTGTTGCTGTTGCTTTGCTGCTGCTGTTGCTGCTTCTGCTGCTGCTTGGCTAAAAAACGTGGCCATGGCGCATAGGCCTCGGTATCGTGGCCCACACTAACGACATTGCCGATGGTGACACAACGCAGCTGTCGTTTGCCATTTGGCAATAATTGTTTAATATGCGGGCGCATAAAGCCCGCCAAGGACTGCCCATAAAAAACAACAGCAGCAGCAG
The DNA here is from genome assembly GCA_018903715.1 of Zaprionus davidi. NCBI lineage: Eukaryota > Metazoa > Arthropoda > Insecta > Diptera > Drosophilidae > Zaprionus > Zaprionus davidi. The sequence goes on along the minus strand of JAEIGL010000004.1, from coordinate 11,668,637 downwards.
CAGCGGAAGTAACAACAACAGCAGCAACAACATGAGCAGCAGTAGCAGCAGCAGCAGCAGGCACAGTGAAAGGCCAAAGTGTATCCTGGGCCAAGCTCGTACGGGCGAGTGCTAAGCAAACCCAACCCCAATTTCAGACACACGTGTGTCCAGTCTGCAGTATCCAATGTCCTGTTTCCTGTGTCCTCAGCCCTGAGGTCGACTGTTGCCACAGCTGTGGCTCGGGGCCGAGTAAGTAGCCAGGCAGCCAAGCAAAACTTTGCCATGTGATTGCAGGTATTCCGCTTGAGACCTCACTGCGATAACAACCTCTCCCAGTAAGAGAAGAGCAGGGCAGAGGAGAGGAGAGCAGTGCCTAATTAACATATTTCTCTCATGTCAAAACAACTTGTTCTGGTCTCCTGCTGGGCAGCTGCAGCTGCAAATGGAATCTATCATATATTGATTATGCGAAAGGAGCTGTGCACTGCAAGAAATAATAATAAAATAACTGCAGCAACAAAAACTAATTGCGCACCGGAAATGCCAAACGGGTCGCTGCTTATTGGCAATTTCAATTGTGCAGCCTGAAAGTATGCAACATATTTTGCCGTTGCTGGCGCTGTCGTTGGCGCGCTGCTGACGTCGGCGCTGCCAATAGCAGCGCACATGCTGACTGCAGTTAATTACAAAACTGTCAAATCCAAAAGGTGCCACGAATCAACGAGCCAACGAAAACGAACGAACGAAGCAGGCAAACAAACAGCGCGAGCTCACACACACACACAGACACAGCAGTGGAATGCCAAAAGCAGGAGCTCCATTTGAAATACACAAATACACACACACACACTCACATGGAAAATAGGCAGATCAGCCAACAGCTGCCAACGTATGCGAGCGCTTACAGTAAAAATACAAAAACAAACAAAACAATGGCAAAGGCAGAGGCAGTGGCGGGGGGTATAAGGCGTACAAGGGAGCAGCAACGCAGCTGCATTGTATGAACTTTTTGATGCGAGCTTGCGCACGTGTTGGTGTGTGTATGTGTGTGTGGAATATAATTTTGCTGTATTGTTGTATTAAATGATGTCAACAACAGCCGCCCAGCTGAGCTCCAGTCGCAGTCGCTGTCGTCGGCTCAGCCACAGTCGCCGCCTCTGTCGCTGTCGCCGTCGACGTCACAGCTTCCGATGCCAGAGCCAAATCGAATTTAATTGCATTGCCGCACGTTGGCTTTTAATTAATTTTTGCTTGGCAAGTGCTGCAGCTGCAACTCCTACACACACACACACACCGACAAATACACACACACACACACACACACAGTAACAAAACTAAGCTAAGGCAAACAATAACAAAAACTACAGCAACGGGAAGCGACAGTCGGCAATCGGTAATCGGCAATTGGCTATCGGCAGTCTGCAGTGGGCTGTCCGCTGTCCGCTGTCCGCAGTCGAGGCTCGGACAGGGCAACATCAAACGTCACGCACAGGTGCAATGTAATTAGCACGAACGGCAAGCAGCAGCCGAGCAGTCGCCAGAGGAGCAACAACAGCGACAGCGACAGCGGCAGCGACAACGACAGCAAAAAGGGCAAAGGGCAGCTGCATTCGAGGCGGCAGCAATGGCGGCACCGTCGTCGTCGTCGTCGTCAGCATCGGCGTGCAACATAAAAACAAAAGCAAGCAAACCCTTTAAGCCCAAATGCATACAAGCAAACTGCCCCAGCGAGCAGCAGCAGACACTATAAGGTAGCGACGACTAAACGAATTTAACATACCCTTCTCGCTAATATTATAACGCAAATAAAGTAAATCAATGTTTGTATGTATAGTATATTCGTTTATTTATTGAATATCAACTTAAAACAGTTTGCTCAAAGTCATTTAAATATTAAACATAATTAGAAATAATAATATTACAAATATAATATGAATGAAATATAATTATATTGTTATTGTAACGATATTTTTTTTTTGCGCTACGTCAAGAAAAAGATTCTCAAGTTACGCATAAAACTATGCTATACGTGCACGTTCGTAGCGTGGCGTGAGCAGGGTGTGCGGTACTCAAAGGCCCTCGCGTGCCAGGGGGCCCCATGCTACTGGAATATTGAACAAGGAGGCAAAGCTTTAGTATACAGAACGCTTCATTTCCAATTCAGGTTCTTAGTTTCGAAAACAGTTAAGATCTTAACGTTCAAACGGACGAAAAGGGCTAAATTGACCAATATTCATACTGAACTAGAATATATATTATATATTAGTTTGTGGAATTCTCAACGTGTCCTAATGCCTGTTACATACAGTTTGGGTAAAATATAGAATGATTGTCTAGCACAATGGGGTAAAGATGATTAAATGGATTGGCAATATCAACTGTGAAAAGAGAGCTAAAAATATAGATTTCTTAAAAAATTATGATAATTTTGTCAATATATATCAGTATCAGTATTTGGTTTCTCTATTTTGTGAAATGTTTTATGAACTAGCCCAAATACAATATTATATTTAAAAGCAAAGTAATTCATAAGTGGCCACCGAGAAGTTTTGCACGTGGGCCCCTGAGACCTTCGCTACAGCCCTGTATAACTTATACTATGCGTACAGAACAAGCACCGCTTCGAATCCGTACGTAAGAACTTTGTAATTTGTTCAATGCAAGCCCTCAATATATATAATATTTCTACTCTTTTACTTATTTTTTATTAAAAACATTGACATTGACAGCGTTGACTTGGTAAGTCGGTTTCTTTTCTTTGTCTCGAGAGGAATTACCCGTGATTACCTTCCACCATTGGTAATTTTGTTCGAAACACAATTATTTCTACATCGTAGCCTCCTTAAAATTCAAAATTCTTGCCCCCCTCTGTAGCAATTGATAATTTTTCTCGAAACATCTGTTCTTTATCTGTCTTCATCTTGGATTGCAGATGCAATATCATGTATATTATAGTAATTATAATCTAAAATATATATTAATAATACTTATAATAATAATATTAATAAATATTTTTCTCAAATATTAAATTTGAAAGGAACAAATTGAATCGGAAGTTAAAGAGAATCCATCAACAGTTGTTGTGCTTTCACAGATATCTACTGTGAACACCTCACACTACGCATGGCCAAGCCAATGGACTCCACGTTGTTGGGAGCACACAAGTTCAATTCCGATGCGGAGTGGCTTCAGTGGCAGGAAGCCCGTTTGGTCGCTGTTCGCCTGGCAGCGTTTTAATAGCTTTGAAATTCCAATGGCAGCTGTGGCGCCGCCATCCTCCATCGCCCAGTGCCCAAAATGAGCAAAAGAAACGTCAAGAAAAAGAGCGAGCAGGGTGTTTGTGTAAGCGAGAGAGGAAAAACAAAAGTGTATTGTACAGTGGGGGTGTGCAGGGGCCGAACAAGTGCGAAAGACGAAGGCAATCGCCGGCAAAGTCGTCGAACATTTCGAAAAATTATTGAAAAATTTTTAATTTTTCTCCTTAAATGCGCGACGCACGCGATGTTAAAACAGCAGTCGAAACTTCAACAGCAACAACAACTGTTGCAATTGCTGGTGTAGCAGCTGCTGTTGCTGTTGTTGTTGCTGTTGTTGTTTTTTTATTGATATTAGCTATGCATGTGGCCCCAGACCGGCACAACTGCCATTTTGTTTATGACGGCGACGATGCAGCCAGCTGCGTATGCATGCAACAACGTGTGTGGCAGCGGGGGAGTGGAAGGGGGGGAGGGGGGCTATGAGGGAATATGGGAACGACTGTAGTGACAAAACTCGCACGACCAACGACTGCTGCCTGGCTGCAACTTTATGCGCATTTTTGAAGCTCAACAGATACATTGTTGTTGCTCTTGTAATTGTTGTTGTTTGTTGTTGCAGCAAGCGGATTGTTGATAGGGTAATTGATAACGACATGAGTGCAAAGTTGCCAGCGGTAAGAGCAAAAGTTCCACAGTGTCGCCGAATGGGAAACATCGTTAAAATAAAAAAAAGAATATGAGATTGGACCGATATGAATAGAAATGCTGCCTAAAAGTATGCAATGCTATTTGCCAATCTTGAGATTGTATAAACAATATGATGCACTTATGAAGTCTCTCTCTCTCTCAGTCTATCTCTCTCTCTCTCTCAGTCTGTCTCCCTCTCTCTCTAGTTTTTATTAGTATGCCGAAGTTGTGCCTGCCTCATGTGGCACTTACCCAGCGCCAGCAGCACAAGCGGCTTTGTTGGTATTTCTTCGTTTTTTATGATTGCCTGCCACAACTTTTTCGCCATCGATATTGGCGACGTCGCAGCGCAGCTTGCGGTTGCAACTGCGACTGCGGCAGCGAGACGCGAACTCAAACTCAAACTGTGGCTGCAACTGTGCAAGTAACTCGAACTGCAACTGGCTGCCGCTGCTGTTGTTGTTTGTATGGATTTTGCACATCGTTTATCTTAGAGGGCGGCTTGGCTGCCATTCCCGTTCCCGCTGCGTCGCAGCTGACGCTAGCGAACGGAAATGGCGTTAATGTTGCAACTGTAGTAGCAGCAACAGTGCCAGCAGCAGCAACAGCTACACTGCTACAGTGGCAGCCACAGCAGCTGCCAATGAGCGAGAACTTAATCTTGGGGATTTAACACTTTCGATATATCTTGGCCATGGCTGCTGTCTGTTGTCTTGTGTGCGGTGCACGAGGGGGGGGGAGGACTATTTGAGCCACCGGAAATGTATTGGTAGCCATTATCGGTTCAGCTGCCACTTTTATGGCCAAGTTATGGGAATAAAACGCGCTCGGCTTTGGCTAAAATTTCATCAGTCGTTAAAATACATACTCAAAATGTGTGTGTGTGTGTGTGTGAGTGTATGTGAATATGAATATATACAAGCTAGCTTAAGTCTCGAAGGGGCTGGGCTCTAGAGTCCAGCCGTGCCCGCCTGCAGCGCAGCGTACTCCTCCTCTGTGAGCTGCCTGTAGACTCCGTCCCGATTGAGGTAGTAAATGGGATCCTTGACCGTCTCCCGGTTGTATCCCTCCAGCGCCAACTCGCGCTTCATCAGCTTGAAGGTGGCAGTGCGAGGAATCTCGTCCATCAGGCGAATGAACAGCGGACGCGCATAAGGCGGCAGACTGCCGCGTATCACAATCGACAGGTAATCCATGTCCACCTTGCGTGCGGGGTCCACTATGGCAGCCATGCCAGCTTTGCCCTCCACGTGGGGTACCTGCCAAAGGGGCAAGGGAAGGGAAGGGTTAGCGGGTACTTGAAGAGGGAATGTGGTACTTTGAACTCACCTGCACACCATAGACGACGCAGTCGCTCAGACCTATGCAATTGGTAATGATGGCCTCCACCTCCTGCGTGGCCACGTTCTCGCCACGCCAGCGGAAGGTGTCGCCCGTGCGGTCCTTGAAGTAGAAGTAGCCCAGAATATCGCTGACCACCATGTCGCCCGAGTTGAAGTAGCAGTCGTCCTTGCGGAACACGTTGCGCAGCAGCTTCTGCTCCGAGGCAGACTTGTCCGCATAGCCGTGGAACGCACTCACGGCCCGGCGAGCATCCACCTGGCCCACCAGCAGGCCCGGCTCGCCCGCTGCACAGCGCATGCAGTTGCCCTTGGCATCGCGCAGCGGCTCCCCGGTCAGCTCGTCGCAGCGCAGTATCTGCACGGGGTACACATTGATGCCGAAGATCGGCACGAAGCCAATGGCGCCGATGCGGCTGGTGATGTTGATCAGGTTCGAGTTGCCCTCGGTGGCGCCGTAGATCTCTCCGATTTGGGGTATGCCAAAGCGGGAAACGAACTGCGTCCAGATCTGCGGCCGCAGTCCGTTGCCGTACATGAGGCGCAGCTGGTGCAGCTGCTCCGTGCGGCTGTTCTTGTAGGGCGTGGCCAGCAGGTAGCGGCACAGTTCGCCAATGTACTGCGCCACTGTGCACTTGTGCCGGCTGCAGTCGCTCCAGAAGTTCGAGGCCGAGAACTTCCTGCGCATCACCACCGTGCAGCCGTTGAGCAGGGCGTTGCCTACGCCCACAATGCCGCCCGCCGTGTGGTAGAGCGGCAGCGAGTTGTAAATGATGTCGTCACTATTCAGTCGCAGCATGTAGAAGGTGCCGGCGGACATGAAGAGGAAGCGCAGGTTGGTGATAACCGCCGCCTTGGGCATTCCTGTCGTGCCCGAAGTGTACACATACAGCAGCTTGTCCCGCGCCGACAGCCCCGTATTCCTCGCCAGCTGTAGTGGCTTCTGTTCCGCCAGAGCACTGCTCAGATCCGCCGCTCCAGGCAGCAGATCAATCTGCTGATCTGCATCTGAGAATTGGTAGATGGGCTGCTCCAGCGCCGGCAGCGACTGCAGCACATCGCTCAGCTCGCTGCCCACGATCAGAGCGCAGGCCTTGGCCACGCCGATGCAGTGCAGCAAGGAGTCGCCACGCAGGTGCGAGTTAATCAGCGCCGTGATCACGCCCAGCTGGCTGAGACCCAGCCAGATGCAAACGTATTCCACGCGTGTCTCCATCAGCAGCGCCACGCAGTCGCCCCGCTTCAGTCCGCGCTCCTGAAAGTACCCAGCCACCCTCTGGCTGATCTCCAACGCCTGCCCGAAGCTCAGCCGCCGCTCGTCCATTATGAAACAAGCCTTCTCCGGCTGCCGCTGTGCCAGCTCCTCGAAGCATTGCGCCACTGTGAAGCCCCTGCGATCCTTGTGCAGCAGGTAAATGTTGAGGGCAACAAAACGATGCAGGGCGCTGCACGAGAAGGTTAAAAGAACTATAATTGACATGAGATATACGAAGTGGCATCTCTGAGTAATCAGCAACTATTATGCTAATCTTGGTGTCCCTCTCTTCATTGTTGAGATTCGTGAAACAAACAGACAATGACTCTGAATGTGCGTACTTAGTGGGGTCTGCCCCATCTTCTTCTGCCTGCTATTTACACAGAGGTAGTTGACAATTACAAATGGACAAAGGGTTTATTAACGTAACTGCAGTTGTTACTGTGTCTAGGATAGTAAGACCTATACCTTTCTGCGTGCATATACCATATTCTTCAGCACTTATTTGTACATATTTGTATACCCTTGCAGAGGCTTTATTAATATTGCCCAACAAATTGCAACGCAACTTGTTTGACATCTCCAAACCCATAAAGTATGATGTATATATTCCGAATCTGTCTGTCTGTCCTTCCGTCTGTCCGTCCGTCTGTCTTTGTAAGCCAAACTAGTCTATCAGTTTTAAAGATATCTTTATGATACTTGGCAAACGTGCTTCTAATTGCTGCATGCTGTAAATATGTCAGAACAAGCCAAATTCCACCTATATCAACCGACTATTGTTATTTGTCAAGATATTGCAATCAAATTTACTACATCGGACTTTTTCTATCTATATAATATAAATGTAAAATGTCATCAACATACGGTTCACTATAACATATAGCTGTCATTAGAACAATCGACTTAAATTAGGGTTTTTATTTCTTTTTCTAAGTAGCTTCGCTTATCAGTGCCAATCAAAGTTAGATAATAATCAACGCATACTTTTAATTTTATTAAAGTAGGACAACTATATCAATAGCTTATTATACCAACAATCAGATATAGACATTTTAGTAAAGCTTGCATATTCTAGCGACACATACAATATTATTAATAACTGCGCCATAATATTTAACTAATATGGGAACGATCAAAGGAGATATGAACCTGCAAGAACCTTAGTCATGCCGATGGTAACCTTTCTTACTGCTCTGAAAAATTTAACTATACTCCAAGAATGTTACTTTATTCAGCTAAATCTAATGAAGTGAATCCAACATTTCAAAGATACTTATAGAATCCTTTGCTAATAAACTAATATTCTTCATGTATAGTCGAGTTATAAGTCATGGGAAATTCACAAATCAAAATTCAGTTCACCTCATATATTGGCCTAACCCAGCCCGTTACCCTTATCAGTATTTATAACCGTCAGCAATAGGAATATTTTATGATATTCTACACTCACACAAGATCTCTCCGGGCAGTCATCACCAGGGCGTAAACATTGGTGGGGCTGCGCAGCAGAAGGGCCAGAAGGGCGCCCAGAGTGAGACTGAGCGGGGCGCTGTTCCAGCAGAAGAGGGCAAAGATGAGGCAACCGACCAGCACAATGCCCAGTCGCGTGGCCGTCTTCTGTTTCAGATTAAGCTCCAGCAGTATTTCCATTTTCTTCTCGGTCTCCTCCCGGTCTGGTTGCTCTTTCCACTGGCTCACTTTGAAATAGATAATTACAACATTATTGTAGATCTAAACCGGGACAGTGACAGGCCTGACAACTCTAACTAGATACATATGCGACAGCTAAACATGTAACACTAATGTAGGGTTCGCTCCGCTGGCACCGACAGACTGACTAACCCAGCCGTAGCTCGAGGGCCATATCCAAGCTATAAGCGTTATCAGTCTGCCCTGATATGGTTTTAGCGCCAAGAATTACAGAACTTGTGGAACCCAAGTGCGCTATCAACAGTGTGAGTAATTCGAATAGTTGAGAGAGAGAGAACCCCTGATTTCTGAGTGAGGTGTTAACTCTACAATGACCGTGCAATGACGGTAGATAAAGTAGGGGCTATGGGGTATATTGGTTCACAAGAGAGAGAGAGAGAGGTATATGGATTACGCATTTCGAAATGTTTCGCGTTATCCAATGAACCGTATCTATACAAGTTACTACAATACACATTTGCTATACATATATGTAATTATCTAGCTTACTCCGATATGCCCATTGACTGGCCAAACGTGAGTGTCATATGACACTTGTACGAGCATGGCAAGTATACGATGTACGAGTATAAACAGTATAAACTCGAGCACAACCGCGAGGAGCGTCATGACAGTTTTGCTTGTATGCGGATTAATTATTCAATTGATGACAAGAACAGCAGACAAAGGCTATAGTCGGGCATGCCCTACCGTAAGATACCCTTCGATAAGTTTTGATAAACTGTAAACAGTCTTCTTCTTCTGCCACCTATTGCTCTCTCACTTTAGAAGAGATATAGATATGATAGTCAGCTAAGTATCGAAGAAGTGGTTTGTATTTATTTGTTGCTTACAAATTCACTTGAAAAATTAAATTATTTATTTCCTGGGGCGGTAGGCGTGGCAGCCAATATTTGAACATAAGTTTATCTGCGCAACCTTCATGACAAATTTGGTGTCTCTAGCTTTTATAAAGACAGATGTACTGACAGACAGATTAGGAAACAGACAGACATGGCTCAGTCGATCCTGGTATTGATCCTGAGCAAGAAAACATATATGTACTTTGGGGGGCGGTCTGCCACGCCTCCTTCTGCCTGTTACACACATTTGCATAAAATTAGTATACCCCTTCTTGACCATGTTTAGGGGTATAAAAAGCGCAACACAGAAAGAAATCAAGATTGAGAAACAACTGCTCTCCATTCAGGAATCAGTTGCAACTGTACACGCTGAATGAAATTAGAAACTTTACTGCCGTAACTGGGCATATTAAATACTTGAAAGAGATTGCGACTAATCAGTTTCGAATCCAGCATGGAAAATTTGGAATTATAAAGCTCCATGACTGATTAATGCTAATCCGACGCTCAGTGCACCGAGAGTTCCCAATCGCTGATGTCACATTAGCTGATAAGGCGTGTTAATAGCGTTCTCTTATCAAAGGCACGAAACAAGAGCAGCAACAACAATTATTAACGATACAAATCGATTGAGAATCAACAAAGGGGGGTCAATAAAGTTGCTCTAGGGGCAGTCGCAATTTTTTAGTAAGTACTTGAGATTATCTCAAGTAGTTTTATAGTAGCTTGAAAGAAATTTGGAATTTGAAAGGAGAAGAGTTGATGATAAAAACAGCAACAAAAGAAGCAAAGAGAAAATAGCAAAGACAGATGAAAAGGGAAATAAAAGAGAGACAACAAGCAGCCGAGAAGAGACAACGGTAATAGCAACAGCCGGCGCCTGACAAAGTTCATTGCTTCTACCGAGATTCCATATATGACCACCGACACTGCACAGTGGTACAATGTGCAGAAGTAATGGAGTAATAATTGTCATTGTAGACAAGATCAGAGATGGCAAACACGTTCAAAGCTTACTCAAAACCTTTGTGGGTTTTTTATATTAGCACATTAACCAAACATTATGAGTAACCTTTGTACCACTGTGCACTGTGTCGCTTAAATATGCGTCGCATATAAATATGAATGTGCTTTGTGCGAGTTTCTTGGCATCCAGTGGGACCGGGACCTTGACTGATTCCGTATGCAAGGCACATTACTTTAAACGGTTCCACACTCGCTCTCTTGCAAACTGTGCTAACTCGACTCTTTGTGGCCTGCGGATTACGTGGGAGACTCTGACACTGACTTTGGCATTGCTGGAGACAGAGAAACAGACAGACACATAAGCAAGCGAGATGGACAGTCCAGTGTCCACTGTCCACTGTCCACTGTCTGTCAAGCAGCCAATTCACTTTTAACTGGCACGTGGTCGGGCATAACCAATGCAGTTTCAGTATTGTTATCGCACAATGCATCGTCGCTTGACATACTTTTTGCAATATTCTCGACACAGCACGCAACAACACGAATGAACACGAACAACGAACAACAAGACGTTCTAATCGACAGCAATAGCAAACAACAACTGAGCGCTTTCAGTGTGAGCGCCTCGTGTTGCGGTTCTATTTATTTGTCTACCAGTAATACAAGATGAGCGAGAGTATTACTTCGGAGAGCATAACATAACAGACTTCGCAGAGAGAGAAATAGTGGGTAGAGAGAAAGAGCGAACGCGCTCTACATTCATCTGCAGTGATCAAAGCACTCGTTTCAGAAATTCCCTATGCAGACAATAAATAGTTCGACTTTTATTTATTCAAGCTATTGTAGTCTAAACATATTTATAATGTATTTTTTACAAATCGTTAAGGGCAACATTACACTGTGCAACATATTTTTGGTCAAAAATTGCTGTCAAGAAAATTGCTGCGTTTTGACTTTTGTTAATGTGGTTCGGGTTTGGATTTTTTTCTATTTTTTTCGATATTTTGTTTGTTACAGCTATGTCTCGAATACCGAAAGCGATATTTTTGTTGTATCTTCAGTAAACTTGTAGGTATCGAATAGGAGAAAAAATCCAGAAAACTGCCCAAAGTTAAATCGTGTGCCCCGTAATAGCAAAAATTACTAATTTTAACTTGTTTTCTACAATTTTTAGTGTATAAAAAAATTTCAAGATGCCTAAAAATAAATAATCTTTATCAACAAACAAACATTTACGCTCTCTTTTTTTACAACCGTAACAAAATACTTCTATCTTATGATAAAGCTAGAAAAGTATTTATTAAAATGTACCAAATTTGTTAATTAATTTGAGGTTAATTTCTAAATTTGTTGTAGACTAAAAATAAATACCATTAAAAACAAATACATTTACATATTTATTTGTATTAGTTAATTATTATTGTATATTTTTAAATTTGAAATTTTACTATTTGTTCACCAACTTTGTAGGGCAGTGTTGATATATACGCGCTGATTATCACACAGCTCGCAATAACAAAATACAACAAAGAGGCTGCCTGCAGTCGGCGCAAAAATCTACCAGGCCGACCAAAGCACACCTGGAGTCAGTGGATGAGGGTGGCTGAAGGAGGAGAAGTCTCACAGCAGGCAGGCAGAGGTCAAAAGGGTTGCACCGTGGGGCCCGCAGACCGATCTGGCGGAATTTAATTAAAAATGGATTGTCGAGAGAGGTGACCCTCTCAGGATCGTGTACGCGCTATGGGATCGTGTCCTGGCTAAGAAGAGCTCTGCAGAGCTCTGGAAGGCCGTTCAAAATATGCAACACATGCACATGTTAACTGCTGCATACTTTTAGGCTCGACAGCGAAATTCAAGAATAGCAACGTTTTTTAACAAACTTCTAGGGGGCGCATGTACTTTACGATTAGCACGTGCACGATCCCTTTTGCGCGTTAACAGAACTTTTACAGTAAAATGTTAAAGTTAACAGAGTCATGTTAAACTAATTTTTTACCACCCGCTCCCTTCCTTTTTCGAACTGTTTTTGCTTAAAGAGTAGAAATTGAAAAATAGGAAGTTTCATCCGACGGATGACATACTTTAAGAATTCGGAGATGTCTCTTAAGGTGTGTTGGAAACTCCTGGCCAAAATTAATTTGCTCTCATCAAGGGTATAACAAAATTCGGATATGCATGCAAAGCAGAAACGCTCCATGTGCTTACTCTATCCTTTTGCTAATTTATTTAACTGGACAATTAACACACATTTCATCAATGTTGCTGGGAACTTGAAATAAAAGTTTTTACTTTTTCTTTAATTAAACGCATTCGCCTTGCCATGCCAAGGAGAAGAAGAGAAGGAAGAAAAAACAATTTGTCGCTAACGCAGAAAAATTCCAATGCTCAAATAAATTAACATAAAGCCGGGCAGCCGAATCTGGCAGACCAGGCAGCGGCATGTGGCATGCGGCAGGCAGTGTCGTCGACGTTGGCGTAGCTGTCAAATGCCGGCGGCAGAAATGTATAAAAATATATGTGCAGGCGGTGTGTGTATAAAAAATGTGCGCATACTTTTTGGCAGCTTTTTGAGTTATAGACGGTGAGAGAGAGGAGCACACGATCCACAGCCAGCGCGTGTGTATTAGTATGTTATAGTGTGTGTGTGAGTGTGTGCGCCTGTAATTGACACATGTTACGCGCATAAAGGCAGCAACGGCAGTGGCAGCAGCAGCGGCAACTTGCGCTCTAACTGCGCCTCTGACTCGCCCGCGCCCAGTCCAATCGTTATTATCGACAATGGCGCCGCCAAAAACACACACATTCTCTTACATACACACACACACATACTGAGAGAGGGAGAGAGAGAGGCACACACGCACATGTGCGTTGGCGCTGCTGCACAGCCTTCAACTGCAGGCAACCTCAGTCAACTTTGTTTGTAGCCGGCAAAAACAAAAACACACACACACACACACACACAGAATTGTAAGGTGGGGGTTGTGGCAAGGGGGGAGGGCCTGCTTGCTGATAACGTTAACGTCAGCTGTGCTATACTTTGGGGCTCGGGGCACACGTGAGTCCGGGACTTAGAGTCGTAGTCGGAGTCGTGCGCAGGCAAGCGTCAAACGTTTGTACCTTGCCCCATTGGCCCCCGCAGGCGACATCGTCGTCGTCGTCATCGTCGTCTCTTCAGGTTCCTCTCTCTCTCTCTTGCTCCTCCTGCTTGCCACTGTGTTTGGCATTTGTTTGTGTTGTCAACAAAAGTTTCTTTGAAATCAGTAACAGATGTCGATTGAAATGGCACAATTGCTGCCTGCGCCGCTGCCAGCGTCGCTGCCACAGCCTCTGCCTCTGCCACAGCCACTGCCTCTGCCTCCAGCCTCCTCAGCTCACCTCGGTGAACAGCTGGCATTGGCTGCTGTTGCTTCCTTCGCTGCTGTCGTCGCTCGCTGCTGGTGGCTGCCACTTATGATGAATATTTTTATGCCAGACACAGGCCGAGGCAGAGGCAGAGGCAGAGAGGCGACACCGCCAGACGCCAGCATTGTGCGCTAGTTGCCAGCATTTTAATTAAAATTTGCGCTCTAAGTTCACGTTTTGTTAATGTTAATGC